>OX637866.1:14455425-15055425 GCA_951802705.1 Netelia virgata
ACCGCAAGGCCTAGCCTCCTCCGTCGTCGTCAACTGTCACCCGGCCGGGTGACAGGCCTCGTTTATGTATACATGTATACACATACGAGTGCGACACCTCGCGCTACACATTAGCCCTACGTCAGGCGGACCTAGATGCTATATAAGAACGGCTATGTGTGCGGCTCTCGAGGCTGTTTCGTCGTCGGCGACCGCGTGCGCCTCATGAAATAAAGACTCGTACCCTGTCTTATCGACAATGCGGATTGCAAATGATACTCGTACATTTTTCCACCGACTAAAATGAAATAAACGGCAAGAAGTGCGTATTTTCATTGCGCGCTCCCTATCTATTCATAAGTTATGATAAACTCCATGCAACTATCGGGAATATACATGTTATATATATATATATATATATATATTGTGACGTTGCACAAGTTTACCCTCTACGCTGCACCAGCTCGTCCCAAAGGCAGCCGTTCCACCAACCTAAAACATAAAGTATCAGTAAGTATGTCCTTTCCCTATACTATTTTTGTAAAGAGTGCAAGCACTTACGCGTCGCCCCGAAGAAAATCACCACCGAGAAGAACCACAGCATCCCCAGGATCACCATCATCGTCACCCGGACATCATCCACAATAACCTAAAATAAAATACCAAAGGGAAGAAAAAGGAAAGAAGAAATCCACAATTAAAAGAAAACTCACCATCCACCAGAGAAAAATCCATCGAGGAAAACCGAAAGGAAAATCACCCACCGCACACACAGCAACGACCTATATAAAATTATCACCACTCGAAAAATATAAACCCGCACTCTCCAAACAAAACACCGGCACGTGTCATCGCCACATCCCATCAGCTGTCCCCGAGCCATCAATCGGCGACGGTGACGCAACGATCAAGGAGATGGCAGCAGCGTCCGGCGACATCGATAGCCTTCCCACCCGTCCTACTTACCCGACACCTTACCCTACAATATTGATACATTCCCGTTACGCCTAGTTCCCGATAGAGCCTGCCCCCAACATTGTCCCCAGCAATATCGACCCGAGTGTCGCCTCATCGATTGACCCGTGACCCGCGCGGCCAATCATGAATCAAGGATCTCCCGTGTCTCGTCAAATCAGAGGCACGGGAGAAATTTACGAACACCCAGAAAACTCGCAAGTTCCGGCACGCCATGTGCCGGACACTTTTGCGACGAGATACGGACGAGTGAGGAGATCGAGCATTAAATAGAGCGAATACCGAAAAATTGTAGTTAGAGTCAGAGTGAGAGAGAAAGTGTGGCATGTGTGAAGGAAAAGCGTGTGAGGAAAGGCGATAGTTCCGATTAAATTACCGACGACCAGCAGCCTTCCATAGGACTTCAAGAGAGAGAGAAATTTGAAACTACGACAACCCGGCGAACATTCTTTGGACCACGAGCGAGTACTCGAGATCTGCATTTACGACGACCCGGCATAGTTTCGAGGACCTATCCGTAAGTGTTTGCACCAATTGACATTTTGGCACACATTTTTTTTTTCCTTTTTCATTCATTATACTGCCTTGCGAAAAATTGTATTCGAGTTCCCCCCCCCCCCAGTTCTTATTCCCGGGTTAGTTTCCCTAAGGATATTTATTATCTCCGTGAATTTTCACGGAGAGAGCGTCATATTATAAGTAGAGAGTGGAACGGCTGTGTAGTCTTAAGCACCGCGTTAGATTCGAGATTTTCAGACGGCCTTCGACCGTCTTCGTTACCGATTGTTCGCGACACACCGTATTTACGTTTTTTTTGTACAGCGTCCCAACCTACCTCGTCCAGGTTGCGAACTTGGCGAGAAATATTATTTCGCGTCTTTGGCCAGTGGTAATTATTAAGAGGCCGTAGAGTCGTAGGACCCCTACCCTGAGCTAACCCCCAATATTCATCCTCCCCTAGTCTTCCCAAAATAATTGTTTGCACCCCCTCCATTGTAATAAAATTTATTTTGTTATTGTTTTTTAAGTAGAAATAACTGGCGCCCACTTATATAGAGTTTTTATTATTAAGATCGCCCCCGAGATCGTCCGCGGAACACCAGTATTAACATTTTTTTGTGATTTAATTTTGTGATAACTAATATTAAGCAAATAAAATAATTATTATATTTTTTTTTGAATTCGTGTCGCCCATATTAAGTTAATTTTTTTTGTCCCCACTTTCCCCCAGTTATTCCTTCCCCAACGGCGTGACAATATATATATATATATATATATATATATATATATAATAATAATAAATATAATATATATATATATATATATAATATATATATATTTTTTGCAATGGTTATAATGAAAAATGGGATTTATTTTTCGAAAATTTCAGAAAAACTACGAAGAGCCCGTTTGGACTACAATTCTCTATGTCGGGTCAAAATTTCAATTCGATCTGTTGCTCACAGCGCGCTTGAGAACGTTTGTAAGTAAGGCATTTGCAGTTTTGCGTTTCTCGATGACCGCGAGCGTGAGCAGCAGACGTATAGCCGCAGAGCGCACTACATATTAGCTCTTTGTCAGGCGGACCTAGATGCTATATAAGAACGTCCTCCTAGATGCTATATAAGAACGTGCGTACGGCTCTGGTGGCTGTTTCATCGCCAGCGACTGCGCTGGTAACGGAAATAAAGACTCGTACCTTGTCTTACCGACAATGCAAAATTGCGAATGATCCTCGCAAAAGTTAATTGTTGCATTGCTTAGTCGATCTAGAATTGTAGCATAATATAGTGACAAATTTCGTTCTGATCGTCTGCGTTGTGAACGACTTTGCACTAAGAATTATTGTTTGCAGCTACCTTTGTCGCTATACATGTAAGTGGTGGTGGCTCTCTTCATTGCATTCGAATGAAAAATATTATCATGTCATTTTCTATGTTGCATTAGGTTTTGTCGATTGCATAAGGTAATAATTTTATTTTATTATGTTTAAACAGTTTGTTCTTTTGATAATATAATTATTTCATTTTATTATGTGTTTTTGTTGTTAACACATTATGGCGCTTTCATTTTATTATATTGTTCTCTAGTTCGAAGAAATATGTACGACAAGTTACAGATCGATACGAACAGTCAACGATCGCCGCTCGCGATCGTCAACTATTTCACCCCGTCAACCCATCGTTTATCGGCGGATTTTGCTCGAGATCAGTCACTCGTTGAATCTGACACGCGGAAAACGATTCCCGTGTCATTTCGCATAAAATTGTTTATAATTATTAGTCGCCTAGATAACCGCAACACAAGCTCGTGGTTATCCACGCAACTCATAACGCACGATGAAAAAATTCATTGTGTTGGCAAAATTTTATCAATTTTGACATGTAGAAATTATGTACCGTCCTTTTAGAGGATAAGATATCGATGACACTTGTCGCTGAGAATCTCCGTTCGCTAAGATCGACGAAGAGAGTTGTGGCTTACAAACAATGTACATCAAATAAGATGCTTCGCAAAATTAATTCTTTTTTATTATGGACATATGTTCGCATATACCTGGGTGTACGTATACATATTGAGACGGTAACAGACTCATACGTCACCCAACACCACTTCACAATTTCTCGCCCGCACAGCCGAACAGCTGACTCGGCGAGATGGACCCCCCACCAACCGACAATCGAAGTCCAAAATGGGTATAAAAGGGTCCAAAATCAAGGAACATCATCATTCCGGCTGGTCGCTCACCAAGCTCGTACTCTGAAGAAGAGTCTTGCTTGGGAAGAACAAGTGCTCTGAAAAGTAGCCAACAGCTGGAGGGACGACGGAAGAATATTCTACAAGAATATTAAAGGAACTCACGTCGTGCAACAGCAACGACGACGTGAGTTTGCACACGAGAACAGCTGTTCCCGTAAACACCGACGAGACACTGGACGAGGAGAAGAGGGGCACGCACCAGCGGTATCAACATCGCGAGCCGAGCGGGAGGGGAGAACGCGACAACTCGAGAACAATGGACGATTCCGCGACCACGCAGCTCGGTGGATCCTGAGCATTGGAGAGGGGAGCAGCGCCACGGGAGGCCGAGATCCAATTAATATAATTAAAGTACACATACACACTAAACGACTAAGAGTGCGGCGACATTATCACCAACTATTAACAAATAATCACACCTTGAGTTCACCACTTCATTCAATAAATAAACGAAATATGTATTTTTTAAAAACCAGTCTACGAAATTTATTCGATACCAAACTCTAGAAATGTGTCTTGATCGTCGGGTTTCAAAGAACATAAAATAATGAAACGTTTTGCCGTTTCAATATATATAGAAATAATTACACTCACGAATGGAATATATATAGACACATGCATATATACTGAGACGAAATTGTCTCACCTCCCGCAATCATAATTTCCCGCTAGTGGGAAAAAGCACCAACATAACCGAAAGTTGTGCACACGGCACACTAATCAGCTGATTGGTGCATCCGAAAACAGGTCCACCTATCACAACAAAGAAACACAGGTTTAAAAGGGCCGAAAACCCAAGGCAGATCATCAGTTAATAGCTGGTCACTTACCGGGTGAGAACTCTGAAGAAGAGTCAGGCCTAGTAAGAGACTGGTACTCTGAAGAAAAGTCAAGATCCTGGGAGATAAGAAAACTCTGTAAAAGAGTAACATTTTCTACGTCGCGGAAGACATCGAGAAAGAGTAGCATAGGCAGAATCCACGTCGAGTGATGAACGGCCGTTGAGCTACGGGAGAGCCGAATATTGTTGTTTGTCACGGTCTAGGCGGGGAGGGAGGAAACTCGCCCGTGAGAGCACTGAGTCAGCTGACAGGCCGGAGCGAAGGGAAGGAGGAAGCTCGCCCAGGTACGGCACCGAATCGGCCGACGGATCGGGGCCAGGAGAAACGACCACGAACAAGGAGTGGAGGGTACTCATGCCGTGTAACGTCACCGGCTGAAAAATCTAGGAGGATCAACGAGACTTTCACCCAAAATTGCGTTACGAGAAGTAGGCGCATCATTATCGACACTGCACGATCCGATGCACTGAGTCCGTCACGATCACCACCACACACCATCACATTAAGTAAGTAACGTTCGGATCTGTGCTATAAAAGACATACAATTTGTTTAATTCTTTATCATTTAAGTAAATAAAGGCAAAGTAGCCATGCATTTAATCGCACAGTTTAACAGACACAATAAACGAAATATTTTCTTGAAACAAAAGACATTTCACTTACCTCACCACACAACTTTCACCGATAATCCAATCGTCGTGCCACCCAAACAAAAAAATAACTATTTGAAACGTTTTGCCGTTTAAATACGAATGTGTATACGTAAACCCAGTATAGATATATAGACGGACATGAGCGAAGCATAGCGATCGGTTCGTGAAACGATGTTTTCGGGTGAGGCGGGGGAGAACACGAGCAGTCGGACACTGGTCGTGTTCGACCAGTGTGTATGGAGCTGTATGCACCACGCGGTCGAGACAGAAGAAAACAAAACACAATCACGCTGTCATTTTCTAACGCATCAGTTGAGCGCCGTGGTTCATTCGGCTTGCTGTCACGTCCGTAAAAAAACGCGTACTACGTGCTAATAAATGATTAGTAGAGCCGAAAACTGATTTAAAATCGATTTTTTCGAAATAGTGTACAGCCTATATATAATGTCAATAACAGTATTATATAATTAGTGAGTGAGTGGTGAGATACAAAAAATAGGCAATCGAAGACAAAAAAAGGGTAAACGGAGTGTTTCGGCGAAACCGAAAAGGCTTTCAAACGTTGCCGCTCAAGTCATTACCAATCGATAGAGGAGCTCTAGTCGATCGATGTCCGCTCGACGCTCCCCCTTCTACTTCGCTCGCCGGCTCGCCTCGTGCCTAACCGAAACTGGTTCCTCGGCCATTCTCTTATGAGAGTTCTAGAAGTGTGGACGTGCGTGCATCGATTATCGAATTTCTCTATATCTAATCTTGACCCGGCTTCTCAGTTTATTGGACCTTCTCAACTCTCAACTTGTATACTAACTCGGCTGCTTAACTTTGGACTTATTCTTAACTATCGGCTCATCTCAAACGATCATCGCGTAGCGCAACGCGCTCTCAGTGTTTCGTGTCGTACCTATCTGATTGACGAAGAAATAAAACGACGAGCATCAAGTGCGAATAGTGTTTCTGTTTTCTCTCGCTACCACCTCCCCCGCTCACCAGATCCTCGCGCGAACACGGAGTCATTCTTGCCGAAAAAATAATATCTTCAGGTATATATCACGACCCTTAGGCAATTAAAATTCTATTTATGGGATGACAAACCTGAGAATAACCTGAGATCTCTTTTTTGAGGGTTTAGGTTACACGTGAAAAAGGAATGCCAAAAAAATATCATTTTTTATTTGTGCAGTGTAGACTATTATTTATCGGAAAAAAATAATATCTTAATTTGTCTAAAGAGAACTTAGAATTTTGGGAATAAATTTTCTTCTTCATTCGTTTCCTTACCACGGAATATACTCAGGACAGAGGCAACACAAAGACAGAGGAGGGCCTAAAGAATATATAAAATTGTGACAATGAGACATGAAAAGTATACAAGGAATGTGTAGATTTGTTTAGATCCTATCTTGTAGAAATTAGCAGAATTTCAGAATCGCAATATTCTGTATAGTAGATTGTTTGGCGCATATACGCTTGTCTCTCGCTGACGAGAGTCGTCCGTCATCGAGATCGCACTTGCTCACCTGACGTTGACCATGCTTGATCGAGGATGCTTTCTAAAGCATCGTTTGACGAATACAAAATTCGCGTCGAAAATCGACCGAGAATTTTCGATTCTCGGCCGCACATCTGAAGCTCGACAGCATGCTGTACATTTTTTGGCGCATATTGGATAGAATTGCAAATATCGTTACAGATATCCGGCTATGCATATACCCTATCAGAAATATGCATATATATTGTGACGTGATTTTTTCCCCGACGTAGGAAAAAGTCGCCGTTCCAAGGCCGCTCGCGTCGTTTGCCCTCGCTCTGTCACCCGTTAGACATATGCGCTCCCGCAGCTTTGTAGCTGATTGTGATACGACCGACCGGCGCAGTTTGGAGGAGAAGTTATGAGGATAAAAGGTCATGGCGCTCGACCCTGACGTGGAGGATAGTGCTCACCGTATCGAGCTACCCGTCAGGTAAAAGCGGCCAGCGAGTGCGCGCAAAAAATTGATGCAGGTCCGGCTGCAATACCGGCGCCCCGCCGTGTGGTGCATCGCGTATGAGGACGAGCGGAGCTTTAAGATCACGGGCGAGGGTGGGACCCCCTCGTGCCGCTGACGTAGGTGCTCTCCTATGCGCGATGACCGAGGGGAAACGATTGTCGGCGTACTCGCGAGATCCCGTGCAACGTCGATAATCGCGCGATCTTTGCAGGTAAGTGTTTCGCTGACCGAGAGGGCAGTAGCTCTCGGTGAACGATTTCAGATTTTAGAAGGTCAGAATTTGATTAGCTGTTAGACAGTCGTTATCGGGTCGCGCTCGCGATCAGGTGTCTCGCGAAGGATCGCAGAGAGAGAGCGAGATGTTTCTGTCTCGCCTACGCGGGTGCGTAAGTCGCTCTCTCTCTCTATGTACGCGCTCCAGTGTCGTTGGGCGCTCGCTCTCTAGAATAAGACGCCCGAGTTCGCGTACGCGACATGGGAAGTTCCGTGTACACCCGGCTCCCTACGGGTATTTTAGTTTCAGTGTGTTCTCGCAATACAAAAGTTAACTTATTGATTTCGGACGGGAGTATTTTGATCTCGTGATTTTTGTCGAATGTGTGTTGGGCTCAGGCGTTACCGCTAGTGCACTTTCCGAGTTGAGGCTTCGCCTCGCCGAGGAGTGACGGCCGTATTTTTGGTCCATCCCGGGGTGACTGTCCCCGACCCTCTCTACCACACTCAGCAACCTGAGCGGCCGAGCGTTTCCGGTTCTGCCGATCTCGCGGATGCACCCAGGTTAACCGGATCGTCACTTCCGGAGAAACAAAAAGTGACGCCGACCACGACGGTTAATTCGGGGTCGGTGCATTAAGGTGAGTTGTTCCCGCTTTCCTTAACCTGATCCGCCCATAACTCGATCCGTGGAGATAGAGGGGCCGGGCTGTTCCCTCCTGCCCTCCAGTTGGTACCGGTTGTCGATACCGGCGACACAAAAATTGACTGGCGCCCTGCCGGCATATTGCGGGTGCATTTTTCCGCGAGAGGCGACCGAAGGTGACGATGGCGGAAGGATTCCGGCAATTCGTCACTATATAAATATATATATATATATATATATATTGAAACGGAGTCGGCGGCCTCCGTGTTCAAAAACGGCGCCCTGAAAAAGAGAGACAAAATCAAATTAGTAAGTCAAGGTGGCGATAGAGGGGGAACATTCCCAAAATCACACGGGCTCGAGATAGACAATATAAACACGGACACGGAGGACAGAAAAGAGCAATCTCGAGTCGAACAACGATACAGGGTGACTCACGAAAAATTACCGAGTGACACTTACCTTTTCGGTCTAACGATTGAAAAGTAAGAAGGGCATAGGTAAGGGAGTAGGAGGACCCTGCAGTTGGAGGGAGACCGTGGAGACAAGCTCGTAGTAAGAATACCCGATTGTACAGGGAGCCTCACGAAAGATTATCCGTGAGACCGACCGTTACAATCTCACGATCGAACGGTAGGACGGGACGGATAAGGGAGTAGGAGGACCGTGGAGAGACATTGCATAGAAAAGAAAGCGAAGACCGGGAAAAAGCTATTTAAATTCATTACCTAAAGTCTCAGCCCGCGAAATCGACTAAGGAGTGGGGGAACCGTGGAGATCCAACGGCGGCAGCAGCAACGTAACGAAATTGTCGGCCTCCAGCAGCAAACGGCAGGTCCAGCACAGCGACGCCGGGAAGAGCGCCAACACCTTCGGGACAACCTGCCAGGGGAGATCAAACGAATGAGAACGAGATCGAGGTAGTTACCTATACCACCGTACACAAAAACCGGACACATACACCATACAAATACACACATGCTACAAACACACGCACACTACAAAAAGAACGCTCACGAGCCAGTACGTACCTCGTGGTGGTTGATGAAGAGACAAGAAAAATGAAAAACACATACCAAGGTGGAAAATAAGACGCTCACCTGAGCGGACACTCCCTGGAAGACGTAGCACGTCGCGGCACGACACAAAAACACACGAAGAACGGTACGGAAAAGACAAAACGCACGGACACAGCCACGCGTCGCAACGACACCCGGCCATATTGTCCGACAATCGATCGCGATCAACCGAAGGTGGTCACGGTGTGAAGCGCCACGCGCCCATCAATCACTACGCGCGAACTAATCACCGGGACAATTCGGTGTGACTAACATCCGAACGCTACGGGGAGAGAGGATGAGCAGGCGATCAGCAATATCGACCATTATCGGCCGATAAAGCCACAATCTGTAAGGGAGAAGATGAAATAAAAATATTCTGCATACTCACCCGAAGGTTTTCTACTCTTTAATTTCGATTCGAGCCTCGAACCAAATAAAAATCACATTGAAATAATAACAACCGTTTCAATATATATTGTGACGAGCTCTTCCCGTCTAAATTTCGCGAAAGACGAGAAGAGCTACCAGTATTTATGATGACGCCCAAAAATATTTCCTTTTATTCCGTTCTCCAATTGCCGATTGGGCGCCAGGTGTTTGTATTAACCCCGTAACATCAAGGGAGCTTACTTTTTTCTTTCTCTTTCTCAATCGTTTCAGGGAAATGCTAGGGTTCGGAGGGCGAGCATCGATTACATTGATTCAATAAAATATACGAAATTAACGTGTGAGTATTCTTTCTATCATATTAATAAACGACTTATTTATTACTCCGGTCCACGGGTTGGACCTCACTCATAATTTACAATATCGCAATACAAAAATTATCCGCGTGACAATCACGCGCAACAAACAATTTATCGTACTTCTACGTCTCAGAGTGAGACAGCACCGTCCTCCGGAGACGCCGCTAGAGACAGCTACGTAAGTGCAACGAGACGCGTTGCGAGATGGACACAACCTACTCCCACGCGTTCGACGATACGCTAGGGTCGTATCGGCGAAGAAAATATCGCACCAGCGTGCGCCTACCTTTTCTATCCGCCGAGATCCTTCGTCCTCGTCGCACAGCGTTCCTCGGCGTTCTTCTCTCGCTCGTCTCTCTCGCGCACACTCCACTCGGCTGCCCGCTCTCTCACTCACTCTTTCACACTACTCTTACTTCTTACAATTTACTCTACTTCGATCTACTCATCGA
Organism: Netelia virgata; assembly: GCA_951802705.1. Classification (NCBI taxonomy): domain Eukaryota; kingdom Metazoa; phylum Arthropoda; class Insecta; order Hymenoptera; family Ichneumonidae; genus Netelia; species Netelia virgata. The sequence goes on from OX637866.1 coordinate 14,465,741, forward strand.
TCCGTTCGGGCTCGTGGTCGAGTTTTCACTCTACGAATTCGGCTTATCGCTGCCGTGGTCGAATTCGCACTCTCCCCTCAACTCGTCCCTCACGCTGGCCGGCTTTGTTTATCCCTATCAGGGGGGGGAGGTCTAGCGACGATTGTCTCTCGATCGCCGGCACGGCCATCCATCTCTCTCTTTTTCACCGGGCGTCGACTCTCGCGATCGGCCGGCAATGTTTACATATTTCGACCTCGTGTCTCTGTAACTGACGAATTTTCTCCGGCAGTGTACGCTCTAGAGTACGACTTCGCTTTACGACGGGTGGGAGTCGACGCGACTCTGCCTACTTTATGTCACTCTAATATTCCGCCGAATCTTTCGCTTTAACGCGATTGCGAGGAGTGTAACGCCTCGTCACAATATATATATATATATATGTTGTGACGAGGTCTTTTCTTCTAAATTTCGCCAAAGACGAGAAGAGCTGCCAGCCCAAAATCTATAATGACGCCCCAAAAATATATTTTACCATTCCGTCCTTTCACCAATTTCTGATTGGGCGCCAGGTGTTTGTATCACCCCTGGGATGTAATACCAAGGGATATTATTTGTTCGTTCTCTTTCTTACTCAAGACTCAGGGAAATGGTAGGGTTCGAAGGGCGAGCATCGATTACATATATTATGTCAAATATACGAAATTAACGTGTGAGTAGTTTGTTTTCTAAAATATTAACAACGACTTATTTATTACTCCGGTCCACTGGTTGGACCTTTTCAGAATTTACAATCTTACAATAGAATAGTTATCGGCATGCCAATCACGCTCAACAAACAATTTATTGTACAGTAACGTCTCAGAGTGAGACAGCCATATCCTCCGGAGACGCCGGTAGGGACGGCTATGTAAGTGTAACGAGACGCGTCGCGAGATAGGCACGACCTAGTCCCACGCGTCCGACGGCACGCTAGGCCCGGACCGGCAAATAAAGTATTGCACCAACGTGCGCCTACCTTTTCTATTCGCCGATATCCTAGTCCACGTCGCACGACGTTCTTCGGTGGTCCTTTTCTCGCTCATCTCTATCGCACTCGCTTCGCTCAGCTGCCCGCTCTCTCACTCACTCTTGCACTCTACAATTATCTTTCTCTGACTACTCGCTTTTCGCTATTCTAATTCTTCCTTCTTCCTTCTTTTCTCTCGTGGTCGAGATCTCACTGACACCTCAGCTCGTCACTCTCGCTCGCCGGCTTCGTCGTGGTCCTATCGGGGGAAAAGGGGAAGGAGGTCCTAGCGACGATCGTCTCTCGATCGCCAGCACAGCCATCCCTCTCTCTCTCTCGTTCGCCGGGCGTCGTCTCTCGCGTACGGCCGGCAATGTTTACTTCCCGCGACCTCGTATCTCTGTAAATCACGAAGGTTCTCGGCAGCGTATGTTCTAGAGCACAATTTTGCTTTACCATGGGTGCGAGACGACGCGACTCTGCTTATTCTGTCTCGCTTCAATATTCTTCCGAATATTTCGATTTCCGCGAGTGCGAGGACTATAACACCTCGTCACAATGTATATATATATATATATATATATACATATATATATATATTGAAACGTTAGAGTGCTTCTTTAAAGTTCTTTTTGAGGCTCCACGCTCGGGACACTGGCCTAGGGTAATGTTTCGTCGGTGTGCAATGATTTTCGGCGACCTGTTTACATGAATGCTATCGTTAGTTTATTTATTCGGTGAATATCGACGTATTTACATTTGGATTGTCGTGTGTGTAATGTTTCGCCGTTTAATTAGGCGTGTTTATTTTGGTGTTAATTCTATTTGGTGCTTGGTTTCCCGTGGAGATGATCCCCTCTCCTTGACCCGCGGCTCCCCGGCTTCGTGCTCGCGACGGCCCGTCGCGTTCCTTGGCTCGTGCTGTTGCTGTCTCGCCACTCCCTCCTCTCCTCACTCGTCCAACGTCGTCTCGATCAGCTGTTCTATTGTATACGCTCCCGGCGTTCGTCTCGTCCAACGTCGCGTCGTTTTGGCATTTCGGGAAACGACGTTCTCGTCGTACCTCCGACGGGTTGCGGCTTTTCAGCGCTTGATTGCCCGCTGGCAAGACTCTTCCTCAGAGTGCATGCGTGGCTTGGTTGATCTTTGGCAAGACTCTTCTTCAGAGTTCATGCGTCAGGTCTGATCAGCTAGGACTGATGATTATCCTCGATTTGGCTGCCCTTTTATAGTGCCCCAGGTCCTGTTTTTGCTTGGGTGGGGGGTCCGTGCTGCCGGGTCAGCTGGTCGACCGTGGTGCCGTGTGGACCTTCGCTTGGGTGGGGGTCCTTGCTGCCGTGTCAGCTGTTCGGTGAGCCCGTCAGCGGTGGTGGGAGGCGTCGTATGAGACTGTTCCCGTCTCAATATATATTGTGACGAGGCGCTACTCCCCTCGCAGTCGCGTTAATACGAAATATTCAGCGGAATATTAGACGGAGATAGAGTAGGCAGAGTCGCGTCGTCTCGCAACCGTTGTGAAGCGAAGTCGTACTCTAGAGTGTACACTGCCGGAGAAAATTCGTTAGTTACAGAGAAACGAGGTCGCGAGAGGTAAACATTGCCGGCGGTACGCGAGAGCCGGCGCCCGGTGAACGAGAGAGAGAGATGGATGGCCGTGCCGGCGATCGAGAGACGATCATCGCTAGGACCCCCTCCACCCCCCGATAGGGCCAAGACGAAGCCGGCTAGCGTGAGCGACGAGTTCATGAGACAGTGAGAACTCGACCACGAGCCCGAGCAGAACGATACAGAATAGTAGTGAACGATTGAGAGTGAGAGTAGAGTGAGAGTAAGAGTGTGAAGAGCGAGAGAGTGAGAGCGTGCCGCAAAGCGGAGGTTGTGACAGAGGCGAGCGAGAGAGGAGCCACGAGGTACGCTGTGCGACGAGGACCAGGGACCTCGGCGGATTGTAAAGGTAGGCACACGCTGGTGCATTCTTCTCTTCGACGATACGAGTCTAGCGTATCGTCGAACGCGTGATAGTGTCCGTCCCGCGACGTATCTCGTCCCACATACGTAGTTGTCCCCACCAGCGTCACCGGGGGACTGTACTGTATTGTACAGATTCGTACTGTACTCGGTATTATCGGCGAAGTAAAGCCGAGAAACGTTTTTTTGTTATGACATTGTAAATTTGGGTTGAGGTCCAATCCGTGGACCGGCGTGAATAAACAAGTTAGTTGTTGTTTTGTTAAGAAAGATTACTCACACGTTAATTTCATATATTTTCTTGATAATAAATGTAATCGATGTCGCCCTCCGAACCCTAATATTCCCCTGAATCGCTAGCTAAGCAGGAGGAGAAAAGACCATACGAGAAAGTTGCCTTGGTGTTACGGGGATGGTACAAACACCTGGCCCCTAATCGGTAATTGGGAAGAGGAATGTAAAGAAATTTTGGGCGTCATTAAAGATTTTGGACTGGAAAGTCTTCTCGTCTTTCACGAAATTTAGACGGGAAGAGCGCGTCACAATATATATATATACATATGGCCGAAGCAGTAAGATCTGTTCGCGCGACTCTGTTCTTTTAGCTTCATCTATTTCTCTCCACGGGGCAGCGGGCGGGGGGAGGGGGGGGGGGGGGCAGCCGCATATCGCTACGAGGCCTCTGCGTTTGGAGTGCCTTGTCGTACCGGGGATTCGTAGGATACGCGCGCCATGCCATCTAGCGGTATCCAGCAGTGGCTCTTACCCAAATGGAGCGAGCTCTGCACTACCGCGGCGAAAGTGGAGCCGTCTGAATTTTCCGCTGGGTATCACTGCCTCTTAACATGTCTTTCCTGATTCAAAAAACGTCTAACAACTCCGAATCGACGTTTCTTCATGTTGCGAAATCAATATGAGACCCTGGACATTGGAATAGAGGGTATCTTTTTGTATCTCCCTACCGCGCCCGTATTGAAAATTAGGCAATAAAATATCTAATATAAACACCGTGATCACATCTCTGCGTATGTAGTTTTTTCTTAAAATTAAACAAAGTATCGCCTTCAAAAAAGTAAACCTATACTTGAAACAGTACCTATTCGTGCACGTATAGAAAACAAGTTTCTAATAAACATTAGAATAGTGAGTAGTAAGGAGCAGATCTCTGCGTCCCCCTTCTTCCGCCCGTATTGAGATTGATACAAATATCCACAGGTATCCAAAACCATATACAACATCAAAATAGAGTGGCAAATTTGTAAATCGCCAATGAAAAGAAAAATAGAGAGGGGGTGGATAACCCTGTCAGGGTCTCATATTGATTTCGCAACATGAGGAAACGTCGATTCCAAGTAGTTAGAGATATTTTGAATCAGCAAAGACATGTTAAACAGGAAAATACGAGTGCGGTAAGAAAGTTCAGGTAGAGGGTAGTTTACCCTCTTGAGGTTGCTGTTTGGAAAAAATGCAAAAACACGTCCACTAGATTTTTGTGTTTCCATCAAAATAGAATAGGTTTCCTACAACTAGGTCCACCCCGTTCTTATAGAGGGCGGGGAACAGATAAACACAGGGGTGGTTCACCCCTTAATTTTTTGTTCGTACGTGGGGGAATTTACAAATATGCACTCGAATTTATATTAACGTGAATTTAACCCGGAATGGCAAAAGATTCCGCTGATTATACGATGCAATTCAGTAAAAAATCGAAGAGGAGTTTACTTACTTATGAAATATCGAAAAAACAAAAAACCCGTCATATTTATTTTTTCATCCTCTATCTGTAAGCAAATTTGCACCCGAATCAGTTAAAAACTCTTGGAGATACGGATGAAATATTGCATTTTTGCACTAAACAATGTGAATTATGTTGTTATCTACATCGTTCTCATTTCCAATGTATAGTATGCGAAAAAAATAGAGATAGTTGCAATTTGATTTTTTTGTATCTCGTACCGTTAAAACATTATTGATGAAAAACGAAAAACATCCCCATTTTTAGAGTGCGTTTCACCCCTTAAACCCGCTTTTCCGCAGATAAAAAAAATACCCGTCTCTTAGCTTTTGATACTCTTCCACATAAACAAGTTTCCACAAAATCGGAGGGGGATACCAAAATGATGTTCCTTGTCAGTAGTAAAAAGCGCTCCCAATATGACAGCACACAGATTTATCACAATTTTTCTCGACGACCTCACACAGCTCGTATCGACTTTTCAGGACACAACTATGGATATATTGTGACGGTACGACCAGAGTTGATGAAATTCTGAAACATGAAAAGGAAATTGTAATTGGTTCCGAAGGATCTTGTCAGATGGCGAAGGACTCTCTCATGCGATGGGACGTCGATGGGAATATAAATACGAGAATCGAAACAGTTGTGGACATGAACAATTTTGAGTTGTAAATATTCTCAACGATATCTAAGGAAGGATTGATCAGATCAAACTTATTGAAGCCCGGTATAGATGAAAATCTACGTAGGGAATCTCGTCTGTAAAGATTTGATCAATATAACCAAGGAGTAGAAGAGAACGATAGAAAAGGGAGAAAAATCAGGAGTAGTAAACGCCTAAATACGAGGAGAGAGATTTATACTTTTGTAGGAAATATACAAATATCAAAATCGAAAGGGTTAACTTACTGAAGTTAGACTGTCGTTGACAAGATCGACGACGAGGCACGGCGAAAATAAAAATCTCTGCAACTCCATCGGGATTGACCTGCTAGGGGACAACCAACAAATTAATAAACATAATGAAGTGAAGGGAGAAGGGATCCGAAAGGGAAGTCAATGAAAGAAGGAGAAACAGAGGTGAAAATTTATCACCGAACTACGGAAAGAAAAAAAGAGTTATAAAACTTTGAATACAATTAACAACTACAAAATAACTACTCACCTCAATTACAAACAGAATCTTGATAAGAGAACGAACATTGACATATAAACACCACACGTCATAAACACCACCATTGGGAGAACATAGATATCCCAGCGCCCCAATAAGGTGCGTCAACCTATCGATCGGGCAGCCACGGCGCAATATCGAAGTAAGGAGAACCGCGCTAATCACGCCATAATATAGGGAGCAGAAAAGTTATGTATCGCTCATGATTGATGGCTTATAAAGTCGGGCAGAACGAAAAACAATAAACATCTGTTAATGCAATCGAGGTTATTTTCCATCTTGAAATCCTCTCGAGTCTCGAACTATACACATTATTGACAAGATATCTCGTCGTTCTAATATATATATATATATATATTGTAACACGATCCAGCGTCGATACACCGTAGCACCTGCAATAAAGAAATAGGTTAGACAACGGAGTAAGCGATTTGAACAAGTTAGTTCAGGGCAGAAGTTATAGAGGGACACAACAATAATTTATCAAACCCACAAACAAACTGTATAGAGTTCTCTGTAGAAACTTCTCTATTTCAATAGAGAAGAAGCATTTTATGCTTCTTCTCTATTGAAATCAACAAGCGATTGAAATCGATAATCAAAATGTACAAAAATTTTCCCCGGCGCAATTCTTAATACGGAAAAGCAAACTTTGCGGTCAGACAACTTTTAAATCACCGGCTTGATACAAAATGATTGATAACGCTGGTTGTTAGACTAAAGGGAAGGGCTTTGCGGTAGAGAGAAAGCTTAAGCAATTGGGGGTTAGTTTTAAGTCAGAAAGAGGTAGGAGGAGGATATCCTCGATAATGGTTGGGGAAGGCAAAAAGTACAAAAAAAAAGGTGAAAAAGATTCAAAAACGTACAGCCCAAGATGAGTAAACTTCCACGAGAAATCCACGGTCGTATGGGTTAGTCAAGGCCGCAACTCCGGGATCGTACCTGCCAGGGGATATCAAGAAAGAACTAATACAAGCCATCGTAACCTAAGAATCACCGGGTAAAAGAGATAAGGAGGAGGAAAAAGGATACAAGGAAAAGGAAAAGATAACGAGGAACACTCAAAGAAAACCACTGAACGTTGCACTGACACACTGGAACACACACATAAACACAAAATGGTAAATCCGAGGTATCAAAATCCTAGAATCAAGGAACCGCGAGCCGGCTCACGTCGTGGAGGCGGCCATCTTAACGAGGCATTGCGCGCCGCATACGAAACCACGCGCCGGCTGAGCGATCGAACATCAGAGGTGCGCAAATTCAAACACGGTAGCGCGTATTCAGAAATTTGCACACATGTATTAGGATAACAAATAATAAATAACTGAAGCACATACTATCGTCTCACTTACGACTTACTTTCCTTCTATTCTTACTCGAGTCTCGAATACAAGAAATATCTCAACGTTTCAATATATATATATATATATATATATTCGCACACAGCTACATATATATACATTTTTTTCAGCACCAGCTATTGATGCGTATAATTTATTTTTGTTAACGTTCCCGCATGTCTCGCGAACCCTTTACGTAAAACGAGCGCAATTTTTAGTCTTACGGTTGATCTGCGATATGACCATTTACTTGTAACTCATTTTACGGTAAATCCCACTTCTGATTTGAGGGGAGAGATGTATATAAAAGAAGGACGATAGTATAATATTAGATCGGAGATGGCTGAGTTTCGTTTATTAATTATTGATCATTTTGGTCTTCGATATATCTCGCCTGGCTGTGACTACCTCTGTCGGGAGAACGTTAATGACTGACTGTTCTCATTTGCATCGTTCAGTCGATTCGTCCATTTCTCGTTCTCGATAGTTCGATACATACATCACTGATTCTCCGAATTCAGACGATCGCAGCGCCCAAATTCGGATATTGTAGTATGTGCGAGTAAAAGTATATGCCATCTTACACACCACAGTTATGTACGCCTAATCTCTTTTTCAGCTGCAGTCCAACTCCTTTGATTACCTCGCAATCCCATGGAGCCCTATTCCCCTCACGCGTGACATCCTCTCTACTCCAAAACCATTTCTTCCAGACCCTTTCTTAAAAACTTCCTTCATACTCCAAATCAGTCCTCCTCTAGTTCTCCTTCAACATCCTTTCTATCCAGACCTCTCTTCAGATTCCTCAGTCAAAATACAATTTATTAAATGTCCAGTTTTATTATTTTTTAGTTGCGGCTCTTCTCTCGTAAAGCCATTTCGTCAGAAGGGAAAAGACAAATTGAAGAAGGGAGTAGGGAAGTTGTTGAGTAGGGAAGAATTATACTTGTCAAGGTTCTAAATAAAACATTTTACAGAAGTTGCTCAATACAGAGTTAAGGGCAGGGTAGGGTTAATTGGCGTGAAAAAGGCACATTTTTATGATTTTTTGTTGACGAAACGGTTAGAATCTATTTATTTAAACCAATGGTACATTAAAGTGTGATATTCGAAGAATATTGTGTCCAATTTTCACGAAGAAATATTAAAAAATACGGCGATGGCAGCAATTTTTGTCAAGCGTCTCGGAAAAAAGTTGAATTGCGGTGCCCATCATAACTCCGTGCTGGATCATCTAAAATAAAAAAATAAAAGTTATATCGTTAGATAAGGACTTTTCCCAGGTGACGCTGGGGGGGTTTTTCGAAATTTAAATTTTTCATTTTTTGGGAACACTTTAAAGGGAAAAACGAGATTTTGAGTGAAAAAATTGGTTAATTTGTTGTTATACATTGGAAAATATTAACAAATTTGGAAAAAACTCTCCAGCGTTACCTCGTAAATTATGTACAGAAATAGTGTGCAAAATTTCAAAAGTATCGGTGCAGTAGTTTTGAAGTTATGATGGGCACCGACTTTGAAAATGTGAGTTGTGGGAAAAGCGCTTTAAAGTTTTGAACGCTAAAAAATTTGAAATGAAACGTTCGTAAGTGAGTTTTATCGGCTTAACTCACACTGAATCATCGATGCCAGGTCCATAAAGGATGTTGCTGTCATCCAGGATGTCTAAAGCATCTTTATGCTCATGTCTACGACGAATCCTGCCTTCTTTCGTCTGTTTTTCGGCTTCCTGATCTGCTCGGCCTATACGCATAGAGATCATCGCGCCCACTCATGAGCGTTTGGTCCACTACTGATTCCCATTTCTTGCATGAAGGTTAGTAAAGCAAAAGAACCTTCATTCAAGACACAGGCTGCCACATAAGCTGCACTCTGAATGATGACAGAGGTTCCACCCACGTGCTTTGGTGAGATTTTCCAAATAAGTTGGTTCAAACTCTCATTGTTGTCCTGCGTAAAGCCTCCGACACATCGCTCTAGGAGGGCATCTTTGCTCAGATCTTCATAGATGGGCTTGATGGCATCCAAAACATCCTTGGGAAAAGCATTGTACGTATGTTTAAACGAATCCAATGCATTATCAGCTGCAGCTTTTTGCCATTCGCACCAGGAGTCCGCGCCGCTCGGGCATTTTTTATGCTGTGGATTCTCATCAATTTTGCTCCGATCGACTTGAAATTTAGACACAATATTCTTGAGATATTATGCTTTCAGTTCAAATTTTTAAAAAATCGAAAAACATTTTTTTTTATACTTTACCCTGCCCTTAAGAAAAAGGGAGACAAGGTGATAGAATACATTACCAGGCGAACAAAATCATTCACACTGAGAGAGGATTTATAACGACATTTCGCACACACAATTTGTAAATGATCATATTGATACGTCACATGATCGTCATACACTCGATAACTGGAAAAATACAGAAACTTCAGTGAGATGTCTTTTTCTTAATATCACGATCCACTATGTAACACTCGTAAACAGAAGCACGTGGAAAGGCAGCCAGCTTAGCATAAAGATCGTTCGCTACACCCCCCCCCCGCTCCAATTCAAGGGAAAGAGCAGTCGATAAACCACCAGTATCCTTATCTAGAGCAGAAGAGATCATCAATCATCTGCTGTCATAGTAGACATAGATATTCGGCGCCAAATTTCGAATTATCTTAGAATATAAATTATAGAATTTAGACCTTAGGTATATAAATATAGGTATATAATAAATATTTATTCACGTGATTATACTCTAGCGCATGGTTTATATTAATTTATTCCTTCTTCATAAATAACCCTTCATAATATTCCCTCGCTTACAATTTTTTAACACTTCTCTCTCACATCTATTCTGCTCGCGCGTCTATTTCTTACTGTCTCGTTCTCTTATCGCCTGGTGTCCTTGATTTGTTCCACCGTCGCTTACCAACGTGGTGCTCCTCGATTTGCTCAGTCCACTAGGTTCCCCGTTCTGCCAATTGGCTGACACCTACTCCCGCCATTACATTTCCTGTCGGCGCGTCCTATTTCTAATTGGTTGCTCCGGCACCGCCCTTCTTTTTCGCCAGATTTTCAAACAGTTTATTGTCTCTAGCATGATGTCGATCCAGTACCAATCTTCATCGAAAATTTCGATGTGATCCTCGCTTATAATAGCAACCTAATGATCAGTTTGATTGCGAGCATCTCGTTGTACATGAGAAAAGAACGTGATCTCATTTCGCTTAGCCCTCGTGACTATTGCAGCGCTAATGCGTAAGAATGAAGCAAGCTTTTTACGCAGTGCTTCTTCCGAAGCGTGTACGATTGACGGTTAATAATAATCATCGATCACCCTCTCGATACCGAGCAAGAATAATCTCGATCCATAACCAGAAATAAAGTTTTTTTGGAATCAGCGCATTTCGTTCATGATACTGAATAAGAATATATGGACGAAAGCGACAAGATGCTGTCCGCAATTTATCGATACGTCCCGATATTTGTCGATAAATCTTTAAGGATTTTCCGGCCATTCATTAATATTTTGCACACGCTCTTATTTATCGTTACAAAATACAATGTATATTTAATATATTTCGACTTCCGTAACAGATCTATATCCACTTTATTTTCTATGACAGATATCACGAAAAAGTGCAGGGAATGTGAAACGCTCGAAACAAGAAATTGAGGCAGATTTGGAGTCCGAAGATGAATTCGGTTACACTATACGTAAGTTTATTTGATACTCTTGCCTACTGCATACGATATATACGCAATTATTACTCTTATTTGAAATGATAGGCGTTGTTGCACCTAAATAATAGACAAGGGTGAAGCCACTCTACAACATTGTATCTATTCATATAAACTGGCATTTACATCGTATTCAGTTCTTACTAATAATAAGAGCAATAAGTGCCCAGATATGCCATAGATTGGACAATACGTTTAGCTGACCAGTATATTACGCTGTTACTATTCGTATGAATGACTAGGTAGGCGCGACTCGCTGGTGTAACAAACAACTGGAGTCGACCGAAATTTTCCAGATTCTGGTGCATGCCTGTATGACCTCCATGTCTTATCGAGACTGAACCAGTATACAGATAGTCGGGCAATGCTACTATGAATCAGCGTTTTTTCAGCTTAATGTAATAACTCGTATCTGATAAATACCTCAAATGGGATGGTCGAGCGTATGCGGTTGTATTGCGACACTAGTAGTAGCGATTCATAGATTTAAAATAACACCTTATCTTATTAATGATATTCCATACTGTGACGGAACGAAGAAAAGTAATATTTTAGTCTTTATCATTGGGACTTAGACCAAGCAGCCACTCGAAGTCGGGGAATATTGAATCATATGGGAACTCAGCGCTCGGTTACCCATTGAACAGAACCCCTGTATCTATATGTGCAATCCCTGTCAATGTCTCGCATCTTCACATTTTCCCATATTTCGATAAAGGTCTGTCAAATATAATTGTGGAAATATAGTTTGCCAATTTTGGTCTGACAATTAAATTTTTATTAAAACATAGAATTGGTATTAATAAATGGAAATGACAACGGAAAAAGAGTACAAATAGAAATAGAAATTAAAATGAGAAAATCAGACGAAACGAGCAAAGGTACGGTGATGTATTGTTCAAGGAACAGTGTTCGGCATACTAATGGCCACGCCAAGCGATCGATATCCTCGACGTTGTTACAAGCTTTCCCGCTAGACGTGGCTTTGTATTAAGAAACGAAATACCCTACACTAATCGTTGCGTTCAAGTTTGTCAGGCCTCGACGCGTAGATCGCTGTCCGAAATTAAAGCGGTGTAACGCACCTCACCTGTTATCTGCGTGCGTGTGTATGTGTGATGACGTAGCCGGATGGGTCGGCGAGTCGGGAAGGTAGAAACAAGAGCTTCCTCGATGTGTTTAGACAAGATTCTCCAGCTATTCGGCGGTGCTGGTTTATTTTTATTTCTGTTCGTGTGTTTACAATTTGTATACGTGCACAGCCACGACGTAGGTGATTAGCGGTGTGCTGAGTCGGCAAAAAAGTAAGCACTCGAAGATGATTCGAAGTGTCGCTGGACTCTATCGCATATTATTGATTCGCAATAAATGATATTTTAGGAATTAACTGTTTACTCGAAATATTCCGACGCGTAATGCCGCTCAGGTAATTATCGCGCTACGGTAATATAAAGAGTTACGTCAAGCTCCGCTGCGGAGAGCTTTAACGTTAAAAGTTCATAATCGGGTTTCCTTTAAGGTTTTTCCGAGCTCATCGTTACACTCACGAGCCTCTAAGTACGCGAGTGAACTCGCCGCTGGGGGAAGAGTACCGGTCGACTGATTAATAGGTCTGTTAGGACGGAGGAATCAATTAAGACTGATGAATAATCGGTCTGACGGAATCCTCGATACTCTATGGCGAAGGTGATATGGGAGTCTCGTGGGGGTAACCGGGAAGTATCGGATTTCTCATTGGGAAATCGATCGTTTCCATTTTCGACTATTTCCCAAACTACAGTCGTGATTTCGAAGAATCGTCAGCTAGTTTTTTTGGGAATGAGCTGTCTTCGCGGCGTGTGGCATCGCGAGGTGTATTGCGGTGGAAGTTTCCGCAGCGAGGTGAATCACCTTGTCGAATTTGATAATTCGGCCGCGCGTGCATTTGCGAAACTCTCTTGCCGGTTATTACTGAGTAGATCAATCCGTAACAGACTATATATAAGCATATATATACTGGAGCTTTAATTCAGAGAAACTATGTATGTGGGTGTGTGATCAAAAATGCAGTTGTATTAGGAAATATCAATAAACCCTCAACCCGAGAACGTTTTTTAGGCACCCTAATTCCATGAACTGGAGTCGATTTCGTCTTCACCCTATCACACCCGCAATTATAAATGAAAAAATCTGAAAAAAATCATGGTCGATTTTCAGACTGCACTTTTGAAGTGAAAATAAACATTTTTTCTTCTTTTTAATATTTTTTTTTGGAAAAAATATAATGTGCGAATAGAACATTTTTTTTTTAACAAATACAGCGTGAGTAAAAATCATGGGAAAAAAGTTTTACAAACGGTTATTTAAAGTAAAAAGGTTGCTCTTTAAGGACAACTATATTGTGCTATTGTAGGGATACACCATATACCATATTCAGCTACGGGCACATATGTATAATTTTAAGAGGTTAGAACGAGCCCAGATAGCATTCAATATACAGTGCATATACATCAGAAGTGCACTATGTGCAAAAAATGTCCGGTACATTTCATGTTTATACATAGCATATTAATTTTGAGCATATACGTCCATGGACGGACATACTATATCTTATAAATATTGTCAATATACAAATTCAAGTAAGAGCATACATGGGATATTGGTCTGGGACTCTGTACGAACATCTATTTTTGAATATACATGGTACATTCCATCTAAGTACATAAGATACACTTTGACGCATCCACCCTTGTATGGATATTCGGAGCATATACGTCCCATGTATGTTATATAAATATCCTTCTTTGGATGTACATAGTACATTCTGAGGGGTACATAAGTGGCACCTCGACGCTCCACGGGATAAGGACATTCGCAGGATATTTCCGGTTTGCATATTACTGATATCTCTTATTTGGAGGCACGTGATACATCTCGGAAAGATATGTAAGAAAACCATGCGTATGGAGCATGAATTCTCGTCATCATACGAACATGCGTACAATATCGGCCGAGTATGTGATACGAACATTTGTTGCTGAATGTACATGGTTATGTCCAAGACATACATAAAAATACATTAAAGTTTATCAACTATGTGGAAATATATGCAGGATATCGGCTGTGGACATGACACGAACATTTTTTTGGGATATAGATATGATATGATAGATGGTTATCTGAGAAACATGGTATATCTCAGAAATGTGCAGAGCGGTATAATATAAAAATTGCTGTATGGTATAAATATATGTAGAATATAGTCTGTGTATATTATATGAACATTCTTTGTTGAATAAACGTAGAACAACCCCAAGATGTTCTCAAGGAGCACATGAAAATTACTTTGTTGTATGAATATGCGTAGGATATGTCAATCATGCACTTGATACAAACATCCCTTTTCAGACGAACATCGTACATGTCAAAGATATGTAAGAATGAAAATCCTTGTTCATGTAATAGAAATTGTTCAATAGAAATACAATGATAATTATTCGACATCTGAATTACATACCATGCTGGACAAAATTATCGAAAAAAGATACTCAGGAAAATCCACTGCAAAAAGCAGAGAAACAATTCATTTTATGATATCAAAGATTGTAAATTTACAATACCTGAATTATCATGCATAAATTAATAATTGCAAAATATCCATTAAAATTCTACGCATCACTCTCACCCCGCCCGAGCATGCGCCGCCGTAAGAGAGAAAGAGATACCCTCTGCCGCTCGCTCGAGCGAGAGCCAATGCGACGGAGGTGTGAGCGAGAGAGAGTGACGCTCTCGCTCTAACTTTCGTCGCGTTAGGAGAAACAAAACTATAACGCGGGAAACAAAACTATAACGCGCGAAACAAAACATGCGCGCGTAACATGCACGCCGGCATTAGCGCTTTCTGGCTAGTTTTAACAAGATACAGCGGCGCGGTGCTACGTCATTTGTTTCTCGCATTGTGAAAATATTACAACAAAATCGCCGCGTATTATTTACAATTCTCCATCATTTTTCCTACAGGTAAGTTTGTTATGGTTATTTATAAACAGATATATATATATATAATTTTGTCCGATTTTCTCACTGTGGTTGAACTAATATGGACTAATATTACATAACCCCTAAATTGCGACGTGGCGAAAATCCCGCGTTAGAATTTCTATCTACATATTCGGCTAAATCTCTCTCTCTGTCTTGCTCTCTCGCTCAACAAATTAATTCTTTCAATTTTTATTTATATAGATTATCGAATTTTATGAGTACTGTACTGGTTATGAAAAAATGTCCGATGAAAGCTATAATTTTAGTCTCATTTTATATTCAACTACAACTTTTTTGACTTGAGGAATAATGATATGGAATAATAGATCAATTGTGTTGCAGGTATAATAAGTGTGCCGATATAACATACTGAAATAAATCTTGACGCACAGAAGACTATAATCATGGACAGAGCGAATAAAAAATGTAAGTTTTTCTTTTAGGCATGATTTTAAAGTGTCTATGTTAATTTGTGATACACCTGCAAAGTCACACATATTGAACATCAAGGTCCATTCAGGTTATTTTTCTTGCACCAAATGCGATCAAGAAGGCGACATGATCAATAATGTCATGTGTTTCGTTGAAACTGAGAATTTTCAAAAAATAACTGATTGTTCATTCAGAAATCATATACAGCCGGAACATCACTTTGGCACTACAATTTTATTGAGAATTCCCACGTTTGATATGGTTCAAAGTGTTCCTATTGACTATTCCCATGCTGCATTACTGGGCGGTGTAAAAAAATGCTCGCGAATAAGCGTTTCGGGCGAATTTATGGCAAACCGCCATATAAACTTTGTGCACGAGATGTAAATAAAATATCTGGAAATCTCGAACATTTAAAAAAACATATTCCTTGTGAGTTTGCTCGAAAGACTCGACCGATCACTGAATGCAAGAGGTTTAAAATGACAGAATTTCGATTATTTCTGCTTTATACCGGTTCAGTAATTTTGAAAGGGATACTATCTCCTAAAATATATAATAATTTCATCGTATTCACTTTGGCTACCTCAATATTAATCAGTCCATATTATTCTCGCTTCGACAATTTCATTTCACATGCCGAAAATTCATTTAAACATTATGTCTCAAATTCACAGAAAATGTATGGGCCAGATTTTATATCACACGATATCCACAACTTTTTGCATTTTTTGCTTTTTGCGTTTGATTATTTGTTTTATTCTATTTTTCTTGATCTATACTGCATTTCCCTTATAAATGTTTAATCTTTGCGTGGACTTTCGACTTAATGACCGACTAATGACAGATGTGACAATTGAGAGATGGCTAGTCGTCAAGTTTGACGAAGAGGACACAGTTGAAGCTGTACCCGAATGCTGGTATCATCGAAAATCGATGGAATGCTACTGGCCACCTAAAAGCTTTGCTGGAAAGCAGCAGACCGATTACATCAAACGTAGCAAACGGCCAGAGTCAAACTGGCAAAGGTACCCGGCTGCAATTTTGGGATCTTATGGTAAAGTTATACTCTGTAATATATGAGACATTTTCTATCAATTGTAACTTTTTTTCTATAACTGTAAAATTCACACCATCTTCAAACCGGTGTGTCGGTACTGTAAAAAAATTACCGGCGTGGTCGAAACCAATCTGAAGAAGTAAAAAAAGTGGCTGAATTGATAGAGAATGTCTTCTAAATAATATGCATATACCGGAGCATCCCTGTAATGACGTAAGGACCTAACAAAAGGAGTGCTTCGATTTCATAGGTGGATCTGGGGCCATATTTAAAAGACCATACTCAACTAGGCAAGCAGGCTAATATAATTTTTACAGTTTCTTGAAGTTGGCAATAGGTAGAGTACTCCCTTAAGATTTTAAAGTAACCTAGTTGAGGATCGCCTTGATGCTATGAATCAACCTATGTAAAATTACACTTTAAAGAGAACTTACAATAGAACTTCAGTTTGATCTACTGTATTATTAATAGTACCGTATATCTGTTGTCAATTCATCAGATAACCTTTCTATTGCAATAAGAAAAGCTGATAAGGCAAAGAATACGTCAGACTTGTCATCCGCTTGCGACGAGTTTCTTGGCAGTAATTACGTACGCCCGTCAAAGAAAAGAAAACGATCGCCGTTATCTGATGTCGAATCACTTTCGGATACTTCTAGTATACGATCAGACGTCGATGATGATGCATATCCAGATGTTACCAAGCTTTTTTCAGAAACAGGTAAGAATTTATACTCCAAAGAGTTTGAGGCAAATCATTTTTTCTTGCAACACTTGAAAATGAATCTCTACTTGAAAATTTGGTAAGTTCAAAAAGCGTTCATTTCTTTCCTTCGTTTATATGTTGATCCTCTATCGTTCGATTGATTACAATGTGAAGGTGAGTATATTAGAATCTTTGGACATAATTATTAATGAATTAATTCTTCCGATACCTTCATTTAATTCTCGCCACTCGATCGGTACGCACAAGGATTGGAATTAACAGAATAGAATAATCACAGCTATTTCGAGATTTCTCTTAGGTAATTTGGCAGAAAGTCAATTTCTGAACAATTAAGCTATCAAAGATTAAACTCGGATAAACGGCATGGATTCTAAACCATTTGCTTGGAAAGTAATGTAGTCTCGAAATTTTTTGCAATAACTATACTTTTTAAACTAAGAACAGCTACCCTTTTCCCATGTGACAAAATATTGTTTTTGTAACATTAATGTAATAATGTCAGATTAATTTTTGTACTGGTATAGTCTACTATATCCTCAATAGGCATGCAAAATATAAGTGCTGGCAATTTGTAATCGTAAATGATAAAGGAAATTTCCATATTTTGTTTGAATAGTGTCGAGTTACTTGGGAACCCAGCGTAGGGAATACCTTATCCAAAAAGCCCCGTGTACGGTTGCGATCATTTTTCTTTCTTGAAGATTCTTACGCTCCGAGCCCTTGAGCAAAAATTTAACGATAGCCCATATATAGAGCCCATATATTAAGAACATTTTCTAAAGTTTCACTGCTAACATCAAATTTTTTAACAGTTGTATTATTAAATAAATAACATTAATCTATTAATAATATTAATCTAAATAACGATTCAATTCCAAACCCGCAAGACTGCCGAAAAAGGGTTCAAACATCCTGAAAAGAAACTGAAGCCAGAAGAATTCGGTCATCGAATGATATCGCTCAAGGTCCGCAGAACAGTCAAAACACCGTTGAACCACCGTCGAAAGAACCTAGGACTAAGAAAAATCGGTCGCATATGGAAAAAATCCGGAGTCCGGAAAATTACCGAAACAGGTTCCAATTATCACCAAAATACACTAATAAGAGCGCCAAGAGGACTCGACACTCTCAAGAAAAATCTCCCAGTCCGCAACACTACCGAAAAAGATTTCAGTCACCACCAAGAGTAAATAAAGCTGGAGGTAATCGATCACCTGATTTAGAAAATGTGGATATGAAAAACCAGCGACTTACAATCCAAACACCAGAAAAAGTTCAAGCTTCCACGAGTAAGACTCCTGGTGAGACAAGAATTCAGTTGACAATAAACTGCTTTGCTATATTATTATATTACATTGCTGAAATTTTGATTTGTTTTTCAATTTTAGAATTTCAGGTTCGACTATTTAAAGAAATCGATTCTATTCAGTTGAAGTTGAATGATCTCATGGACAACGTGGCTATCCTACTCAAAACAGACGATTAGAAAGTGAGCGACAAATGATTCCAAATGACGTTCCCGAAATCATGCATCAATTTCCTTTAGACGAAAAGTCACTATACGCCGTCGAATCTTGGCTAAATTCTAAAGCGGAACACAAAAAAATTCTGGTGAGATAGTGTTATTCATCGAACGTTATATTATACGAGTTATTCAAAGAATGATGTAGAGTTGGAAAAATTTCTAATTAACTATAATTACGAAATATAAATTATAATAGTATTTGGCATTAGAACTTTTCCTAATCGTAAGTATAGATTACTAATGTATTTAGTGTTAAATATTCCATCAGTTACGAATTGCGATTGTATTCAGTATTTCCATATTTTTGTGTTCGAATAATATTTGTATTTATAATCAAAGATTTTTGTTACGCCTGCATGCAGAGCCCTTGTTTGCGCATCATTTACAGGCTTTCAAAGGCCCGATTCATGCATTATGCAAAAGCAGTGTGTAAAATCTCGCTGTATTGGTACGCAGAATTTTCACCGATGTACTAATAACGTCGCTCACTACTGCACTGTTATTTCGATGAACTTAGTCTGTAAGCGATGCACAGCAATCGTAGTAGTACTGTAGTAGCTTTTCAGGTCACAGTCAAATTGAACATAGTGATGAATTATCAATTATTCCATTGTTATTCGTTGATTTACCTTCATATAGATAATGTTTATACAATTCTGATTAATTAGTATCGTCGATACCAATAATATACTAATTTCAGGCCCTAGAACTTAGTCACATCGGGGGTTCGACGGCTAAAGAAGTTACTCGACGCATAATGTACAGAGTCTTTACTAACGAAGTGGGATCGCTTTATTCTTGGGAAGGAGCGAAGAAAAAAAAACCTTTTAAGAAATTAACAATATCTTCCACGATCTTCAGTACGTTGCGATTTCTTATTTGTTGACTAAAGTTTTACATGCATTGTCATTTCAGATGCTGTTCGACTTTGTAAAAAAACAGCGGAATCAAATGAAGCAGAGGTGATTGGTCACATTAAAGCTTGGCTCGTCAGATGTAAAGATCGCCTTAAAATACATCGATGAAAGTTAAGGACAATGAGGTTGTTGCAGTCTCAGAAAAAAAGAGTAATGAAGATGAAAGAAGCACCGATGGCAGATCTCAAGATAGACGTGCATATAATTACGACGATGGCGCCTGTGACAAGAGTCAAGGAGAGAAAAATAAAGAGAAATCAAGAGAAGAAATAGAGCGTCTGGATCAAACTACAGGAAATAGAAAAGAAACACAAGTCGGGGAGGAAAATCGTGACCTAGAAAAAGGTACAAAACCACACAATAGTGCCAAACGAATATTTGGAGTCAGCATGCAAAGCGAAGAAACAGACAGTGATGTTTTAAAAAATTACAGCCATGACGAAAGAGATATAGCGACAGATAAATATGGAGAACAGGACTAGAATTAGAGCAACGGTAAAAACAAATCGAATTGCCGGTTTTCTCGTATGCTCTTAAAAGCCTGCGATCATTTTTATTTCAACTTAATGAGTTTATTTTCTATTTTGATTTTAATTTCTTATCTTTGGACATTGAAAAACCTCCAAAAAGACCGTTATACGGTTCTTCCATAACAAGCTGACTTTGGAACAGAATTTTTATGTCATCGACCTGTTATGATACGACTCTTTTCTGCATATAACACTTATATTATTCGTTTTTTTTTTATTATTTATTTCGCGAATCAATAGCATAATATATAAAAAAATTGATTATGCTATCGCAACGTTATTATATTTTTATGCAGTTAGTAATGAGTACTTAATAAATTTGTTTTGAGGTTATCATATAGTTTTTAGAGCCCGGAGACCCGGGTTTTGTCTATAACAGTTGGAAAATGGGTCTTACAGATTTTGTTTTTGCATAAGTTGAATATTCTATATGAAGTTTTTGTTTTTTTATCAGATTTTTTATGTTCATATTATATTAAGGTAGTATTCTCGCCAAAGCATGTTTCTACAGATTTTTGTTAAACTTTGAATCTATATTCAGACCAATGTTATGAAACTACGTGCAAAATTTCAAAAGGATTCACCAACCCGTATTCGAGATATTAGCAATTGAAGATTGCACAATTTAACACGGGTTCTTATGGTAAGGAGTACAAAAGTTCACATTTCACGGAATAACTCCTAAACTATACAACAGATATTTTTCTTTCTTCTCTCAATTACAAAGCAACATATAACTATGTTGCTTTTAATTGAGAGAAAAAAGAAAAATTACGAAGCAACATATGACTATGTTGCTTTTAATTGAGAGAAAAAATAAAAATATCTGTAGTACAGTTTAGGAGTTATTCCGTGAAATGTGAACTTTTGTACTCCTTCCCATAAGAACCCGTGTTAAATTGTGCAATTTTCAATTGCCAATATCTCGAATACGGGATGGTGAATCCTTTTAAACGTAGACTCAAAGTTTTAAAAAATTCTGTAGAAACATGCTTTGGCGAGAGTACTACCTTAAGTTTCGTTTGCGTTAGTACGATGCATTCCTATGCATTATTCCTTCTAAATTAAGTTTTTAATTCTATGGAGAATCGTACTTATGTATGTATTGAGTTTATATAAATAAATATTCCGAAAAAGCAATGAAAATTGTATTGTGTGAGCTCACTTCGACATACATAGATATATCGCTTTGTATATTATGAATTACAGGAAAGTTAGTATTACGTATAGATGTAGTATATATTTGTATGTAATGGATGAACAGATGAAAGTGGTATATGTATACCCGATCCGTAGTACATGTTTGTATTTCGTATAGGCCTACAATATTTAGCCACATACCGTGTGATACAAGCATACAATCCGGTGTGTATGCATTTCACCTACGCATCCGCATCATACGTATATATCCTGCATGTACGTGCGAGATACCTCACACATGCATATATCTTGTGTCCACATTTTCCTATGTCCCCTGCATGTGTGTACGACATCTGCCCACACACCGAACATGCAGCGTTTGTACGTATACGCTGTAGATGTGTGTGGCAGTTGGTAGATGTAATGCGTACATGCAGAGTATATGTACATGTACAGTACATATCGTACATTCGTGCATGAATGTGAAGTTGGTGGATATGTTATGTATATGCAGGGAACATACGCAAATCGCACATACATGGGTGAATGTAGGAACACATGTGTAAGTCCGATTCGGGAATGCATATTCAGGGTATATGTGCATATGGTATAAACGAATATACGATACACATTCATCGTACGTGATTGGGATGTACATACGTATGTACTTTAGATGTACAGAGTACATGTATGTGGTAATTTTTTGATATACTTGGAACATCCATGGTATAAACGTTTCACATTAGAAGTATGTACATAGAATGTGCGATGTTCCGATCCCGATATTAGTACGACATACATAGAATATGATTTTGCTATCTGGGAGGTGTTACAGAGAAACAACGCTCAATGACAACGATAATTTTTATTTATATTTATTTATGTTATCACACTACAAATAACATTAGCTAACATTAAGGGGAACTTGAACTTAGTTAGAAAAGAGTATTTTTCTTTTTTTACATACAATCGGAGAAAAGATTAATCCGGTAATCTTCATAGACAGGTTTGCCGCATCGAACACAGCATTGATTAGTTTTTCGATCTTCGACCGCGAAGTTGTGCCATTACCATAAATGTATTTCCGTCCAATGCCGTTGTCTTTGTGTTGTTCTGGCTGCGGTTCATCGGTACCATTGTCGTCACTATCGGCACTGCTGTATTCGTCACATTCTTGTTCACTACTACAATCGTCATCCTCCTTTTCGAAGTAACCTTCTGCCTCGGACACCTCGCAGCCAAAATATTCCACGTGTTCACGCCTCCGGAGTGAATAAATTTATTCAGCGCTTCTGACTGCCATAATAACGTTATAAACTGAAATATATAGGTTAACATTTTTTTCTTACAATTTATAATGCCAAAATATGCGCAATAAAAAAATACTTTTCTTGAACGATCACTAATACTTACGTAATTCGTAAACCGGGGTCGAAAACGTCGTGCTCTGATTTGCACTCTTCACTATTCCGAATGAAACTCAGCGAAACTACAGCTGGTCTCGCGAACTCACAAACCTTCCTACCTATACTTTTTTTAGTACCACTCGAGTGGACCTGGAGTCGCCGGTGTTCAATAAATTTCGAGAAGGCATTTTGGGCCTGTTGTACCGCACGAATATCGCACTGCACAGTATTTTTCGGGATATAGTAATTAAGGGTTAGAACCCAAATGCAATGTCCAAGTAAAAAGTGACAGCATTTATTGATAATTAAACGAAAGAAAGGAAAGACGGATTGCTTACGAGAGTCCATCGAACCGCACGTACAGGTGTTAAAATTTAAATTCAGACTGATTCAATGTTAGCTTGCTTGTCCTTTTATAGGGTTATCAGTGGAGCAGCTTAGTCAACATTGTTTTGTTGTTGGATGCTCAAAATCTGGCTTACCTTATTTCCCAGATTTGGAGAATATTTTTCGTAGTAATGTAAATTTGGAACTCGGCTGAGACGGCGCTCGCGCGGCATCCGATCGAGGTCGATTTAATTGCGCAATACCGAGTCAGCGAAATTTTGGCCTACGCGATGTATGTACTACTGATAACGTACTAATTATCATGTATTACTTATTATCGGGGCACAACAGGCCGGACGAAAACGACCCGGTTCACGGGTTGAGGATAAGAGAAAAAGGTACTTTACCTTGCGGTGAGACGTACGGGGAGTAAGGGAACGGGGGGAGAAAGGGAACGGTACCGATATTTTATCTGTCCCTATTGGCAATCTCACTTGCACGCATCGATGGTTCATATAAATAGCTGGTGGCGCCCTTCGGGTCGTCGTAGTGCTCCCTGCTAGATAACGGACAAGGCTCGGGCGATCGGCAAAAGGAGGCTATAGCGACCTGGGCATACAAATAACGTTCAAAAGGTCTCGTACAGAGAACAAAGGGAAATCAATGCACTATTATCCCAAGAAAGTTGTCATGAAAGGAAAATCAAAGAAAGAGATGATGCCTGGCAATCCGCTACCGGCGCCACTCTGCGCTCGTGGCAGATGGTATATAATGGGATATCGTCCATGCCAAGGTATTGGTCCAGGCATCGCATGGAAAGTGGGCTAGTGGTACATCCATGAAGATAGCACAAAACGAGAAGATAGGTACTTGGAATGTGCGTGGCCTGCTCCACGCTGGCGTACTGAAAATCCTAGAGAAGGAGCTAACTCGATGTGAACTTAAAATCTGTGGCCTCAGTGAAACACACTGGAAAGGCAATGACTATTTTTTCATCTATACTGTGATGTCGCGAGTTATTTATTTATTTATTTGTTGTGATTGGAGCTGCCGACTCGGCTACGGAACGCGGTAGTTGAGAGGAAAAACACGGTAGACACTTAATCGGGAAAAACAAGACTTTATTTTCAGTGGTTCAACAGACAGCGTAACGTTGCAGCTCAGATGATCGGAAAACTACTAACTAACTAGCCTGGGAGGAGGGTGGTTCTTACAACATTAACCCGTGGGAAAGTCATAGTGTGGTGGGGAAAGAATTTGGGAGTCAGAACGTTCTGGAAACGGAAACGTCTGGGGAGACAATGGGGGCTGCAGGTGTTTCGAGTTTGAGGCAGGTCAGGCCATAAAGATAGGTGCTTTATGGCTGGACTGTGCAAAATAGAAAAAAGGAGTTTTTGGGCTTTTATCGGAAAACAACGACTAGCTGTCGTTGCGATAGCTAGTCGGAGCTATCGTCCCAGCGATAGCGAGGGTGTAGCTGTAGGATGTCACGTAGGCAGGAAAGGAATGCGAGAGGCGCGTGGGAAAGAAGAACAAAGGGTGGCTGGGGGTAGACCATCGTCACAATACTCATACTATATACTCTTCTGGGAAAGCCACAAGTAGCAGGTATGGAGGAGCATTTCTCCTCCCAAAACAACTCCAAAACTGTGTACTTGGATAGAACCGGTTAGCAATCGACTGCTGAGCATTAAACTTAAGGCAGCGCCTGTGAACCAAAACATAATCTAAATTTATGCACCCATCAGCACTGCTAGTGACAGACTTGGAAACTTTCTACGGAGAACTGTAAATTTCTATCTCAAAAAGAAGCGAACGCTTAATACAGTTTCCAGCCGATAAGAACCGAGTGATCTCCAACTGCTTCTTTTAGAATCATCCCAGAAGGCTCCATACTTGGAAATCAGCTGATGGAAGTTATCGAAACCAAGTCGATAACACTTGATTCCCTCACGATGGAAAATCTCTATCACACGCGTATTTCCCGTGGCAGACTGCGGGCCGGACCATCAACTTTTGATCGCCAGAATGAGGCTAAAACTTACAGCGGCCAGAAAATTCGACAAGACGATGAGGCTCGAAGTGACGCATACTTCTAAG
Source organism: Netelia virgata (assembly GCA_951802705.1). Taxonomy (NCBI): domain Eukaryota; kingdom Metazoa; phylum Arthropoda; class Insecta; order Hymenoptera; family Ichneumonidae; genus Netelia; species Netelia virgata. The sequence continues at coordinate 14,490,868 of OX637866.1, forward strand.
TTAGTTTAATTAGTTAGTTTGAAAGAAAACTAGAAACAATGAAAAAATGCAGACTCCAAATCAGATACCTCAGATCAACTGGCGGAACGAGCCAGGGACATGATTACGTCTACTGTTAACAACTCAAAATTAGCAGTATAGACACGAAAATGGCAACACTGGATGAGTGACAGCACACTACCTCTTGTGGAGGAAAGACGGAGACTGAAAGCTCTACAGGTTGATGTGAGGACTCGGAATGAGAAGTCAGCATCCATTCAGGAACCTTGCAGGAGAGACTAAACACTCAACTCGAATACGCCTGTGAGAATGTTGAAGCGCACTCGAGCAAGCGTGAATCCTAGGGCCTTTATACAAAAATCAAACTCATCAACAAATCTGTCGCTTCCAAAACATGAACTATCGAAAACTCACGTGGAGAAACTGTAACTGAGATTGGGCCTATATGTGAGGCATGGAGGGAATACTGTCAGTCACTTTATCAAGATCCAGAATCCCATTTCTTTGTAGCGACAAAGCCTATAAACCATCCAGACATAGAACCCAGAGCTCTCAAAGTTGAAACAAAGAATCGTAACAAAATAGCTGAGATCCCACACAAGCGAAAGCAAAATCTTACTGCGCATCCTAAATGAGCGTACTCAAATATTTATTGACCAAGGAGATTGCCCTCGAATAGGCTGATTTTGTAAACGGAAAAGGTAATAGAGGGCAAATCCTTACAGTTCGCCAAATCATCGAAAAAACTCACGAAGGAACAACTCTACTTACGCCTATTTTGTGGATTTCTCTAAACCCTTTGACTCGGTCACATGGCCAAAACTTTGAAAAACAATTCTGGCCCGGAACATCTTGTCCACCGTCTCAGACGACTTTATGAAGATGGAACAGCTACCGTTAAAGCCAATAGTGTATATTCAAGCCACTTTTAACCTACGTAGGAGTTCATCGAGGATGTATTATCTCTCCACTTCTCTTTAACATATGCACAGAGCTTATAATGAGAATCGCCCTCGAAAAATGGACGAACGATATTGCAATTGGTAGGATGAAAATCCCGAACCTACGCTATGCAGATGACAGCACTCTTTTTGCGACTAGTGTGCGCAATTAGGAAGACCTTGTCTGCGAGATATAAACTATCAGCGTTGAGTTTAGTCTTAGAATAAGACGCAGCAGAACCAACATTATTATTATCGACCGTGCTAACAACTCGACAGAGGTCACACAAATAGCGACCAAGCTAGAACGTGATTGCTGGAATTGTCCGCAATGAATAGAAGGACGGATACGACGGCTGATTCTATGCACCACGCCTCGTTAGTGAAAATAATATTCCGGGGGTAAAAATATGCTGTCACGCACATGTTTTTATCGCACAGCGAAGCGAGTTCTGGACACAAACGGGTGCATGAGTCAAACCGCACTCCGTTTACGGCATGGTCAAGGAAACCTTCAGAGCGTACATATTTTAGCGTGGCTGCAAGGTTAATGTCAGGAGCTTCCGAATCCAAGAAAACTTAATGAATTTCTTACTCTTTTGCTAGTATTACTTGTTGGTATGGAACTTTGCAGGATCTGAATGAAAAACAATTCTGTCGAAAGATATCGAAGTAAAAATGCCAAGTTTCAAATTGCTTTTCTCCATCCCTGTTCGACGAATACAAATAAATATATGCGCTGTCAAATACTTACAATTTTATAAAGGAAAAATAATTACTTCTATTTTTTTAGCAGTATATAACTTCGCTTAAACAAGGGTCAAAGTTGCCAAAAATTATTTCGACTTTGCGCTGCTATACAGAGCATATGATCTTTTTTAAGATATGATATCCAATGAAAAGTGAAACATGTCCAATACAACCTTTTAACCCTTTAACTGTGGAAGGCGTATATATTGCCCTCACGAGTCTATCAATATAGATGAAAGGCGTATACATATTGTGGCGAGGTGGAACAATGCCCCTCGCGAATGCCGGGAAATAGAGCCATCGCTCGGCCCCGACACATCTTGCTGAACTGCCGCCAAAAGGCGACAAAAGTTTTCTACAATTCGGCAACGCTGCTCGGCGCCTGGCGAGGCGTCCGGCTCGCGGGACGCGATTTGTATTTATCCAGCGGTAGAAACATTAATAAAAGAAATACGCCAACTGTAAAGTGACGGGAATTATTTAAGTGAGTAACATGTAATACCAGCATCGACTACCGATAACCCGCCGGAATCACGGGCGTCCAGCAGGGCAACAAATTCTTCTATATAGAAGCCGGGAGAATCGACGGAAGAGAGAATTGAAGGTATTTATTGAATAATTATAATAAGGTATAAGGGAGAAATCCTCTTATCCATCTCGACCGAATCTTCAAAATTTCGTGAAAGTTTTCGAATTGTTGGGAGGTCTCGGCTACGGATTCACGACCCTGGTGACGTGTCTCATTTCTTCTACGCGGGCTAGCCGGCAACACGTGGCCAAGGCAAAGGGCATGAATAAAATTCTTTCCTGGCACTCAACTAAAAATATCTAAGGTGTTTCGGCGAGACCGAAAGGAGGATTTGAAAATTGCCGCTGGATTGATCGCCCGGTCGATAGAGGAGTTAGCGTCGATCGATGCTCGCTCGACGGTAGTCCTCTCTTCAACGTTCGCCGGCTCGCCTCGTGCCTGACCGGAACCGGTTCCTCGGCCATTCTCTCACGAGAGCTCTTACAGTGCAGAAGTGATAACGGTTTTTCTCAGTTTGTCTTATATCCAGTTACGACCCCGGCCTTCTCTATTCATTGGACATTCTCGCGACTCAAGTAAAATCTCGACTCGGCTAGTACAACTCGGGCTTACTCGCTAACGAAACAAAGATCAGCTCTAACGACCATCGCGTAGCGCGAGAAGCGTTTTTTTGTCTGTGCCGTCCATATTCGACATAATAAAATCGACGATCCTCAATGGTGAACCTCGCGTCACGAACTCTCTAATTATTTTCACTCACCCTTCTCCCGCCCACCAGATCCTCGCTCAAACATAAGGCTAGAGAATCCGTGGATTTAGTGACTAATCGGCACCCATTTGTCCGATAGAGAAATTTTTTTTTTTTTAGCCGTCAATAATTAATACTTTATCGTGTTACAATATATCCGCCCTCACAAATCCGTCAAATATACGAAAGGCGCAAATATTGTGACGGCGCGAGCCAAGATCCCCCCCCCCAGAAATATCTAGAACAGAATAAGAAATAGTTTAGTCGGATCTTATTCTGAGAGAGGGCGAAAAAGATTCTCACATACGAAGAACGGGGAAGGAAATATAAAGGCTAAAGAAATTGAAAGAAAGTCATCGAAATGATTTAACCACCGATTTTGTAAAACTCTTAACCAAGGAATGGGCTGGATATTCGGAGATCTTTAAAAACTCTGATTAGAAGAAATATCTAATGCAAAGCATTCAAAGACAAAAAAATATCCTGGGCTCCCGAGGAAAAGAAAAGAAGGAAGCCGGCATATAGGTTCGAAAACAGGAAATAAAGGGAAATAATTGTACCCGAACATGCGTTAGTTGAATTCAGTATAAAGTTAGAAAATCTTTCCGCAATTAATGCGGAGCCAAAGCGTCCCCAGGATAACCGTCGCCATCATCATCAGCCACAACCTTAAAAAACAATCACCCGACAAAATAAAATAAAACAATATCAAAGGAGAAAACTCACCTGTCAACTACCCACGAGGAAATACCGAACGAAATCATCCATCGCACCCACAGCAACAATACATCTAAAGAACAATCGCACTCGCAAAACATTTTAGCCCGCACTCTCCGAATAAAAACACCGGCACATGTTACCGCCACATCGCATCAGCTGTCCCTGAGCCATCAATCGGTGAATGTGACGTAACGACGGGGGAGATGGCAGCAGCGTCCGGCGACGTCGATAGCCTTCCCACCCGTCCTACTTACCCGACACCTTACCCTACGATATCGATCAATTTCCCGTTACGCCTAGTTCCCGATAGAGTCTCCCCCAGAATTGTCCCCAGAAATATCGACCCGAGGGTCCCTTCACCTATCGACCCGTGACCCATGCGGACAATAATCAATCAAGGATCTCCCGTGTCTCGTCCAATCAGAGGCACGTTAAAAACGACACTGAAAAAGTACCACTACTTATCGGCAACCATGCACAGGTAGACCGATTGAAATTTGGCGGCACAAGAAACCGGATTCACCCCAATAACGACACGAAACGAGAAAGTAAAACAATATTTATGGCACACGCGACGAAATGCGGGCACCTATCAGTACAGCGGCCACAGCCATGTTGATACCGGCGCGCGCCTGCGCAGCGTCGTCCGACACGGTCGCGAATCGATTGCGGAATCGATGCTAGCACGCGAACGCCTGCGAGGAATGGTGCCAAAATTCAAATCACTCTGAAACTGATGTAAATAGCCCGTTATCAAGCAAATAAAATTGAGCATTTTTTATACGTTTGTCTCCGACTATCATTACCTTCGCTCTCCTCGAGTCTCGAACAACAACAACCTTGATAAGAAACAATACGTTTCAATGCATGCACTTGTTACACCGGATGCCACTGATAGCGTTAATAGCTATTGTTGCCACTCGACCAATGACATCAACTGTTGATCGACTGTTCCAGAAGCCATACTGGTTGCTCGAAAAATCTCTGGCTTGTCGTATGACTGCCTCCAGCCTGGCACATTGACGGATATATCCCGGCAACATCAAGCATATACAGTGTTCCGTGCCTTTAGGGTTCTGGTTCCGTACGTTGCACTACGCCGGGATGCTCCCTCCCCTTAAATATGCGCTAAATGTAGCTCCGAAGATGTCGGATGCATTTAGCGTAGCGGCTTTTATGGCCAGACCAGGAAGCCTATTCGGGAATGGAGCCTTCCTGATGGAGATGGATGTTGCCAACCAGCCAGTTCGACTCCGGTGATGAGAAGCGGCTCACATGTCCTACCGGTTATCACGAAAACAATGCCGACTGCCCATTGCTGATGTTCTGGGAATAGACGGAAGACGACTCTATCTACGAAGGTTGGACAAGATACCCGCAGGTACCCCTAGGCTTGATCTTGTTCATGACTGTTTCATATAATGCCCTCCAGTGGACACGATCGACGTCGTCGCCCAAGGCCACGGCAAACTTTTTATATCATGGCCCATGAACTGTTCTTTAGCTCAGCCTCCAAGCTCAAAAGCACTTTCGGCGTGTTTGTGGTATGTCGTCATTGTACCAAAGATCTCGTAGACATAGTGGCATCACCACCGGCATGAGAGGCTTCGAGCTCTCTCCTCACCGGTATCTCCCTCACCATTAACCCTTCTAAGAAGTAGAGGACCGTCTCTCGGTCGGAAAGGGCTGGTGCCCATCTGTCTGTCTTCCGCCTCTTACTGTTACGCACGCCTACTATCCTGCCAGTCAGCTGAAGTCGGTTTACGATGGCTCGATAGTCGCTGCCCGATCTCTAACTCTTCAGTCGAACCCATCCCCTATCAATCTAGTATCAGGGAAAATTATATCGACCCTGGATTACTTGCCGTCCCCGGAGTAGATTGGTGTCATCCTTGGGTTCGCGATCTCTAGCTCCAGTGCCGCAAAAAGTGCGATCCAAAGCGGGGCGGCAATGTTCGTATTCATGCTGCCCTACTCCGTTTCCCATAGTAATATCCTCATCCCCCCCCCCCCGATTACTACTGTCAGCCGGCCACTGACGGCCACTCACGACTACTCACGGCCACTGACGGCCACTGATGATGGCGTCTATGGAATTTAGGAACTCGTAGATGGTACCGCTGGGCGAAAGGTGGCAACTGTATGGTCCCATACCAGCCACCTTCACCTACGCGAAAGCGGGCAAGAGGGCAGTGATGTTGTTATGTGAATATTTCCACATTTTGATACGGCCGCCGCGTTGGTGGTGACCCTTATCCAGTTTTGCTCACTGAAATCCTGTTACTCCTGACTAACGATGGCTGTGACGGCCTTCTCTTCTCGGACTAGCTGAAATAATAGGTCCTGAGCCATCATACGGTGATTTAGGTTTATTTGGAGCGCCTTAACACGTTTAGTCCCAAGGCCATTTCATTTACCTTTTCGTTCAGCTCGTGATATCCAAGGCAACCTGAACGAAACGATTACTGAAAGTTCGGTGTCGTGCATTCCACTACCTTGAGTCCCTCCTTACTACACTAGTTGCACTGCGTCGACCGGTGTTGCTGTCGGGTCGACTACGATGTTACAGACGTTTGCTAGATATCCAAACACATGGTATCTGAAGCAGCTAAAATGATTTACCGAGTCGTACCCGACAGAGCAGGCAGCCTGCCCTGAGCTTCACGCTCGGCCGTAATTTACCCGCCCCTACAGCTGAGAGAAGAACGCTGGTAATTTGGCTGGTGGTATAAGACTCACTGAGTATAGTGTGCTCAGAGGTCACAGTTCCTAGGCCGACCGTCACAGCGATAGCCAATGCCACCTGTTTTGCTGTCGTGGGCTAGTCCATGTAATTGATATTAACTCCATCTTGTGCCATTTAGCGCGACGAAATGCGAGCCCAAGCGATACGGGTCAACGCGCGATGAACAGACCAAAGTGATTCTTGACAACAGTTGAAATACTAGCGAAAATTTGAATGATATAATGATATAGTCATTTGTTTTATGCGATAAAGCGCTTGTAGACATAAACAATAATTTTGTTTCCTTGTGCATTGTAACGGAGCAGCGTACTCGCTCTCCCCACTCCTACGGGCCGCAGTGCCGCGGCACCGAGGAGATCCGATAGTACACCCGACGCCACACTGAAGGACACTCTCGCCGCACCGGCTCTCTCGCAAGCGACGTACGGACCGAAAAGCTATGAGACGGCGGTGCAAAATCTCACAAATCGAAAAATGTTTCGGTAAATTTCGGAGTTGAAGAATTTTTTGTATACGCCGGCACCCAATGAGGAAGGGGGTGGTTGTGTGGGAAGGACTAAAGTGAAGAAAACTATTGAGAAACCTCGAATCCGAGGAAATCTATGTATCGTTGATACCCAGTGAGAAACAGGGGTGGCGGTGCCGAGAGGACTAATAAGGAACATCACTTAGGTGTCCCCCTCCGATTTTGTTGAAGCTTTCGTATGTGGTAGAGTATCGAAAACTAAGCGACATGTATTCTTTTTATCGGCGTAAAAACGGTTTTAGGGGGTGAAACACACCCTCAAAACTGTTTTTTTTTTCATTTTACGGCGATAACTTTTTAACGGTACGAGATATTTAAAAAATTCAATTTTAAACAAACCTTTATTTTTCCACGGACTATACATTGGCGACGAGAACGGCGCAGATAACAATAAATTTCATATTGTTTATTGCAATATTCGAATTTTTTCATACGTATCTCCGAGAATTTCAATCGATTGAGATGTAAATGTGCATACACGTGGAGGATGGAAGACTAGCGGATACGGGTTTTTTGTTTTTTCGATATCTCGCAATTAGGGTTTGTAACTGCCCTTCGATTTTTACGGCAAGAACATCATATAGTCAGCGAGCATTATGCAATTCGGGGCTAAATTCACGTCATTATTGACGTTCGTGTGCATGTTTGTAAATACTCCCCCCCCCCCCAAACCGAGATCGAGAAACCGAGAAAAGAAACTGTTTCTCATAAACGCGAGGAATCCGATAGGATTGCGGGAGATAAAGAAGTGTGCTGCAGGATCCGCAGAAGCAGCGGAGACCTCAATAGGAAGAATCCAGGTCGGGGAGACGATCGCCGCAGAGGACGGAGAACCGACGGCAACTGAGTGGCACAGAACGACAATCGCCGGTCACGACCGCAATGGACCTTACGGCGGTAGAGGACAGCTACGATCCGGTGTCGGGAACCCACATACAGCAAAGTAACGAGCGAGACGGAACACTTGATACCTGAGTTATGCTTAATTCATGGGAGATAAAAGGAACCAACTGTAATTACCGACTATAAATGAGAGTCAAGAACATTACTTGATTCAAAGATTAAACGAAATTGTTCGATTGTAACATTGGGTTTCGTCTACTTTAATCTTGTTTCAAGTCCCGAACGTACAAATTAATGTTTTGGCCTCTCACGTTTCAGTATATGACCGAGCCAAATGGGAGATTACTGTGGGGAGCGGGGTGGGGAAAATAAAATAAATATGAATTCTTGAATTTAAAGAAAAATATAATAATTGGTAAATTTTACTCCTAAATAAAACAAATAAAAGAAATATATATATACACTGCCGGCGGAAAGTTTTCGGACAAAAGTTGAAAAGAGTGCCGGAACGGTTTTTTATGCCATTTCGCTGGTAGTTGGCCTCGGCCAATTTAACCAACTCCGTTTTAAATAGGAAGGATTTACCTTCAATTTGTCAGTTTAAAAATTTGTTTACGATATTTTGTACAATTAGCACCCAGTTTTGAAAACGAAATTTTTTTGTCGTTTTTTTGTTCTTTTATGATTGGACCCCGATTGCAGTAAAAATTGGTTTAACGCATTTCTTTCACCGACTTCATACAAAGGGAAGTCTAAGGTTCTATTTCATTATTTCAAGAATTGTGTACGATTTTTTTTCCAAAGATATTTGATTTTTTGAGAACAAATAGACAATTTGAAAATTGCTCCGGATAACGAAAACGATGAGGTTTACAACAAAACCTCAGGATGATGAAAAGTTTTATTACTTCTTAGTGAGTTCACGCGAATGTTTTCAGATTTTTTGTTCGAAATTTTTGTTTCATCTATTTTCGGGCAAAGCTTGATTGGTATGAATAGTATGAAAATAACTGAAATACATGAATACATGAAAAATACTGTTGATAAAAATCTTGGAAAGGAACACGCCGAGAGATATTTTTAAAAATTGTGGAGAAGATGCCGCGGGTGGTAAAAAGCGTGCTGTCAGCGAGAGGTGGTTCCTCCGACGAGGCTACAGTTTAATATGTAAGTAAAAACATTAATTTTCTATTATCTGTATGGTATTCAGATCATTTAAGCTTTGATCTGAATACCATTCCTCCTTTTTCTTTAAAATGGCGTTGGTTAAATTGGCCTAGGCCAACTACCGGCGAAATGGCATAAAAAACCATTCCGGTGATCTTTTCAATTTCTGTACGGAAACTTTTCGCCGGCAGAGCATATATTTAAAATTGGTATTTAGCCAACGCTCAGTCCATTGGACCATTGTCCCCGAGCCCCTGGTGGGGCATCACCGTTAACGAGGCAGACCCACGGGCAAGCCAGCTGTATTGTCGAAGCTCCTTCATTGCGAAGTTTCCTCGTAGTTTTGGATATATATTTTTCTTGCATGAAGGATGGAGGTTGAGGGTTTTTCGCAAATAAAAACACTCGCGTTTGAGCCATCGAATTTTCTACGTTTATTGGCTCTTGTGGGAAAAGCCTTGCGGCATAAAAGCCACGACATTTGATAATTGTGTAATCGCGTATATAAGAATGTAACATAGAGCCTGTTGGCTCGTACCATTGCGATCTCTCGCGTGATTTCATATTGACCCTTGGGTAAGAGGGATCTGGGCCAAGGTCGGAGAATCGAGGACCGTATGACCGTTCACCCGACCGCTGGGAGCATCGAATGCGTTTTTACTCGTGAGAGTCGCATGTGAGAGGACCGAGTGCCCTCTCGCCTTGCGCGTCGTTTTACTCAGTGGTGTCGTAGGTTTTACTGATGGCGTGTCACCTATGATCGTTACTCGATGGACCACCGCGCTGCACTGTCAAAAAATGTATATTGCAAGCTCGCCTGTCCGTTAACAAGAGATTTGGCATCTCTGTTGACGCGAGTTGGTGGAACGTGGCTAGCAACGGAGATCGCAATGGCCCGGGCGCAAACTACTCTCATTCCCTGAACATCCTCCCCCCGTTGGGAGCCAACGAACAACATTATTCAAAACAGTAGTATATGTCATTTAACTTATTACAATTGATCCTTCTACATATTATTGGCTTACATTCAAATAAGAAGTTGGAATGCGATATAGCGGGATCTTGTCAACTTACATCTTACATTTTATAACGAATTGAATCTTGAACGAGTGTGGCTTGATAACGTAGGTTTGGGAAATTAGATAAGACATTGAAATTATAAATGAGAACTTTGTCAAATTATCGTATATTGCTGAATCGTCGATGATAAATTCAAGTGCTTATGGGCAATGACCCAGTCGCCACTGCATACATGGTTGATTTTTGTCGATTAGTAGATTAGACTACAGTATCCTGCGCGATTTTTTTGGTTGAATTTATCCATTTCTCTCTTTTCTGCAACTCGCTCAGGTATTCAAGCTGCCATCTGCGCCAGAATTCTTGTCGGGTCTTAGTGATCAGTTACCACGAGGACAATTGGTTGTCTGGAACAAGCGAACAATAAATTTCCGGTAGCATCGTGAACGGTCTACCAACAAGAAAGTGCCCAGGCGTTAAAGCGATTAGATCGTTTGGATCTGTGGAGATAGGGCACAATGGGCGTGAGTTGAGAATGCCTTCAATCTCGATTGCTACTGTCATCAGTTCTTCGTATGTAAATAAGAGATTGCGCATGACGCGCTTGAGATCGTGTTTACACGACTTTACAGCCGCCTCCCAGATACCCTCGAAATGAGGTGAGAGTGGTGGATTAAAGTGCCATTCGATTTTTCTGGTTGGAGTGAATTCATAAATTTGAGAAAGAAATTCTTTGGATTCCCTCAATACGTAAAATTCACGGAGCTGACTATTCGCGCCGATGAAATTTATCCCGTTATCAGAATAGATATGGCCCGGAATACCCCGACGACTTATGAATCGTCGTAACGCCGCTAGGAACGAGGCTGTTGATAGATCGCTCGCGATCTCGAGATGGATGGCCTTAGTCGACATACAGATAAAGACGCATCCATATACCTTCACGCTACCGTAATGCCGATGTTTTTTCCCTTGACGAGTCCAGGACCCAAATAATCGACTCCCGTGCGATAGAAAGCCGGCGCGTTATCTACTCCCGATTTAGACACTCCCATTTTATACGTCCCTGGTACGGCTCGAAACCGGATGCATCTCACGCAACGTTGTATAATATCGATTAAATCCCGATATGGTAGAATTTTTCGTGCATATGTCGAATCCCAAGATCGGGTACGTAATGTCGAGACGAGAGAAGCATTGGATTATGTTGATCAATCTAGATATCCGCCTTATTTATGCGACCACCGACGCGAAGCAACCCTCTCTCGTTGACCAGCGGGTTCAGAGATCCGAGTTTCGCGCATTTTGCCTTATCTTCGAATAAAAGACGACCGATCTCATCTTGAAAGTCCGCTTGTTGTATTATTCGAATAACGCGATATTCGGCCTCGTCGATTTCTTTGATTGTCAAAGCGCCTTTGACTTTATTGTCGCGTAAGAAACGTAAGCAATATCCGACAACGCGAATCAATCGTGTATATGACGACAGTTTTTCGAAAATTTCTTCAGATTGCGATTGCGAAACCATGCAAAATAATTTCTTGATTCCCACTAAATCCTTTTGAGGCGTCACCACAAAACCACGAGTTCTTATTTAAAATTTCCCGAGGGAGCTGACCTCTTGATAACGCGTCTGCCGGATTTTGATCGGTTCGGATGTGCCGCCACTCTACGTTTTGTACTAACTTCCTGTATCTCTGCAACGCAATTTGCTTCGAATTGTTTTAAGACGCTCGGATGCTTGTTCAGCCATTGTAAAACTGTTGTCGAGTATGACCAGAAAATTGTCTTGCTAACGCGAAAGGTCCATTACGTCGCGGATTTCGTGATATAGACGAGCGAGTGTCAATACGCCGCAGAGTTCGAGTCGAGGGATCGTTTGATCTTTTAGTGGAGTGATACGTCCCTTTGAACAGAAAAGTCTCACGCAAATTTCGCCCTCCTGACTGCAAGAGCGCACGTATATACAAGCCCCGTAACCTGGCTTGCTCGCGTCGCCAACTCCATGAATCTGAATATCGATTGGGTTATCTATCGAGACGTATCAATCAATCTTTAAATTGTCGATTAATGAGAGTTGTTCCGCGAACGATCGTCCCGCGAAATCCAACGCGCTGGGTCGCGTTCGTCCCAGTCAGCTTTTGCCTTCCAGCATCGCTGCATAAGCACCTTCGAGACGAGAATGACCGGACCGAGTAGACTGAGGGGGTCGAAAATTTTAGCGATTCCTGATCAAATATATCGTTTAGTAACTCTTTCGGAAGGCTCGATACGTTTCACTATGTAAAACAAGTTGAAATTTTGCGCGTTCCACGAGATACCGAGTGGCTTGTGCACAGGATTCTTGTGTGTCAAAAATTCGATATTTGCGGTTTTCTCGACCAAATTATTTAGAGCTCGCGGGTGATTTGACGCCCATTGTCGGATATCGAATCCGCCGCGTTTCAATATCTCGATGACTTCGTCTCGAATTTGTACGATTTCCTCGAAAGTGTCTGCTCCCGATAATAGATCGTCGACGTATAAGTCGCGCGTTAAAGCCGTGGCCCCCTTTGGATAATACGCGCCCTCATCGCTCGCGAGTCTCTGTATGGTTCGTATCGCGAGAAAGGGAGCCGACGACATGCCGAACGTTATTCGAACGTTTAATTCGAATACGTGTACTTTTCCATGCTGTAGCTAAAAAAACTCGATGATAACGACGGTCGCTGGAATGAATCCAGATTTCTCGATATATTTTCGCGATATCCGCGGTGACCACGCATTTATGGGTACGAAACCATAAAAGATGCTCGAATAGTTTCAATTGAATAGTCGGGCCGACCATCAACGTATCATTGAGCGATATTCTCTTGCTTCTCTTGGCGGACGCATCAAAGGCGACTCGAGTCTTCATCGTAAGGCTTGTCGATTTTATAACCGCGAAGTGTGGGAGATAATACCCGGGTCGCGATTTGTCGGCAACGAGCGACATGTGGTCTAGCTCAATGTATTCGTTCATAATGCGATCATATTCTTGTTTGAGGATCGGATCCGCGTTGAGTCTTTTTTGCAAGCCCGCGAATCATCGCAAGGCTATTGATCGCGAGTCACCGAGGTCTCGATCGGTGCTGCGGAACGGCAAACGAACGACGTACCGTCCCGACGATTGACGAATGACGTTTTGATTAAAATGAGTTTCGCAGTCCGTATTTTCTGACAATTTTATTTGACTCGCGCTTGCATCATTGAGCAACCAAAATTTTTTGAATTGTTCCCTTAATTCGATTAATTGACACGATGTTCTTTTTCCGACCGTGGTATTTGTTTTTCCGCCGGCCACGGCTCAGCCGAGCTGAGTTTTTGTCGCGAGATAGATCACATTGTCCGATCATTAAGAGTCAGTGTAACAGGCGACGAGCGATGCGAAAACGGCATCCTTATTTGTATGAGCACTGAGCAACCGATCAGATTAAAATTTGGCGAGTACATAGAGAATTACGTCACCTTGTACATGAGACTCATTCTTTTTCGAAATTTTGAAAAAAATTGTGCAGATTCAGTTTATCACTAGAGAAATGAGACAAATCTTTATGTTGCACCGATTCTATCGAAATTTTCGGACTCTTAGGCAACGTAGCATTAAAAAACACACATTTTAAACTTTGTTTCATTTAATTTGATGCAAAATTGGCTGCAAAATTAAGGATGGGGTTTTATGGAAAAAAAACACCGAGAATATTATCGGCACAGCGTGAAAGTAGTGTGACGAAATTCCGTGTGGAGCGCTGACGTATTTGTCTCACGAGATGGGTGCGGGAACTGGCAGAGGAGGAGCCTCTCGAAAAGTTACGACTAATACACCGCATACAGCCACGCCTCCTATGCCACAATATCGAGATCCATTCTATATGTATATCTACTTATACTACGGAGTCCGGCCCCCTCCGAAGCCGACTGGGACACGTGCCTCGTGAAATAACGACGCCAGCCCGCTTTCCACACAAACGTAAATCATGAAATCATATGAACGACAAAATATTGATTGACGAAACTATGATATTTCACGATTATTCTCTAACTAACACCACAATACAGCACAGTACGACCAACAATAAGAGCAATGCCATTCAGACCGATTGTTCTGTATAGTAAAATTCAGACATAATACGGTTTATCTTTCTCGCCCTAAGAAGCTGCCTATAGGTCGATCGGGCGAGCCATACACTTCGGCGACAGTATATATATATATATATATACGTGCGCCGCATTAGAGCTACGTGCACGGGAGAGTCGAACGTGTATGTGAGGCGTCTCTGTGTTCGACGCTCGCGTCTCATCCGTCCGCCGCGCGGGCTATGAGAGTTACCGACGAATTTTCAGTCATTCTTTCATCAAATGATATGAAACAAAGCCCAAAATGTGCGGTTTTCCATTGTGCATGCAATGTTGGCTTCAACACGATAAGAAATATCGTACGAGTATGATAATTTATCGTTTTTTTTTCATTAACAAAATAATTTATTAAAAAAAAAAAAAAAACGAGTCTTAGGATCTTTGTACCATAATTCTCTAGGTATCTTCAAAGTTTCAACCCGATCGGTCGCTCGGTGCTTGTCAAAACAAAGACGGCGTTTTCTCGTTGCCGCTGAGTTTTTCGGTGTCAGCGAGCATAGAAGAAGCGAACACTCCGCAACGGATAGCGATTGCCTTACCTACGTTTCCCACTGCACATAATTCGAATGAACGACGGTGGCTCAGTGGGCTAAGGCGTTGTATACTCGTCGAGAATATCGATGGTTCGAATCTATCTTTGCAATTTTTTTTTCACGTCAACAATTTAATATTTTTTTGCTTAAAAACGTCAAAATATTGACTGACGAAATTATATTTTTGTTATTACTTTACCAGCACGGGAATGCAGAATAATCTTCCTAAGACAAACTGCATGTTGATCCTTAGTATATATCAATAATCAAATCATAATCTTATTTGATTATTTTCTACGATTTTGTTCACACGGGCAATATTATTATTTTATTTTATTTTGTACGAAAAGATTTCTTTTTCTGCGAAATATTCTGATGTTTCATTTTCATGTTTGTTAATATTTTTCATTAGCGTAATATTATAGTTGAATTTTATTATGTTCCATAACATTTTTTTGTATAATATTATAATTTTACTTTATCATATATTTGTGGGGTTTGCTCTCGACGATTTGCTACTACTCTTTATGACGTATCCACGACGCGATGTAACACGTCGAGAACAAGGGACTTAAAAAAAGTAAACATTGGACGCTCTCGACTGTCGCCCAATATATATATATATATATCGATCGTCGCAGCGCTCGAGAGCCGCGTGACGTCGGACAAGGTTAGTCGCTCAGCTCGCCGGGCACGCGAATGTATTTTGAGGTAACTGCAACGTATATTATTTTTAATTCGCCGCGAGTTTCAACGTTTTTCCTTTCATTCATTGAGCTGCGTTTGTGTGATTTGTGAGAGGAAAGTGACGTGACTCGAGGTTAGTCGCTCAACGCGTCTGATACGTGGAAAAATATACGAATGGATATCAGTGATGGTGCATAGAGGATACTAGTGAGAGTGTGGTGAGTAAGTGAAAAAGGAGTGAAACGTGACAAGGAGTTGGTATGACAAACAAGAAACACAATATATTTTTTATTCTTTCCGATTTTCATTCATCGTCATTCTGCTTTTATCAACCGTTTTGAGCTCGTCAACTATACCTTACAAGAAAATTAAGAGATAGTTTTTTATACCTAATAAAATACAAAATTTTGAACAGCCTGTATCTGTGATTGTATTTCTCGTACGGAGATTTAAAATAATGCCCGTACGACAAATGCAATGAAAGTTGCACGGGCTCTTACAAAGTATTAATTTATGAGGTATACAAAATTATTGCTTAATTTTTTTGCAAAGTATAATTGAGGCGACGAAAACAGTAAGCAGAATGACGGTGAATGAGCATTATTTCATGAGAATAAAAAATTAATTCAGTGAACGGGCCTAATTGAAAATAGAATGATGGGAGAAAAGAAAGCAGATCGCGCGAGTACCGTCTACATGCTCGGTGCCTAGCCCGCGAAAAGCACAGTTGTCGGCGTTCATGTAGACGGAGCAGGAAGGCTGTGGAGAGCGTGAGCGAGCAAGAAAAGGACGGCTGGAGAACGGAAGCGGCGTTGCACTGTTTTTTCGCACTCGGGGTACAAGCGATAGCAGTTTGGATGGAGTTGGGAAACTAGGGTAAGTAACAATTGTCTGGAGCAAGTAAATTTAATTTTGATATTTAACTATAATTTAATTCTTTTTTAAATATACATTAATTATTATGGGAATGCTTTTTGAAAGAAAGAAAACATCTGAAAAAATTCTCGTTAACTCAACAAAAAGTAATACAACTTTTTACCGTCTTGAAGTTTTATTGTAAACCTCATCATCTTCGTAATTCGGAGCAATTTCCAAATTATCTATTTTTTCTCAAAAAACGAAATATGTTTGGAAAAGAATCCTAGAAAATTTTCTAAAAAATGAAATTGAAGCTTAGACGTCCCCCTTTATGATGTCGGTGAAAGAAATGCGTTAAAAAAAATTACCACAAACGGGGTCCACTCATAAAATAACAAAAAATGGTCGTTGTCTAAACTGGGTGCTAATTGTAAAAAAAATCGTAAATTATTTATAGTGTATATATGTATGCATGCTCGGGTCGAAAAGAGAACACAAGCAGTGGCGTGAACAGATACCAATGTTCGACCGTATATATATATTGTGACGAGGCGGTATATCCCTCGCAATCGTGTGAGCTAGGAATATTCGCGAGAATATTAGAAAAGGACCGCAACAGCAGAGTCGCGTCGTCTCGCACCCGTGGTTTGCAAAAGTGTACGCTGGAACTTGCGCTGCCGAGACCTCTCGTGAGTTTCAGAGACCCAAGGCCACGGGATGTCAACATTGTCGGCCGTTCGCGTGAGACGACGTCGGCGGACGAGAGAGAGAGAGGGATGGCTGTGCCGGCGATCGAGGATCGATTGCCGCGAAGACCGTCTTCCCCTCTTCCCCCCAGATAGGGCCACGAGGGAGCCGGCGAGCGAGCGTAACGAGAGGATAGTTTTAGTACGGTTTCGACTGGGAGATAAGGCGGTCAGAGTTAGTAGAGAGCGGAAAGTACAAAGTAGAGAAAAACGATTAGTAGAGTGTAAGCGGGTGTGTGAAGAGAGCAAAGAGAGTGAGAGAGAGAGAGTGTGTGGGTGACGGACGACGTGCGGAGGATATACGAGAGAACGAGTGAGACGAGGAAGCCGGAAGGACCGCTGCGCGACGAGGCTTGCACCCCGGAAGTCGGCGATAAAAAGGTAGGCCCGCCATACATTTCCTCGTGTCTATACGATATTGCGCACCGTCGGCGCGCGGTGGCTGAGCTCGTGTTTGTCTCTCGTAGTCGCCCGCTCACGAACCTAGCACTTCCCCCCGGCGTCTCCGGGGGACAGCGCTCCGCCTCCCCGCGCACGGATCGATTGGCGAACCATTGTTAATTGTTAAACTAGTAAAATATTGTTATACCGCGGTGCTTGGTGCACTAGATTGTCACGACGTGAACACGATATTAAAATAAAGTAAGCCTGTTAACTTGAGACACGTGTGCTCGACGGGAAACCTGTATTGTTTAACTGTCACGGGTAATTGCTCGATGCTCGTCCCCCGACCCTACGAATCCCCTGAGATCGACGGAATAGAGATAAGTGAACGTTGACGGAGAAAGTCCCTTGGTGCTACGGGGATTGTACAAGCACCTGGCGCCCAATAAAAATTGGAATACGAAACAGACGGTAAGGATCAACGATTGGGGGCGTCATAATAAAATTTGGACTGGCAGCTCTCTTCGGCGTTGGCGAAATTTCGCCGAAAAGAGCTCGTCACAATATATATATATGACCGAAGCATTGGGGTCGGTCAGGAGACTACTGGTGTTTTCTTATTCTTTCTTTACATGTTAGGCGCGCCTTCTCTGAGTCTTCCGAGCGTCGGCACTCCCAGATTTTTTCCAATTGCCGGCGTGGACAAACATTATTGTAAGACGAATATATTTCTATCGTTTCATTGATATTTAGCAGTAATAATTATGTGAACAATATGTCGTCGAATAAAATTGTAATCGAAACTGCACTCATTTTTCCGAATAAAAAATCGGCGAAAATATTTTATTCTATCTACAATTTTTCAAACAGCAATTATAAAATCCCTCTTCGAAAATTGTAACAACGTAATAACAAAAAAGTTTTGCATATTTTCTATAATTGAAAAATCGACGGAATTCAATGAAGAATTTATTCTCCAAGTTACCGCCAACCTAATTATTATTGCTAAATAGCAATTCTATATATTGGAATAAATTCATTTTATAATAATTTTGATCCGTGGCGACACTCATGTTAGGTAAAATCCTGAGCGCTTCAAGGTTTTATAGGCAGGTCAAACCAGAGGTTCGGATCTCAAACCTCAAATTTTCGGAGCTACAGATTGAAATTTAGAGGGTATACGTAATTTTTAATTCTAAACAAGTTTTTCGTCTTAGTAATTTTCAAGAAAATTGTGCGTTCGCGAGAAAAAAATTAAAAACTAAAAAAAAAGGGGGGTGGGGGTCGGGAGTGGTTTTTCACCTCTCACGGCTGTAATTATTCGATTTTCCGAAAAATTCAATTGCACGATGTTAGATAATTTAATTTCGCACAAAAAAGTCTGCGGTAGCACTAGTGTATCTGTAAAAGGGGGGTGGTAAAAATTGTTCAAAGTTTTTTTTTCGGCGTGCGGTTTTTTTGTCAAGTCGCGTTTCATTAAAAAATTCATATAAAATCAAATAACTTGAAAATAATTTTTTTAACACGGCAGTTATCTGTAGAATCGTTTGTTTTATAATTTTCGTGAAACAAAAAAATTCTATGATTATTTATACCCGTTGTATCACAGTTTCAATATTTGAAACGGCTTTTTTTGGGTGTTCCCATGAACGAAGAATGTGTTAGCCTAAATATCTAATAAACCTACTTTATAACGAAAAATAAAGTTCCTTGAAAGTTTCTCGTCACTATCACCGTTTACGCGGTAATAATTATTTTAATACGCGACGCGAGAGACAAAATTTTTAAACCCGCGACGCTGTATAGACAGAGAAAGACGATCGCCTATCTCTCTCTTACTTATAACGCATAGGGAGCCTTCGCTGGCTCAGTGCCGGCGCTCACGGACACACTCGCACACATTTATGCTCGGACTGTGTCGCACGACGAAGCTCGTCGCTATGGCTGGCAACCGCACGTTCCTCGAGTCCGATGCGACAGAGAGGTACTTACCCAACGACAAGGTCAACACACGCATCAGCTGTGACACTTCGGTTGTCTGTTCGCGCGCTGCCGTAAATTTTAATTTTCAGCCGATAAAAATCATCAAACAATAGAAAAATTTCGAAAAATCGATGTTAATACTTATAGCTTATTCAACTCAAAATTGTATGAATATAATTATTATCGTAACGCGCAAATACATTTTTTTTACCGAAATCTTTTTTTTCTATATGAAATAATGTAGGACATGTAGTTTTTATATGAAGCGTTTCTTTTTTTCTCAGTACTTTTGAGTACCTATCACAGTAGTACGTACAATAGCAGTTGTAGTTCTGCAATGTTTATTGCTCAAGAGACTCTTGACTATTATTTGGAAAATTTGTTGCATTTGATTGTTCCCTAATTCTCTATTTATTGTCTTTTTTTTTACTCCACTCAATCAATATTTCCATTTCTCGGCGTGCCACAGTAATGACTTTATTATTATCACATTCCAACGTCTCATCGCAAATATAACACAAATTACTTGACGCCATTATAGGCGTCACGCGAACGCGGTTTGGCGCGTTCGCTTGTTTTATTTTGTATATATTTCTCTCCGCCTCTCAAATCGCGTCCAACTCATTGTCAGTCTAACAATAAGGCCGGACCGGCGAAAACGTATAGTGTGACGCCTTACATTCTCAACAGCGTTGGGTAAGTACATCTTTGTCGCACACATCATTGATGCCTAATACTTCCCTCTCTGTCGCATCGGACTCGAGGAACGCCGCGCGGTTGCTATAGCGAAGAGCTTCGTCGTGCGACACAGTCGCACGACGCACTCGCACACATAAATGTGTCGAGTGTGTCCGTGAGTGCCGGCCCTGAGCCAGCGAAGGCTCCATATGCGCTGTGAGTAAGAGAGAGATAGGCGATAGGTCTTTCTCTGTCTATACAGCGTCGCGGGTTTAAAAATTTTGTCCCTCGCGTCGTGTGTTAAAATAATTATTACCGCGGAAACGGTGATAGCGACGAGAAACTTTCAAGGAACTTTATTTTTCGTTATAAAGTAGGTTTATTAAATATTTAAGCTAAACATTTTTTCGTTCATGGGAACACCCAAAAAAAGCCGTTTCAAATATTGAAACTGTGATACAACGGGTATAAATAATCATAGAATTTTTTTGTTTCACGTAAATTATAAAACAAATGATTCTACAGATAACTGCCGTGTTAAAAAAATTATTTTCAAGTTATTTGATTTTCTATGAATTTTTTAATGAGACGCGGCTTGACAAAAAAACCGCGCGCCGAAATAAAAACTTTGAACAATTTTCACCACCCCCCTTTTACAGATAGATTAGTGCTACCGCGCGCTTAAATTATCTAACATCGTGCAGTTAAATTTTTCGGAAAATCGAAAAATTACAGCCGTGGGAGGTCAAAAACCACTCCCGACCCCCCTTTTTTTTAGTTTTTAATTTTTTTCTCGCGAACGCACAAGTTTCTCGAAAATTACTAAGATGAAAAACTTGTTTAGAATTAAAAATTACGTATACCCTCTAAATTTCAATCTGGAGCTCCGAAAATTTGAGGTTTGAGATCCGAACCTCGAGAGAACCTTTGAGAGGGAAGCGATTGAGGGAGATTCCGTGCGCGTTGAGCATATCGTGCGCGCGACACGAGCTCTCGGTCCTCTACGCGACCCGAAGGATATAGTAGCTTCCCATAAACTATTTTAAACTAATATTTTATTTTCAGAGTATATTTGCATAATTATTATAAGATTAATTGTAAAATATGTTAATTACTAAACTCGCTCTGTGAAAGAGCGAGATTCCAGCGACGGCTGTCGCTGTTCTGTTTCGTCCGCTAAAACGGACGAAGAGAATTACAGTTTCTAAGAACTGTTGTCAGTTAAGAAAAACTGCCCTGCCAAAGAGCAACATCTCAGCGACGCATGTCGCTGTCCTCCTCCGTTCGCTAAAACGAACGGAGAGAGTATCAGTTTATAAGAACTGATTATTATATAATATGATTGCAAGAAATACATTTTTGTATAATACATATTTCTTTACAGATGACTGGGCGTATATTACCCAGATGCATATATATATGCATAGCCGAAGCATTGCGATCGGCTCTCGGCACTGCTTGTGTTTACTCTTTGCCAGTCTCTCAGAGGGGGAACACGAGCTGCCGCATATCGTGCGCGCGGCACGAGGCCCGGGTCATTCACGGGACCCGAATGATATGGCAACATGCCATAAACTAATTTTTACAAATATTTTGTTTTCAGAATATATTTGCAAATTATTATAAGTTTAATTGTAAAATATGTTAATTACTAAACTCGCTGTGTTAAAGAGCGAGATGCCAGCGACGTCAGTCGCTGTTCTCTTTCGTCCGCTAAAACGGATGAAGAGAATTACAGTTTCGAAAAACTGTTGTCAGTTGATAAAAACTGCCCTGCCAAAGAGCAGGATCACAGTGACGCCTGTCACTGTCCTCCTTCGTTCGCTGAAACGAACGGAGAGAGTTAGTTTATAAGAACTGATTATCATCTATGATTGCATTTTTGTATAATACATATTTCTTGACAGATGCTGGGTGTACATTACCCAGACGCATATATATATGCATAGCCGAAGCATTGTGATCGGTTCTCGGCACGGCATCATTTAGTATATATTGAAGAAACTGCGCTGAGATTTTATTATCATTCAGTGTGTATCAAAAAACCTTCGCTAACATTTTTTCATGATTTAGTATGCATTGAAGAACCTGCGCTGACATTTTTTCATTATTTAGTATACATTCATGAACCTGCGCTGACATTTTTTTATCATTTAGTGTGTATCGGAGAGCCTTCCCTAACATTTTTTCATCATTTAGTAGGTATTGAAGAAACTGCGCTGAGATTTTGTTATCATTTAGTGTGTATTGGAGAAGCTTCTCTAACATTTTTTCATCATTTAGTAGGTATTGAAGAAACTGCACTGACATTTTTTCATCATTTAGTATGTATTGAAGACACTGCGCTGACGTTTTTTTATCATTCAGTGTGTACAGAAGAAGCCTTGCTGACATTTTCTCATCACTCAGTCTGTATCGAAGAAACTTTGCAGTCATTTTTTCATCGTTTAATAAAACTTTTTTGCTAAACACAGAATGATGAAAAAAATCAGCAAAGTTTCTTCGATACAGACTGAGTGATGAGAAAATGTCAGCGCGACTTCTTCTGTACACACTGCATGATACAAAAACGTCAGCGCAGTTTTTTCAATACATACTGAATGATGAAAAAATGTCAGCGCAGTTTCTTCAATACATACTAAATGATGAAAAAAGGTTAGCGAAGCTTCTGCGATACACACTGAATGATAAAAAAATGTCAGCGCAGTTTCTTCAATACATATACTAAATGATGAAAAAATGTCAGCGCAGTGTCTTCACTAGATACTAAATGATGAAAAACGGTTAGCGAAGCTTCTGTGAAACACACTGAAGGATAAAAAAATGTCAGCGCAGGTTCTTCAATACATACTAAATAATGAAAAAAAACGTCAGCGCAGTTTCTTCAATACATACTAAATGATAAAAAAAGGTTAGCGAAGCTTCTGCGATACACACTGAACGATACAAAAATGTCGGCGCAGTTTTTTCAATACATACTAAATGATGAAAAAATGTCAGCGCAGTTTCTTCAATACATACTAAATGATAAAAAAAGGTTAGTGAAGCTTCTGCGATACACACTGAATGATAAAAAAATGTCAGCGCAGTTTTTTCAATACATACTAAATGATGAAAAAATGTCAGCGCAGATTCTTCAATACATAATAAATGATGAAAAAATGTTAGCGAAGCTTCTCCGATATACACTGAATGATAAAAAATATCAGCGCAGTTTCTTCAATAAATGATGAAAAAATGATATTTTTAATTTCTAAAAATAATGAATTAACAAATATGTTAATTAATAAACTCGCTCTGCTAAAGAGCGAGATGTCAGCGACGTCTGTCGCTGTGAGTCTGTCCGCTAAATTGGACAGAGAGAATTTTAATTGTTTATAAAGGTTTATTAACAAATATGTTAACGATTAATAACCGTTCTGTTAAAGAGCGACGTGCCAGTGACGCCTGTCGCTGTGAATCTGTCCTCACAATGGACAGAGATATTTTTAATTTCTAAAAATAATGAATTAACAAATATGTTAATTAATAAACTCGGTCTGCAAACGAGCGAGATGTCAGCGACGTCTGACGCTGTAAGTCTGTCCGCTAAATTGGACAGAGAGAATTTTAATTGTTTATAAATGTTTATTAACAAATATGTTAACGATTAATAACCGTTCTGTTAAAGAGCGAGGTGCCAGTGACGCCTGTCGCTGTGAATCTGTCCTCACAATGGACAGAGATATTTTTAATTTCTAAAAATAATGAATTAACAAATATGTTAATTAATAAACTCGGTCTGCTAACGAGCGAGATGTCAGCGACGTCTGACGCTGTAAGTCTGTCCGCTAAAGTGGACAGACAGAATTTTAATTGTTTATAAATGTTTATTAACAAATCTGTTAATTATTAATAACCGCTCTGTTGAAGAGTGAGATGCCAACGACGTTCGTCGTTGTTTATCTCCGTCTGCTAAAATAGACGGACATAATTTTAATTCGTAAGAATTTATAATTAACAAATATGTTAAATAATAAAAACCGCTCTGCTGAAGAGCGAGATGCCAACGACGTTTGTCGTTGCATACTCAGAATTATCATAATTCTGTTATTTATTGCTGTGGTTGCAGCAAAAACAAACTTGAATGTTTGGTACGCTCGGCTATATATTGTAGCGAGAAAGAAATTCTTGCAGCGTACGTGTAACATGCACACTAGTGTATGTTACATGTGCATAGCCGAGCATTAGTATTAGATTTTCGAACGGGGTGGGTCACGGCTGGCCCTGCTACGAGGCCTCGGCCTTCGGTCCGCCTCGTGTACCGGGGCTTTGTAGCAGACGCGCGCCGTGACATCTAGCGGTAGTGCGCAGCGGCTCGTAGCCAAATGCTGCGAGCTCTGCACTACCGCTGGGAAAGGGAACCCGTCGAAATTTTTCTCCGTGTTACTGACTCTTAATAATGACAACGTCGCCCCAGGCCCGATGAGGACGTCGATTTTTTTAGGCAAATGAAATTGTGGATCGGCCAATTTTACATTCTGCGGTATGTCAATCGATTCACAAGGAACAATTTCGTTCGCTACATTGTCAGTGATTTTCGAGATAATCAGAAACGTGAGAGTCTTATTGAAGCTATTATGTCTGGAATAAAAGGTGCACTCGACCGTGCCCTTAGCAATTGTATTCGCGTCGTCGATCATTCCCACCGAGATCGAACCCGCGCGTATCAGTAATTTCAGTTCTCTCACGAGATCCTCCGTGATAAACTGCGCCGTTGCACATGTATCTAATAAAGCGCGGCATTTTACGAACTGACCACGAGAATCCTTGACGCCCATTTGAGCGCTCAGAATTAGCTGCGACTGCAGAGCTCGCGACGTAAAAGCGTGTGCAATTATTTCATGAGATATTTAAATCACCTTTGCTGTCGACTGGGTTGTAGTATCCGACCTTGCAGTTTGTTAAATCGCGCGGGTGACTGCCGCCGGAGATTCGCCGTGCAACGGAGTGTGGTGAAACCTCGAACAGTTTTTGCAATGCGTCGAGCCGCATTTGCCGCCATGCAAGCGCAATCAATTCCACCGCTGTGGGACCGTCATTTTTTAGAATTCGTGACACTGATACACGGGATGATTTTCCTAATTGCATACTACGCACTTTGCTAACGCGCTGGTCGCGAATGTACGCGCGTCGTTTTCCCCTCGTCGAGTCTTGAATCCGCTCTGATCTTTATTACTTGAGAGTGGTCGTTTGCTATTGGTCTCTTGCTTCGACCGCGATGCATCTTGCTCGAGTGTGCACAAACGAAACGTGGTCTCGGAGACGAATTTGTAAATTTGCTCGAGCGTCGGCGAGGTGTTAAGATTCAGCGTTTCTTCCCATTTGACCCGGTTATTGTTGGGCAACATGCGTTCAATTATTCGGACTAATAAATGTTCGTCCGGTGCACGTTCATTGACGCGAGCATATTCATATTCACGCGCCAAAACTTTATGCGTCGCTTTTGTCACCCCTAGTAACTCGAGGATCGCGTCGAGATGTTTCACAATTAGAATTCGGACCTTGTCACACGAATCTAAGAGTAACTTCCACGCCGTCTCGTAATTTTCTTCGCTCGCGTTATATATGAGAATTTTGTTCAACGCGTCACCCTCGATACAATTCTTTAGAATACAGGAACTTTTGTAACTTCGTTACGTCCTCGCGAGAATCGAACATTGTAAGAAAAGTGTTTTTGAACGATAGCCACTTCGTATATTGAAAAAACATATAAACTCGTACGCCCACTAACAAAAGATTAAGAGACCGAGCGCGGCTAGCAACGCCTTAAACAAATTCCCTCGTGCGGCGGGTACCCTTCCGCGCGCGTTACCCCGGGACCCTTAGATCAATTGCGGCTTATGTTTTTATACACGTGACTTTGGAATATATACATGCTATATTCTTCGCACAAAGCGTACGTTGAACAGAAATATGTATTCGACTATGGTGAACGTTGTAAATCATGGAGAAGACGTATAATGCCAAAAATAATGCGATATAACAAGTTATAAACAGTTATATACTTATATTTTTGTAGATGACGATCGTCTTCCGCCGACGGCGAACTAGGAGTAGTGAGTTTGGAGATGATGGTCGGCTGGTCCCCACCATCACCGCCGACAAATAGAGTTTCCCTTTTATCGATACCATGCACGCTTGCACTTTTTCGCAGTCTACGTCTTCTGGGCGTAGGTTAGTATCCCCACTCCTGACACCATTTTGTACTGTCGAGGCTCCTTCATTGCGAATTTGCCTCGTAGTTTTGAATATACATTTTTCTTGCATGATGGATGGAGGTTGAGGGTTTTTCGTAAATAAAAACACTCACATTTGAGCCATCGAATGTTTTTTTCGCTCTTGTGGGAAAAGCGTTGAGGCATAAAACCCCACGACGTTTAACAATTGTGTAATCGCATATATAAGAATGCATAGAGCCTGTTGGCTCGTGCCATTGCGATCTCTCGTGTGATTTCGTATTGAACGTTTTGGTAAGAGGGATCTGGCCAGGGTCGCAGAATCGAGGACCGTACGGCCGGTCACCCGACCGCTGGGACAATCGAATGCGTTTTTACTCGTGAGAGTCCTATGTGAGAGGACCACGGGCCCTCTCGCCTAGCGTGTCACCGATGATTGTTACTCGATGGACCACCGCGCTGAACTGTGAAAAAATGTATATTGCACGCTCGCCTACCCGTTCACAGGAGATTTAGCATCTCTGTTGACACGAGTTGGTCAAGCGCGGCTAGCAACGGAGATCGCAATGGCCTGGGTGCAAACTACTCTCACTCCCTGAACACCAGCCTCCGGCGCAATTTTCAGGAGTGCCGTCGCCCCCGCGACCGCCAGGTCGAAGCCATTAGAGGAACTGGTCCTTAGGATGCCACTTCTGACGTCCTCGGGCACGCTACGTCTTATACTTAAATGAAGAGGTGTGCCCATGCCGTTGTAGCACTTCTTGCAGACCGGGTCCTTTGCGCGTTCCAGTTGCACTAGATGCTCTTCAGTGTGCCAATGACCTGTAACTAACCCCACCACCCATCTCACTTGAGACTGGTCGAGGAGCGTCAGCTCGGTCTCTAGCTTTTCCGCGGAGCCACAGAACAGTAGCCTTGTGTGCCTCATTCCTGGGCGTCGATCTCAGAAGTCGGCAAAGCGCTCTGCGTCCCACTTTTAAATTACTTTCAGTCTCCCGAGTCTGCTCAGGAGCGCGTCGACAACCACGAGCCTCATCAGGGGGAGGTTACTCCACCCTATGGGAACCCCCTACCGACGTGCGTCACGTATTACGATACCTAAAAATTAAAAATCAGGAAGTAGAAGTGGTGGAATCTTTTATAGATTTTATTTAAACAAAAAATTAAACTGCAGAAGATTTTTCTGATATGACTTTAACCAAGCTCAAAGCTGATGGGCTTGATATAATGAATTGTCGAGGTCAAGCATATGATAACGCTGCTGTTATGGTTGGAAAACTTACACGAGTGCAGCAAAGGATCAGAGATATAAATACCAATACCGAATGTGTACCTTGCTCAAACCATTCGTTAAACCTGGTTTGTTTACATGCTGCTTCGGTAAATACAAATTTTACAACTTTCTTTGGTACATTAGAACGTTGTTATGCATTCTTCACGAATGCATAACAAAGAATTCAAGATACACGATGGAGCGCAAGAGCTGATGCAGTACGTATGATATGGAACCATTACAAGGTTATTTTGACAACTCTAGAGAAACTAACGGAGGCAGGCAAAAGTTTAAACACACTATCAGATGCAGGAAATTTGCTAGTCGCAATGCAATCGTTTTCTTTTCTCCATTTTTTGGGGTTCTGGAAACCTGTGCTGCATGAAGTCAGTGATGTCCAAAATTATTTGCAAACAGAAGGACTCAACGTGCATCACCGTATTACAAAAATAAATACTTTGCAGACGCTATTCACAGAAAAGCGAGAGGAATTGGTAGGTGTCAATTTCAGATATGCTAACAATTTGTGAAAAGCTCTTGGCATTTTAATGAAACCTCGAAGAAAAATAACTCGAAGAAGACAGTTATTTTCTTCGTTAGATAAGGTAACTGTAGAAATTCCCGAGAGGTGTCTGCAGCTTCTAAATTTGGCAAACATATTTGGCTTCCTTTCGCCAGCCAAGCTACTGGGCATTAACGACCTGGAATGCAATCTAGAATAAACGTCTCACGACATTGATAAAGAATAGTTCAAGCTAGAACGCGTACGACTGTGGAATTTCGTAGCTGCTACAGGGAACAAAAATAAATTTATTATTTCAAGCCCACTTGAGTTGTTAAAGTTTATCTTAGAATATTCCTCTCAATTGCTATAATGCCACCTGTGAGAGAAGCTTCTCTAAACTGAAGTCGATCAAACATTATTTACGATCTACAATGAGTACTCTAAGGTTGACTAATTTGGCTATTTTGACTAATGAACAAGAAATGACTGATGCAATAGATGTTGATCATGCTATTAACAAATTTGCTATGAGTAAGACCAGGAAAATTAAATTTTAACTTTGAAAATATATTTTATTTTTATTTCTAATATATTATATATAAATATAATATTGTATATTAGAAATGTGATAATAGTAATGTCATTCATATGTAATTCAAAGCATAATAATTATTATTATACCTACTCATTATTATTTTTCAATAGAAGATTAATTATATTAATACTTATTTTATTTGATTTATTCTCAATAAAGTTGATGATAAATATGATTTTATTCAGTGAAGAAACTATTTATTATTACAATATGCATCAATTTGAATAATAATTTTCATGATATTATTCTCATAATAAATAATCTTAAAGTAACAAATATTGTTTTTGGATAATAATTGATTATTATTACATTCCCGAAACATGCTTTTATCATTAAATATTTTGTCTAGTTTTTAAAGATTGTAAGTTTGAGAGAAAAAAAATTTGTATTGAAAATTCTATGGAGGAGAGGGCGGCAAATGTGGCATCTGCCCCGGGTGGCAGAAACCTATGCTACGACACTTATTCACTCATCTATTTTCGTTTTATATAGAACCACACGCTTTTACACTCATCTCATTCATCTCATTCACGCCCACACTCTCTCACCTATAAAAATCTCGTCAATCTCACCCCCATATAGTCTCTAAGTTTTTTCTTTCTATTCCCCTCTTTAATCTAATTTTAAGCACATTATCCGATACGTAACCCGCGCGGTAAACCCGGACCGTCTGCACACCGAAACCACTATATATAAAAAAAATATTGATCATATTAAGCTTAAAGCCACATACACACAAAGCACGAAAACGAAATACACACACAAACACACAACACGACACGTACAAAAGAACGAGCGCTCGCGCAGAGCCAATTATTTACATTATATTCTTTTGTTACTCGATGTCTGTTTATTTACCATCCCACGCTACTCTTCACTGTATATTCGTTTTGGTCTGAATAAAAGAATTCGTAAAAAAATTGCTTTAGAAGCATCGTTCGACGAATAAACATATTCGAGTCAAAAATCGACCGTGAATTTCCGATTCTCGGTCGCGATTGTCACACTCGCAATATTCGGTAGATTGTTTGACGCATATATACCTACCTATAAGTATTCCAGTCGAAACTCGACCGAGAATTTTCTATTCTCGGTCGCGAATTTCAGATTCGTCATTCTGTAGATTTTTTGACGCATATATGCATTTGGCTCAAGAGAGCCATTTGACGAATACGAGCCGAGTCGAAAGACGATCGAGAGTTTACGATTCTCCGTCGCACCTCTGAAACTCGACAGCATTCTGTACATTTTTTGCCACATATTGGAGAGAAATGCAGTTTATAAAAACTGTTTACAAAATAATATGCTACTTGAAAAAAAGAAATTCTTCCATTATGCATATATCTGGTTATACGTATCCGTTACATCCGTATACACATTCGTTACATCCATATCCATATGCATTACATTCGTTCAGATACATGTTTGAATTGAAATGTCCTCCACTTTCCCGTCATCCTCGGGAAAAGACGCTCTTTTCGGCCGACACTTAAAACAAGAAAGGAAACTAAGAATAAATGAAAATTCTAGGTTAGTTCGGAGGGAAACTGACAGAAATCGAAAGGACGAAGGAGAAAAATATAGAGGCAAACGAAGTTGTCAAGAATATCGAAAATTGACTTCAGTCATACTTAACGACGAAGCATTCTCACTTAACCGGTACTCATTGTCAGTGGCTCCCGACAGGGTCATAGAGGTGGCTTTGTGAAAGGACTAAGTCGGCGAGGAATTATGAATTTGCGGAATTGAGAGTCGATGCCAGCATTTATATTTAATATCAGGAAACGAGGAAGCTCGCTTAGTCGGTACTCCGTGCAATCCTGACGGGCCATAGCGATGATTTTTCAAGCGGAACTTGGGAACCTGGAAAGATAGGAAGAGTTGAGGAGAGCGGAGAGAATGAGATAGGGAGCACCGAAGTGAGACGTCGCGAGGACAACAAGCGAGCCCGACTATCCTGGTGTCAGGAGGGCATAAAGCGAATCTGCGGATCGACCAAGGCGCAGCGCGGACACTCGTCGAGGGGAGCGAGATGCGGAGAAGGATCGACTACACAACCAAGTGCTACATGAGAGACAGCGGGATATCTGGAGGACCAACGATCAAATTAGGACGGAAATGCCACTGGTGAGAGTAAACTAATATAAAAGAAAAGGTTGCGGAAAACTTACCGATAGAAAAGAGAACCTTGACCAATTAAGTAAGATGTGGTGAATGTATAATACACCGCACGGGTCCGCAGATTCGTTTCGAGACCTCCCAGTAATCGAATTTACTTGGAAAGTCACACGATGAGGGAATGAACACAGGGAAATAAAATCGATAAATTTGTTGATTGTTCAATAAATATCTTTTATTTGATCTCAGCAATGTCTAGCCTCGGGCTCTCTTCTCTCCCACTCACTCGCTCATGTTTCGCCTTCGATACAGAAATGGAATTGGTGAATCGGCGAAATTCTTCGTCGCCCATCACTTCTTATTCTCTGTGAGATAGGGTGTGATAAAACTCACTGATTTAACACGATGTATGAGAATATTCTGCTTTAGTCCTTATCACTGCGTACAATAATAAGGCTATATATCTGGACTCTGGGATTATATGTTAATCGTGGGTGAAGAAAAATAGATCGATCAAGTAAGCCCGTCGATCGTAGAGTGTCGCTCTCTTGAGGGTCGCTAGCCTCCCGCTCGTTCGGACACCGGTGGCGCTGCGATAGCCCCAAGACAATGGCGTCTCGACTCGAAAAGTGTGATATTCAAATGCGAATTGTGGCTCTATTAATTTCTCTATTGAGAGGTGAACCCTTCTCGCCACATCCCTCCCCGTTAGAGTCAAATTTGGGTCTGATATCTTTCCACAAGGCTTATTTCATCAACACTCATCCCTCGCAGTCAGGCATGCCGAGATAAGTCCACAGGACTAATCTGTTGACTCGGAAAAATAATAAAGCGCCTTATCCCCAATCACCAAAACTATTATTTTATTTAGGTGGTTCTTAAGCGCTCTACTTTGTACTTGATGTGGCTTCAGGCCTTTGGCATGGGTTCGTTAAGGGAGGGGGGGGAGCAATGGTGAAGTAAAATAAAAACAAAATGATTGAGGAGCGCAGAGGCTGAGTGGATAATTCTCTGGGTCCGCACGCAGCGGACCCGGGCTCGATTCCCACAGCCGACCCCAATGGAAAAATAAATTCTACGTGTTTTTCTGCAATCCTGGCGGTTTGGATTCCACCAAAACAAATGTCCAACAAAAACCTCGCTGTGATGGGTGGGGGTCGGTGTTCGGCGTTGGTGCTCCCGCAAGGCAGTTCTCATTGCGTGGAAGGTGACGCCTTGGTCGGGTACCGGTTGGCCTATTGCATCACAGATGAGGAGGTACCAGCCCTAGGCGACTCTGGTGGTCGTGCTTGAGTTTAGTGGCATTGACACTGGGGGAGACTAGGTAGGTACCGACCTGTATCGGCGGAGGGTTTCTGTAGTTTCCCTCCGTCCGTGGCAAATGCGATACAGGGAGATTAAGGAGAATGCGAAGCGGCTGCAGCCGGGACAGCATAAAGAAAGTCGAAGTTAGTAGAGGAAAGAAAAGGAAATGGTTCAGTAAAAAATGGTAGCAGTGTAAAATGGTAACATTATAAAAACCCAATATGAAAAAAAATTGGAAAATTGAGACGGCTTCGTTTTCGCCGCGGTAGTGCAGAGCTCGTAACATTTGGCTACGAGCCACTGCTGAGTACCGCTAGATGGCATGGTGCGCGTATGCTACGAAGCATACGCGATAAGGCAAGCCAAGCGCGGACTTCTCGTACCGATATGCCCCCCCCCCTCCTCGGCCGCTGCCCCGCGGAAAGAAATAGAAGCTAAAACAGCTGAGTCGCGCGAACCGATCTCACCTCCTCGGCCGTATGTATATATATATATATATATATATATATAAATCCATATTTGTGAACGGGTATATGTATACCTGGATATATGTATTGTGACGAGCTCTTTTCGGCTAAATTTCGCGAAAGCCGAGAAGAGCTACCAATCCAAAATCTGTAATGACGCCCCAACAATTTTATCTTCCATCCACTTCTTTATCCAATTTCTAATTGGGCACCAGGTGCTTGTATGAACCCCGTAGCACCAAGGGAATTATTATCTGTTCGTTCTTTTCTCTTATCCAATACTCAGGGAAGGGTAGGGTCGAAGGACGAGCATCGATTACAATAATCTAAACAAATATTCGAAATTAACGTTTGCGTAGACGTTTCTAAAATATTCACAATGACTTATTTATTATTCAGGTCCACAGGTTGGACCTTACCCATCAATTACACTTGTTCGATATAATAATTATCTGCGCGTCAATCACGCTCAAAAGACAATATCTTTCACATTAAGTTCTCAGAGTGAGATCGCTCTATCCCCCGGAGACGCCGGTAGGGACGGCTAAATACGTGATACGCGACGCGCTACGAGATAGGCACAATCTACTCCCGCGCGTCCGACGGTACTCGTGTTCGTACCGACAAATAAAGTATTGCACCTGCGTGCGCCTACCTTTTTATTCGCCAGTCCTATATTCCCGTCGCTCAGCGTTCTTCGGTTTGCCTCTCGCTTCTTTCTCACGCTCACTTCGCTACTCCACGCTCTCACTCGCTCACTCTCTCACACTCTCTATAATTTACTTTTCCCTAGCTATCTGCTTTTCGCTACAACTCCTGTTCGTGGTCGAGATCACACTAATTGCTCCGATCATCACTGTCGCTCGCCGGCTTCGTCGTGGTCCTATCGGGGGAGAGAGGGGAAGAAGGTCCTCGCGGCGATCGACTCTCGATCGCCGGCACAGCCATCCCTCTCTCTCTCGTTCGCCGGGCGTCATCTATCGCGTACGGCCGGCAATATTTATTTCCCGTGACCTCGTGTCTCTGTAAATTACGAAGTATCTCGGCAGCGTAGGTTCTAGAGCACCATTTTACTGACCACGGGTTCGAGACGACGCGACTCTGCTCATTCTATCTCGCTTTAATATTCGCAAGAATATTTCGATTTCCGCGATTGCGAGGAATATAACGCCTCATCACAGTATATATATATATATATTAGACTGTGTCATTTTTGGGCAACTTTTTGTTTCATCCTTCAAACAGGCTTTAAACTTATGAAACGGTAACAAAAGAAGCCTGTATAAATTTTAGTTCGAAATATTAATATTTAGAGGTCGCTTAAACACATCCCTATTTCCCGTTTAAATAACACAGAGAAAATTTTGTTTCTGTTGAAATTTTATACCCCAGTCATGGCATACTCTACAAATAATCTGCCGGCATATTCTTATACAGAACTGAATGCTCTACAAAAAAGCCCTCCTGTACTTTTTTGATAAACTTAGCCATTCAAGGGATATTCGAGTTCAAAGTTGAAAGTGGATGAAAATTTATCGTTTTTAAATATTACAACAAATTTATCGACTCTATTGAAAAACATCAAATAACTTTTGTGGAGAGTATTAAATTTACTATCCAAATTCTTTAATTTATAGTTAATAAATATTGATAGATGGTTTTTTAAGACTTTAGAACTGTTACGGACCGACCCACATCACATCTTCGCCAGTCACCAAATTCCGTAAAGGCGTTTCAACTCGCTGGTGACCTCTTCACGATCATCAAATTCCTCAGAGGCGTTTCAACCTCTGAGTCGAATTCAAGGAAGCGCCAAATTCCACAGAGGCGCTTCAACTCGCGACACAACTCGGTCACCTCACACGAGCTGCACAATCAGCATTTCCCAACATTAATTCTCAAAACCCCGACTAACCTATTGGGGAATTAACCCAATTTCCCGACATTCCGTGACTACCCCCACGAGACTCCCATAACACCTTAGCCTTAGGGTATCGAGGGCTCCGGCAGACCGATGATACTTCAGTCTTAACTGACAGCTTCGTCCTAACAGACGCATCAATCGGCCTACCAGAAACCCTTTCCTTAGCCGCAAGTCTGCTCGCGCACTTAGAGTCTCGCGAGTGTGATAGTGAGTATCGGGGCCCTTGAATAAAACCAGAAGCACCGGTTAAGGAAACCTTACGAATACGATTAAGCAAACAACCTTACCAATACGATTAAGCAAACCTTAGCGGCGCTTAACGTCATTCGATATAATCTCGTTACGTGATAATTACCTTAGCGGCATTACGCGACGGAATATACCGAGGGTAACTTTCGAATCCCAAACATAACGATTATAAATATTGCGCATACGCTATAGAGTCGGCCCGAGAACTCCATATCATCTTACACGCCGACTCAGCACGACGCGAGGCGCTAGCCCCGCGACATACAACTGTGCGCGTAACAAACACACGGAGCCACCGCAAGCATATCATAAGTGTATCACTGGAACAAAATAAAGATACAACGCCTAATACTTGGCGAGTCGCGACCAAGATCGGCACGGCCGTTACTTCTTTCACATCCCGACCCTCCAGGCTCAACAGCAATATCAGCAAATCACAGACGACTACAATTACAAGGTGAGGTGCGTCACGCCGCTTAAATTAGGACAGGGATCCATGCGCCGAGGCCTGACATACTCGAGCGCGATCATTACAATTAATAATCAAAAATAATATATAAATAATTAAGCCTGAAAACACGGTCTTAACAGAACCTTATTTTTTGCCAGAAAACTGGTTCTGATGAGCTAGTACTTGTCGCAATACCTATAAAAATGGACAAAATACTCACGATTAAAATACCGTTCTTTGTTCCCAATAACAGAGAAAAACGATGTTTCCTCAATTTCTTAAAAACAAATGTATTCATTGAAAATTATAAACATTTCATAATTTATTACAGAGGACAACTTGTTTATTTTTTGTTTTGATTATTATACATTTTTGTCGTAACAAATTTAAAAAATACGCTATTGAAATAATATTAATTCGAGTGTGTTTTTATTACAAGTCGGATATTTTTGGCGATGCTGTTTTATTACTCGTAATCGATATTGATATTGTTCTTCATTTTTAGTTAAGCAACATTATATTCTTCTAACAATGCCACTCCACGCTCTGCAACGTCATTGACAACTTTCAATGTCTTGAAGAACGCTATATTTTCTAGGTAATTATCATTACATGGCCAAAGCAGGACATCTTCTTTATGAAAAACTCTCTTACGCAATACGTAAGAGAGTAAATTACATTACATTACAGAATAAAATATCAAATGTTTTAGTATGATCATACATAAAAATTCATTTATTATGATGTTGTCAATAATTGTCTACGTTTAAATTGTCATTGAATTAAAAAAATAACGGTATTTAGTGATTTCTATACTTACAATTAATCATGATGAAAAAACAATTGAAGAATAAAATTATATACCTGTGTTAACCGGTGTTGTATCGAAGCACATGGCTTTGATATGAGGAGTTACGCGCTATTGATTTAAAGTTGTTACGACAGCTAAGGTCTGATTTTTTGCATCACCGTTATCAATTTTCGGGGCGCCAAGCAGTTGTTCAACACCAGAGACAAATAATGTAATCGCAAGCCTGTCTACAGAGTTTGATCCAGCAATATCGTTTAATATTTTACCATCCCAGTGTAGAACACAACGGTCATCAACTTTAAATTCATATTTCAACTCTTCAGCAATAGTTTTTCTTAATTTATGCGATTTCGATGAATTGTTCTATGCCTCAGATTAAAGCGAGCGACATTTAATTCAACGCTTCTTAATGTAGCAGCAATGATGAAAGTGGCATTCCTGCTCCTAATATTTGCTCTGTCTAAAGCAGCAGAAAGGTCTGGAGTTATCACGTCAATTTTAGGCATTCGTGTTAAACAACCAATTTCGTTTTCAAAAGTTGAAATGATACTCGATGTTTCGCCAGTAATTGATGTTAAAACTGAAGATTGACTAGGTAAGATGTGATTAATACCAGTGTCTAAAAAAATTAAATATACAGGAATATAAAAGAAAATTCAATTTGCATTCTCCTGGATCATTGTAACATGATGGTTACCCATCATGTTACAATCGGAAAACATAGAAATAAATAAATAATTACCATGATCCATGTCCATTATATTCTCATGGTCTGCTGGAGGTCTTTCCGAAATACCGTTATTGACAAATCCATAGCGATTTGTTGATCGTTGACTGATTAATAATAACTTTGCATCGTCGTCAAGAAGGTTTTCTATACCGGGCTTAGAAATATCAAATAATTTATCAAGTTTTTCAGAAAAACTGTCTCTTTTATTTGTTGTGGAGCCGAATTTGTGAATTTACTATTTTTTATTTAAAGTTTCCATGAAGTAAAACTTTGTATGAATTTTCTGATGACACATTGGAATCCACAAGTGGGTATTTCCGCTTCATACCATATTGTGATTACTTTCGTAATTGTGTTCTTTGAACTTTCGTAAATTTTTCGATTAAGCACAGTATGTTCGTAGAAAAAATCAGACATAATCTATCTTACGGTTGGCAGCTTTCGTCCAAAGGCATTTCTACTGATGTAACCAATTAAATATACTGGCTTAGTCATAATTCATCGGTTTGCAATTGTAATAAATATCACAATACACAATAATAAACCCCTATCACGATAATATCGTTAACAAATCCAGTTAAATGAAGTTTTAATGAAGTTGAGAAATGTCAACTTATATATGAGTATATAATACTAACCTAACCTATTTTTCTTGAGCAATTCGGTCCAGTAGGTAAATTATCGACTGATTGTGAGTCGAATTAGCAAAATAAGTAAGTTGCCGACTGAGATAATAGTTCATCACAATTATCGACCTCGAAATCGATTCGATAACAAAACGATGCATTTTCATACACTTTGAACTTTGAATTTAAATATCCCTAAAATGGCTAAGTGTATCATAAAGGTATAAGAGGGCTTTTTTGTAGAGCATTGAATTCTGCATAACAATATGCTGGCAGCTTGTTTGTAGAATATTGTGTTATTTAAAGAGCGCCAATAGTTTAGCATTATCGCGCACAAGATGTTTCGGAATATGCGCGTACGTTTGACAGAGGTAAAAACAGTCTACGTCTCTGTGCCGTGCCATACAGAGAAATGTTCTAACGTTATCCTGTTTTTCACAGGCAATATCGTCGAAAATCATGAACGAATTCGATCCAGCCTCCTCCGTTTTGATGACTTGCTCATGATCGGCGAAAGGAAAATATTTCACTCTTTTCACAGATTCCAGCCAACGCTTGTCAAATGTGTACTGTGGTTAATTCAAAGATTTTGAATACACGTACACATTTTCAAATCTCAAACCGTTCGGGTGTGTAGTGAGGGCAAGGAGCGCGTTAGTCTCTTTACAATTGGATGAACCGCAAAATACTGCGCGTACACTACTCGGTAACAATTCCCCATGGCGCATCTTCCCACCCTTCCGCGCCTCGTCTTGCACGGGACCGTTAAAATTTTTCGTAGGTAATTAAATCGATTGGTTACGGAACCTCATATCGACAATAACTGACGTCCTGAGTCAAGCGTGAAGTCTTTTATAAAGATAATTGATTGTGGGTGTAATGTTATAGATATGAGAAGCATTGAAAAAATTGGCTCAGTATCATTTTGTACTTTCTGCGTGAAACAGCCCCCAATCGCTGAATAAATAATTCGATTCTGAAAATCTGAGGAATTTTGCCGCAGAATATCAATAAATAGGCGAGTTGAAAAAAATTGTCTCAATCTACGAATATTCTTCATTGAGCAATGATCGTATACGGAAAAGGACTTGTCAACAGTCTCATCAATCGGCTTCCCATCGAACTGCATGTGCCTCGCTATCAATATTGCGGACCTGGCACCAAATTGAAAAAGAGACTCGAACCGGGTTATGCGGGGATTAACGCGACACTGGGGACACTGCTTGCAAAGAGCACGACATCGCGTATTCTAAAAATCGAGAAAACGTTGCCGCTCTGTTAGCCGCTCGACACGCGGCTAACAGACTACTGGAGGACAAGGCTTGGAAACGTGTTTTGGCAAAAGAAGCGAATTTGAGTGAAAAAGCTTGGGGAGTCGCGAGCCTGATGAAAGCAAAAACTATGTTCGGTATGGGTATTAGGGTGAAGAGGAAGAGAAAGAAGGATCCTCGAGCGAAAAAAGTGTCGATAAAGTGTATTATCAGAGCAGCGAAAACCTCTATGATTCCCGGCGCGAACGCAGTGAAATCAGCTCTCACGAGTGCACGCGCAGCCGTAAAAAATGCCGGTAGCAAAGAGGAAAATCTAATCAGCGCGCATTCTTCCTGAACCGCCAAAAATTGGTGTTTTTTCGCCGTTTCTCATGCCCTGTTACGTCCCAAGGTAGAGAGACAGAGTAGCTCCGTTGATAACTCGATGTGCGCGGGATTTTTGCATTGGTTTGCGCTATTCGGCTGAACGTGAACTCGCTGCCTGGGGCTTACTTGTGCTCAATATACTAACTCAATAATTTTGGATTAATCGGCGAGGTTGATTCCTCTTCAAAGACGTTTAGTTTAATGATTGTTTTCCCAAACATCTCGATGTTGATCCGTGAGAGTGAGTTCGTTGGGAAAAATAGTAATTGCAACACCAACAATACTCAGAAATTCGTACTTAGAATAGTTTTGTAAAAAGACTGGGATTTTACTCTCTTGAGGTACTGTTTGATTCGAGGTTGATGATATTCTCACTTTCCTCTCTAAAAGAGTTGATCATTTCACCTCGGTTCGGGAGGAGTTACACAAAATTGGGTTGATTTGATTGGTATGATTCCTAGCGAAATTGTTCGATTTTCTATGGAGGGGGTTATTCTGGTAACACTGGGGTGAGGTGAGATCGTTGCTTTGTGGACGGCATTCGCGAGAAAGAAAATACAGTTTCAAATTATAATTCGGAGAATGACACAGAGTTTGATTATAAATAGGTTTTCTAGCGGTGATATCGCACAAAGCGTTCATTGAAATGAAATATGAATAAGAAAAAGATTGTCAGGCTGGATATGTATATGTTAAAGTATACTCTACACTTAAGAGTAAATATTGGCGTTATTAGTTAAAGGTTTATTCTTGGAAGGGTGTATATAAGAAGGATGTTTGTTCATTGAAATAATGTTTGGGAAGGTAAGGAACGTTTCTTGTTGCATTGCGTGACTGTTCACGTAAATAGATTGAGTTTGGTGATTCGAATGTTTGGAAACAAATAATCTAGAAAAGTTCTCGGAAATCATAGTTTAGTATCTGAAGCGGGAATAATTGTAGTTTCTTAAATATAGTTTATAAATGGAATAATAAAATGATCATAAGAGAAAAATATGTACATGGTATTTGAATTTTACCGGCAGGCTGCATCGTTTCGGAGGTAGGCAAGATAATAATCTAACTTATCGACAGGAGATGTGCATTGCCCATGTTGCGACGTAACACCCATTTTCGCGGGATTGAGTGCAATCGGAGCTCTTGCCGGTGGTGCAGCGGGAATTGGTAAAGCTGTGAACGATGCCAAAG
The DNA here is from genome assembly GCA_951802705.1 of Netelia virgata. NCBI lineage: Eukaryota > Metazoa > Arthropoda > Insecta > Hymenoptera > Ichneumonidae > Netelia > Netelia virgata. The sequence continues at coordinate 14,530,976 of OX637866.1, forward strand.
CTGCGGAAAGTGCTGTCGAGGAGAGTAAACGTCACAACAAGGCGATCGAGAGTTTGGCGTTGGGAAAGAGTCTTTATCTTAAACCTTACAAAAGTGGTATGGGTCTTCATGTAAAAAACGACTAAAGCTACCACACCGAGCGCTCACCGACGCTGATTTATCAAAGTTCGCCCGAGTCATGCAAATTCCACATTTCCGCGGTATTTCCGGGAGAAATGCATTACCAAAGAATAGACCCCAAAAATACGAATCGGCTATCGTCAATCTTGATGATGAAGAAGGTCCCGGCACGCTTTGGGTCGCATATGCGAAAAAGAACGAGAGTCTAATGTACTTTGACAGTTTCGGTGATCTTCAACCACCACCCGACTTGATCAAATACCTTCGGTGTTGGTAGCATTGTGAATTACAATCATCAAAAATATCAAGAGTACGATACAATAGTGTGTAGGCATTTGTGTCTCAAGTTTCTCAACGGAGAATTATAGAATAGAGCGTTATACGAGGCGCAGCATCAGTCGAGTGCTAGACGCGATGGATGAATCTTTTACATTGACATTGTCCACACACATAGTCTATATCATTATCCCCTCCCCCCCTCATCGAATTGTCACGGCATACAATTTATACTCTGTGTCTCCTTGAACTGCTGACATTCAATTCAATTCCCAATATAGACGAGAGAAATAACAAATTTTATGTGGATACGGAGATCATCACCATACCGACTGGGTGTTACGAAATTGAGGATATTGAGAGTTATCTGCAAAAAGTACTCTCCGATATCGACATCATTCTCAGACCCAATAACAATACTCTGTGCAGTGAAATTATGAGTAATCGTGAGATAAATTTCGAACCGAGTGATTCTATTGGTCGCCTGCTGGGTTTTGCACCACGCATCCTTCCACCTAATATTACCCATAAAACCGATTTACCCGTTACTATTCTCAAGATACATTCTCTACGAGTCGAGTGTAACATAACCTCGGGAGCGTATATCAACGGACAACGAGTTCATACCATTCACGAATTTTTTCCCACTGTACCGCCAGGGTATAATATTGTCGAAGGACCCTCGCACATCGCATATCTCTCAGTTACCATTAAATCGATATACAATCTACTGCTGAAAATTGTCGATCAAGACGGCGAGTTGGTGAATTTTCATGGCGAGCTAATAACGATTCGGCTACACATAAAATCCTAAAAAATGGGAATTGTCCTCAAGTCAAAGAGCGGTAAAGGGTATAAATTTCAACGACCATGCCTCGAACGATACATTCGTCGAGCTCCTCGCATGGAGCTAACACGTCAGAACATTCGATATCTGAGGAGTCTGGGTCTGAAACTTCAAACAAAATTAAAGTATGTTCTTGTTGTATTACAATTACTTGCTTCATAACATGGAGGAAATCTTAAAAATACAAAAGCCTGTGCTGTTTGATGATGTTATTGCACATTACGAGATACACGGGCATCAGCCATTCGCCTCAGCAACCTTCAATAACAACGATGATTTTCGTATCGCCATGCAACATCAAGATTTGTGCTTGTTGCCAAGCAAGAGCTCGTTGCACGTTAGCAGTAGATTAACGAGAGCCGATGGGCAAACTCCCCCCACGAGCACAAAGTTGGTCGCCAATGCCATCTGTCAGTTATTCGGAACAAACTATACAAGCTGAACGATGTTGAGATTGACCGCTGCACAAATGTTGGTCTCACGAGCGTGATGAAAAATTACGTGTCTCAGAATCCTGGCCAGACATTGATAATGGAAATCGCCAGTTGGGTGCCCAGTGCAGCAGCGCTACAAATAACTGACGCTTCTGGTTACTTTAATATATCCCTATCGCTGCGTATGTTATTGGGCTTTGCCGAGGACTATCGCAAGATTATCATCAATGCCAAGCACGAGGTGGTATTGACGAGGAGAAACACCGACACGAACGCAGTCATACAGACTCGACCGGAAAGGGATGCTGCGCTAGAAGAATTCAAAATTACACTTTCGAAAATCGAACGGATGGTACCGTATATCAGGGTCTCCGATGAGCGAAAAATTCAGCTACGAAATTACATAGCCAAAGACACACCCATCCCAATAAGTTTTCGCATGTCGGTATTGTACCCTCTATTACCGACTTCGTCGAAACACGTTTGAGTTCGAAAAACTTTTACTCAACTCGAAAAACCTCGATACGTAATGGCGGGATTCCAAACAGCACGAAAAAATAATGTCCTTAAGAATGCTAGTCATTTTGACTATTGTCATATCCGAGACGTTAAACTCTTTTTGAATTCACAGAGTTATCCTTGCGGGAACTTGAATCTCGACATTAGTCGCAATCACTATACTTTGCTCTATGAAATGTATGTAAATTTCCAGTCTTCTTACTACGAGAAAGAGCCTGAACCACTCATAAACAAAGGAGACTTTTTGAAATACACGCCGCTAATTGTTATCGATTGTTCAAAGCAGAATGAGTCCTTAAAATCAGTCCCCGTCGATATTCGCCTCGAATTCGAGTCTGTAAATCTATTTCTCGCTCAAACCTCGGCTTATTGTTTAATTTTACACCTTCGTATTGTCGAATATAATCCCATCAGTAGTAATGTTAGCCAAATAGTTTAAGAAAGCGCTCATCTATAGAAATATTATTTGACTTTTTTAGTTTTTATAATTAGTATATATAAGTTTTGCATAGGGGGAGGGGGATAATGATCGATTGTTATAAATAAATCAGTCGGGATGGTTAGTCGAATCAGTTGTATCCGAGATGGAGTACGTGGTTGACTTGCAGGGTTTTAAAAAACCCTCGAATACATTTGTATTGAAAGAATTGTTAACTATTTGTTTAACGGGTCCAATATAATACCGTCAACGATTTTCATTGAACCGCCATGCGTATGGATCGATTTACCCATCAAATACAGATGTACGAATGCTTGGTTAACAAATCATTATCACGGTTTATCATGGAACTTTGGTACTGTACCCTATTGTGCTATAAACCAAATTCTCCAAAACGTTTAGCACGATGCTCAAGTAATTTTCGTCAAGGGCTCGGAGAACAGAGAATGGTTGACGAATTATTTGAACGATCGATCGGCGCGCATAATAAATCTTGATAATCTCGAGTGTCCATCGATACAGAAATTGTATAAAGGTGCATGCATTGAATGTTCGCATCACGAGTATCTGCCAATGTTAAGATGTGCTAGTATAAATGCTCAATCCCTAAAACATTGGATTCTCTCGAGATCCCCCTAGAATTAAATGTATTTTTTTTTAAATAACAAATTTAATATATTTCACGTGCGAGTTTTTATTTTTTGAATGCCCTATATAACAATGAAAACGTCTCGAACCTTGTCGGATGGAGTTCTCCCCCATGGAAACGTCTATACGTGTTTCGACCTGTCTTGACTGTTCTCGACTTGTCTGAACTTGTCTCGACTTTTATACTCTCATAGCGTTCGTATTGTAAAATAATGATAATAATTAAGAATTTGCCACTAAAATGAGATGGAAGATCTAACTCGGTATAAATGAGACTCGCTGACCATGCTTCCAGTCGTTACATCAATCTTTATGATACACAGTCGAAAGTTATCGCAGCCAAAGTTATTACAGTCGAGGAGACGTGAATTGCTAATTCGCCTTCAACAATTATCATGAAATATTCACCGTGTGAAAGAAATAATTGTCGTACGATTGCAAGCTCAATCGTTGGTAACAAAATTTGGACAAATAAATTTTGGACCGTTGTGAACAAATGCAAACGTTGTATTGAACGTTTTGTCTCTTGAAATATTTCCACTCATAAATTCAAGTGTTAACGAAAACAAATGTTATGGAAAATGTATTTTAGATCAGCCTGGATTTACGCGGAATCAACAAAGTGGGCCTTTTGATGGGTTTCCTCCCAATCAAGAAGTTATCCGACTTGTCAGATCAGAATGGATATCCAGTAACCGATATACAAGTTGTAAAAACCAAGTATGGCGATAGAGTCGTCATGGATTTGGAGAACAGTTGTACGGTTTTTCTACCATCGAGAATGACCGCACCGATCTTGGGGAACGCTGAATTGTTCCAGGAAATGATCCGAGCGTCTCATGATAACGGACTGGCTTTACGCTCTCATGGAACTGCGTATAATCATGTTGAATTTGTGCAAATGTGATGGCTTTACGAAAAGAAAAAAATCTAACTTAACTACGACTGTTCAAATAAAAAAAATTGTATGAAATCGATGTTCTAAACCATTTGCCCACCTGCTTATTTATAAGAGAGACATTCAGATAATATGGTCAACGGCGTAATGCTGCTGCTCTCGCTCGTTCTAAGGTTCGCGAAAAGAAGGATGGCGAATTTTGTCGACCGTTGCCGTCATCGTTTATGATAAAACGTCTTGGAGAAGTATTCCCGTTGATCAATCGCATGACACCTTCCCACCCCATCCTCCTCTAATTTATTACTTCCTTTGACATTCACTATTGATCCTACACTTTAAATAAACAATATGGTAGAGAATTCTCAAAAATCATCTTTTTGTTTATGAATCTCGTCGCGATAACTGTTGAAATTCAATGTTTGCCGGTGGTACCAAAGAATATCCAGTCTACAAAATATATCACATAACACGTTACACAAAACATTATTTATCCGGTTGGTTTATTAATGTCATCGTGAGAATCGTTTCGATATGCTTGTCGTCGGTATGTGCGCACAACCCCACCCCCTACTTTCTATGAAAAAAAATTATTCATCCGCTGGTCAGCGGTATCGAAGGATATTTATACCACACTGTGAATAAACAATACGATTAAGAAATATCGGTTAACTCGTAGAATCCCTACTGCTCTGGTTGTGACGTCACGACGACACATTGTAACATGTCGAACATTAAAAACCATTGGACGCTGCATCGGCGATATCGAAGAACAAAAAATTCGCTAATTAATTTCATCGTGAGAATTGTCTCGATCTGCTTGTCATCGGTATGTGCGCACGACCACAACCACTACCGTCTCTGAAAAAATGGCAAATCATTTGACACTTCTCCCCCACCCCCATCTAATTTATTGCCTCCTTGGTCGAAAGAGTTATTTAGTCGACACTAGGCCGTTACATAACCAATACGGTTACGGTGTTGAAATTCGATATTGGTCGACGGCATCAAAGAATATTTATCCAACACTTTAAATAGACAATACGATTAAGAAATATCGAGTAACACATACTCGTATCTCGCATCTCATACTCCCCCCCCCCCCCCCCAGTGCCCACGTGCAGTATTGGATACCCCCCCCCGGGAACCGTCGATCAGTATTGGGTGAGTGTGTGACGTCATCATGGACCGCCAGTGTGTACGCGTGAGTGTGTACGTGTGAGGTGTACGTGTGCACTAACACGCGCGTATCCAGAACCCTCTTGTTATACTACTTATGAAGGCAGTCATCCCGTGTGACGAGTTCAAAAAATCTATTTTTTTGCATGAATAGCTTTCATAACTATCCTAGAATATGTAGTTCACAGGATTTTTCGATATTCGAAGTGGTTGGTATTTTACAAGCATAGAACGGAGAACCCCGTTGGCTCGTGCGTTCGAGCGCCCGGCGGGGTGAACTTTGTATCGAAACGGCTGCTACATGGGTCTTCTCAGAGTCATTGCCGTTAGAAGAATCGTCGAATTTTCTAGAATTTATTTTTAATTCTAGAAAATGTCTACCAATTTCCTCGAGCTCTTCGTTTTTTGATACAATCAGCATATACAATATTATATTACGTTCTATTTTTCCTGTTCATTTTCACTAAACGTTACTATAACGTTTCATTTTATGTAGACTTTATATCATTTTCTAGAATTTTCTAGAGAAGTAAATCCTAGAAAATCCGAGATGTCCATATAAAATAAAACCACAAAAGTCTATATAAAATGAAACGTTATAGTAACGTTTAGTTTAGTTTAGCCTTGGCTTGGCATTCGAGCAGTGTATCGTTCGGCTTCATTCTGTGCACTGTGAGTGATTTTTAAGTGAAAATGAACAGTAAAAAACGATCTAAATATAATCTTGTACATGCTGATCGCATCTAGATGTTACGTCCTAGTATGGGCGACACGCATCTCCTGTCGATAAATTAGATTATTATCTTAACTACCTCCAAAACGATGCAGCCTGCCGGTAAAATTCAAATATTATGTACATCTTTTTCTCTTATGATCATTTTATTATTCCATTTATTAAGCTATATTTAAGAAACAACAATTATTCCTGCTTCAGATACTAAACTATGATTTCCCAGAACTTTTCTAGATTATTTTTTCCAAACATTCGAATCACTAAACTCAATCTATTTACGTGAACAGTCACGCATTGCAACAAGAATCGTTCCTTACCTTCCCAAACATTTTCCCAATGAATAAACATCCTTCTTATATACACCCTTCCAAGAATAAACCTTTAACTAATAACGATAGTATTTACTCTTAAGTGTAGAGTATACTTTAACGTACAAATATCCAGCCTAATAATTGTTTTCTTATTCATATTTCATTTCAATGAATGCCTTCTGCGATATAACCGCTCGAAAACCTAGTTTTAAACAAACTCTGTACCATTCTTCGAATTATAATTTGAAACTATATTTTCTTTCTCATGAATGCCGTCCACAAAGCAATGATCTCACGTCACCCCGTGTGACCAAAATAACCCTTTCCATAAAAAATCGAACAATCTCGCTACGAATCAGACCAATCAAGTCAACCCTTTTAGAGAGGAAAGTGAGAATATCATCAACCTCGAATCAAACAGTATCTCAAGGGAGTAAAATCCCAGTCTCTTTACAAAACTATTTCTGAGTACAAAGTACAAATTTCTGAGTTGTAATTGTAAAGTCAAATAATGTATTAGTTTTTGTTAAGTGTAGTTCTGGTGTTGGTATTGCAATTAATATTTTTCTCAACAAACTCACTCTCACGGATCAACATCGAGATGTTTGGGAAAACAATCATCAAACTAAACGTCTTTGAAGAGGAATCAACCTCGACGATTAATCCAAAATCGTTGAGTTAGTATATTGAGCACAAGTAAGTCCCAGGCAGCGAGCTCACGTTCAGCCGAATAGCGCAAACCAATTAAAAAATCCCGCGCACATCGAATTATCAACGGAGCTACTCTGTCTCTGTACCTTAGGACGTAATAAAGAATCGAAGATTTCTCGGCAAACGGTACACAGTTGAGCAAAATACAAATTATACTTCAACATCACCAAAGAAACTTTCAGGAAGTAAAAATATTAATATGCCTATTGCTGCAAGTTTTGCCTACTGTATTCTGCAATTTGTCTCGGTATTTTCAAGTATTTCTTCAGCAGATATATGCAAAGAATGTAAAAGTGATATCACTGTCGGACAATCGAGTTTACGAGGCCTGGGATTTAAAATCACTCTGACATGCAAATGTGATAGTACGCAGCAGATTGATTCATGCCCTATGATTAGCAATGCATGTGAAATAAATCGACGTTTTGTCTTTGTGATGCGATTATTAGGAATCGGGCATGAAGGAGTGACTCTTTTCTGTGGTTTAATGGACATATGTCAAGGCATTGGAAATTCAATGTACGCAAAACTTTCGGAGAACATTAACATAGCAGCATTTGCCGTTTACGGAACAGTAATATCATGTGCTGTCACTGAGGATTCAGAATATAATGGAGAAGCTGGAAAGCCAAAAACGAATGTACAGTTTCCGGTGATGGTACGTGGAAAAAGCGAGGTTTTTCGTCTTTATTAGCTGTCTCTACTTTGATCGGTAAGTATTCAAATAAAGTTTTGGATACTTGTGTAATGAGTAGTTTTGTGGTAGATGCAACTTGTGGAAATGAACAAAAAATAGTGATCCGGTTATGAAGGAGCAGGAAACCCAGTAGTAGAAAAAATGTATAGGGCATGTTGAGAAAAGAATGGGAACGCGCCTCCGAAATGTAAAGAAAATCAATAAAGGAATTGGAGGAAAGGGAGCCAGAAACTAACGGATAAACTTATAAATAAAATGACAAAATATGTTGGATTAGCGATTCGTCGGCACCCAGACTCAGTCTAAGAGATGAATCAAGAAATTTGGGCAAGTTTTTGCCACAACTGCTCTTCAGACCACAATCCCCAACATCAAAATTATCCAGCAGGCGAAGACAGCTGGTGCGAATGGCGCAAGGCCGAATCTCAGGGATGCATCCGTACCTTTCACCAAAATAAACCGCCTTTGGCAAAACAAATGCAAGAAGCTATAAGACCAGTATACGAAGATTTGTCCAAAGATGACCTATTGTCCAGATGTTTGGGAGCGGAAAATCAAAATAACAACGAGTTGCTGAATTCATCGATCTGGATTTTCAATCCTAAGCATATCCATTGTGGCGTAAAAATTGGAGAAATTGGCACGTTTTTGGCTGTAATAATCTTCAATGAAGGATTTAAAACCATTTTGAAGACAATAAATGGGATGTGAAATTGGTTGCGGAGCCCAAATTTATGTTGAGCATCGCCATCAAGCTCGCATTGACCGCTCCGAGCGACGCTCCCAGAACTTGATAAAACCAGCCAGAACGGAAGCCACGGAAGAAGAAGCGGCGTTTCGTGACTTCTACGAGACAGAGGAAGGTGTGTTATATGGACTCGGCATAGCAGATTAAGGCCAGGTTACTCCAAAAAACGTGATTTTTTTCAATAAATTTTATTCATAGTACAAAACATGTTGAGTAATCAATTTTTTTTTACATATGAAAGCACATATATGAAATTACTTGAAAAAAACTTTTTTTTTTCAAAATGGCGGTTTTGAAAATGGCTGCTGAAACTCATGTGATTAGTAGATGGATGACATCATTTCTTGGAAAGGAATTATCAGAAAGCAAAAACAAAACGGTTTCATGTTCTGTATCGAATTGGCTATGGCCTCAAGCAGAATGAAACATTTTCAATGAAAAAAAACAAAATGGCGGACTTTTGAATTTTTTTACCCGTTTTTTTCACTTTTAACTGTTTATAACTTTTTTAAATAATAATGAATATTTCTGGTTCTGCTTGAGGCCATAGCCAGACATCTAAAGAGTAAAATGCCGTTTGGTTCATATCGATAAGTGCAATAGTTTTGAAATGAGAGTGTAATCCATGCAAAAAAACGTGGTTCGGAGAAAAATCAGTTTAAAGTTTTTATTCGTGAAAAATCGTAAAAAAGTGAATTTTACTCACATATCCATTACAGCTCCAACTCCTTCCTGATCTTCGTAAGCATCATTCTGAAGAATTCTTGCATTTCTTGAAGCAGTTCTGTGTTCCTTAGACGCTTCAGTAGCTTCTAGCTCAGCTCGATCGCCACGCCTGTCGTTGGCCCTATTAGCAAAGTGCCTTGCTTGCGGGCCGATTCTGACACCCATAACTTCCATTACTTTTAATATGGGTGAAAGCCCTTCATTGAAAATGCAAGCAGCACTGAGAGCAGCAATTTCAAGCGTTTTTTCCCAACAAACTTATGTTTAGGAGCTATGTTCCAGACACATGAGTTGTAACTTTCGTTATTGTTTTGCGTGCCCCTAAACATCTCTCGAGCAACTTTTCGTCGGTTAATTCTTCATAAATTGGCTATAAAAGATCTTGAATTTCCTGATCGAAAGCTGGAGGATGGTTGTAATTCTGTTTTGTAGCCACTGCCTTTTGATAAGCGCACCATGAATCTGCTCCGGCTGGACAATACTGGTGTTGTGGCTTAGCATTGGTGGAACACTTGTGATAAAGTGAGGTCAAAATTGCGTTCTTCATGTCCGGCACAGAATCGGGATGAGTAAGCACAGCTTTTTTAAAATAGCTAGATAAGAGCGACAGTTGCGCTTCAGTAAATTTTAAAGATTTTACGACAGGTTGTTTGCTTTTTTTAGCATTCTTCTCTTTGGGTACTTCTTCACCTCTTTCTAGTGCCTCTCTTTTTTTGCGCTTCCAGAGCTCTCTTTATTTATGCATGGTTTTTTTTGGCTTCTTTACCACGTCTATATATACTCTTGCCTACGTGTAAAACACATACTTTTTTCTTTACTTTGACAGCCTTGCCGTACGGTTCAGATTCTTCGAGTCCCTTGAAAGTTTTAGCGTCACCGTCGCCGACATAATATTCATACAGAACACCGTACTGCTCCACAGACCTCCGAAACCTCTCTTCCACTCCTTCAACTTCTATAAGAGCGGCACTACCATCATGATCCCTTGTGCAATTGCCTGCTTCACAATGTTTGGTAAACCAAGCATCGAACTCTGGCGTATTTTCGGGGAATTTTTTTGAATAGTTACTGCATGCTTGGCAAATCTTCGATTTTACTATATCATCTATGACTTTGTTCGTGTACTTGCCCATCAAACTAACAATACCGAGTAAAGCTGTGAATCCTCTTTTTGCCCAGGAACCATCGCCCGAAACAGTAAGCCTAGCTTCGGGTAATCCTCACTCTTTATTCTTTTCTTGCTCTTCTTTAGCAGCTTTTTTAAAAACTATTTCACTAACAGCCTTCAATGCAATATAAACTTGCTCTATGCATTTATAATAGCCAGTTATACTCAATTCAGTTGCTGAGATATCCATCAGTCCACAAAAATTCAATAAGCCATAAAATCCAACTCCTAACAAGCGCATTGCATAAACTATTCTTCTGTTTATTTCATAACCATTTTTGATTTTTGGAGATGAAAGGATTGGTTCACTCTCCTCACAATCACAGATAATTTGTAATTCAAAACCTAATCCTTTTTCGTCAGTTTTTGCAAATTCCACTTTTTTATTACACTTTGCACAAACAACTTTCTGTTGCAATGTAGCAGATACAGACCACTGAACGATCATGTAAGTCAGTAACGGATGGATTTTCACTTCAAGTTAAGGATCGGTGTTTTTCAGTTTTTTTGCAGCAGCACTGGTTTGTTCTGTATCATCATTTGAAGTATGTTGATTACCCAAAAAACTTCTTCTTCCTGATCTATGTGGGACACCACTTTTTCTTTTTTTGTCCATGATAAATTTTGAGAGCACACAAACGAAAAATTTACCGATGCGTGCGAGGACTGAAGTGAACAACCATCACCAACGAAAAATTCACTTGTACTGCCGTATATTATATACGAAGGACGCTCTCTAATTGTAAAGGACAGAATATTTTCGAGAAATGGAGGGGAACAAAATAATAAGACGATCCGACGGCACGCAGCAGCTGCCGCTACCGAAGGCGTTCGAGCGGCCGGATTTACCGCACCGCTCCCCACTCTTTTATACCTGCTTCTCGGTCTTGCTGACCTTCGGGACTAATTCTATACTATTTCTACGAGTATACAGTAGAAATTTATGAAAAAAAAAATTTCGATTTTTTCAAAATTGTTTGGAGTAAGCTGGCCTTAATGGTGAATCAATATTTTCTGTGTGTAAATCTTACTTGAACTTTTAAACACGTTTTTCTTAAAACTGTATTTTTAAAATTGGCTTCCATGATAATTCCGTAACTGTTTAACCGATTTTACGGAAATTTGCATGGTATATTCAGCACATCTATATTGCTAGAGAATTGCTACTAGAATATTTGTGATATCTACCATAGTTTTTTTTCAGCTGAGAAACTAGGAAAAAATGACGAAACTTGGAATCGAACTTTTATAACCGTGTCAACAGTTCAATTTTTAATATTGCTACTTTATTTTTGTATCAATTCTAGCTTCAACTCTACAAATTAAAATGCCATTTGATTTTTTTTACTTAAGATGAGCCGAACGTCCGTAATCACGGAAGCCGTAGACCAACTTTTTCGCCACATAGGTCTCTTCGGCACCGGATAAAGCTGACTTAAAGTGGTTATTTTTATTCTAAAATTTACAAAAAGTTCGTCAAACGATGGATAAATATATAGCAAACCTTACTATCTAATTTATTTTAAGCCTACATTAATGAAAAAATTCCAAAAAAAGGTTTGAAAAAACGAGCTTTCATGTAGGATGTCTGCCTTAAACTGATCATTTTTGTTTGTTTGATTGATTTGAGATGAACCCGTAAAATGTTATGATGGTCACGCCCTGCAAAGCACGCCCTGTGGGACGGGGTCCAACAAATATGGCGATAACCTGGTCGGCAATGAATATTTTATTTTTATTTTGCTCAAATAAAGTTAAAACTTAACATAATAACTTTGTATTATTGATTTTGTAAAATAAATCAAACTACTGTCGAACAAAAAATATTTAACACACTCATTTTTGCACGCCGCTGACTACTCCTAACTCCTTAATAGAAGAGTGCAAATTGTCCTTGACCAAAAATGAAAGTATCAGTTTTTGCTACAAATAGTGAAAGACCATCGTCGAAATATCCAAATTTTACTAAACAAATACCTTAATTATTATTATTTCATTGGGGAATTGTATATGTTCGATATAAAGAGATGTAATATAATTAAAACAAACAACAACACATTTTTAGGCTGTAATAAATTATTAAATATTTATAATTTTTTAGTTTTTTATAGAGCATTAAATTCTCTGTCAGAAAGTGCCAGGAGCTTGTCTGTACAATGTGCCATTAGCGAGGTATAAAATTCCAAACATAAAACAAATTTCTCCCCGCGTTATTTAAATGCGAAATAGAAATTCGCGATGAGACACCTCTAAATATTAATATTAAGAGCTCAAATTTTAACAGGCTTCTTATTTTACCTTTCTATAAGTTTACAACCTGTTTTCCAAATGAAAAAAAGTTGTCGAAAAATGACACTCTAATATACACTCAACACAACAATTGAATCAAGTTTTATCAAGTTAAAAAAACATTATAAACACCCAAAATTCTAGTTCTGAGATCTTCTGGTCGAAAATGGTTATGAGCTACGTTTATTATGCAATCATAAGTGCTTGAGCGAGGAGCTGGTATGTGGGAAAATGATTGGACAGAATAACGATAACAATGTTTTATTCGTCACTTGCAGCAAAAACAATAATGAGAACGCCGAGCCGAACTAGATTGACGTTCAATTAATAGTAGGTTTAATTTCGCTCCCGTCACTTGAGTTTAGAAACGCAGCTAGAATAGCCGGGTTCACCACTCCTTAGAGTTTTTCTCTGAGCCGAACAAAATGCAAGTTTAGTTGTTGAGCGATTCACCAAAACGAGGAGAGCCTGATCGATATCAGTCGCGGACATCTCCTAAACATTCTTGTATCCATCGGGTCACAGGAGCGTCCGGGAGATAAGCAATTTCAATTTAGATTTAACCGAGAGCCGGTTTCCGGCAAGCCACGAGATGCCGACCGGTGGGCACGGTAGAGGGGGAAGCGACTCCGGCTCATCGAGCGATGCTGCTGCCTCTATCGATCGACTATTCTAGAACGTCGTTCCGCGGGACATTCGAACACGATCCGGCGTGGCCCGAACAATAAGAAACAGCGCGAAGACATTTTTTCAAATTTGTTCTATTGTTTATTTCAGTCTTAGTTAAACAAATACGTAGAGCAGATCGCCTGCTATTTCAGCTTCAATTAATTGTTTTATTTATCACTTTACATCAATTTTTCGCAAAGATATTCCACTTTTAATTAAAAAAGGTCCTTTTGCCTTTGGTCGTCGATATTTCAGCAACCAATGATAGCACAGAAAATTAAAGGGCAGTTTTGAAAACTTGAAACATTTTCTGTAAGATCTTTTTTTTATTTTTAGGAAAACAAATTTGTTTCATCTTCCACCTCGGTTTGAAAAAGTATAAAAAAGTGACGTTTTTCGTTGTTTTACTAAATCTACCGCGTCCTAACAAATATTGATGAGGAGACTAAACAACTCAATGTACTCTCAATAGCTCTGTAATTTTTATAATCGCTCCATTGAACCGTTTTTCCGGACCGATTGATCAAAGTTTACTGTTACATCCCCGTAACGCCACCGCCGCCGCGCCTTAAGGACGAGCATCCTTCCTTACGCCAACGAGTGGCATAACCCTAATTCGGGGATGAATGCGATGGGGAGAAACGCTCGGGTCCAAGAATAGGGCCAAGCGGTAAGAACAGATTTTCCTTCGGTGCAGAAAAGTAAGGAGTGGGAGACGGTGGAAATTTTGGACCAATAAGGCATTTGTAAACTACCCTCTCCAATCCCTACGCAATAGACAAAGATAGTTGATAGACTAGTATATAAGGCCCGAAATTAAGCATGAAAATCAGTTCATATTTAACATTCAAAGTCTCGTAAACTCCTCTTAAGTCTAAAATTGTATAACTTCTGGACTGAGCAGAATTTCTGTACTGCCCTTCCAGTCTCAACTTCACAAGGAAAAATAGAAAAGAGTAAGTTACCTACTAACTGACTCTCACGAGTTATTGAACTGCGAGGTCCACCCCGAATTCGATCATCCTTTCTATATAACACATTGAACTGCGAGGTCCACCGCGAGTTCAATACTTTTTCCCATCCACAAATATGATTTGCGAGGACAAAAGCGAGCTCTATAATTCCTTTATCATCCATCGAGTTGCGAGGACCACCCCGAACTCACATGATGTCTTCCTTACTCATTAACCTCTAACCCCTGGGGAACCACATAGACTAAATTCATTCTGAATTTTCTAGTGGGAAAGAACACCCATCTTGGATCCCCAAAACCGATCCTCGACGGAGAGCATATGAACGGAGACTAGCAACATGTAATATAGCTTTAACCCAATATACAAACTGTTGCCATCCGTTACATTATTTACATTATAAAAAATGCACACAATTGCATACACATAGTTTCGTATTATGCACCACTTGATACTATTGAACTTTTACCAATAACATTTCCTTCTATTCCCAACCGTTTAGGACATTCGGCCCGTTACAGTTGCGCGGGGTCCCTCTATATATACCCATGGCCGAAGCATTGAGATCGACTCGCGCGATTCTGATGTTTTCGCATCGTCTCTTTGTGTCGGCGCGTGGCCCGCCTTGACGTACCGGGGCTTCGTAGCTGTAGCGGCACGATTACCGGTATTTACTATGTCTTTTACACCGTTACAGGTTTCACTTAACTTACAATTAGATTATATTACGTTGTGGGATTCCTTACTGTCCAAGGCTGGCAGATATTAAATGAGTGTCGGAAACCAGAAGATAAGAGACGTATACTTATTTAGGTGCATATGTAGATTAAGCGTTAACAGTATTGTAGTGCATAAAAAAAGGGGCAAGACCCTAAAAGAAAGGAACGACGAGTGAGTGAGCGCGTGAGAGAGAGAGAGAGAGAGAGAGAGAGAGAGTATGACTGAGAGAGAGCGTGCCTATACTATGAGAGAGAGAGCATACGAGCAAGAGAGAGCGAGAGCGAGGATGAAGAAAGGATAAAGGAATGTATGTATGTATGCATGAGCGGGACACCTGTGATTGGGTAAGACGCTCGAACGCGTCGAAAAGTGCGTTGCTAACGAACCGTCGAGAGAAACGAAGGGAGTCGATCATAAGCCGTAGAATAGCGGTAACGTTAATAATTTATCTTAAGGCGATTATTAACGTTACCGCTATTCTGTGTTTAGTTTTTTCACCTGTAATACGGTATAATTTGTATTCTCTGTACTTTCAATACAAATATTATACTACAGTATGGTTGTCTTTCGGATCCTGACGTTCTTCTGTGTAGAAGGCGGAAGGTGGAAAGCTTCAGCGTCATGTTCGGCCTGCGGTGAATCGGGGAACCAGCTGAGTCTGGTCTCGTCTATTGATGTTGGGTTGGCGGAGGTGGCAGCAACATTGCCGGCTCCACATAGCACTCGCGTACCATGCCATCTAGCGGTAGTCAGCAGTGGCTCTTAGCGAAATGCTGTGAGCTCTGCGCTACCGCGGCGAAAGGGAACCCGTCGGAATTTTCCGGCATATAACACTTACTCTTAACGGTATAACGCTTAATTATGCAAACACGTCTCTAATCAATTATAGATCGATAAGCTCGCTCATAATAGGTGTGAGAGAGGAGCCACTTGTGCTACGATTTTCTTCAATACGGCGCACACCATTCCACCACGTTGTTACACGACCCGAAACGAAATCATGTATGCTATCGAGCGTCCAGCGGAGACGTCATGGCGAATACGGCTCACTCCCTTACGGCTACAGGATATAATGTAATAACATATTTTAATTATTGAAAATATTTATGTTATTATGGTAAAATATTTGTTATTATTGTAAATATTTATGATGCTACTGTAAAATAAAAAAAAAACACGTATACATATGGCAACTGCTTTTAATTACACAGTCGTATGGAAAACACGCTCATTCGTACAGATAGACACACCGTGGAAGCATCCCTGGACCTCGATCATCTGTGGTCCTACAGGCTGCGGTAAAACGCACTTTATAAACAAGTTTTTGAAGTTCATAGCGCTCACGAACAGTGAGTCATTCGAGAGAATTATTTTCTATTATTCGGAGTGGCAGCCCGCATACACAGAACATGGTACATCGATAGAGTTTGATGAAGGCCTACCTCAGAGTGCCGATGACGCGAACGATCCTCGTGCAAAACTTATAATAATCGACGATTCGATGCGCGCAGCGTCGAACAATAGCGTTGTAGATCTTTTCACCAAAGGCAGCCATGATAAAAACCTGAGTGTTATTTTTATTACCCCAAAATTGTTCCATCAAGGACATGGTCAGCGCGATATTTCATTGACGGCTAATTATATCGTCATTTTCAAAAACCCGTGCCTAAATTCAACATCTCGCACGGCAGGTATACCCGCAAAACCCGCAGTTTCTACAAGAAGCTTATCACGACGCAACATCCAAATCGCATGGTTATTTGTTACTCGATTTGAAACAATCAACACCTGATAACTGCAGACTCCGTACTTGTATTTTCTCCGATGACGCCCATAATTTTGTCTACATGCCGCGGAAAATGCAGTTCTGGCACAAACGAATTACCTGTTCAACGCATGTAATGGCGTCTACAGCATCGCCGTGCCGCGAAAAATGTATAGCTATATTGAGTACGTTTCAATAAGCCAACGCAGCGCATAGTACATCTGACACGCACACAAAACAAACGATTGCTAGTTATTCTGTTTATCAGTGTGTGTGGTACATTCTTAGGGGCAGGACAGCCCCAAAGACATGTAGTTCTAAGGGATTTAAAAAGCTGCGATACATCAGGACAGTCCGCCATTCATCAGAGGTAATGGCGCGGGGTGGTTCCCCGCTCTGCAAAACACGTTGCAATATTGCTCTTCAACATCTTCAACATCTCAATAAGTAACAGCGCAAGGCTGTTTTACGTAAAGCGGATCCAAGCATTATCCGCTGTATTTGTGAGTATACACTGAACGTTATTTGCAGCAATGTACCACTGAAGACCGACCAGAGAGCAGCCTAAGAAAGGCTGTTGGAAGAGTAAAAAACGATTTCTTGTTCAAAGCGATGGATTTCTACCTCTTTTATTAGCACCAATACTAGGTATGTGCTATCGAGTTTGATCGGTGGCTGAAGATAATGGAGCACGCAAGAAAAATGGTACTAGTGCCGGAGGAACATCTAGCGCAGTTGAATACACAAAGTCACACGCAGTCCGTTTTAAACGTGGTTGCTTCTCAGACACAACTAGTGCGGGTTATGGATGCTACGCTGGCTCGATCAGACACGGAAATGAATGAAATTTTGCATTCCAATACATACAAGGACGATAGGGAAAAATGGTCGGCGTACTTGGCTATACTACAACGTTATTTCCACTTCATCGATGATGAGGGAGCTCAGCATTACCGCAGGCTTATGAAGAATAAACACTATGTAGAATCTGATTATGATAAAAAAAAGAAGAAGAAGAAACCGGTGACGGCATGAACGATACTGTCATAATTGAGAGTGTATCAGGTAAATTTCGCGTGAAAGTTAAACTACTGCTTCACCATTTACGTGGTGCTTCACGATATAATTTTTCTTAGGATTCTGACGGAGTAGTGTCGGTCAGCGGAAAACCAATAAAGGATTCAAATATTGTTTGCCTCGTGAACGATGCTGTGAGGGCTAGGAAAATACCTAACCCTGCTGGACGCAGTGCCTTTGCCAGAGTGCTGCGGAAGATCAAGAAACCTCGGGAGTTTACCGGCAACGAGGAGTTGTCGGCGGAGTCTAGAGTTCATTCGCCACAGCGTCAATCGCAGACTGGTGATAGTAGTACTAGCAGCGAGGGATCGCCCGATACGGACTACTTAGCGTTTTTCAGTGGTCGTGAGAACAGATCACCGGCCCGACAGATATAGGGAGACAAGCAGAAAGGCGGTGGCTATCATAATAAGAAAGCACGTGTAACTTCGGTTAACCTAAAATTATAATCATGAAAATCTTAGAAAATGTGTACTTTAACCCTGCCCATAAAGCATCGTATTCAGGTGCTACCAAATTGTTCCGCATGGCGCGTCGGAAAAAATTTCCCGTGTAAAGACGCTGCAGTGGCTTGAAGCACAGGATACTTGTACAAAACACATATCAATGCGACGTCATTATCAACATCGTTTTTATAATGTTCGAAACATTGATGACTTTTGGGAAGCTGATCTCGTATACCTTCGCTTGACTAAAGATTATAATGATGGTTATGTTTATCTCTTAGTCGTTATAGACGTTCTTAGTAAATTTAATAAATTTACTAAGAATTTATTAAATTTATTTATCGTTCTTAATAAAGACGATCTTAAATACTAGAGGTATTTAAGATCGTTCGTGTATCGCATAGTATTTGCCCCGTGATATACATCCTGCGTGATCTCCACGGTGAGGATACCGATGGTATATTTTACGAGGCTGAGTTATCGAGAGTGCAAACGAAGGAGGCTAAGCACCAGCTGGCAAAATGAAGGAAGGGTTTTACATGGTTTTACCCAGTAATAGTAGTATGAATTATTATCTTGATAATGTGACAACAAAGTATACCACTCATTTACCCCAATGTAAATGAGTGGTGCCTCTTCATGGCAGCTGGGCTGTTTCTCTAGCTGAAATACACATACCCACGAAAATTTTGCATGTACCACCCGAGGGTGAGTGGAACTTTATGAATGTCATAACGCACACAGTAGTCCCCGGTAGCATGGCAAGCACCAACTGTAATGAAGAGCGTGTCAGCGTACCGCCGGGTATATACCTCATCATATACACATTGCTCGAGGCTATTAATGAACCATCGTGTATTGTGGATCATCTGAAATTTAAGCATTGTCGCAACGGATATGTGGCGGTCACACGTACCTGTGAATCGTGCAAGAACGTGGAACACTCATTCTACTTCTCCGACGTGTTGAACAAGATTTTAATATTCACCGAGGCTAAGGATGTGGTAGTCCAGAGCGAGTACACTGCTCAGAGATCTGCCAACCTAGCTCATGGGGCCCCAAATATGATGTACATTTATACGGATATCTGCGAGTCCTATATCACTGGAGATGTGTATATACCGCAGCTACGCGTCGCGTCAATAGTTGCCGCTGATAATTATAATTACGGCTCGGCGAAGATGAGCAGCTTTTCACGACCAAGCTGTATTCCCGTATCACGTACTTGATTTCAAACAATAACGATAGATATAAGGGATGAATTTGACAAGCCGATACCATTCGAGTACGGGCCGTTGACAGTGACGTTACAGATCAAACGTACAGATTGACCTGAACAGATCTAAAATGGCTTGCTATGACGAATACTTTGATATGCAAACAGGCGGTGATCGAACCGACTATGGTGGTATCAGTCATGTGTATATAGGCTCACCGAATCAAAGGGTTCATGATATTGGTTTCCTCGGAGTTCTCTTCCGACGAATAATACCTCTTTTGAAACAACGTGCACGGGCTGTTGGCAAAGAGGCGCTTCGCTAGGGTATCAACGTCGCTACGAATATCGTAGATTCCGGGGTTCATCTGCGAGAATCATCCAAAACACAGGTGCGCGAATCAGGGGAAAATCTGAAGCGTAAGGCTGAAGAAAAACTTAGTACGCTCATAAAGGGTCGGGCTATAAAGCCGGTAAAATTACTAAATTGATGAATTCTCTTGCTGGGAGCGCATCATGACGCACTGGTGTGAAAAAACGAAAGAACACCGTGAAGTCACGAAAACGTTCGGGCTCTGTGCAAAAGAGGCAGGGCAAGAAGAAGAAGAAGGCTGTAAAAAGAAGAAGAAGAGCAACAACACATACGACTAAGAACCGTTACAAGAAATTAAGAACAGTGGCAGATATCTTTGCCTAACCAGATCTCGGAAAGAATGGCTTCCTTACACGCACACTTGTGTGAGTGCCTTAAATCGGAGCATGAGCTATTTTCACTACCACAAAACAGACGACGATTGAGGGAACACATACAGTGTGTTACAAGCCATTCTCAGCATTCACGGATGATTCAGCGACAGAGTTTGTCATACCGGGCCAGGGTGACGATTATATTGATCTTGCACACACTATGCTGAGCATGCGTCTTAAGATAGAGACCCCTGACAAAGAGGATGCTTCGGCTCCTGAAGTAGGACCTGTCAATAATATACAGCACTCAATGTTCAATCAGATCGATGTATTTTTAAATCAGAAAGTTGTGTTACCTCCTAACAATGTTTACGCGTATAGGGCATACATTGAAACCTCTTGAATTGCGGGCCTACTGTTGACTCCTCGCATCTCACGAGTTCTCCGTGGTATAATGATTCATCGGGTAAAATGGATGATACAGTAGATAATAATACTGGGCTTTCAAACCGCCGGAGCGTATTCGGTAAGAATAAAACGATGGATCTCCTCGGTCATTTGTATTACGATGTCTTCAATCATGAGAGATTTTTGTTAAACGGCGTCGAAATGCATCTGCGTTTTGTAAGGACCAATAACACTTTGTGCCTCATGAGCTCTTCGAAAGATTGTACCATCCGTATTACGGAGGCATTACTACTTGTACGTCGTGTTAAGGTACCTCCCAGTATACTTTTGGCCCATGCAAGAGCTCTGTCTAAATCTACAGCGAAATATCCTTTAACACGAGTCGAGATTATAGCAATATCGTTGCATGCAGGGGTACACGGTGATACTCTTGATTATGTCATACTTCGCCAGCTGCCTAAACGCATTATCATCGGCGTTATCAATAATAAGGCTTTTAACGGCGACCGTAAAATGAATCCCTTTAATTTCCCGAATTACAATTCTTTGCATGCCAATGGTTTGCAAATACCGTCAAAACTTTTACAGGACCCTTCCTCTCGTCTTCTCGCTCACACTCACACTGCTCCGTCCAACGCTCTCTCACTCTCACTCTTCACACTCTTACTCTCACTCTACTCTCACTCTTAATCGGTAACTACTGTTCTGTTTCCTTCTTCTCGGGCGCGTGATCGAGTTCTCACTGTCTCATCAACTCGTCGCTCACGCTGGCCGGCTTCGTCTTGGCCCTATCGGGGGGAGGAGGGGGTCCTAGCGACGATCGTCTCTCGATCGCCGGCACGGCCATCCATCTCTCTCTCTCGTTCACCGGGCGTCGACTCGCGCGAACGGCCGGCAATGTTTGCCTCTCGCGACCTCGTGGCTCTGTAACTAACGAAAACTCTCCGGCAGTGTACGCTCTACAGCACGACTTCGCTTCACCACGGGTGCGAGACGACGCGACTCTGCCTACTCTATCTCACTGTAATATTCCGCCGAATATTTCGCTTTAACGCGATTGCGAGGAATGTAACGCCTCGTCAATGTGTTTGCTGAATATGATAATGCGTTGGAGATCGACTCTTCCAGACAAGTAATTGTGGATTTTTGCGGCTAGAGGCTTATAGAGGTGGGTAGTGTCATATATCCACAGAGCGTGCATTATTTGTCGTCAGTCTGCATTGAAAACCCGACGTGTTACGACGATTGAGAAGCATCATGAACATCGTCATTGATATACAGGGCCTGAAGGATAAATATAACCATTTTATACCTAAAGAAGTTACCGTGGTCTCTATAAAGACGTCGTACCTAGTCTATTGGATTATATCGCCGCCCTACGCTTAGAACGTTTTACCACCTAGTGTAAAACGGCAAAACACCTGGTTAGAAGCCAATCGTCATGGTATAGAGTGGTCCGAGGGCGAAACGAATTTATGAACCGTCGAGACTGTATTGAAGAAAACTGCAGTACAGGCTAATTCCCTGTTTACAAAGGGAGCTGATAAAGCCGCATATTTGACGCAGCTAACGGATTGTTATGTTACAAACCTCGAAGAAGAAGACGATGATTCGTCGTTTCGTAAGCTTCCCAAGACCAGTACCAGTATATACCATAGTTTACTGCGTAAAAACTGCACGTTCACGTGTGCCCTCAACAACGCTCCGAAAATAAAAAAGTGGCTTTCTCATAACGACCGCTCCAGCTCCTTGTGGCATTAGAGAACCACCACAGCCTGGAACATCGGTTTACTAGCTGTGGAACGCCAGGAAGAGGGGACAACAGCCGATATAAAAACGCTCTAGTGTATCTATAAGCGTTCTCTATTATGAACACAGAGCAGCTTCTGCAAGCCCTATGCGGTATAAAGACTCGTACTGTTGGCGTATACCCGACATTTACTGTGCAGATTGGCCCCCCGCGGGAGACTCGACCTAGGCAAACTCGCTTTCATAGGCATACGCAACGGTCTTCCATCCACTATGCATCGCTAACCCTATCCCGGGAACAGGTGATGGAAAAATCCTTTGGCTCCCACTGGCGGGGCTACGAAAGTCTCCGTGTGTGTTGCCGCGAACCTCGGTTCACTCACGGGAAACCTCGGGAAGGCCTGCTCCCTGTGTTCCACCCGAACACAGCCCAGATTTTAGAAAGAAGGAAGGATGGGTTCGTGGAAGGTTGTGTTTGTTTGTATATGTGTGGGCGCTGGTGTCTTCTTGTCTCCATCCGTATATAGCCACATAATACGAAGTCATACTCTGTGGCTCTGGCCCTGCTTCCGGACGTATGGTTACTGTAATAACAGGACGTCTAATCGCTTCTGACCGGTGAGCGCACGAACCTCTCCGGTGACTGCAGCTGAACGCCTCATATTCAGCCGCAGCACCCTAACTTCCGTGCCATTGTCTTCGCCCGTCACGACGACCCTGTCTACATTACGGCGGGGGTTCGCGATTGCGATCGCGTTCGTATTTCCGAGTGCATGTCCTATTTCATCGATGCGAGCCGCAACTGTTGGCTGAGTTTCAATTTCGGAGCGCCCATTTCTACTTGTATTATTATTCACACCTACCATACGTTATGCACCGCCGCAACGTCGGCGGCTGTGTCACGCTGTCCTACTTCTCGATCGCATCTATTCAAAACTACTCGAACGGCACGAAGGCTGAAAACCTGCCCGTCAGGACCACCCCACGGGGGTGCTCGAAAGACGGGAGGAGTCTGAGTCGGAGCCGCACGCATCCTTGAGGCCCCGTAGGTGCTCAACCCGGCTACATGGTGGCCCGGTCCTCCAGCGCTGGATGTACTCGATAGCCGGGCTGCCAGTCGCGCGCATCTCCTCGTCACCATCATCGGCTTTTTTTGTTAATTCCATCTTGTTCCCACGAGTATGGTCGGAAAGTATGTCACACGGTGGTCCAGAGCCGCCTTGTCCCACCCGGGCAATTGTTGCTTAAGGACTGCGAGGGTCGCCAACCGCTCCAGTCACCATCATACGCGGCAGGAACCCCCCCTTCCTGTCACAAGGGCTTTACCACGACGGTCCAGCTTGGCCTTAGGGGTTGACGGAGGTCGTGGGAGCGTCGCTTCCCATCATCAGTGAAGCCGATGGCCCCTGCGGGTACCTGGACAAAAACGCACCCACATACACACGTACACGCACACCCACACACCCACATATACACACTTTCACAAGCGCGCATCTCCCCGTTCCGAATATGCCACAGCCTTGCGGCCACAGCGACACGGGCCCAGCGGGAATCCTTAGGCAGTCCTTGTCGTTCTCATTCACCTCGTGAGGCGAGTAAGTCCGACGAGAGCCGCCAGGGCACACCAAGAAGACGGAGGATGGCTAGAGTTTCAAGAAGGGGGGAGGGCGATAGGGAGCTTGGAACGGGGAGCACCGAAAGGCGTTCAGTGTTCCCGTTCTCGTTCAAATTCGAATTTTAATTTGTTCCGACACGTTCAAATTCGTTTAAATTTAAATTCGGTCAAATCCATTCGAAGTAGGAGAGCAATAGATACTGACTCCCCTGGAACCAGGAACACCTAAAGGCGTTCGGTGTTCCCGTTCTCGTTCAAGTACGAATTCAATTTTGCTTCGACTCGTTCAAATTCGTACAAGCAAATTGATATTCGCTTAATGCGGTCGAAGTGGGAGAGCTATAGCTACTCCCTTGCCCCTCTGTGTCTATATCCGAGATGGAGGCCCAGAACCGGGCGGACCCCTTCGGCTTGTATTAATAGCGGGACCCACGAAAAAGGGCTTGCTTGCTGAACTATGACTAAGAGAGTTACTCCCGCCCGTATACCCGCCCGTATACCCGACAGATGGCATCCCGAAGGTGTGGGTGAAACCAGCAATTATTGTCACCAATACCAATGACCACAAGCGACCAGGGGCCCACTGGGTCACCATATACGTCGATCGAGATGAGCGCGGATGGTACTTCGACAGCTACGGCCTACCACCAGTCATTCCACAGCATCTCCAGCGTCTCCGACAGAACTACAAAATCTTTAGCTACAACGCTATACAGCTTCAGGGCCCTGAAGGACAGACTTGCGGACATTATTGTGTTATGTGTCTGCATTTCTTGTCTGCAATCCTTGGTATAAATATGTTTAGAAGTGCGTTTTCCATCGATTTAACGCGAAACGATAAAATTGTGTATGATTACTACAATGAGTATATGGATAAGTGTAACAAATCTTGAATAATATGCTCAACAAGGGAGCCACTAAGCACTAAGCATGGCCGATTAAAAGTACGTTTAGACGTTGCATAGCGATATGCAAACGCCTCCCCCCCCCGCTCCGCCCGCTGCCCCGCGGAAAGAAATAGACGAAGCTAAAACAACAGAGTCGCGCGAACAGATCTCACTTCCTCGGACATATGTATATATTGTGACGTTGCACAATTTTACCCTCCCCCACTGCAGCAGCTCGTCCCAAAGGCAGCCGTTCCACAAATCTAAAATATAAAAGTATCCGTAAGTGTTATTATTCCCTCCTCCTATATTATTTTTGTAAAGAGCGCAAACCCTTACACGACGCCCCGAAGAAAAGTATCCCCGCCAAGAAGAACCACAGCATCCCCGGATAACCATCGTCATCGTCACCCGGACAACCCACCGTCCACAATAACCTAAAATAAAATAACAAAGGAAAGAAAACGGAAAGAAGAAATCAACAATTAAACGAAAACTCACCGAAGAGATCACCCGAAGTCGTCCTCGTCATCAAGAACACTCGCACTCACCAAATATTTAAGCTCGCACCAACAAAATTTTAGCCCGCAATCTCCCAAATAAAACACCGGCACGTGTCATCGCCACATCTCATCAGCTGTCCCCGAGCCATCAATCGGCGACGGTGACGCAACGACCAAGGAGATGGCAGCAGAGTCCGGCGACATCGATAGCCTTCCCACCCGTCCTACTTACCCGATACCTTACCCTACAATATTGAGCAATTTCCCGTTACGCCCAGTTCCCGGTAGAGTCTGCCCCCAACATTGTCCCCAGCAGTATCGACCCGAGTGTCGCCTCATCGATTGACCCGTGACCCGCGCGGCCAATCATGAATCAAGGATCTCCCGTGTCTCGTCAAATCAGAGGCACGGGAGAAATTTAAGAACACCGAGAAAAATTCGCAAGTTCCGGCACGCCATGTGTCAGACACTTCGCGACGAGCTACGAGAGCGATAGGAGCACAACAATTTTTGAGTAGAGTGAGATAGTTAGAGGCAATTTTTTTTGTAGAGTGAGAGAATTAGAGGAAGTTTTTTTTGAGTAAAGTGAGAGAGTGAGAGTAGAGAGTGCGACGGTGTGAGAGAGAAAGTGGGCGGCGTGCGTGAGAAGAAACGAGTGAGAGGAAAGGACTTTTGGAAATACGACGACCCGGCAAATCCACCAAAGAAAGAGCGAGAGAGCGATAGAGAACACGAGAGGAAAAGGAAACGTAAGTGTTTGCACCATAGAAATTCGGGCACAAATCTTTTTCATTTTTATATTCCGGTCCCTTTTGCGAGAAAATTGTATTCGAGTTTCCTCCCCCATTCTTGTTCCCGGTTTAGAGTCTCCCTAAGCATTAATTATCTCCGTGAATTTTCACGGAGAAATAGTTATAATTTTAAGTATCAAGTGGAACGGTTGTGTAGAATTAAGAAAATTTAGCACCGCGTGATATCCGAGATTTTCAGACGGCCTTCGACCGTCCTCGTTCCCATTGTTCGCGACACCCAGTATTTACGTTTTTTTTTGTATAGCGTCCCGATCTATCTCGTCCAAGTTGCGAACTTGGCGAGAAATATTATTTCGCGTATCTGAAATTGGCCAGTGGTAATTATTAAGAGGCCATCGCGTCGGAGAACCCACCCTGAGCTACCCCAATATCCCTTCTCCCCTAGTCTCCCAAAATAATTGTTTGTACCCCCCCCCCCCCATTGGGATCAAATTAATTTTGTTATTTTTTTTTGTATACAAATAACTGGCGCCCATCCCCATCAAAGTTTTTGTATAGATTTTGTGTTGTTGTATTATTAAGATCGCCCCCGAGATCGTCCGCCGAAAATAAGTATTAATCTTTTTTGAGATATATAATTTTGTTGATAACTAGTAATACGCAAATAAAATAATTATTATATTTCTTTGAATTCGTGTCGCCCGTATTAAATCAATTTTTTTTAGTCCCCCACTTTTCCCCCAGTTATTCCTTCCCCAACGGCCTGACAATATATATATTGTGACGAGCTCTTTTCTTCTAAATTTCGCCGAAGACGAGAAGAGCTACCAGCCCAAAATCTATAATGACGCCCCAAAACTATTACCTTTTTCTTCCTTTCACCAATTTCCAATTGGGCGCCAGGTGTTTGTATCACCCCCGTAACACCAAGGGATTATTTATTTTTCGTTCTCCTTCTTATTTCTCTGAGGGAAATGGTAGGGTTCGAAGGGCGAGCATCGATTACATTACTTCAGTAATTTATACGAAATTGACGTGTGAGTAGTTTTTCTAAAATGTTAACAACGACTTATTTATTATTCCGGTCCACGGGTTGGACCTCACTCATCATTTACAATCTCACAATACAATAATTATCCGCGTGCCAATCACGCTCAACAAACAATTTATCGTACTTTGGCTTCTCAGAGTGAGACAGCACTGTCATCCGGAGACGCCGGTAGAGACAGCTACGTAAGTGCAACGAGACGCGTTGCAAGATGGGCCCAACCTACTCCCATGCGTTCAACGATACGCTAGGCTCGTAGCGTCAGAGAAAATATAGCACCAGCGTGCGCCTACCTTTTCTATTCTTCGAGATCCTATGTCCTCGTCGCTCAGCGTTCTTCGGTGTCCCTCTCTCGCTCGTCTCTCTCACGACTCTCCGCTCTGCTGCCCGCTCGCTCACTCACTCTTGCACACTGCAATTCGCGCTCTACAATTACTCTATTCTCTCTACTAAATCTTCCGTGTCGGCTCGTGGTCGAGATCTCACTCTACAAATTACTCTTATCGCTACCGTGGTCGAATTCGCACTCTCCCCCCAAGTCGTCGCTCACGCTGGCCGGCTTCATCTTGGCCCTACTGGGGGGGGGGGGGGGGGGGGGGGAAGGTTTACACAAAGCACAATTTTGCTTTACCACGGGTGCCAGACGACTCGACTCTGCCTATTCTATCTCGCTCTAATATTCCTCCGAATATTTCGCTTTAACGCGATTGCGAGGAGTGTAACGCCTCGTCACAATATATATAAATATATGCATATTTGTGAATGGCATACCCGGATATCTGCAGAGATATATGCGGAAGATTTTGTTTTTTCAAGCAGCATAATATTTCGTGATCATTTTGCAGTTCTCTCCAATATGTGTCAAAAAATGTACAGAATGCTGTCGAGTTTCAGATGTGCGAACGAGAATCGAAAATCCTCGATCGTGTTTTGACTCGGCTCCTTGGGTTCGTCAAATGGATCTCTTAAGCCAAATGCATATATGCGTCAGACAATGTAATTGGGGGTCTGAAAATCGCGGCTGAGAATAGAAAATTTTCGGTCAATGTTCGACTCGAGTATTTTTATTCGTTAAACGATGAGTCTAAAGCATCGTCGATCAAGCATAGTCAACGTCAGACGAGAAAGTGCGATCTCGGCGACGGACGACTCTTATCAGCGAGCGACAGGCATATATGAGCTAAACAATCTTCAGAACGCCGAGTTTTACAACGAAATTCGCGACCGAGAATCGAAAATTCTGGGTCGAGCTTCGACTGGAATTTCGTTAGGCAGGTATATATGCACCAAACAATCTATAGAATATTGCGACTGTGAAATTCTACTGATTCCTACAAAATAGGATCTAACAAATTTTAGACATTCCTTGTATACTATTCTTATCTCATTGTAAGAATTGTATACATTATTTAGGCCTTCCTCTGTCTTTATATCTCCTCTGTTCTGAATATGTTCCGTGGTATCGAAACGAATAAATAATACATTTTATCGCCAAAATTCTAAGTTCTCTTTAGAAAAATCAAGATATTTTTTGTTCGATAAATAATAGCCTACACTAGACAAACAAAAAATCATATTTTTTGACATTACTTTTTCGCGTGTAACCGAAAAACCTCAAAAGAGAGATCTCAGGTTATTCTGAAGTTTGTCGTCGCATAAATAGAATTTTATTTGCATACGTGTGATACATACCTCAAGATATTACTTTGTCAACAAGAATTAAGACGTTTATCCTTTTTTTGGTCTTTGATTCCTTATTTTCTGTATTTTACCACTCACTCATTGATTATGTAATACTATTATTTACACTATATATAGACTATATACTATTTCAAAATAATAGATTTCAAATCAGTTTTCGGCTCTAATAATAGTTAATTAGCACGTATTTACGGTAGTACGCGTTTTTTTTACTGGCGTAACAGCAAGCCAAATGAGCCACGCCGCTCAGCTGCCGCGTTAGAAAATGACAGCGTGATCGTATTTTGTTTTCTTCTGTCTCGACCACGTGGTGCGTAGAGCTCTATATGCATATGTGTTGGTGTATACATATAGCACATCGATTCGGTGGTGTGAGTCGCGAGCGGCGACGATCGTGGCATGCGACTGTTCGTGTTTTCCGCCCGCCTCACCCCGAAAACATCAGCAGGCCCGTGAACCGATCTCAACGCTTCGCTCATGTCCATATACAGGGTGAACTGGATTAACTATAACAGAATTTATTCTGAGGTAGATGGGACCATTACAAACAAAAAATGCAAATATACATTAGGGATATTTTCAATAGTTTACGAGATATAATTTTTTAAAGTTGGGCTAATCAGAGCGCGCCGAGAAGCGTTAGATCCGCCCGCTCTCCGCCCTAGCCGTAGAGACAGCGCAATGTATCAATCATTGGCTGCCCGCGCTCGCCGCCCCGCTCCCTCGCCGCCCCGCGCCAAGACTGTCATCTCTATGGCCAAGACTGTCATTTCTATGGTCAACAAAGTCGTGGCGCGGGGCGGCGAGGGAGCGGGGCGGCGAGCGCGGGCAGCCAATGATTGATACATTGCGCTGTCTCTGCGGCTAGGGCGGAGAGCGGGCGGATCTAACGCTTCTCGGCGCGCTCTGATTAGCCCAACTTTAAAAAATTATATCTCGTAAACTATTGAAAATATCCCTAATGTATATTTGCATTTTTTGTTTGTAATGGTCCCATCTACCTCAGAATAAATTCCGTTATAGTTAATCCAGTTCACCCTGTATATGTATATATACACATATATATATTGTGACGTGATTTTTTCCCGACGTAGGGAAAAGTCGCCGTCCCAAGGCCGCTCGCGTCGTTTGCCCTCGCTCTGTCACCCGTTAGACATAGGCGCTACCATAGCTGTGTAGCTGATGATGATACGACCGTTAGTTGGAGTTTAGAGGAGAAATTAGGAGGAGGTCGTGGCGCTCGACCCTGACATGGAGGATAGTGCTCACCGTATCGAGCTACCCGTTAGGGAAAAGCGGCCAGCGAGTACGCGCGAGAAATTGATGCGGGTCCGGCTGCAATACCGGCGCCCCGCCGTGTGGTGCATCGCGTATGAGGACGAGCGGAGTTTTAAGATTACGGGCGAGGGCGGGAACCCCTCGTGCCGCCGACGTAGGTGCTCTCCTGTACGTGATGACCAAGGGGAAACGATTGTCGGCGTACTCGCGAGATCCCGTGCAACGTCGATAATCGCGCTATCTTGGCAGGTAAGTGTTTCGCTGAGCTAGAGGGCAGTAGCTCTCGGTGTCCGATTCCAGATTTGAGAAAATGAGGATTTGATTGGCTGTTAGTCAGTCGTTATCGTGTCGCGCTCGTGAGCATATGTCTCGCGAAGGATCGTAGAGAGAGCGGGCTGCCTCGGTCTCGCCTACGCGTGAGCGTAAGTTTCGCTCTCTCTCTACGTACGCGATCCCGTGTGGTTGGGCGCTCGCTCTCTAGAGTGAGAAGCCCGAGTTCGCGTACGCGCCATCGGGAGTTCCGTGTACACCCGACTCCCTACGGATATTTTAGTTTCAGTGTGTTCTCGCAATGTAGAAATTAACTTATTGATTTCGGACGGGAGAGTTTTGATCTCGTGATTTTTTTGTCGAATGTGTGTCGGTCTCAGGCGTTCTCGCTGGTCCACTTTTCGTGACGCTGCGCGTGGTGCGGGGTTGCGAAAATCCGTGTTCTCGCTCTCCGAGTGAGGCTTCGCCTCGTGGAGCATTGACGATATTTTTCGGCCATCCCGGGGTGACTTACCCCGACCCTCTCTACCACACTCAGCCACCTGAGCGGCCGAGCGTTTCCGGTTCCGCCGATCTCGCGGAAACACCCAGGTGAACCGGTTCGTCACTTCCGGGGAAAAAAAGTAATGCCGACCACGACGGTTAAGTCGCGATCGGTGAATTAAGATGAGTAGTTCCCGCTTTCCTTAACCCGATCCGCCCGTATCCCGATCCGTGGAGATAGAGAGGTCAGGCTGTTCCCTCCCGGCCTCCAGGTGAGGCCGGTTGTCGATACCGGCGACACAAAAATCGACTGGCGCCCTGCCGGCACAGTGCGGGTGCAATTTTCCGCAAGAGAGGCGACCGAAGGTGACGATGGCGGAAGGATTCCGGCGATTCATCACAATATATATATCTATATATGAGGCATTCCACGCCAGATTGGACACCATTTAGCTTTTGCATCTCCGATTTTTTTCAAAATTTTTTGTTCTGGTATCGGTTGAAAGAGGCTTCCATGAATTTGATCATTTTTTGTTCTCGAAACGTTCTCAAGATATCGATTTAAAAAAATTACTTCTTTATTAAGCGTCCACAACTTTGCGAAAAATGGCCCGAATATTTATTTTGAATTTTTGCTTTTTAAATGCACATTCGATAAAAAATTTCGAACGACTTTTTCAAACCATATTTCTATAAAATTTTCAAGTTTGAAGTATAAATTGTTGATTTACAAAAAACACGTACTGATCGATTTTCTTTAGAATTGTTTGTAAAAAAATGTCATTTATTCCCCAAATTTTAAACATGGTTAGATAATGGGACAACGATGGAATCTATTTTTTCGATTTTTTAATTGCCATATTTTAGTTATCCGTGTTGAAAATATCTGAAAAAAATACTATGCACAGGAACTACTATTAATAATTATTCGACACATAGGGATTATTAAGAAGTGCCCACATTGATGACCATGCGGCTGCACTCGAGGAGTTCGGGACAAGAATAGGAGTATTATTGTTAATCGCGTGTTGTCAGTGCCTCCTCTGAATAACCTATATTAATTCCTCTTAAAGAAACAACCACGGAGACTAGAGAAAAGAACTGTCAACGTCGAAGGCTTACAGATTTCGCCACTCGTGTCGCCTCAAGCTCCAATAACTGACCAATAGCAATAGGTATCAATAGGTGATCACGTCTGCTCGCGCCCCACGATTGGTCAGTTACTAGCGTCGACAGCATCACTAAATGTACATACTGTTGTGAGGCTTTTTAGATCGTAAGTGACTCTTCTTTCCTATATATATTGTCACGCCGATGGGAGGAATGACTGGGGGAGTGGTGGGGGAAATATAAAAAAATTAATATGGGAGGCACGAATTATAACAAAAAGAATAATTGTCACTTTATTATCACAACCATTAGTTGGACCGAATAATTACAAACAGATACTTATCATTTCGGCGGACGATTTCGGGGGTAGTATCTTCAAAAAAATGTATACAAAAGAAATTTATAGGTATGGACCCGAGTTATTTAAAAAAAATAACAAAACAAAATTATCACAATTTTGGGGTGGATAGGTTTATTATCGGGGTACTGAAAAGGGGAGGGGATTTGCAGGTAGCTCAGGGTGGGGGTCCTACGACTCTACGGCCTCTTATTAATTACCACTGGCCAATCGCACATAGTATGACAGACAAACATAATACTTTTCAGGTTTTGATATAATTTCTGTTTGGGAAGACTATAATTGTTTGATTTTGCTCGAATATTCTCGGACACGGGAAAGAAAATGTAAACACACGGGTATCGGCGAACAGTAGGGAGCGAGGACGGTCCAAGGCCGTCTGGGATAATATACCGACTAAAAAAAATTGTGTACTAGCCTCAAATAAGTTCAATCTCTAACTGTAACTCCGGGGAATAATTGATAAATTTTTACGCTGACTCGATTGCGCAATTTTCACAATTAATTATCGTTACTTGCATCATAAGAATTAATAAAAGGGAAGGAGAAAAGGAATCTCGTTAATCGATCGAGATATTACTTAGGTGACGCGCTGGGTGACACAAAATAACGAACAAATATTCTTAAACCTACACAACCGTTCCACCGAATAAAGAATTATATAACGATGTCTCCGTGAAAATTGACGAAGGTAATACATGTTTTATACATCTAAACCGGGAACGAGAATGGGGGGGTGGGGGAGGGGCGCGAATACAAATTTTTCAAAAAGGGCGCAGTATACAAAAAAATCTCGGTACCAGAATTTCAACCAGTGCAAACATTTACGCCTCTCCAATCCTATCGCATTCTCTCTCTCACTCTCTCTCTCGTTCCTTGGCGGGTGGCCGGGTTGTCGTTGTTCATGCTCGTGTCCGTGGTTTTCCTATGGGAAGCCGGGTCATCGTAAATCCTCAATTATCCTTTTTATCCTGGTCAATTTACTGTTTCCGCTCCTCGCTTCTCACTCTCAGACAAGCCGCACTCTAATTCTCTCTCTCACTGTCTAACTAAACAAAAATTCTTTCTCTAACTCTCTCGCCTGTCAAAATCAATTGGCTCCTCTCTCTAACGTAGCTCGCCGTAAAGTGCCGGCACATTGCGTGCCGGAAGCTTGAGAATTTTCGGCGATCGTTCTCGAATGTTCCCGTGTCTCTGATTTGACGAGACACGGGAAATCTGTAATGATTGATTGGCCGATCGATGAGTATGGGATGATCTATGACTAGGGACATTCTCGTAGGGACGACGCTTGGTCGATCTATTGGGAAATGGGAGTAATTATAGGACGGTCAATGCTGTAGGGTAATAGGTTTGAGAAACACGGGACTGACGGGTAAGGATAATCGATATTCGCTGGGCGCTGTTGCCATCTCTCCGGTCGATGGGATACTCGATGACTCTGGAGACTGTTCGCGTCGTTCGAATTTGACAGGTGCCGGTATTTTGTTATTGCGTGCGAGGACGAGTATAACTTTTTAACGAATTTGATGTGGCGGTCTCGTGATGGTGCGAGTAC
This sequence comes from Netelia virgata, assembly GCA_951802705.1. NCBI lineage: Eukaryota > Metazoa > Arthropoda > Insecta > Hymenoptera > Ichneumonidae > Netelia > Netelia virgata. The sequence continues at coordinate 14,564,987 of OX637866.1, forward strand.
GGGGGTAGATGGCGGGGGATATTCTCGTAGTCAATGGTAAGTGCTCTTCTTTTTATTTCTCTGTCTTCTTCGATGCATTTTTTAGTTCATTTAATACTTTTCAGGTTAAGGTTGACTTGTAAGGAAGATCTTGGGGACTGACTGGGGAGGCGAAGACGATCCTTGGGATGGCGCTGGTAGGATGTCCTCTGGTATCTTCTTTTTACATTCGTTGGTTTTGATCATTTCGTATGTTTTAGACTAAAGTTGACTGTCCAGGGTGGCGATGCATTTTTTGGGGATGCGGTGATTCTTTTTCGCGGTGAGATTCTTCGGGGCGTCGGGTAAGTGTGTGCACTGTTTACAATAATAATATAAGGGAAAGGACAATACATACTTACTGATAATCTTATGTTTCAGGTCGGTGGAGCGGTTGCCTTTCGGCGAGCTGGTGCAGCGAGGGAGGAACAAAAGTGCAACGTCACAATATTTATATATACTGTAACGGCTTTTCGCTACTCCTCCGAGAACCCTGCCCGCCTGTGTACCACGAGGGTACCCGCGCTACGCGCGCACCCTACACAACCACGGCGAAGGTAGGCGATGATATTCGGGGTGCGGATGGCGCATCCGGGACGGACGGGCGCCAGGTACAAGTACCACCGGAAGAACCGGCTTGTTTGATTTTGCCGCCCCGTATGCACCTCCGTGAACCCCGACCTCCTCGTGGTACGGAGCAGAGATCTCGGGAATACTGAAATGGCTAGCTCAGCTCGCCATACGGCCGGCAAGGATAGAGGGGCGTGGACGGGCACGAGAGTGGAGGCGTGAAAGAAACAATTCGACATATTATAGTTACTTTTAAACGGATTTAATCCGGTTCGTTATTACAATTTCCGACGTTCTTACAACGAGGGCCGCTGCCCATAGGCTACACTTGCGTTGAGATTCATGACTAGATCCATAACAGACTCTCGACGTGAGAGCGAAATAGGTAGCGAACGAGAATTGAAGGGGCATAGGTAGCACTCGGAAGCAAATATTACGAAAAGGTAGCATTGGGAACGATAAGATTACGAGTCCGAAAAGGTAGCGCGCGAAGCAATGAAGTTACGGTCCCGGAAGGTAACGCGCGAAATATTAACTCTACAAAAAGGTAGCGCATGACATAACAATACTACGAATTGGTAGCGTACAACGTAATAATATTACCAACAGGTGACGCCCGACATAATAATATTACGAACATGTGGCGCACAACATAACAATAGTACCAACGGGTAGCGCACGTTAATGATTTGCCGATATCCGATCAATTAATATACTCAGCCGAATATTAGCCGGCGCATTATACGAAATCTGGCGATACGCCATCCCATGATAGGGTTCCCCAGATAATAATTTGCGCACAATACGAATTCGCAACCTTCGACAGAGTAATAGGATTCGCGGAATGATAACTTGCCCACTCATGAAGTTGCGGCATCTAAGCGGATAATTTAAGTCACCGAATAATAATTGCGCGCGGTAATTAATTTGTAATACTCGATCAAACGATATAATTCACAAAATAATAAGTTGCGCACGGGACGGATTCCCAACATTCAATCAAATAATATAATTCGCGGAATAACGATTTGCGCACGATAATTAATTTGTAATACTCGATCAAACAATATAATTCACCAAAATAATAAGTTGCGCACTGGACGGATTCCCAACATTCAATCAAATAATATAATTCGCGGAATAACGATTTGCGCGCGATAATTAGTTTACGATAGGTAGCGCACGATAGTCAATTTACAATAGGTAGCGCACGATAGTTAATGTTCAATAATCAATCCAACAATATAATTCCCGGATATGAATTTGCGCGTGATAGTAGATTCTCGAAAGCCCATCAACTAATATAATTCTGGGATAATAATTTGCGCATGATAGTGAATTCAAGCGATAGTGCACGAGGAACCGCCTCTTCAACGGTAGCATACGACAATTAATTTAGCCATAGGTAGCATACGACAACTAATTTAGCGAAAGGTAGCATCCAACATTAGGCTAGGGGTAGGTGACCCGCGAAAGTCACCATTACGGGCAAATAGAATGCCGAAATAATTATCGCAAAAGGTAGCACATAAAATTACGATCATGAAAACGTAGTACGTGGAAATGAAACTAATGAGAGGTAGCAAATACTATTAAAAGTACGCAAAGGTAGCACGCAGAAATCAAAATCCTGAAAGGTAGCAAAAGAAATATTACGACCACGAAAATGTAGTACGCAGAAATAAAACTACCGAGAGGTAGCAAATAATATTACCATCACGAAATTATGTCCAATCGCACGATTTTGTACCAACGAGGTACACACGGTCACACGCTTGCCAAAAACAAAACAAAGCTGAGAGAGATAGGTATACCACCAAGGCCATCTAACGCCCGAGAGAGCGAGATACGCGTACAGTGCGAGTGCCGAGTGCGCGTGTACTCGGCGACAAAGAGCGACCTCCGAAAAGGACGCTACCGACGAACAACGGCCGATCGAATGTATGTGAGCCCGGCCGACATACGAACATGATTAATAAATATCCAGATTTCGATATTAAAATAAATGACTTTAGCGATTCGAGAGGTCCACAAGGAGACGCGAGACTATCGCAACTAGTTTGCAATTAAGGCAACGAAACTATAAATTCTCTGACCCTGGTGCCCGTAATAAATGTTTTAGCAATCCAAGGGTCCACAAGGAGACGCGAGACTATCGCAATTAATTTTATTTGCCCTTAATGCAAATGTACCATAAATTCTCTGACCCCCGAAGGCTAGTGACTATATAATCGACACTCTCCCATCCCGCGATAAGAGAGCTAGATTCGTATGACAAAAATTGGACTCACCGTAGAAGCGTTGAAACTTGTACCCGTCGGCCGGCACACAAGATAAAAGAGAACGACAAGCAACACTGGTTTAGAAAATAAATGAACGTTAAGGCGAAACGGTAGCAGATTGAAGACTCATTCTCTTGGCCTCTGACCGCGTGAACCGTGCTCGCCGGCTCTCTCTCCCCCCACTCCATAGGTGTTTCCCTCAATATCTTAATCGTTGCCAATATCCCGCGTTGCCGCTAATTTTCCCCTCCTACCGCGATGATTTCCGATTTTCGTCCTCCCGCCCCTCGATTCTCGCGCTGGCCAAGCTCGCGGTGAGGAGGGGGAGGGGACGGAGATGATAGGGCCGTGCACCTCTCGCAAGGAGCCTCGTGCTTCCGGTACCCAAAATCCTCTCCGTCCACATCGAGCACCTTCTCCACGGAGTCCGGGATGGGCGCCGGGACGGGGGAGGCTCGCCTCGCAGGGCCGGCGTCCCTGACCCTGCGGCTGACCCACGACTAAACTGCAGCACCGCGTCCCGTGTCACCCAGTCCGAACTCCACCCGATGGGAGCGCCGTGTATAGCGGACTGTGGCGCTCGATGCACTAAATCGGCATCGGCGGAGAGAAAATATACGGCCGTCGAGCCTTGATGTTTTGGAGGCTGCTTCTGTCGTCGTCGGAGGCGCAAACCCGCCTCCTACACGGGTGTTGATACCGGGGTGACGGTGTCGAAAGAAAACTCGTCACAATAGATATATATACATGCATGTGTATACGTACACCCTAATATATGCGAACATATATCCATACGAAGCATATTATTTTATGTACATTTTTTATAAGCTGCAGTTCTGTCCGTCAATTTTAGCTAACGGAGATTTTCAGCGACAAGTGTTACCGATATCGCGTCCTCTGAGAGGACAGTAGATACAAAATTTTAAAAAATTGTCATTATAAAAATATATTACAGAAAATAAAATAGTAATCATAATTTCTGCATGTCAAAATTCATAAAATTTTGCCAATACAATGAATCGTTTCATCGTATGTTATGAGTCGCGCGGTTAACCGCGCGCGATATGCAGCTGCCATGGCTTCAGCCATGTGTGTGTGTGTATATGTGTGTATGTGTGTGTGTTTTTATTTATTGATTTACTTTTTTATTATAGAGGAGGTTTGAAAATGCATTTACGCATACCGGAACGGTTATGTGGGACTCAGCGATTTGAAATACCCACTAAAACATTCCTCCTCCCGGCTGGGATTCCCCCCGCGGAAACCGCCTACCGAAGCTCTACTTCACGAGGGCAGCGTACGCCTCAGGGGGCTCTTCCGGCACGCAGTTGCCACTACGCTCTTCCGCCTTCCTGGTGGAGTTCAGCTTGTTCACGATTGACGTTACGAGGGAGACCACCGCATCCCAACCATCCTGGGAGCCGAGGAGGAACCTTCCTATGCTCTCTGGTGTCATGGATCCTTCCCATAACGCTCGGAATATCTCTCGGTCGTTGGCGAATCTCGGGCACAGGAAGAGGACGTGTTCCACGTCCTCCTCGTTCGTAGGGCACACTGGGGACTTCGCGCTATCGTACATGACAACACGTTTCAAATAGCTGCGGAGGCAGCCATGCCCGGTAAGCACCTGGGTCAGGCGGAAAGTAGTCCGTCCGCACTGCCTGCTTGTCCACGCTCTCACGTCAGAGGGATGACGCGATAGGTCCACCGGCCCTCGCTTGGTGAATCCCATCTCCGCTGCCAATTTTCGAGGGTTCTGCCTGACCATCGACCATGGCGACGCTCTTCGTCAACATTGTCAGAGTCAGTACGCCTACCTTCACGGTACGTCCTCGCTCTCTCGGCTGCCAGTAAATCAACAGGAGGTAGACCTGTGACCGCTGAGAGAGCGATGTCGGAGACGGTTCGATACGCTCGAGCCACTTCTAGCGCGACTGTCCGGCAGGCCCGTCGGCAAGTGGCTCTGTAGTTCGCATTGTTGTTCATGGCATCTGCCCGGAGTGAAGCCCCGTAAAGAATTACGGAGGTCATAACAGAGGAAAGAAGGAACCGTCGTGGCTCCTTCGGTCCCCCGATGTTGGGCATAATGCCCGCGAGGGCTCGCGCCACCCTTCGCGCATGCCTTCGCGCCCGCATTCATGAGATGTTCTCTGAATGAGAGCCGCGCATCCAGGGTGACACCGAGGTACTTCACAGTGTCTACGGTCTTGATCTTGTTATGGCCGACCGTGAAAGTGGCGTACGCCCTCTTTTTTGTCCGAGAGATGATCACCGCCTCCGTCTTCTCGGCTGCCAGACTCAGTCCGTAGTCGGTCAACCAGCCAGCAACTACCTCGATCGAGTCATCTCCGAGGTGTTGCACCTCGTCGATGGTCTTCGCAACGACGACAAGGGCGACGTCGTCTGCGAAGGCCACCATCAACGCCCCGTCAGGAAGCAGCTGTCTGAGCAGGTCGTCGTACAGGACGTTCCAGAGAAGTCGCCGTAGGACCGCACCCTGCGGCACGCCTCCTGTGATGTTATAGGAACGTGTGCCGTCGTCGGTGTCGTAAAGCAGTGTCCGGTCTGCCAGGTAGCTGGAGATGACCTCCCGCAGGTAGAGCGGCACCTTGAGATCTTGCAAGGCCAGCATAATCTTTTCCCATCTAGCCGAGTTGAACGCATTCCGGACGTCCGAAGCGATGATGGCACACATGCGCTTCGTAGCTCGGCCGCCACTGGTGGCGTTCGTGGCCAGCGCTACGACTCGGCCGATGCCATCTATTGTTGAGCGACCTTTCTGGAAGCCGAACTGGTTTTCGGATAGGTCCCCTGCACCCTGTAAAGCTGCCTCCAGCATAGCAGATATGCTTCGTTCGAATAGTTTCCCGGTAATGTCCAGCATACACAGCGGTCGGTACGAGGATGGCTCGTCCGGGGGTTTCTTCCATTTGGGCAGGAGCACCAGACTCTGTACCTTCCACTGCGCCGGGAAGCATCCCTCGCGAAGACATGCGCTGAATGTGTCCATGAACATATCAGGGGCATTCAGCGCGGCGGTCTTGACGGCCTGGCCGTCAATATAGATTGAGACATATATATAACGCATAGTACATATAATACATCATTATGAGGTTGTGAGATTCGATAAAAACAGTCAGAATGTATATATTACTCGCACCTCTTCCCCCCGCGCTCGCGACCGACCGAGCTACGAACTCGGCGGCCGCGGAGTGGGGATAGGAGTGGGGGTCGCCATAGTGCGCACCCTACTACTATCTTATTTTACCAATAAAAATTCATAAAAATCCTCTGTAAATTCAAAATTTACCATGGACACCGAAAAAAATACCCCGATAGAATTTCATTATAGCGAATACGGAGCTATTCTTTTTTTCAAATCCAACAATTTTTGGAGCCAATATGAGCTGCTGAAATGCTCTTCAAAGATCATCGACTAACTTCAGCCTTGAGAATTTTTAACAGGTTATTTTTGTTATTTTAAGGTAAAATAACTGTCGCCCAATAATAATTTGTTGTGTGATATTTTTGTTGTACCCCTGAGATCGTTCGCTGAAACTAAAGATTTGTTTCGTGAATCAATTATCAAGGAGTATTTATTGAGCAATAAATTGAATGGTTGTTGTTTTTTATATTGTGACGAGGCGTTACACTTCTCGCAATCGCGGAAAATCGGAATATTCTTCCTAATATTAAAGCGAGATAGAAAGAGCAGAGTCGCGTCGTCTCGCACCCGTGGTCAGAAAAATTGTACTCTAGAATTCGCGCTGCCGAGATACTTCGTGATTTTCAGCGACACGAAGTCACGGGAAGTAAACATCGCCGGCCGTTAGGGCCACGAGGGAGCCGGCGAGCGAGAGTGACGAGACAGGAGTAGTGTAGTAGTTCTCGACCACGATTCGAATTGGTAGTAGAGAGAGAATTGTATTAGAGCGGAGAGCGGAAGAATTGTAAAAGAGTAAATTGTAGCAACCGCAAAAGCGCATAGTAGAGAAAGCGAGTTATAGAGAGTGATAGAGAGTGCGAGGGAGAGAGCGAGTGAGAGCGTAGCGGAGCGGAGCGAGCGTGAGAGAGAAGCGAGAGAGGACGATCAACGAACGCTGAGCGACGGGAGCGGAGGATATCGGCAGATAAAAAGGTAGGCGCACGCAGGTGCAGTCATTTATTTGTCGGTACGAACACGAGTACCGTCGGAAGCGTGGGCGTGAGTCGTACCTATCTCGCGACGCGGCCCGTAGTACGTAGTTAGCCGTCCCTACCGGCGTCTCCGGGTGGGAAGAGGGCTATCTCACTTTGAGAGTTTACTGTAAAATAATTGTCTCCGAGGATTGTTTGTCACGCGAATAATTAATGTAATGCAATATTGCGCGAAAAGAATAAATTGGTCATAGTGAAGATTTTCGACACGTCGACTATCACGTTAATTTTGGGATATTGAATCAACTTAATGTAATCGATGCTCGTCCTTCGACCCTACCATTCCCTGAGGTTAGAATAAGAGAAAAGGAGGGCCGGAAAAGGGCATCCGACTGGTTCTTGGGGTCTGCGAGTCAGCCGTTCCCGGGTTAGAGAGACTAGGGTGGAAAACTTTCCTGGGCATGGGGCGGATACCCGTCAGGATGCTCGGTAACAAGCCGGCAGAGGAGAAAAGAAAGGAAGGATATGGAAGTACCACCGAAAATGGTAAGCAGAATATTGTTCTGCTGAATAGGCAAGTAACCCAGGACCACGCTGAGATCTCGCTCATCCAGGAACCCTGAGGTTATAAGGAACGGATTAGGAGGCTCGACGTCGACCGAAGGCAAATCATTTACGACGACTCTGTTTACAGGGCCAGAGCATGCATTCACCTAAGGCAGATAGCATTCACTACCCTCAGGAAACACTGTAGCAGGGACCTGGTAGGAGCCAAGCTATAGGTCTCCCCGGGGGTGGGGTGAAAAGGGAAGTAGTGGTGGCGTCATCGTGCATGCTCTACGACTCCCAGGAATCACCACCGGCGGAGCAGTGCAAGGGGCTGGTGAGGACCTGTAGGGACAGAGGATGGGAGCTGCTTCTCGGCTACGACTTCAACTCGAACCACACAGTGTGGGAGAGTGCGGATTTCAGATGGAGGGTGTCGGATGAGCCGTCCATGTCGGACCATCGACACATCTGCATGAGTATACGGGGAGACGTACCTAAATTAGGGTCGGATTCGTATAGAAATCCAAGAGCCGCCGACTGGGTGGCATATGTAGAGGATTTGAGAACAAAGATGGAGGCTTTCCGCTCGAGATATGGCCACCCCATAGAAGTAGATGCGTCATAGAATGGATACGCTGCAAAACTCTATGAGGAGGGCGTATGAAAGCAATTGCCCTCATGGAGAGGTAGGCAGAGGCAAAGCGCGGTGGCGGAGTGAGAGCCTGCAGAGATTTCGGTCAAACGCCAGGCAGGCCTACAATAAAGCCAACAAACCTAAATACCCCAGACACTGGGGTCTGTACAGACAGTGTCAAAAAGAGTATAAAGTGTGACGAGGCGTTACACTCCTCGCAATCGCGTTAAAGCGAAATATTCAGCGGAATATTAGAGTGAGATAGAGTAGGCAGAGTCGCGTCGTCTCGCACCCGTGGTGAAGCGAAGTCGTGCTCTAGAGCGTACACTGCCGGAGAAAACTCGTTAGTTACAGAGACACGAGGTCGCGAGAGGTAAACATTGCCGGCCGTACGCGAGAGTCGACGCCCGGTGAACGAGAGAGAGAGATGAATGGCCGTGCAGGCGATCGAGAGACGATCGACGCTAGGACCCCCTCCTCCCCCCGATAGAGCCAAGACGAGGCCGGCCAGCGTGAGCGACGAGTTGATGAGACAGTGAGAACTCGACCACGACTCCGAGAAGAAGGAAACAGAACAGGAGTTAACGCTTAAGAGTGAGAGTAAAGTGAGAGTAAGAGTGTGAAGAGCGAGAGTGAGAGAGCGTTGGACGGAGCGGTGTGAGTGTGAGCGAGAAGACGAGAGGAAGGGCACACGAGAAAACGCTGCGCGGCGAGGACGACGGATCTCGGCGGATCGAAAAGATAGGCGCACGCTCGTGCATTATTTTCTTCGCCGATGCGATTCTAACGTATCGTCGAACGCGTGGTAGTAGGGAGTGCCCGTCTCGTCACGAACCTCGTTGCCCCCGCGTAGTAGTGCGTACCGGCTTCCCCGGACAGTAGAGTCCGGGGAAGCCGGTCGCTTAGACACGTAGACTCACGGGAGATAGCTTGTGGCGCGTGCGCAACGCAAGAATGATATTCTTTGTGTGTTATTCGTACCGAACTCGGTAATATTGGCTAAGTAAAGCCGAGAAACGCTCTTGTCCGGTTATCGTAAGTGTTGTTACGGCCCCAAGGCGTGGGCCAGAGTCAATAAATAGTCGTTTGTTAATTTGTTAAGAGTATTCACACGAGATCTTCGTTTATTTAGTAGTCGTAATAAATGTGATTGATGCTCGCCCTCCGAACCTATATTCCCCTGACTGCTAGCTGTGCAGAAGAAGGAAAGATAGTTCGAGAAAGTTCCCTTGGTGTTACGGGGATGATACAAACATCTGGCGCCTTATCGCTGATTGGAAATGCGGAATTAAACAAAATTTGGCCGTCATTAGAGATTTTGGACTGAAAGGTGTTCTCGTCTTTCAGGAAATTTAAACGGGAAGAGCTCGTCACAAAGGATGCTATAAGGAAGGAGAAACGGGAGGCATGGCGGAAATTCTGCGGGGATGCGGCCAGCATACCTGCGGAAGCCAGACTCCAAACGATCCTCAGAAAGGATGTGGGCCCGGCCACAGGACCGTTTAGTCGGCCGGGGCAGGGGGGTCTTCACGTATTCGCAAGAGGAGGAAATGCAAGTGCTGATGGACAAGCACGTCCCTGGCTATACGAGACTGGAGGACGCAGTTTGCCTACCAGCCGGGAACATCAGGGAAGGCGGCGTTGCACAGGCTGGTATACAACCTGAATGCGGCGCGCTCGGCCGACGAGCTGGCGGTAGGCATCTTCATGGACATAGAGGGAGCATTTAACTGCACCTCTCTCGACGCCATTGTTAGGGCGGCCAGGAGACGTGGAATCCATTACTACCGTGAAGTAGATCGAGAGCATGCTATCAGGCCGCCGGATGACGGTCACAAGAGGAGACATGAGCATGTGGTTGTCGGTCTCGCGGAACTGCCGGAAGAGGGGGAGTCATCACTCCCCTGTTGTGGTAGCTTGTCGTGGACGATCTACTCAGCAGGCTCACCGGCAAGGAGCGCCAGACGCAGGGCTACGCAAACGACATTGTCATTGCGGTAAGAACCAAACATGGCGAATTTTGCAAGGGATCTCACCAGCACGGCGTTAAGGTTGTTCCGGAGATGGTCTGAAGAGACGGGGCTAGCTGTTAATCCAGACACAACAGAACTGGTACTCTTCACATGGAAGCCGAGGATTGTAAGATGGAATGACCCAATCTTCTGCGGTAGAACGCTTGCACCCGCGGGATCGGCGAAGCACCTTGGAATCACCCTGGATTCCAAACTGAACTGCGGGAAGTATGTGGAGGTTGTGAGTAGGAAGGCATGCGGACCATTATGGGCCACTAACAGGATCTGTGATAAGATATGGAGACTCGGCCCCAGGACGAGGCAGTGGGTGTAGACCGCTGTCATCAAATCCGCCCTACTGCATGGAGCTCTAGTGTGGTGGAGGAGAACGTCCCTGCTGACAGCGAGGAACATACTCGAATACATCACACGACTCGCGTGCAGGGCCATAACGGACGCGATGAGCACAATGCAAGTTAGTGCGTTGGGGCTGCTGCTGGAGCTGCCACCCCTTGCCATTGAAATTAGGGGGCGGCACTGGCGGCGGCGTACAGGATTGGGATGGTAAGGCAATGATGGCAGAGTCCAAAAGTCACGCAGAGATAGCGGCGACCTTTACAAGTATCATGCCGGCTGTGGCTCGTGGCAAGATCACCGTCGTGATGAATACTGCTTTGAGCAACCCTTCTGGGTTAAATATCCCAGCAGATGGAAATTGGACGACGGACTCGGCCCATCCGACATACATGAGCTAAAGTTTGGGTCACAGGCGGCTCCGGTCGGGAGGGGGGCGCGGAGACTGACGTGTACCTGCAGGTCTCCAAGGTGGAAGCTTAGCATTCCACTTGGTAGGTACTGCATGGTATTCCAGGCCGAGCTGGTGGCGATTCGGTCCTGTGCTTTGGAGAACATAAGAAGAGGATACAGAGACAGGAGGATATGCATATGCACCGAAAGCCTGGCGGCCCTTGGGGTAGTGGATCCGGTGATATGCAGAAGCAAACTAGTGAAGGACTGCATAGATGCCCTGGGCGTCCTTGCGGGACGAAACAAGACAGGTGGACAGGTTGATGTGGATACCCGGACAGAGGGTTATCGAGGGCAATAAGAAGGCGGACGAGCCCGTACGAGAAGGGGCAGCTATGCCATTCCTGGGGCTGGAACCGACTACTGGAGTGGCTAGTTGTCTCATAAAGCCGGCTATTTGGGATTGGATGACGATTCAGCACGAAGGGGAATTGACGAACTCGGCTGGCATGAGACAGGCTAAGATGGTCTTGAAGGGGCTGGATAGGAAGCTGACCACACCAAACTCTAGGACTAGACAGAGGGACTCTGAGGGTGGCGGTAGGACTATATACAGGACACTGAAAACTCAGGAAGCTTCTGCATCTCTGCGGGAAAAGGGAGGAGGCGACGTGTAGGAAGTGCGGGGAGGAGGAGGAATCCCTTCCTCCACCTACTTTGCCGATGCCCAGCACTTACTGAGAGCCGTACAATCTGCCTGGGGTAACCCGTTGTGGAACCCCAGAAGATAAGTACGATTGTGCCAATGGCTCTGATTCGACTAGCAAGGACGACTGGGCTGCTGGGGCGAGGGGGAATTAGAGGGGGCACAATGGGCTTGCGGCGTAGGTACATTAGTTGTAGGCCGGCAGCGGAACCACCCTCCCGGCATAATAATAATTATAATAATATGCGACCCTTGGATTCTGAAAAGTCATAATTGTCGTCACAAATAATAGCTAAACTTGTTTGGTTTCTTCTTATACTTATGTACATAATAGCGTTGTATATGAACATTCCCGAATTCAAAAACAATTGTTTCGTACAGAATTTAGTTGAGGAGAGCACTAAAATTCTTCTACTGCAATTTAAACTTATTTAGAAATATTTGTGTGAATAATCTCAAAGAATATCAAGCAATTGATGATGTTATGTATGTTTCACAATATCCCAATCATTCATTGCATTCTAAAAATGTTGGCGTAGCAGCTTGAGTTGCTACAAGGCACGTTCTCGCTTATGTCAATCTTTCTCAATCATCTCACGAGATCCCAGGTCGTTCCCCTTCATTACGTATGCATCGGATGGTATTTCCTTGTCACAATGCTAACGTTGACGAAATTGGCTTGCAAAGGCCAAATATAATGTATATGCTGAAATGATTTAATATAACTTTTATAATTGATTGTCCCTGATATAATTGTAATAGTTTCTTATATCCAAAGATTCATTTAGCACCGTACGCAACACATCTGTGTGCAGGAAAATTTGCATTCGGTACAATCAGCTCTGTGAAATTGTATATTATTAGCATTCTCGTTATCAGGAAATTTTCGGGATGCATGCAGATCGTTATATTAATACAATGTCTGATCATATTTACGTGAATGATCGTCGAGAAGATAAAGGAATTGAGCTGTTCGAAAACTTTTAGATGTAAAATGATTAATATTTAGTTAATATATACAACGCTTCAGAACCAAATCCTTGTATCTTGTTACAGACAAAATTCAAAAGAAGTATCATGGTTTGGGGAATACAGTTATGATGGTTGAACTGAAGAAAGACCAAAGAGCACTTGGCATATCTCTCTGCGGTCATAAGGACAGACATAAAATGGCTGTGTTCATTTGTGGACTAAATCCAATTGGCACAGCATTCAGCAATGGTACATTACGGGTCGGCGACGAAATTGTAGAGGTTTGTATATATCATACTGGGTTCTTTATTATATAAGGTTAGTAGTATACTGATGATATCTATTGTTAACGACTTTTTTTCATTTTAATTTTATTAATACTGCACTTATGACGGTGTATAAGGTTTCAAATATGTAGATTGCAAAGTATAAAGATAAACAATATTACGAACCAATATGTATATCACTATAGAACTCAAATATCCCTAAACTGTACTACCCTCGAACAAATGTCCGTCTCCCGACTTCCTTATATCGGTTTCACATTATCGAGTTTATACTCTTGACTTTCAGCTGTCGACCTAACAACTATTGACTTTATACTATCATTTCTCGAGGGTTTCTCCGGCCGTTACGCCTGAACCTTCCACCAGGTCTCTCTTTTTATTCGCTCTTAGCCACCACTTGGCTAAAGCACTTCCCTCTCTCGCTTTGGCACACACTGTTACCTTTTACTCGCATTTACAACTTTTGCTTCCGCTCTCTTTCGCTGCTCTCGATTAACTGCCACGCTTCCGCGCTAACTTCCGCGCAAATATTTGAACTAGGGCAATTCTATCACTAACACTATATTCATTTATTTATGAAATACAATGTATATATTATCACATTCAAGTTGGGATATTCCAGCTAGGAGCTAGTTTTTAATAACTTTGTACTAAAGTACTTTTACGTAGTGGTCATTTCTCCTGGCGAAATTCTAAAATGCTCATCATCCAATTACAACAACAAAATTTGCTTATATTGAAAGAAGGTTATGTAAAACGTTAGTAACGTTGACTAATAAGCTACTGACTGCAGTGGCATCTGAAGTATCTAAGTTTGTGGATAGCGACAGCATGGACGTACCGAAAAAATTGATGATACACGAGATAGCGGACGCCTAATTAGGCATGCTTGACCGCGCCAAGATCAGAGCCCGGTTGGCAAAGCAATCCTTATGGTCAATATAGTAAGTGTACCTGATATCGGCATTATGACGCCTGACCATCATGGTCTCATTAGGGTAAAATCTTATTAGAGCCACAGAATCCCTGATGAAAAACGTCAATGGTGACTGACATCGATTCTATCATGGGTTAATGAGGTTAAACCAAGAATTATATGTTGTCCTAATATAAACTATGTCTAACCTCATGCCGATTAGAAGCCAATTAAACTTGGCCGATAAAAATACCTATTTTTTGGCATTTTTGTTGTCTATTGGATTTGGATTTACCACCATCCACCGCATATAAATCAGCAAGGCTGGCCACCCAGGCAGTCATGTGGATTAGACAAGAAAGTGGGAATAAAAAAATAACCCTTCACAAAAAAGTGTTCAGATGAATTTGATGTAAAGGCCAAAGCACAAAGCACAAAATGTTTGTGCGAGCGGAGTGTCAATTGTGCCTTTGCAATCTGGCCAGGCAGATTGCAAGAGTAGTAAAGGGCACAAACTGCTTTTCTGGCCTAGCAACCATTGGCCTAGCACCGTGTTCATAAGTGCTTACGAGTTTAAATAAAACAAAATTTTAAATATATGTTTGCTACTAAACTTTTTTTTTTAAGTTAAACAAGTAACTAGTGCGAAATTGTAAGAAAAGTCGAAAAAATTGGTTATCGCATTTTTATGAAGATTATACAGTTTTTAGGAACCAAATTCTTACTCCTTTAATTCATTTGTAAACTTTTGTAAACCGATGTGGAAGATAAAACGATTTTTCCCCTAACGATTACAAAAGGATCTTGTAGAAAATGTTTCAAGTTTTCAAAACTGCCCTTCAATTTTTTGTGCTATCATTGGTTCCTGAAATATCGATGACCAAAGGCAAAAGGACCTTTTTCCATTAAAAGCCGGATATCTTAGCGAAAAATTGATGTAAAGAGATCAATAAAAAATAAAATCGAAGTTGAAATAGCAGGCTATCCGGTCTACGTATTTGTTTAACTAAAAAGAAATTGTACAAGTCTGTGACCTAAAACAAACAATAGAACAAATTTGAAACAAATTTCTTCGCGCTATTTCTTATGATTGCGTAATACCCGTAGGTCGTACAAATTTTTGGCCAGAAGATCTCAAAACTACATCTTAGATCTTTGAAATGCTTTTTTTATCTTCATACGACCATTTTTCACTGAGTCTACAGTCTTTCAAAAAACACTAAAAAAAAGAGGAACTTTTCTTGCGCCTTTAATTGTTGTGTTGAGTGTAGTTAAATTTCAATAAAAGATATAATAGAAATATAATTACAAAATGAATTATCTATTGCAATGAATTTGAATATGTATCGAGTTAAAGAACGAAACATAATTGTACCAGATCTTAATATTTCGCGCACTCCCATAAAAAGTATTCCAGATAGGATCAAACACAAGATATAAAAGAAGACGTTAATATGTCTATTCGTCGGACCATTTTATTCATATTTACTGGCCATAGATTTCTTTTATTTGGTCAGAGAAATAAGTTTGACTACAGGCTAGGTCAAAGTTAAACATCCCGTTCGAATGGTAACAACTCTAACTGGGATTTCAGGCACCCGATGTAGTTGAAGCACTTTCGAAAGCGGCGACTTCTCAGATGATAACGGCTCTTTAAGGATGTAAAGATCATAGACATGTATGGAGGGTTTTTCGGCATTCCATATATAATGGGATTATAAATTCATTAAATGTTTAAAAATCCAACGTAACCAGAGATGTTCAATCATTTGAGGCTGTAACTTTCATCTGTCAAGACGATTCGTTGGTTTATCAATTAATCCTAGGTCCGAAATAACAGTTAGCGTATCAATATTCAAGAAATGGCTCGGTGTGATAGAAGGTAAGACGTCAGGGTAATTCGGCATTGGTTGTAAAATCATAGAGTTTAAACAAGTTTCGAGCTGTGTTCGAGATGTAAATAATTCGTCGCATGTCAATGATTGGTTTCTGATTACACGTCGCAGATGACGTTTAACCGATCTCAAAGACACTAACTTAGCGATAAAACACAGCAACTTAGATGAATATCTGCGTATACGAATAGAGAAATATCTGTCATATACCGAACACATCAGGACCCAAATAACAAAGGCCAGGAATGCATTTTTCTCGGTGGGCCAGTTTTTTTACCACAACAAATTAAACCAAAGGGTCAAAATCCTAGCAAACCAGGCTTTGATTCGACCCATAATAACATAAGGCGCAGCTATTTGGTACAATCTTGCTACCTCCGGGATTGATAACAATTTCAGACAATTTCATTTTTTAATTATCCCGGATCCACTACGCCACAGTATGCAACGTTAACGACAACAGTCTAATACACAGCGTTCCCTGCCCCAATCTACTCTATAACGCGATGATACCGACAAAGGGAAACGTACCACCAGAGATATTTACTCACGTTGACGGCCTTGGATATCTGCAGGACGATGCGGGAGTGCCGATTATATATCATATATTCCGTTTATCCGGAAACACGAAAATATTATATCCACCCCACACGGATATCAGTGCACCCGACATCCCCTGTAGGCATTCAAGAGTCCTGGATACAGGCCTCGGATCTCGTATGACGGTTCACAGGTTCAAAATTCGAGGAAATTAAAAAAAGGAAGGTATGAAGGGGCTACAAAATAAATTTGAAGCACTGCGAAGTTAACAATCAATAGAAAACTTAATTTATTACCAACCGATAGTGTAACTCGAATTACTCGACTGAACGCACGTAATGGCGGTTAACGCTGGCACGTTGCCCTGACACACGGGGTGCAAGGACAGTCCGTATTAAAGCCGAGTTATTATCAAGAATTACCGAGAAGGAATTACCACAATCGTTCCGATGAATCAAGAGAATTTAGCAAGTCGTAAATCGTTTTAATTTCACTGATTCGAGAGAAGGTAGCCCTAGTTAAAATGCCGAGGTAAAGTAACGATCGTAAACTGTTAATGCGTAGACGGGTGGTAAGTAAGTGAACGATCTGAAGCGAAGTAATGAAGAAGGTGGAAATCGATGTAGATCGAGCATTGAAGGGTGGAAGAACCTGTCAGTGAGTTCGAGTATCGCTGCGGATCTCTCACATGAACTCCCGGCACTACGAACTTCCCTGAATAAAGATCAATACTGCTACGAAACGAATGCGACAAACACAGACTAAATATGAACAAATATTAGCGGCTCGACCGGTAGATTATAAGTCACTATTCGATTTCATTCATTCTCACCCCATCACATTCATCAACTTTTTTTTTCTTTTTTTCATTATCTTCTTAATCATGATCATCTTTTTCTCTGTATTTTTTTGTAAATATTTTCACTCACTCATCATCACACGCACACGTTTCACGCTCATCTCATTCATACGTGCACTCATTCACTCATCATTTTTGCTTTATAGTCACTCACCTTATTGTATTTTTTTTAAGTGAAACTTCTTCTGGTAGGGGGTAAGCGTAATTCGTCTCACGGAATTCGGAGAATTTCGTGGGGAACACGGAAAGTGGGGAATACTCTCCCTACTCTTACCGACCACAGAGAGTAAGTGTAAAACATTACACAGCCGGTTCTGCCCTATACCCCCACTACTCACTGCTGATTGTGAGTGTGGGGAGCAAGGCCAGCTGGTTCCTCATTCTCAAGTGGCTGGCAGCTCCGCTATATACCCCACTACGGCCTGCTGACATCAGTGTGGGGAGTAAAGCCAGTGCTGCGTCATTGACACCTGTACGTAGTGTCTTATTACATAGTATATTCGATCTTCACTCTTCCCAAACTCGGTGAGTAAGGCAAGGGGACGATGTATTTATTTAACCCTACACCTCATGACTTAATTTTTCTACACTCAAACGCATAACTGGGATCTGCACTGACCCCACACTTTTGTTGTTTGTAAAACCGGTCCTATGTTCATAAACAAATATTCTCATACATAGTTTTCTTCGTTTTTCCATAATGAAGACAATCGTGTTATCAGAAATCTGATTTTATCTACATTCAGTTAACCAAAAATGCATTCGAAGTCTGAAAACCGAGGAAAATTAGCAAAAAGCTCATTTGGAATAAATAAAGTTACAAATAATTTGTTTTAACTTTTCAACCGTTTAACCTATCTTAAAATTTTAAGCGGTGTTTTGAAGAAGAAACATTAGACTATCGATAAAAAATTACTGTCGCTTCATATAGTTAAAAAGTGTATTCATTTGGCGCATTGATTTTTGACTGGCACATTGACTGGCCTTCGATTTTTGGAGCAAGAGCATCGTGTAGTCAGCTAGCATTATGCAATTCGGGGCTAAATTCACCCCCTAAACCAGTTTTTCGCCGATAAAAAAAGTATGTGTCGATTAGTTTTCGATATTCTACCACATACCAAAGTTTCAATAAAATCGGAGGTGGACACCTAAGTGATGTTCCTTGTTAGTAGCTGGTCAGGATCGCCTCGTTGTCTAGGATCTTCCTCGTAGACACGATATTTGGTATTTGCTACTCGTTGGTTGGATCTGTATCTCAGAAGATATAGTGAAGTATTTTCCACTGATACCTCTAAGGAGATGGTATGGTTTCGCGATGAAATAGGAGTCAGTTAAGATGTCGATAGACTAATCAACACAATAATTATATCGAATAATTATTGAATGTATTCTTAAACTACAATTGTCGTAGCACAATGATTACTGTATGAACGTAAATTCCTACAAGATGATACAAAAGGACGGTTACGTCGACTTTATATTTTCGGGAACCTATTAATTGGCACGAAGCTGTATCGAGCTATGGCCACGTGCAATGAATTTACTTAACTGATCTAACTTCCCGCTGCAGCCCATGCCGAGGGAGACATACTCATACTTATCATGGCCCTTTCCGTAAGCTTAAGGTGTCTTTCTGCCCTGGGAACAAGGAAAGTTCTCACTGTTCTCAGATGAGAAAAATGAAGCGATAGGGCTCGGCCTGAGGTTAGCGGCTGACATAGCAGCGCGCTGTCATACTCAACTCGCGGTTGAGCGTGCGAGTTTACACCACCAGACAGATTTGGTGAAACGGTGATCTTCCATCACAAGTTCAGGAGCGTAGTTTAAAAGTCGCGTGGGATCTTGTAGACTCCAGTCATGCGTTGTCAATATTGCCCCCTCTCAACCAGCAGCTAAAGAAGTTTCACTTCTTACGTGCGTGCCGGCTACACACCTGTGTCTTTTCTTATTTTAAGTTACCCATCACCTCACGCTTACATCATTCATTTAGTCGCGCACCCATTCATTCATTCTCATTGTAATTATCACTTTCTCGTGCAATTTATTTCAATCTAGCCTTAGGCCACACTCACAAAAACCACGGAAACGAAATCACAAACACACTACACTCTACATAACAGTGAGCGCTCAACCAGAGCCATTTGTTTACCTTATCGGCCAAACTTTGTCAGACCGTTTACTCACCCCACGTAAATATTATATAATACATACGTTGGTCTAAATAAACTGAGACCGATATTTCCTTTCTGACTATTATTCCGAAATATCCACCCGGCGCGGCCGTGGTCCGTCGGCTGCCGGGGCTCTTTTGATAATGTTTTACAATATTTATACTTCGCTTTGGGTGCCAGTCAATTTTACGTTCTGACAAACGACACTATTTGACAAATAAATTGTAATTGAGACAGCTCAGGGTGAGTTCCGTTGGAGGACCGAAAGGAAGTCTCGCGAAATCAAAGAAAGACTCAGTGATTAGCCGAGATAGATAAGTTTATTGGTACTTACAATTGTTGTTGACAAAATCTCTACAATTATCGTTTAGTTCTTCCTCCACCAATTCCCCAATGAACAGCGCACTGGTTTACTTTTGTCAATAGGTGGTCGAAGACCGGGGTCACCTATATCGTTGACAAAGTTTCACCGTTTACGAGGTACACACAGACGGTGCACCGTAACAATCACTACTACGTTCAATGGTTAATAGGTTATCTCTCGACCAACCCGCTCAATGGTTAGTCAGCTAAGGAATGATCAGCATCGATCAGCCACTCTCTGTCGAAGGGAGCCGCTGACGGTTGATCGTCGCGCAAGCGTCGGGACCTTCCGTTACTTTTCGTCGAATTGTCGAAAAGCGACGGAGTGCAACGAAATTGTTCGACGCACGACGTCGAATACGCTCCTAATATATAGGGCACTCCGACGACACCCGACATCGCCGGCGGTAAGGATGTCGAGCGAAAACCTCCGGTAACAAAACAGAGTATATAAAAAAAACGTTCAACCGATCTAATTCGAGCTTCTCCGCATTCTCTAGTATGTAGATCCGACCCACAAGAGAAGCTTGCATAGCGGGGTCACCGATTTTTATCGGCTTCGGAATGAGCAGTATAGCAGGCACGGGGGGGGGGGGGCACTCAATGCTAATGGGACCCACGTTATTTGTCTCGACGGCGATTGATCGAGACGGAGTTCGTTAGATTTTCTATACCAGCCTCGAAGATCAAAACTCTGCAACGAACTTTGCACTGCACTGTTGGCGCCCTGCAACATTTGAAATTGGGCAGGAGAGGTTTTACGATCCATTGGGTTCTATTGGATATATCAGAAAATTTGTAGAATACATATAGGTATAAAAAAGAATATTTTATTGACAAAATATTACTGAACGTAAACAAAAAATATTACATATTGTTCAAAGTTAATCGTATTAATTTTAATTATTAGTTTTAAGTTAAAAAACTTAGTATTAATTAAAAGTTAATCTTCCGAATTGCCGTATGAACCGGATGGCACGCCCGGTCTCGCCTGCAGGGGGAACGACGGAGTACAAATTTCCTGCAAAAAATAACGATGAAAATTAATGTAGCCACGGATTCTGTCGCTCGATTTTCAAGTTGACAAGCCAGAAAAATAAATTGTTACTACATTACTTTACTAGATTATGCTTCATTTTTGCAAATTGGAGAATTTTTTACGAAGTTATGATGCCGATAAGGAGGCACCGTGGTATTTATTTATGCCCGAAAAAAAATGTTGATATTTAAAAAAAGAATTTGTTATTTTTGTATAGTTAAAAAGTGAATACAAAATGTAAAATTAACATTAAAATTTGTTTTCATCATAACCTTTATAATAATTTTTCAAAGTCCCTTGGCTTTCAACGTGCGCTGGCGTATGTGTGCCCTTAAGGGATCGTCTCTGTGTGAAATTTAAAAAAAATCGTTTTTTATTTCATTATCGTATAGTATACACTGTTCTAAACATTCTCTCAAATTGTTAAATCGAAATTCGAATTATTACCGTCGCTACAGCGTTTCTTGTAGAAAGGGAACGGAGCGGGACCTCTGCCGAGTCCGTCGCGCCGCTCGACCGTTATCCTTTTGTTATTTTTCTACCTGCGCGTGTACCTAAAGTACGTAGGTTCTATAACTTTGCAGAATAAACTGTCCAAGCATTTCAGTTCGTTTTTGACATCCACCACGGATAGACATACGAGTGAAACTCCCATGAAAAAAATCAAGATGGACAGAAAAGGCGCGAGGAGCACGAATCCTCGAAGTGATAGAAAAAGACCCGCAAAGTTCAAGGGAACAAATCGACATTTCATTGAGACGGATACATCATTTGCAAGTACTTCGCCGGTGAAAATAGCGAGAAAGAGTCCGGAGTTTGACGTTAGAATCGATCAAACATACAGCTATGTTTTAATCGAATTGTTCGTCGTTTTCGGTGCTCTGCAACAACTCCTCAAATGCAAAAAGTGTGATAGTGATGTGAGATTCTATAAAAAATCGATTCGAGGATTGAGATTCAAAATTTGTCTTGAGTGTTTGTGTTTAGATCCGGCCGAGATCAATTCTTGTCCGCTGATAAACAATGCATACGAAATCCACCGTCGTTTCTGTTTCGTCATGCAATTACTCGGCATCGGCATACATGGCATCAGAAAGCGACGCATTGTGCCACCTGTACGTTCAACGAAGGGTTCGATGCAATTTTAAAAATCCTGGAAACACGGGCACCATAGGGCCGATAGCCGCACACTTCGCTGCAAATTATAAGGCGGAGCGCATCAAAATTGCAGAACGCCAAAGCTAAGCAAAGAAGCAAAGAAGCCAGGACAGCTCGTCGAAACGAAATTTGAGCCGAAAATGAGCAGTTCGAGGAAGCAGAAGGGATATTGTACGGACCTGACATCGCCGATTGATCGTAAGTAAACGATTTATCTAAAATTTCCTAAGTTCAATCTTTAAACGCGTTTTTCTCGGAATGGTGTTTTTCAAAACGGTGTCCACTCTCAAAGGAACAGTTTTGAAGATATCTATTTCCAATTTTGAGAGAACATTTTTAACGTCATTCTCTATCGCGCTATGGACGCTTTTTTTAAAATCTTCCTATTTTTTTACGAAAAACTGTCGAAAAAAGGGCCAAATTCGATACTTTTAGTTCAAACCGCCGCCATTTTGTTGAATTTCAAAAAAACAAGAAAAACCTCCATAGCGCGATAGCGACTTTCCTATAGATTAATAATCTTGTTGAAATTTTTGTTTCAGATCAAAATTGCGGCCGCAATCGTAGACATCGTACAGGACTTTTTTTTTAACGTGTCATTGCAACAATTTATTTAATTATTATATACTAAATAAATAAACGTAAACAAATCATTTTGTATTCGGCATGAATGTATTTATTTATAAAAAGAAAACCAGACCGATTAGTTTATTACAACATTAAACAAAAATCGCGAAAATCAGTGATTTTTCGAAGGGTCACACTGAGACGATTCCTTAATCAAAATAAATTGAAGACTTACCCGATGAGCAAAACTGCATCTTGGAAGTTGATGCCACGCTTTCAACATTGGCAAAGGGGAGGTCGACGTTTCTTCATGCATTTCTCGTGTTCTAGAAATATAACGATTATAAATTGAAAATAGTGCAAAATGGCTTAAAAAATGACCATACAATTATTGAAATGACGCTTAAGTTAAATCGCCTTTTAACCATCGATATTACAACTATAATATTTAATCTCACAAACCTGTGAACATGGTGTTTTGCGATGGTACGTCATATGTATGTTCCACCGCAAATGCGTCCAAATTGTGGTGTGCTTCAATCGTTTTCGGTTGGCACTTGTAATTTGGTCATTGTTAAAATGACGGCCGCAAACAAAGCGAATGGTGTTTAACTTTTTGTGTGGAAGCTGCACTAAATCTTCCACTCCCACAGCATGTATCCAAATGTGACACCTGGAAAATAGAAAATTGTTAAACACGTTTTGCATGCAATACTCAATCACTAGTATTTCCGCTTACCGTTCCCGATCCTTCGGAAACCTTGAATAAGGTTGACATACTTCGCCCGCATATCGCATGTGATTACAGTACGGTACCATGCACGTTGAATAGCTCATTGTCGTTATGTTTGGTAATCTACAAAATTATAAAAGTATTAATATGTAGCACTTCACAACACTCTTTAAAAAAACTGGGTTATGGTATCTTACCTTCGGTATTTCGCCGATTTGCACTAAATACTAAGTTCACTACACTCCCGATTTATGGCACTATCAACTCTGTTTCGGCGAGGTCAATATGTGCCACTGTTAAAAGTTAAATGTCTCCGGGCCTCGAACCGTTGGCTTGGTACCGAGGCTCGTGTTGATTGTTATGACGCGGCTTATCCTTGGCGCAGGTCACGGATTAAAAATCTAAGGCATATTGTAACCGCTGTCTCAACGGTAAGGCAGTGTCAAGCAAACTGTCGAACTGAACGGTCACCGAAAATCGGAGTCTTCGGACATCTCTAACGGTCAATAATTTATCGTAACGGAATTTTGTGGTTAATAAAGAGAATTGTAACGAGGTGAAAGCCAGTCTTCAACAAAAAGTTTATTTAACCGCCCTGAATCAACCAAGATCACTCGTCACCCGGATCGTGGAGCATAACCAGGATTAGTATCAAATAAACTCTATAAAAAATTCTAAATAAATAATTCCGCAAGAAAATTAAGTTTGTTTAAACAACTGTCAAATACACTGTTTCTCGCATTAAAGTCACCACCATACTGGATTTTATAGCGCAGGCGCAGACTATGCGGGTAAGTGGCTTAGCACTGTTACCAGCAGTCTTTTCCGTAGTTACCACTCATATCCGCCTCCTGATCCCACACAGTGGGCCGTTTTCGATCCGTGGAGTGGTAGTCGGAACGTCGTTGTTCCCCCGTTTCCTCCACTGCAATGGCGGTGGACCACGAGTTCCGACCGCGATGTGGAGGAACGATGCGGTGGGATGGGTTTGGTTTGGTGGGGGTCATCATAGCGCCCATTGTTATTATTATTAAACATATGACTTATCATTTTTCGTTGTCTTTTACGCCAGCAGCTACGGTATAGTTGCCTTTGTCTATTTCACTCGTGTTTCTCTGTCTCTCTTTCTCTCTCTCTCTCTCGCTCTCTCTCATTTTCTCTCACTGTCCACGGCGCACTACGGTCCTTCGTAGATTTTATTATTTTACAGGGTGGTCCACGCAACGTGTGCACTTCTTTTATGACCTAAATATGTGTTGTACGGAAAAATGTTATATACAAAAGTTACATGGTTTATAAGGCTACATCATGTGGTGCATTTATTTTTCTTCTAGGTGGAGGCACTTCGAAGATTTCAAGGTCAACTTTGTTTTTTTTAAAGAGCACGCTATATTTGTTATACCGTAATATGGTAGAATATCGAATTCTGAGTAAAAAAGTATGGACCTTTATTAGCCCTAAAGTTAATAGCTAACGAGTAATTTTACTTTATTACTGTGAGTGACTCGTGGATTATCGCAACTAAAGTAAGTGTTCAAATTGATGTCCATTGGCATCAATACAGTAATATAATCTATTAACTAATGCAACAACTGCATTCTGAATCATATCCGGAAAAATTTTTAGTAGATTTGAATATCCATCTTGATATTACGCAACGGAAATTTCAAAGTAATAAAGTAAAATTACCTCATAATCTTGTATACTCGTATTTACCCCGTTACTAATTGTATCGTGTCGCGTTTCCCGTGTTAGATTACAGTGGCATTTAATGAGTGGGCCACGAAAAAGCAGAAGACGTCCCAGCGACGGTCATACACGTCAAAGTCTGTTAATCCGTGAACCGCGCATTCGGCCGATGATATGGGTGGTGGTTTAAATTGAGGGACAAGATGCTAAATGTAATCATCCTGGACATACTCGTGAATACCGTCAGCGACGAATAATTCACACATGCAGCCGTCCCACGATGTTCACTGCATCATACAATTCACTGCTAATAAGAACGACCCACGCGTCACCGGTTTCGATTTCACCAGTATTCATATGCGTACTACACCGCTCCATAACATAATATTTCGCCATAAGTACGCGTAACTTATCATGAATAGCGGCTTGCGAATGGACACAGCGTTGAAACCGTAAAATTCTACGACTCTACACGCAAACACCTCGGATAAAACACTGCTGTTGAAAATTCCGTACATGTTGTTACCGGGGAGAGAGAACGTATTATGACTGACTCCTGCGATCGATACGGGCCATCATAACGCTATAGTGACGCACCTGTGAATCACCCCAAAGCTTATCTCATAAGGGGACACCAGGTGCATTTTTGTAATTTTTGTCACTTATGGAACTGAAAGGTCAGTCCTCGAATAACAATTCCTCAAAGCCATTAGGCTAGTTGGTCAGACGTTGTCGAGAAAATCGACTTTGAAATATTCCGAGCGAAGTGCGGTGACTAGCGATGAAATAGTTTTCAACAGTCGGCGTGGCTCACCGGGTAGAGCCATCGAGTTTAGTAACCGGACAGTCTCGGTTCGATGCCTGCCGTTGACAATTTTTTGTTCTTTGTTTCGTTTGTTTCTCTAATACGTATACCCAGGTCGTTTACGTATAAAATTGTTGTAATTTATGCTTGTTAGTGATACTAATGATATTTATGATCAATTTAATTTTTCTTTTAATATTTCGATCGGGAAACATACTTCATTAACATTTAAAAAATGTCCCAGTCATCGTACAGTTGGGAAGCAAACCATGCGTATCGGATTATATTACCGAAAATCGGGGAGAACAACTGGTGATGTACAATGGATTGAATCTTTAGGCAATCCTCTCTTGCGTTAATTTTCCGTTCTCGCTCGATTAAGTACGAGTACCCGCTGTTCTGCATCCGCAGGAAGGTAGTACTAGAGCAAGACCCGCCGGCCCCAAGTTTTTGCGAAGGACAAGTTCTACCTACCTATCCAAGCATGAAACATCTGCTCGTAAGCATAAATACCGATAATTTTACACGTGAACGCCGTGGATATAAGATACTTGCGGGTAATAAGGCCTAGCTGAGGGAGATTCGAAATAAAACAAAAAATAATCGTTCGAATCAACAGATTTTAATGTTAATCGGTCTCAAACATCCGTTAGTATAAAATATAAACAACTTATGGCCACTACTGCCATAAATGAAAAGAAAATTAAATATTCTTAAAAACACTGCCAACAGGCATTATTTTACGACAGTAGGGTAATAAGGCTTTAACTTTCGTAAAGAACCGAAATAAACCTGGTATATTTGGTAACTGAGATTATTAATCGTTTCAATGCAGTAATAATACTTTAAATCTTTAAAGAATAAATAAACTGACTCGTCGAACAGCACTTGGCATCGTTAGAATCACTAGCAGTACTACTGCCATCTTTGGAGGTTATTTTCATTCTATTCTTGCCTTCATTATTCCTTTTAAACAGATCTTTGGTGATTGCAGTTCGTCTGTAATTTATGAGTTTTTTTCTAACTGTTGGGGGTTTTACAGTATTTTTAACCGGCGTGGACTGCTGATGAAATGCTGTTCCTTTTAGTTCATCAATCGGTACAGTGTCTTCATCATCGTCCACACTAGAACTACTGTAAGCCATGGGGTAAAAGCTTCTAGTACGCTTGATTAGGGTCTGCTTAATTATTTTTTCTGGCGCTGATACTGATGAAGATCAAGATGCGGTTCTAGAGTATTTGGTCTGGCGGATTCAGGAAATGGCCAATTTTTATTGTCGACATCATCAGATTTCTGTCGATGTAGATGGAGCAAAAGTTGTTTCTGGAATAGGGATTCAACAGATACAAACCAGTCGCATTAAAGCCACTTGTAATGTTATTATGAGTCATGCATTGCCTACCAGATCTTCGAAACAATTATATTAAACCGTGCCTTAGTGAGTTTATTATCTTGATTTTGGTCCATGAATGACACAACTTCAGCATCCCAGTGGTGTTCAAAAGATCGATAGACGGCTTTATCCAGGGACTGGAGTTCATGGGTGGTATTCGAAGGCAACCAATATAAACATATGTCGAGCGAATCTGGGACTTCGACGATGGACAGGTCTAATTGACAAGCTGCCCCATAAAATATTAAAAGGCGCTTTCCTGGACTTTTGTATCTCGACAGATGCTTTAAAAATTGTTTAAAAAGTTCATTGGTCATATCGCTTTGCAGATGGTTCCACCAATGATCCCGACGGCAAGTTGTCGAATAATTCTGGCGTCAACCGTTTGCCTTTAACCTTTCAAGGACGGAAACTTTTGCGTTCAAATCGACCTTTTATTTTACTTGAAATTTGTGCATAATATCCATGAATTTTTCACGTGGAATGTCCGACAAACTTAGTCTTTTTGCTTAAATATTTCTCAAATAATGACTTTTTCAAACCTATTTTGTTAAAACCAAGACAACGGCGAAGGCAAACAAATTTGACAGAACTGATAATGTAAACAAAATTTTGCTTGAATATTTCTCAAATAATGACTTTTTCAAACCTATTTTGTTAAAACCAAGACAACGGCGAACGCAAACAAATTTGACAGAATTGATAATGTAAACAAAATTTGAGCTTGAAATAGCTTTTTTCAAGGTCAAGTACACTTTCAGGAATATTCACACTATTTTTTTTATTTAGCGCATAATATTGTCTGAAGAAAACCTCAAATATTTTGTATCCCATGGATGGTCGATATATCGACCAGACCCATCGATAAAAGTTAAATATAACCATTGGTGGTATAGCAGTACCTAGTGCATTTACACATCCCGCAATTGTTACACTTCCTGCATGTTCCTAAGACTATAAATGAACTCTTTTAGCTCCCTTCTTAGCCACAACAATCTGCTGGTGGTTGATTGTTAGACGGCAACCTTTTTCATCCATGTTATATATTCGTTCGGGATGACTTTTTACATCTAGTTTATCGTAGAATTCATTCAATATTGCGAAATGACCATCACCAATAAATTTATTAAGTTTCTGTGCTCTGGTTGGTATCGTTAACTGCGCTTTTCTTTTAGAAATTTCAGAGTTTCTTTGAATGAAGGCATTTAACCAATCTTTACCAGCGAGTTTAGGTTTTCATTGAAATTATGCTTGATCTTATTAGGCTGGCAAAACTTGTAGACCTATCGGCAGAGTATCCGCTGTGTCACAGGCAATCCTACTTCAGCGAACCTTAGTAGATAAACAAGGGGGGTTCTGGACCAACGCGTGTTAGTGCATACGTACACGTCACACGTACCCACTCACACATACACACGGGTGGTCCATGATGACGTCAAACGCTCGCCGAATACTTCTCGAAGGGGCGGGGGGGGCGGTATGAGGTATGAGATGCGAGATATGTGTTATCCGATATTTCTTAATGATATTGTTTATTTAAAGTGTTGGGTAAATATTCTTTGATGCCGCCGACCAATATCAAATTTCAATACCCCAACCGCATTGTTTGTATAACGGCCTAGTGTCGGATAAATAACTCTTTCAGCGAGGGAGGCAATAAATTAGATGGGGGTGGGGGAAAAGTGTCAAGCGAATTGCCATTTTTTCAGAGAAGGTAGGGGGTCGGGTTGTGCGAACATACCGATCACAAGCATATCGAGACAATGCTCACGATGAAATTAATAAGCGAATTTCTTGTTCTTCGATATCGCCGGTGCAGCATCCAATGGTGTTTAATGTCCGACGTGTTAGAACGTGTCGCAGTGACGTCACAACCAGAGCAGAAGGAATTCTACGAGTTACCCGATATTTCTTAATCGTATTGTTTGTTCAAAGTGTGGGCTAAATATTCTTTGCTACCGCCAACCAGCGGATGAATAATTTTTTCAAGGAACGTAGGGGGTGGAGGTGTGCGCAAATGCCGACGACAAGTATCGAGACGATGCTCACGATGAGATTAATAAGGGAAATTTGTTTTCTTCGATCCCAACGTGCAGCTTCTCGAACGCATTAGCGATATACATGCACTTATTTTTGTGAGGATCGCAAGTATCCAATGTGTACATTTTCGATACTCCTGGTGTTCAGCGTGCAATAACGCATCGCTGTTATGCTACAGTCAGAGCAGTGAGAAATCCTCTAGATGTATTTTCAAAGGGGGTACGGCGACATGTCCTTTGCTGCTGCAAAGAGCATGTCGCCGCGAGCGAGTCGCGATAGCTAGGATATCGAGTAACGATTTCTCGAAAGCGCCTTATCATAAACAATGACGACAGTCGAAAAATCGCTCCCACCCTTTTCGTGAACCTTAGGACGAGCGAGAGCAGCACCATTACTCGCCGATCATTCGAGTGGAAAGTCCGAACGCGCGTACGAGACTCGTGCAAAAAAGTGAAAAAAGTGTCTAAAAGTGAGAAGGTATTTAAAAAAAGTATTCAAGTGATCAGTGTAGCGAGGTAAATTTTATTAATCTACGTTTTTTCGATAAAAATTATAGCAACGCTTCATCGTACGAGAGCCTAGAGAGAGAGAGAGAGAGAGAGAGATTGGAGCCATTCCAAAATACCAGAAAACAAAGAGCAGCATCATGTCGGCGAACAACCAGCAAGAATGCGAGATGTGGTGTAAGTTTTTATTTTCATTATTTCTATTTTTTATAAAGTAATCCGTTTGTTGCATGCCGTTTTTGCCAGAGTATTTTTCTCCGTACGAATCATATATTTTTTTAAATTAAACTTCTTATGGGGTAAACGAATTGATCGATGTGTCACACAAGTTGCCGCGACGAAAAAAATCTGTAACGATATCGAGACCTATGTTCTTTGGTCTCCTTTTTGTGCGGTGCTTCATTGGTCTCCCCACTCTGTTGTCGATCGCTTGCCACTCATAACTGCTTGTGGGGATGGTCCCGTACTTATTAGACAGTATAGAGACTGCATATAAAAAATACTCAATCGAATCTACATTAAAGATTATTTTCGCAAGAATAAACTTTTTAAAAATTCTTTTCTTTTTAAAGAATACCAGCTTTTTATTTTCGCGCCAAGAACGCAGTATGTTGTATAAGTTTTTTTCTAAAATAACGCGTTTGGTACTTATCGTTTTTTGATGGAGTTTTTCCCCCAGCGAATCTTACTTTTTTTAAATGAGAAAATTATTCTTTTGAGAGAACAAAATTTGTAAAGCATGTTAACTTTTATTTTTGCGATTGACTGATGTTGCACGTGCGTAAGAATATACATATTTTTTTAATCTATTTAATTTTTGAATTCTGATTCATGACTATAATTTAGTTTAATCTCTGTTATAGGGTATTATGAAATAAAGCCCCGGGTATTCGTCCCGAATGAATTCGTACCGACGCTATCGATACGACGCTGGCTGTCGTATCTACAAATCCTCTCGGGACATTGGCGCTTATAGACCTAGGAGGAGTGTTGGGGATACTGCGCCGCCAAGAGGATGGATTGTCGATAGAGGAGCTAGCGTCGATCGATGCTCGATCGACGCTTCCCCCTCTAAAACGCTCGCCGGCTCTCGCCTCGTCCTTGACCGGAACCGGCTCGTCGGCCATTTTTTCGTGAGATCTATTAGAGTGTAGGGGTGTTGTGATTACGAATTTTTGTTATACATTGTTTTTTGACCACGGCTTTCTCTTTTGGACCTTCTCTCGATCAGTCTCAGTTTGAATTCGACCCGGCTCAGAAAACCTGAATTCATCTCATTATCGTGTCTCAATAAGCTCGTGCCGACCATCGCGTAGCGTTGGAAGCGCTCTCTTTTTATGTGCCGTACCCGTGACAATAAACCGGCGAGAATAAGGTGCGAATCGCGCGTGTTCTAATTATTTTTGTGTCTCACCACCCTTCTCCCGCCCACCAGATCCTCGCTCGAAAATTTTTGGTCCTTCGAGCCGGATAGCGTGTGAAGCGTAGTGAACGTGGTTCGCGTAGGCAGTGACCGTTATTCGGGTACGCCATCTTAGCGTCTGCCGCGGTCTCTCTCGCGATGAGCTCAGTGCCGCGTACGCGACGTTAAGCTCGCGCGTAAGTGCGCGCCATTTTAGGTTTATTTGTCCTCTGTCTCACCCGACCGCTCACGGTGGGGAGAGAGTCTCGTGCCTCGAGCTCGACGCGACTCGTGTCTCGCAGTGCGCGGCATTTTGGACTTCGCGCGTAATCTCTCACGCACTCGACCGCAAGGTGGGGAGAGAGCCTCGCTTAACGTATAGTGCCCGACGTGCACCGTGCCGCTCAGTGCGCGCCATCTTTGTATGTGTAGTGCGGGAGTGCTCCGTTGACAGCTCGCTACCGTTGCCCTGCTCATCTGTCTCCTACTAACATGAGTCAGCTCGAGGCAACTCTGTCCTTTCAGCTGACGTGGGCTGAGTTTATTCGCTCGACTGTGCAGTATGCCAGGGAGATAAAGGCATCTACTACTCGTGGATGCACTGCGCTCGAGGCTCGGCTCCAGATGCTCGAGAGATATTGGGAGAATATTGCCTGCTCCGCTGTGAAGCCAGACCATCTCGACCTCTCGTCTAGCGCATCATGGTGTCCTGTTCGCAACCTGCTCGGCCCGGGTCGTGGACTCACAAGGCGCAACGCATCCCAACCGGCTCATCATGGATCCTGGCTCGGAAGTGTCTCTGGTATCGGCATGCTTGGTGAGAAAGCTCCATTTGTTAAAACGCAAGTCATTTGTCCAACTCTCCGGCGTCGGGGACACCGCTTTCGGGACAACCACCGGCTCCGCACAGCTCACTATACAGTCAGCTCACTCTGATTTTCAATTCTCAGTGACTGCGCACATTCTCGAGCAGCTCATGGCTGCGCTTCCGTCCTTCTCTGCCGAGGAGCACAACTGGCCACATCGAACGGGCCTGCAACTCGCGAACCCAGCCTTCCGGACGCCGGCTGCCGTGGATGTCCTTATCGGAGCGGATGCCTACGGCCAGGTGTTGCTCCCGGAGGTAATCCAGGCTGGGCCTGCATCACCAGTCGCACACCGCACCCGGCTCGGATGGCTGGTCTTTGGACCAACAGGACCATCTCTGTCCGTCAACGCCTTAGCCTGCCACGTCAAAGTCTCCGACGACCGGCTCCATGCCCTGGTCAGTCAGTACTGGGTCCAGGAGGAGGTCCCGAGCGCATCTCCAGACTCGCGTCTCACTCCCAACGAGGTCGCATGTGAGCACCACTTCCGACAGACGCACAGTAGAGATAGCTCTGGACGGTATATTGTGCGGCTCCTATTCTCCAAGTCAACCACGGCTCTTGGAGACTCTCGGCGCGCAGCCTTCGCCTGCTTTACTCGCCTTCGAGCTCGCTTGCGACGGGATCCGCAACTGCACCAACTTTACGAGGACTTCTTGAGCGAGTACGAATATCTCGGACACATGAGGAAGGTACCTACGTATATGGCTCTTGGCTGTCAGGCTTCGGAGATGAACTTGGCACCAGGAGACTTGTCTCCCGGAGGGTCGAGGGTCTCTGGGGCCCAGCAGCAGCTCCAGGATCAGCTCTCGAGCAGCCAATACTTCCTACCTCATTACGGCGTCCTCAAAGAGACCAGCGAGATGACCAAGCTATGCGTTGTGTTCAACGGTTCAGCGGTGATCAGCTCAGGCACTTCGATCAAATACCTGCTCCACACCGGAGCCAAACTTCAGGCTGACATCTCCGACGTCCTGCTCTGGGTGCGGCGCCATCGCTTCGTGTTCATGGCCGACATCACCAAGATGTTTCGACAGATCCGCGTGCATCAGAATGACTGGCCATTCCAGCAGATCTTGTGGGGTGACCGAGACGATGGCCCCTCCACGTTTCAACTCACCACGGTTACATATGGGGTGAGACCGGCTCCGTTCCTTGTCATTCGCACGTTACTTCATCTCGTGGACGATGAGGGTCTGCGCTTTCCTCTAGCCGTTGCTCCAATGCTACGCGGCCGCTATGTCGACGACATTTGTGGCGGCTCGGATACCACTAACTAGCTCGCCGAGACCAGCATCTAGGTTCAAGGGCTTTGCCCCGCCGGAGGTTTTCCGCTCTCTAAGTAGCACACGAATTACCCGCCACTCCTTAATTCCCTGCATCTCCCGTCTTCTCCCGAATTCGCACGTCCGTTGAATGTTGGGGAAACACGGGTGCTCGGTCTGTTTCGGAACCCTGACCCTGACGTGTTCTCCTTCGCCATACAGTCCACTTTCTGCTCGCCCATCACTAAACGAACTATCCTTTTCGAACTGGCTCAAGTTTATCACCCGTTCGCAGTTCTCTCACCAGTGGTAATCCGAGGCAAGATATTGCTGCAGGACCTGTGGGTCTCTAAGCTTGGCTGGGACGACGAGCTCTCCCGACCGTCTCGCAGCGTTGGACTCAATTTCGCGACGACCTGCTCAACCTGACCTCCGTCTCCATTCCTCGATGGCTCGGGCTGCTCGCCGACTCGACGATTGAGGTCCACGGGTTCGCTGATGCCTCCCAGGTCGTCATGGCCGCCGTTGTCTTCTTCAAGATCACCACCCCCGGCGCTGACACTCTCGTGTCATTTGTGTGTGCAAAGACTCGGATGACACCGTTGAAGAAGTTGACCATCCCGCGATTAGAGCTCACGGCCGCCGTTCTCCTTGTCCGGCTCGTCCAGTATGTGAGGCGGCAATTTGAGCTCGCCAACGCGCCTACCTTCTTGTGGACTGACTCTGCGGTGGCGCTGGCCTGGATTAGTGCTCCTCCGTCTCGTTGGAAGGAATCCGTCCACAACCGAGTTCAGCTCATTCAGGACCTTCCCGCTACTTGGCGACTCATCCCCGGACCGGAGAATCCCGCCGAGTGTGCGTCCCGGGGAATCTCGGTGACGCAACTTGCGTCTCACCCACTGTGGTGGCATGGACCCTCATGGCTTCGTCAGGACTCGAGGTGCTGGCCTGTGCTGAAAGCTCCTTCCACCCCGTCAACTCGTACAGAGGAACGACTCGGCTCCGTCCTCACAATCCGTACCCTGCCGCCTGTGGAATGGGACTTGATAGAACGATTCTCTTCACTTACTAAATTGCTTCGCGTAACTGCGGTGTGTCAACGCGCGATTGCCCAGTTCCGTCGTATTCCTGATACATCTCTCCTAACCGCCCTGAATCCCGGGGACGTGGAGCTCGCCAAGTTCTTCTGGGTTAATACTGTTCAGGCGGCCCACTTCTCTCCAGAGCTAAAGTTGTTAGCTCGCGGGAAATCCGTTCGCCCCGGACATCCGCTCGCCCGGGTCACGCCCTTCGTGGATCATCAGAGACTTCTCCGTGTGGGAGGACGCCTTTGTCAGGCTCCTATCTCCTTTGAGCAGAAATATCCGCTCATCCTTCCTCGCACCGCCTTCCTCGCAGCTCATGGGACAGCTCCCTGTAGCCCGACTCACGCCATCCCGAGCCTTCCTGCACTCTGGGGTTGATTATTCGGGCCCGGTGTCCATGCGTGCATGGAAGGGGCGAGGTCATCGTTCGGTCAAGGGTTGGCTCGCCATTTTCGTGTGCATGGTCACTTCCGCTGTCCATCTCGAGGCCGTCTTCGACTACACTGCGGACGCGTTCATCGCCACCTATCGCAGGTTCGTCTCACGCCGAGGCATGTGTCGCAACCTGTACTCCGTCTGCGGCACCACCTTCCAAGGCGCGGATCGACTCCTGAGGACGCGTTTCTCTTCCGCCTCGGATAAGTCTAATCAGCTCGCGAGAGTGTTGGTCGATGACGGGACGAGATGGTCCTTCACCCCCCCCGGAGCTCCGCATTTTTTAGGCAAATGGAAGGCAGCCGTGCGCTCGGTGAAGCACCATCTAGCGCGAACCATTGGGGACGACCTGCTCACCTTTGACGAACCCTCCACTCTGCTCACATATGTGGAAGCGGTGCTGAACACTCCGCCTTTAGAGCCCCTCTCTGACGATCCTGACGACCTTGAAGTGCTCACAACTGGCCACTTCCTCGTAGGCGGCCCTTTAACGGCCATACCGGAACTTTCGATGGAGCACCAGTCTCTGCCGCGATTTATTAACTTGTTTTGTCATTCTATTGTAGTGTGTTTTTAGGATATGCAGGTATAAAGAACATTCCAAATGGCTATTATTCATTGCCAGAAATAGACACGTGTGTCAGTATTTTGCCGTTAGTGCAACTGTGCGCTACACCGAATTTTCGTTGTCGAATACCCAGATAGCATTCAATATACAGTGCATATACATCAGAAGTGCACTATGTGCAAAAAATGTCCGGTACATTTCATGTTTATACATAGCATATTAATTTTGAGCATATACGTCCATGGACGGACATACTATATCTTATAAATATTGTCAATATACAAATTCAAGTAAGAGCATACATGGGATATTGGTCTGGGACTCTGTACGAACATCTATTTTTGAATATACATGGTACATTCCATCTAAGTACATAAGATACACTTTGACGCATCCACCCTTATATGGATATTCGGAGCATATACGTCCCATGTATGTTATATAAATATCCTTCTTTGGATGTACATAGTACATTCTGAGGGGTACATAAGTGGCACCTCGACGCTCCACGGGATAAGGACATTCGCAGGATATTTCCGGTTTGCATATTACTGATATCTCTTATTTGGAGGCACGTGGTACATCTCGGAAAGATATGTAAGAAAACCATGCGTATGGAGCATGAATTCTCGTCATCAAACGAACATGCGTACAATATCGGCCGAGTATGTGATACGAACATTTGTTGCTGAATGTACGTGGTTATGTCCAAGACATACATAAAAATACATTAAAGTTTATCAACTATGTGGAAATATATGCAGGATATCGGCTGTGGACATGACACGAACATTTTTTTGGGATATAGATATGATATGATAGATGGTTATCTGAGAAACATGGTATATCTCAGAAATGTGCAGAGTGGTATAATATAAAAATTGCTGTATGATATAAATATATGTAGAATATAGTCTGTGTATATTATATGAACATTCTTTGTTGAATAAACGTAGAACAACCCCAAGATGTTCTCAAGGAGCACATGAAAATTACTTTGTTGTATGAATATGCGTAGGATATGTCAATCATGCACTTGATACAAACATCCCTTTTCAGACGAACATCGTACATGTCAAAGATATGTAAGAATGAAAATCCTTGTTCATGTAATAGAAATTGTTCAATAGAAATACAATGATAATTATTCGACATCTGAATTACATACCATGCTGGACAAAATTATCGAAAAAAGATACTCAGGAAAATCCACTGCAAAAAGCAGAGAAACAATTCATTTTATGATATCAAAGATTGTAAATTTACAATACCTGAATTATCATGCATAAATTAATAATTGCAAAATATCCATTAAAATTCTACGCATCACTCTCACCCCGCCCGAGCATGCGCCGCCCTGAGAGAGAAAGAGATACCCTCTGCCGCTCGCTCGAGCGAGAGCCAATGCGACGGAGGTGTGAGCGAGAGAGAGTGACGCTCTCGCTCTAACTTTCGTCGCGTTAGGAGAAACAAAACTATAACGCGGGAAACAAAACTATAACGCGCGAAACAAAACATGCGCGCGTAACATGCACGCCGGCATTAGCGCTTTCTGGCTAGTTTTAACAAGATACAGCGGCGCGGTGCTACGTCATTTGTTTCTCGCATTGTGAAAATATTACAACAAAATCGCCGCGTATTATTTACAATTCTCCATCATTTTTCCTACAGGTAAGTTTGTTATGGTTATTTATAAACAGATATATATATATATAATTTTGTTCGATTTTCTCACTGTGGTTGAACTAATATGGACTAATATTACATAACCCCTAAATTGCGACGTGGCGAAAATCCCGCGTTAGAATTTCTATTTCCATGCTGCATTACTGGGCGGTGTAAAAAAATGCTCGCTAATAAGCGTTTCGGGGGAATTTATGGTAAACTTTGTGCACGAGATGTAAATAAAATATCTGGAAATCTCGAACATTTAAAAAAACATATTCCTTGTGAGTTTGCTCGAAAGACTCGACCGATCACTGAATGCAAGAGGTTTAAAATGACAGAATTTCGATTATTTCTGCTTTATACCGGTTCAGTAATTTTGAAAGGGAAACTATCTCCTAAAATATATAATAATTTCATCGTATTCAGTTTGGCTACCTCAATATTAATCAGTCCATATTATTCTCGCTTCGACAATTTCATTTCACATGCCGAAAATTCATTTAAACATTATGTCTCAAATTCACAGAAAATGTATGGGCCAGATTTTATATCACACAATATCCACAACTTTTTGCATTTAGGTGATTGCGTCCGATTATTTGGTCCACTTGACAACTTTAGTTCTTTTAAATTTGAAAATTATCTGCAGAGTTTAAAAAAAAAGTTAGAAAATCTGCGCAACCACTGCAGCAAGTAATTCGTCGAGTAATCGAAGAAAAACATACAGAAACTATTAAAAAATCTGATAATACTGTACAGTACCTGATAGAACACAATAGAGGTCCTTTAATTCATAAATGTACTTCACCTCAATATAAAAAAATGAAAACTGATAAATATGTGATTAATATTTCCAAAGTGGCTGATAGATTTTTAGAATTGGAAAATTGTAGAAGTAAATAATTTTTGTCATTACGAAAATACTATAGTATTATTGGGATATGAGTTTAAGAGAAATAGAGATTTATATACAAAGCCATGCCAATCAACGCTTTTCGACATAGCTTACATAAGAAAAATTAATACGCCACTACAAATGTGGAGTATTGACGCGACTAATAACAAATTGGTGGTACTTGTACATGAAGATCGTTATGTGTCCTTTCCGATGTTACACGTATAATGTGTATTTTCATTTCATGTTTACTGCGTTTGATTATTTGTTTTATTCTATTTTTCTTGATCTATACTGCATTTCCCTTATAAATGTTTAATCTTTGCGTGAACTTTCAACTTAATGACCGACTGATGACAGATGTGACAATTGAGAGATGGCTAGTCGTCAAGTTTGACGAAGAGGACACAGTTGAAGCTGTACCCGAATGCTGGTATCATCGAAAATCGATGGAATGCTACTGGCCACCTAAAAGCTTTACTGGAAAGCAGCAGACCGATTACATCAAACGTAGCAAACGGCCAGAGTCAAACTGGCAAAGGTACCCGGCTGCAATTTTGGGATCTTATGGTAAAGTTATACTCTGTAATATATGAGACATTTTCTATCAATTGTAACTTTTTTTCTATAACTGTAAAATTCACACCATCTTCAAACCGGTGTGTCGGTACTGTAAAAAAATTACCGGCGTGGTCGAAACCAATCTGAAGAAGTAAAAAAAGTGGCTGAATTGATAGAGAATGTCTTCTAAATAATATGCATATACCGGAGCATCCCTGTAATGACGTAAGGACCTAACAAAAGGAGTGCTTCTATTTCATAGGTGGATCTGGAGCCATATTTAAAAGACCATACTCAACTAGGCAAGCAGGCTAATATAATTTTTACAGTTTCTTGAAGTTGGCAATAGGTAGAGTACTCCCTTAAGATTTTAAAGTAACCTAGTTGAGGATCGCCTTGATGCTATGAATCAACCTATGTAAAATTACACTTTAAAGAGAACTTACAATAGAACTTCAGTTTGATCTACTGTATTGTTAATAGTACCGTATATCTGTTGTCAATTCATTAGATAGCCTTGCTATTGCAATAAGAAAAGCTGATAAGGCAAAGAATACGTCAGACTTGTCATCCGCTTGCGACGAGTTTCTTGGCAGTAATTACGTACGCCCGTCAAGGAAAAGAAAACGATCGCCGTTATCTGATGTGGAATCACTTTCGGATACTTCTAGTATACGATCAGACGTCGATGATGATGCATATCCAGATGTTACCAAGCTTTTTTCAGAAACAGGTAAGAATTTATACTCCAAAGCGTTTGAGGCAAATCATTTTTTCTTGCAACACTTGAAAATGAATCTCTACTTGAAAATTTGGTAAGTTCAAAAAGCGTTCATTTCTTTCCTTCGTTTATATGTTGATCCTCTATCGTTCGATTGATTACATTGTGAAGGTGAGTATATTAGAATCTTTGGACATAATTATTAATGAATTAATTCTTCCGATACCTTCATTTAATTCTCGTCACTCGATCGGTACGCACAAGGATTGGAATTAACAGAATAGAATAATCACAGCTATTTCGAGATTTCTCTTAGGTAATTTGGCAGAAAGTCAATTTCTAAACAATTAAGCTATCAAAGATTAAACTCGGATAAACGGCATGGATTCTAAACCATTTGCTTGGAAAGTAATGTAGTCTCGACATTTTTTGCAATAACTATACTTTTTAAACTAAGAACAGCTACCCTTTTGCCATGTGACAAAATATTGTTTCTGTAACATTAATGTAATTACGTCAGATTCATTTTTGTACTGGTATAGTCTACTATATCCTCAATAGGCATGCAAAATATAAGTGCTGGCAATTTGTAATCGTAAATGATAAAGGAAATTTCCATATTTTGTTTGAATAGTGTCGAGTTACTTGGGAACCCAGCGTAGGGAATACCTTATCCAAAAAGCCCCGTGTACGGTTGCGATCATTTTTATTTCTTGAAGATTCTTACTCTCCGAGCCCTTGAGCAAAAATTTAACGATAGCCCATATATAGAGCACATATATTAAGAACATTTTCTAAAGTTTCACTGCTAACATCAAATTTTTTAACATTTGTATTATTAAATAAATAACATTAATCTATCAATAATATTAATCTAAATAACGATTCAATTCCAAACCCGCAAGACTACCGAAAAAGGGTTCAAACATCCTCAAAAGAAACTGAAGCCAGAAGAATTCGGTCATCGAATGATATCGCTCAAGGTCCGCAGAACAGTCAAAACACCGTTGAACCACCGTCGAAAGAACCTAGGACTAAGAAAAATCGGTCGCATATGGAAAAAATCAGGAGTCCGGAAAATTACCGAAACAGGTTCCAATTATCACCAAAATATACTAATAAGAGCGCCAAGAGGACTCGACACTCTCAAGACAAATCTCCCAGTCCGCAAGACTACCGAAAAAGATTTCAGTCACCACCAAGAGTAAATAAAGCTGGAGGTAATCGATCACCTGATTTAGAAAATGTGGGTATGAAAAACCAGCGACTTACAATCCAAACACCAGAAAAAGTTCAAGCTTCCACGAGTAAGACTCCTGGTGAGACAAGAATTCAGTTGACAATAAACTGCTTTGATATATTATTATATTACATTGCTGAAATTTTTATTTGTTTTTCAATTTTAGAATTTCAGGTTCGACTATTTAAAGAAATCGATTCTATTCAGTTGAAGTTGAATGATCTCATGGACGACGTGGCTATCCTACTAAAAAACAGACGATTAGAAAGTGAGCGACAAATGATTCCAAATGACGTTCCCGAAATCATGCATCAATTTCCTTTAGACGAAAAGTCACTATACGCCGTCGAATCTTGGCTAAATTCTAAAGCGGAACACAAAAAAATTCTGGTGAGATAGTGTTATTCATCGAACGTTATATTATACGAGTTATTCAAAAAATGATGTAGAGTTGGAAAAATTTCTAATTAACTATAATTACGAAATATAAATTATAATAGTATTTGGCATTAGAACTTTTCCTAATCGTAAGTATAGATTACTAATGTTTTTAGTGTCAAATATTCCATTAGTTACGAATTGCGATTGTATTCAGTATTTCCATATTTTTGTGTTCGAATAATATTTGTATTTATAATCAAAGATTTTTGTTACGCCTGCATGCAGAGCCCTTGTTTGCGCGTCATTTACAGGCTTTCAAAGGCCCGATTCATGCATTATGCAAAAGCAGTGTGTAAAATCTCGCTGTATTGGTACGCAGATTTTCACCGATGTACTAATAACGTCGCTCACTACTGCACTGTTATTTCGATGAACTTAGTCTGTAAGCGATGCACAGCAATCGTAGTAGTACTGTAGTAGCTTTTCAGGTCACAGTCAAATTGAACATAGTGATGAATTATCAATTATTCCATTGTTATTCGTTGATTTACCTTCATATAGATAATGTTTATACAATTCTGATTAATATACTAATTTCAGGCCCTAGAACTTAGTCACATCGGGGGTTCGACG
Organism: Netelia virgata; assembly: GCA_951802705.1. NCBI lineage: Eukaryota > Metazoa > Arthropoda > Insecta > Hymenoptera > Ichneumonidae > Netelia > Netelia virgata. The sequence continues at coordinate 14,606,296 of OX637866.1, forward strand.
GCTAAAGAAGTTACTCGACGCATAATGTACAGAGTCTTTACTAACGAAGTGGGATCGCTTTATTCTTGGGAAGGAGCGAAGAAAAAAAAACCTTTTAAGAAATTAACAATATCTTCCACGATCTTCAGTACGTTGCGATTTCTTATTTGTTGACTAAAGTTTTACATGCATTGTCATTTCAGATGCTGTTCGACTTTGTAAAAAAACAGCGGAATCAAATGAAGCAGAGGTGATTGGTCACATTAAAGCTTGGCTCGTCAGATGTAAAGATCGCCTTAAAATACATCGATGAAAGTTAAGGACAATGAGGTTGTTGCAGTCTCAGAAAAAAAGAGTAATGAAGATGAAAGAAGCACCGATGGCAGATCTCAAGATAGACGTGCATATAATTACGACGATGGCGCCTGTGACAAGAGTCAAGGAGAGAAAAATAAAGAGAAATCAAGAGAAGAAATAGAGCGTCTGGATCAAACTACAGGAAATAGAAAAGAAACACAAGTCGGGGAGGAAAATCGTGACCTAGAAAAAGGTACAAAACCAAACAATAGTGCCAAACGAATATTTGGAGTCAGCATGCAAAGCGAAGAAACAGACAGTGATGTTTTAAAAAATTACAGCCATGACGAAAGAGATATAGCGACAGATAAATATGGAGAACAGGACTAGAATTAGAGCAACGGTAAAAACAAATCGAATTGCCGGTTTTCTCGTATGCTCTTAAAAGCCTGCGATCATTTTTACTTCAACTTAATGAGTTTATTTTCTATTTTGATTTTAATTTCTTATCTTTGGACATTGAAAAACCTCCAAAAAGACCGTTATACGGTTCTTCCATAACAAGCTGACTTTGGAACAGAATTTTTATGTCATCGACCTGTTATGATACGACTCTTTTCTGCATATAACACTTATATTATTCGTTTTTTTTTTATTATTTATTTTGCGAATCAATAGCATAATATATAAAAAAATTGATTATGCTATCGCAACGTTATTATATTTTTATGCAGTTAGTAATGAGTACTTAATAAATTTGTTTTGAGGTTATCATATAGTTTTTAGAGCCCGGAGACCCGGGTTTTGTCTATAACAGTTGGAAAATGGGTCTTACAGATTTTGTTTTTGCATAAGTTGAATATTCTATATGAAGTTTTTGTTTTTTTATCAGATTTTTTATGTTCATATTATATTAAGGTAGTACTCTCGCCAAAGCATGTTTCTACAGATTTTTGTTAAACTTTGAATCTACATTCAGACCAATGTTATGAAACTACGTGCAAAATTTCAAAAGGATTCACCAACCCGTATTCGAGATATTAGCAATTGAAGATTGCACAATTTAACACGGGTTCTTATGGTAAGGAGTACAAAAGTTCACATCTCACGGAATAACTCCTAAACTATACAACAGATATTTTTTTTTCTTCTCTCAATTACAAAGCAACATATAACTATGTTGCTTTTAATTGAGAGAAAAAAGAAAAATTACGAAGCAACTATGTTGCTTTTAATTAAGAGAAAAAATAAAAATATCTGTAGTACAGTTTAGGAGTTATTCCGTGAAATGTGAACTTTTGTACTCCTTCCCATAAGAACCCGTGTTAAATTGTGCAATTTTCAATTGCCAACATCTCGAATACGGGATGGTGAATCCTTTTAAATGTAGACTCAAAGTTTTAAAAAATTCTGTAGAAACATGCTTTGGCGAGAGTACTACCTTAAGTTTCGTTTGCGTTAGTACGATGCATTCCTATGCATTATTTCTTCTAAATTAAGTTTTTAATTCTATGGAGAATCGTACTTATGTATGTATTGAGTTTATATAAATAAATATTCCGAAAAAGCAATGAAAATTATATTGTGTGAGCTCACTTCGACATACATAGATATATCGCTTCGTATATTATGAATTACAGGAAAGTTAGTATTACGTATAGATGTAGTATATATTTGTATGTAATGGATGAACAGATGAAAGTGGTATATGTATACCCGATCCGTAGTACATGTTTGTATTTCGTATAGGCCTACAATATTTAGCCACATACCGTGTGATACAAGCATACAATCCGGTGTGTATGCATTTCACCTACGCATCCGCATCATACGCATATATCCTGCATGTACGTGCGAGATACCTCACACATGCATATATCTTGTCTCCACATTTTCCTATGTCCCCTGCATGTGTGTACGACATCTGCCCACACACCGAACATGCAGCGTTTGTACGTATACGCTGTAGATGTGTGTGGCAGTTGGTAGATGTAATGCGTACATGCAGAGTATATGTACATGTACAGTACATATCGTACATTCGTGCATGAATGTGAAGTTGGTGGATATGTTATGTATATGCAGGGAACATACGCAAATCGCACATACATGGGTGAATGTAGGAACACATGTGTAAGTCTGATTCGGGAATGCATATTCAGGGTATATGTGCATATGGTATAAACGAATATACGATACACATTCATCGTACGTGATTGGGATGTAGATACGTATGTACTTTAGATATACAGAGTACATGTATGTGGTAATTTTTTGATATACTTAGAACATTCATGGTATAAACGTTTCACATTAGAAGTATATACATAGAATAGAAACGAATATACGATACACATTCATCGTACGTGATTGGGATGTACATACGTATGTACTTTAAATGTACAGAGTACATGTACGTGGTAATTTTTTGATATACTTAGAACATTCATGGTATAAACGTTTCACATTAGAAGTATATACATAGAATGTGCGATGTTCCGATCCCGATATTAGTACGACATACATAGAATATGATTTTGCTATCTGGGTAGATATTGAAAAAAAATGAATACCAGAAATAAAAGTTCTCGAGAATCTCATCGATCCGGATCTTTTCGCAAAGATCGCAGCAACAAAAAAGTACCGCAAAAAATCGATATTCTGCCAAAAAACTTTGCGACGCGAATATTAGTTCCAGTGCCAAAAAACTGAAGATCGATCGTGAGACATCCGCACCAGAAGATCCAACCATCAGATATCGCATTCTGAATTTTCTTACGGTGTTTTCTGCTTTATCGGAGTGTGTGAAATGCAAAAAATGTGATAGTGATATTCGATTCTCTATAGAAAGCACTCGAGGACTTGGTTTCAAAATTGTAGTGTCGTGTTCATCGTGCAATCCGACTTTCATTCCTTCGTGTCCGTACATCAACACGGCTTACGAAATAAATACACGATTTGTTTTTGTCATGCGTTTATTGGGAATTGGTTTGCGTGGAGCGGCGAAATTTTGTGGACTCATGGATTTACCGCCTCCGCTTCGCCAAACGACGTATGATAAGATAATGGAAAACATTCATTCTGCTGCTTCAAGTATTGTTGAATTGGTGCTGAAACAAGCTATCCAATAAGAACAAGAGGAAATAATAAAACAAAATCCGAGTGCTGATATCACAAAACTGACCGTTTCGGAGGATGGGACGTGGCGAAAACGTGGTTTTACCTCATTATATGGAGCTGCTGTTCTCATTGGCCAGTTGACAGGAAAAGTCGTTGACTTTCTTGTAAAATCGTTTTATTGTGCTCAATGTCAGTGTTGGAATAATCACAAAAATACCGAGCAATATGAGGAATGGAAATCTCGCCACGATGAAAATTGTCAGGTCAACCATAAAGGATCGTCAGGCAAAATGGAAGTAGACGCCATGATTGAACTATTTTCAAGATCTGTCGAAAAGCATGAAGTTATGAACACTAATTACGTGGGGGGTGGGGATTCTAAGACGTATACGGGAATAATAAATGCGAAACCGTATGGTGATGAAATTGAAATCGTGAAAAAAGAATGCGTGAGACACGTTCAAAAGCGAATGGGAACCCGTCTTCGCGGATGCAAGAAACACAACTCTGGAATCGGCGGCAAAAACAAATTGACTGCATAGCTTATACAGGGTGGGCCATCTGTTGGTACGTTTTTGAATTTCGTCGTATGACAACGGCAAACGAGCTACAGACCCGAAATTTTTACAGTTCATTAGCCATACTGTCCGCGGCACGAAACAACATGTTTTCTCTTGAAGAGCGTTTTGAAATTTTAAAAACTTATTTTCAAAGTCAGTGCTGTGTCGCCGAAACTGTGCGAATTTTGAAAAGAAATATGGGTCGTGATAAAGCACCCACCGAAGGCGCTATACGCAAATTGGTGAAGAAAGTTCGTGAGAAAGGGATGTTAGTGGATAACAGAAGTGGTCCCAGAGCTCGGACAGTGCGCACACCCGAGAATATTGAGGCTGTGGCCCAAAGTGTGAGACAGAATCCGACGACCTCAACTCGACGCCGATCGCAGCAACTGAGCATTAGTCGCACCAGCCTGAGGAGGATACTGCACAAAGACCTCGGATTATTCGCCTACAAGATCCAGATGACTCAGGAGTTGAAAGCAAATGACCATCCGCTTCGATATCAGTTCGCTATGTGGGCCATAGACCAGCTCAATAATGACGTCGATTTTGGTCGAAAAATCATCTTTTCGGACGAAGCGCATTTCCATCTCGGCGGATATGTGAACAAGCAAAACTGCCGGATTTGGCGTTCGGAACAGCCACACGCAATCGTAGAGAGACCAATGCATCCTCCAAGAGTCACAGTTTGGTGTGGATTTTGGAGTGGTGGCATAATTGGCCCATTTTTCTTCGAAACCGATGCTGGCAACGCCGTTACCGTCAATGGCGAACGCTACAGAGCCATGTTGACCAACTTTTTATGGCCTAAAATCGACGCTATGAATGTGGCCAACCGTTGGTTTCAACAAGATGACGCCACATGCCATACAAGCCGACTTACGATCGACCTTCTGCGCACCAAGTTTAACAACCGCATAATCAGCCGTTCAGGAGATGTCAAATGGCCTGCGCGTAGCTGCGATTTGACACCGCTGGACTTCTTCCTGTGGGGTGCCGTTAAAGACCGATGTTATGCGGATAATCCAGAGACAATTCCAGCTTTGAAAAACAACATTACGACTGTTTTGAGTGAAATTGGCGCCGAGGTAGTTCAAAATGTCATCACTAATTGGGGTGACCGAATGGCATACTGTAAGGCCAGTAGAGGGAGCCACATGAACGAAATCGTTTTTCATTCTTGACGGGGATACTTTTAGCTTTACAACAACAACAAAATTAATAAAAAATATCAATGCATACTCTTTTGATCGCATTTTTAAAAACGTACCAATAGATGGCCCACCCTGTAGATAAACTGAGTATTTACTATGGTTTAGCTATTCGTAGAAACTGTCACTCCAAGGATGAGATGAAAAAAGCGATATGGGCAACATTCTACCATTACAGCTCAACAAACAGCAATCCTCAACATCATTTCTGTCCCGAAGGTCCCGAATCGTGGTGTAAGTGGCAACAAGTGAAAGCCAAAAACCAACTGAAAAATTTCTGTCACGATTATGCTGCATTGCCACAAATGGTATTAGATGCCATCAAACCAATTTACGAAGACCTCAGCAATGACAAATTGTTAGAACGCTGTGTTGGCGGATATACGCAAAACTGCAATGAGATCTTCAATCAATTAATTTGGAAGATAGCTCCAAACACAATGAACAGCGGGTCCAAAATTGTTAACATTGCTCTTGTTCTGGCAGTATGCACGTTCAATAATGGTGTGACCTCACTACTTGAAATTATGAACGTTTTGGGAATATCGGTTGGGTCAGGAGCGCACTTATTCGCTACGCAAGAAGATGAAACTTGCATAGCGAAAGCCGAGCTGCAAGCACAGGGACATACAATAGAAAGTCGAATACGGCGCCGACAACAAAATTTAGAAGCCATGAGCATTCCGTCGACCGTAGACGACCTACACTATGGGCCTGGTATCGATGATTCCATGTAAGTTGACAAATTTTATCATTTATTTATTCCCAAATTTTCAAACACGTTTTTCAAATCGGTACCCAAAATTTCTCGAAAACCAATGAACCGATTGCCTTGAAATTTGTTGTACTTATGCTATATGCGATTTTCTAGTACGTGTCATAGGATTTTTTTTCGTTCCTTAGGTTTCTTTTATAAACAAAATAATAACTAATTTTTTGTCCAAAAATCATTATTTATGTTCAAACGTTCGCCATTTTGTCATAAATCGATATTTTTAAAATCGGCTATGACAAGTACTAGATTATAGTATCTAGTTTAATAACCTTTTTGGTTTTTTTTTTCAGATGATTTTTGAAGAAACGCCAGTGGGTACCGCGTATGAAGATTTTTTTACGGAGCTTCAAAGAACATGCGACATCTCGAAATATTTCCGATATTCTTTAAGAATAAAAATTAACCATATTCTTGAATGTGTATACTTTCATTTGGTTTTAACTACAATCCGAAATTTCAAATACGGATTGTAGTTAAAACCAAAAACCGACGACCATAAGGTGCGAATCGCGCGTGTTCTAATTATTGGTGTGTCTCATCACCCTGCTCCCGCCCACCAGATCCTCGCTCGAACATTATGACTATAATAAATGTAATAGTATGTATTTTTTTGTTTAAACAAAAGAAACATTAGAAGCAATATGGTCGTCGACCATTGGCTTCAAAATTTTATATTTCATATTTTTTACAAACAAATTTCATAATTCATTTTTTTCTCATATAATTCTATATATTTTTTCTCGTGTAAAATAAAAAAGAATGTCATATATATCTGGTTCATACAATTTCTTATTTTAAAAAATCGCGGCTAAGGTACAATTTTGTTCAGAAAATCGTTACATTTGCACAAATTCAATCTGATTATACGCAGTTCCATGAGAGCGAAAGCCCAGCCCGTTTTCATGAGACGCACGAATCATTTCTTGGACCGTCCAATCATTCTGGACGGTCGAAAAACCGTGCAACTTTTTTCCAAATTCATGACGACTCTCTCGCCGTATTTGGTTTTGACGATTCGTATATCAGTCACCGGATACACCTTCAGAGCTGACAATTCGGACAACTTTTTGATTGGGAGAAACCCATCAAAAGACCTACCTCATTGATTTCGCATTAGTTCATGTCGATCGAAAAATAGATTTTTCACAAAATTTGTTTTGTTAACACTCGAATTTATGAGTACAAATAATTCAAGAGACAAAATATTCAATACGAAACTGCGTTTTTACACGATGACGTTCCAAACTTAATTTGCCCAAATATTTTTACCAACAATTGAGTTCGCGATCGTGCAACAATTTTTGTTTCCCGCGGTCAATATTTCGTATTAATTGTCTATGGCAAATTAGCAGTTCACGTCTCTTCAACGGTGATAACTTTTGACAGTGCCGTGTGAAGACTGATGCAACGACTGATTGAAGCCGTCGTCAGCGAGTCTTATTTATATCGAATTCGATCTACCAACTCATTTTAGTGACTAATTCTTAATTATTATTATTTTACGATATAAATGCTATGAGAGCATAAAGTCGAGACAAGTTGAGACAAGTCGAGAGAAGTATAGATATATCTTTCGTGGGGAACTATCCAACAAGATTCGAGGCATTGTCATTTGTATATAGGGTATTCAAAAAAATCGAAAAACACCCATGATATATATACATTGTTCTACCTGTTAATAATGAGACCCTGTATATTAATTACACGAAAACCGATGCCTCTGTAATACTCTCCAATATAGCGAATGTTCTAATAGCAGCGTATACAACAGCACACGCGGTTGTGAAATTCTATAGTTATCTCCAGCACTTGGGTCGTCTTGCCCTATACTGTGACACAGACTCTGTAATATATGTATCGAAGAATATGTACCTGTGAATATGAGCCCCCGACCGGTCAGCTTTTAGGGGATCTCACCGGTGAGGTATGCTCTTATGGCGAGGGTAGTTATATAAAAACATTTGTTTCGGGAAATCCAAAATTGTATTCATTTATTGTGTAATGCCCCAACGGTTTCAAAAGTGAGGTGTGTAAAGTAAAGAGCATACCACTCAATTTTACCAATAGCTCATTAATCAATTATAGATCCGTGCGTTCTTTTATAACTGGTGACACAGAGGCGCCAGTTGTTTTACGCTACGATGCTATTGGACGGACGGCATTTCATCAGGTCGTTACACATCCCGAAACAACAACATGTATGCCATCGAGCGTCAAACGATGACGTGATGGTGAATATGGTTCGCTCCCTTACGGTTACAGGCTTTAATATTGTAAAATATTGTTATTAATGTAAAATATTTGTTATTATCGTAAAATATGTATGCTGTTACTGTAAAATAAAAACTTGTATACATATGACCAATGCTTCAAATTACACAGTCGTATAGAAAACACACTCATTCGTACAGGTGGACACATGGTAGAAGCATCCCTGAACCTCGATGTTCTGTGCCCCACGGGCTGCGTTAAACGTACTATGTAAACAACGGTTTGACGTTCATAGTGCTCATGAACAGTGAGTCATTCGAGAGAATTACTTTCTATTATTCCATGTGGCAGCCCGCATACACAGAGTATGGCAGAGTTTCATGAAGGTTTGCCACAAAGTGCCGATTACGCGTACGATCCTCGCGCAATACTCATAATAATCGTCGATTTGATGCGCAAGGCGTCGAACAATAGCGTTGTAGATCTTTTCACTAAAGGCAGCCATCATAAAAACCTGTAACGGGCAAATTCAAACTTAACAAAATTTTCGATACCCACGAGATAGAGTGGGGAGAGATAGAATCGGACGGCCCGACTAAGGTGTGAAAACGAGAGAGCAGTTGTTCGGCGTGCGTACAAGTAATAGGCCAAAAGATTACGAATAAACGAATATCCTAAATATATCATTTAAAAACGCAGTCTTACAACAGTTATTTGCAATATCCTGACACCGTTAATCTCCTACAAACCTGAGTGTTATTTTAATTACCCAAAACTTGTTCCATCAAGGACACGGTCAGCGCGATATTTCATTAAATGCCAACTATATCGTAATTTTCAAAAACCCTCGTGAACGTGCTCAAATTGAACATCTTTCAGGCCAGGTATACCCGGAAAACCCGCGATTTCTACAAGAGGCCTATCACGACGCAACATCCAAACCGCATGGTTTTTGTTACTCGATCTGAAAAAATCATCTCCTGATAACTGTAGATTCCGTACTTGTATTTTTAAGTTAAAAAGCAGTTCCGGAACAACCGAATTATCGGTTTATCGCATGTAATGGCGTCTAAAGCATCGTCGTGTCACGAAAAATGTATAACTATATTGAGTGCGTTTCAACAATGCAACACAGCGCATAGTACATCTGACACGCACAAAAAACAAACAAGTGCTAGCCATTCTGTTTGTCAGTATGTGTGGCACATTCTTAGGGGCCCCAAAGACATGGAACGCAAAGGGGCCTAAAAGGTGTTATACATCAGGATGGTCGGCAGTTCATCGGAAGTAATGGCGCGGGGTAGTTCGCCACTCTGCAAAAGCACGTTGTGATATTGCGAGCTCTTCAACATCTCAATAAGGAGCAACGCGCGGCTGTTTTACGTAAAGCAGTTTCAAGCATTACCCGCTGTATGTGTGAGTGTGCAAGAAACGTTCTTTACGGTAATGTACGACTGATGACCGACCAGAGGAAGAAATTACGTCGGTACGCACCAGTTCTCCGACGTTTAGCCTCAAAAAAAGGTTGTTGGAAGGGTAAAAAACGATTTGTTCAAAGCAGTTCAAAGCGGCGGGTTTCTACCGCTCTTATTAGCACCAATACTAGGTAGTGTTCTATCGAATTTGATTGGTGGCCGTGGGTAATAGAGCACGCAAGAAAAATAGTGCTCGTGCCGGAGGAACATCTAGCGCAGCTGAACACACAAAGTCACACGCAGTCGGTTTTTAACGTGGATGCGTTTCAAACACGACCAGTGCGGGGTATTGCCGCGTACGCTGGCTCGATTAATCATGGATATGAATGAAATTTTGCATTCCAATGCATACAAGGATAAGAGGGAAAAATGGTCGGCGTACTTGACTGTACTACAACGTTATCTCCACTTCATCGCTGATGGGTGAGCTCAGCTGTACCGCGGGCTTATGAAGAATAAACACTATGTAGAATCTCATTATAATAGAAAAAAAAGAATCAACCGGTGACGGCATGAGCGACAATGTCATAATTGAAAGTGAACCAGCTAATTTTCGCGTGAAAGCGAAACAGCTGCTACGCCGTTTGCGTGGTGCGCCACGATCTAATTTTTCTTGGGATTCTGTCAGAGTTATGTCGGTCAGCGTAAACACGGATAAAGGATTCCAATATTGTTGATCTCGTGAACGACGCTATGAGGGCTAGGAAAATACCTAATCCGGCTGGAAGCACCGCCGTTGCCAAAGTTCTGCGAACGATCAAGACACCTCGGGAATTTATCGGTAACGAGGAGTTGTGGGCGAAGTCTGAAGCTAACACACCGCAGCGTCCGGAGAACATATCACCGGTACGACAGATACAGGGAGACATGCAGAGAGACGATGGCTGTCATACTAAAAAAATACATGTAATTTAGGCTAACCTCGAATTATAATCATGAAAATCTTAGAACAAGTGTACTGTAACCCTGCTAATGAAGCATCGTTTTCAGGTGCTACCAAATTGTTACGTGTGGCACGTCAGAAAAAAATTCCCGTGTCAAGGTGCTACAGCAGCTTGAAGCACAGAATACTTATATAAAACACAGACCCGTGCGACGTCATTACTGATATAAGGGATGAATTTGGCAAGCCGATACCATACGGGTATGGGACGTTGACAGTGACGTTAAAGTTCAAACGTACAGGTTAACCTGAACAGATCTGAAATGGCTTACTATGACGAATACTTTGATATGCAAACGGGTGGTGGTGGTGGTCGTCGAATCGGCTATGGTGCTATCAGTCATGTGAATATAGTCTCACCGAATCAAAAGGGTCACGGTATTGGGAGTTTCCTTGGAGATCTCGTCCGACGACAAATGCCTCTCTTGAAACGAGGCGCTCGGGCTGTTGGTAAAGAGGCGCTTTGCTCGGAAATAAACGTGGCTATGGATATCATGGATTCTGGTATTCATCTGCGAGAAGCATTCAAAATGCGCCTGCGAGAATCAGGGGAGAATCCGAATCGTAAGGCTGAAGAAAAAATTAGTACGCTCGTGAAAGGTTCGGCCTATAAAGCCGGTAAAATTGATAAATTGATGCATTCTCTTGCCGGGAGCGTATCACGACGCACCGGTGTGAAGAAATGAAAGAAGACCGTGAAGTCGCGAAAACGCTCGGGGTCTGTGAAAAAGAGACAGGGGAAGAAGGAGAAGAAGGCTGTGAAAAGAAGAAGAAGAGCAACAACACAGACGACTAAGAACCGTTACAAGAAATCAAGAACAGTGGCAGATATTTTTGCCTAATCAGATCTCGGAACAAATGGCTTTCTTACACGTACACTCGTGTGAGTGCCTTAAGTCGGAACTTGAGCTATTTACACTACCACCGACCCAGGCAATAATTAAGGGAACGCATACAGTGTGTTACAAGCCAATCTCATCATTGACGGATGATTCACCGATAGAGTTTGTCATACCGGGCTAGGGTGATGAGTACATTGATCTTGCCTACACCATTCTGAGTATACGTGTTAAGATAGGAAGCCCTGATAAAGTGGATGCGTCGGCTCCCAAAATATGACCTGCCAATAATCCACTGCACTCAATATTCAATCAGATCGATGTTTTTATAAACCAGAAACTTGTGTCACCTCCTAACAATGTTGATGCGTACAGGGCATACATGGAAACTTTCTTTAATTACGGGCCTGGTGCTACGTCGTAGCATCTCACGAGTACTCTATAGTATAATGATTCACCGGGTAAAATGGATGATACAGTAGATAATAATAGGGGGCTTACAAACAGTCGGACCATATTAGGTAAGAATAGAACGATCGATCTCCTTGGTAATTTGCAGTGTGATATCTTCAATCAAGAAAGGTTTTTGCTAAACGGTGTTGAGATGCGTCTACGTCTCGTACGGACCAATAACACTTTTTGTCTCATGAACTCTTCGAACGATTGAACCATACATATTACGGAGGCATCACTACTTGTACGACGTGTTAAGGTAGCACTCGGTATACTTCTGGCCCATACAAGAGCACTGTCCAAATCTACAGCGACGTATCCTTTGACACGACTCGCGGTTAAAGCGATATCCTTGCATGCTGGGACACACGGTGATACTCTTGATAATGTCATACTTGGTTAACTGCCTAAACGTATAATTGTCGACTTTGTCAATAATAAGGCTTTTAACGGTGACCGTAAAATGAACACCGTCAATTTTCAGAAGTACAACATTAATTATTGTTCTTTGTATGCCGATGGTTTGCAAATACCGTCAAAATCTCTACAGTCGGACTTCACAGATGCTCACGTGTATGTGGATGCATACCACGCACTATTTTCCGGTACAGGTATGTACTTTCTCAAGGAGGGCAATTGTATTACACGCCCAAATTATTCGGCTGGTCATTGTCTCTTTGCATTTGATCTTATACCCGATCTCTCGGCCAATAGTAGCACTTATTGGAATCTTGTAAGACACGGTAGTGTGAGGATAGAAGTACGTTTCGCTGCAGCCCTAACTTCAACGATTAATTGCATTGTGTATGCTGAATATGATACTGTGTTGGAGATTAACTCTTCCAGACAAGTAATTGGGGATTCTAGCGGCTAGATCGCGAGGCTTATACAGGGGGGAGTGCCATATATCCACAGAGCGTTCAATATTTGTCATCATTCTGCATTGAAAACCCGACGCCTTACGACGATTGAGAAGAATCAATAACATCGTTATTGATATTCAGGGCCTGAAGGATAAATATAACCATTTTCTACCTAAAGAAGTTGCCGGGATCTCTATAAAGACATTTTGTGGACATTATTGTGTTATGTTTCTGCGTTTCTTGTTTACATACCTCGGTATTTTTTTGACTGAGGAGGTGCGGAATCCATTTATGGATACCACGAGTCATGCGGGCTGGTGTGATGCTGGCCTCCTGGCCGGACAGCCCACTTCCGAGGGCCCCCCTCCGCCAGACTACCCGCTAAACCGCCACCTCCTATGCCCCCCCCACTGTCCAGGTACTATAACGAAGATGATGCGTCTAGCTGGGGGTCCGCGTCCGTCTCGTCGTTCTGTGCGCTGTTTATTTCCGTCTTTCATTTGTTTGTCGCGTCGGGTCCGTCATGTCAGGCAGCCGTCTGCGTTTTTTCATCCAAGTATCGTCTTTGTGTATGTGGCAACCTGCTGGCACTGCTCCTTTCCCCGGAGCATCACCCCACGATGTTATAGTGGTGATGTCGATTCACGAGGTCGCCTCCAGTCTTTATCGTTCTTCTGTCCAGTGGATGCATTCAAAAAGCGTATGCTCCGTGTCGTCCCGTTCGTGTCCGTAGTAGGTGCAGCCTGGAGTCTGCACTTTATCCATTTTGCAAAGGTACCGTCTGAAGAAGCCGTGTCCAGTCAATAGTTGGGTGACGTAAAAATTCACGTCCCCAAAGTCCCGTTCCGTCCACGGTCTCCGGTCATTTATCAACCGTCTCATCCAGTTGCTCGTTCTCCCGTCTGTCCATCGTTGTTGCCACGTTTGCATAGTGCTGTCTCTTTCCGTCTTTGCAGCGTCCTGTTGTGTCTTGCCCTCCGCTCTGTCATGGATCCTCTTGCGCTCGACCGCAAGAAGATCGATGGGGATTACGCCTGCCACCACCAGCACTGCCTCTGCTGAGACAGTCTGGTAGGAGCAGGCAATCCTCAAAGCCCCCCGTCTTTGTACTGTCGCCATTGGGTGGCAGTATTTTCTCGTCTTTAGGGAATCCGCCCAAATCTCCGTGCCATAGAGAAGGATCGAGTGGGTCGTTGAAATTAAAAGTCTCCGTTTTCCCGGTCCGTTCGTATTTGCCATCAGGCGGCTTAAAGATGCTACCCTTCCGGCCGCCTTTTGGGCTGTCTTTCGTATATGAGGCCAGAAGGTCATCTTTGTATCCAGAGTCACCCCCAGGTACTTGACTTCCCCTCTGGCCCCGATCTCGTCTGTCCCCACTTTCATCAGTAGTCTTGTGTCTATGCGTTTCCGTGTAAGAAACACCAGTTCAGTCTTGTCCGTTGCTAATTGCAGTCCGTGCTCTGTCATCCATCGTCCGACCCGTCTCATTGTCTGGTTCAGTTTATACTGTGCCAGTTCTGGAGACCGCTCAACGATCCCTGCTACCACGTCGTCAGCGTAAGCAACGAGGCGAACCCCGAGTGGAAGCTCGGCTGAGCAGGCTGTCGTATGTTGCGTTCCAGAGGTCTGGTCCCAGTATGGATCCTTGGGCGACCCCCGCAGTGATTTGTCTCCTTTTTTGTCCTTCCGTCATCTCGTATATTTTCCGTCTGTTGCGCAGGTAATCCTCCGCTGAATGTCCCTGTCGTTAGGCACGTATTGTACAAGTCGAGATATATGTCCGGCCTCAGGCTAGCCATCAGTCGGACAACCTCGACAGGTACCCCATCCGGCCCGGGCGTATTACCAGTCTTCATCGCCTTGGCTGCTCGTGTGAGCTCCGACGCGGTAAAGATGGGGCCTTCCGTAGTCTCGCATTCGTTCGTTGCGTCCGTACGGATGGAATGCGTCGGAAATAGTCCGTCCACGATGCATCCCGCGGTTTCAGCATCTTTCAGTTCTGGTGGAATCCAGGCCCCTAGTTTGCCGGTCACAATTTTGTAACCGGTTCCCCAAGGGTCCTGGTCCACCTCCTCGCAGAGCTTCTTTCAGCATCGCTCTTTGCTGTCCCGTATGGCGTTTGTCAGCTTTTTCCGTTCTGTCCTGTATGCGACCTGAATGGTTTCCCTTTCAGGTTTCCCGCCGGCCCTCGTGGCACGTCGTCGGTTTTTGAGACAGTTCTTTCGCAGTTCGGCTATCTCGTCCGTCCACCAGTATTGTGCGCGTTGGTTACGTCTGTATTGCCGTTTCGGCATTGTGCTGTTGCACAGCCGCGGCGTCAGTTTGGCCGTCTCATCTGCCAGTCGTTCTGCCCTTTGCCGGCCAGTCAGCTCGGGGGGGAGGGGGCGTTATCGGAGCTGGCGCGCTGCCGCCAGCTCATTCGTGGCGTCTTTGTTCGCCCTGCTTCTTCGAAGGCGGTGTACTGGTAGTCGCTGGCCGTGAAGTCTTCGATCACCCGCCATCGCCCCACCCGTGGCAGTATTTTGCCTATCGTCAGTGTCACAGGGATGGAGTCGCCAAATCCTGGGCGTCTGTATGTCGGTGTACTTCCTGGATTTACTACCACCAGATCTAACCTTGTGGCCATTTCCGGTAGTAGCCATCCTCGTTTGTTCGTCACTTTCGTTCCCCACTTGATCGTCCTCGCATTGAGGTCCCCCGCCACCACGATGTTATACCGCACGAATATCGCACTGCACAATATTTTTCGGGATACGCTAATTGTAAGGGTATTCCGAAACGGACTTAAACTAAGAAAAATGTTTCGGCACGCTTACGAGCAACTGACTGCATCATGTAGCGCTACCGACGAGAGAGCGAAGACAAAGCAGGCTGTGCCAGAGTCTTCCGAAAAACGCCGATGGGTAACGAGATGCTCGGCCCAAAACTCAGATACGTTTTTAATAAAGTTTAATCTCAACTATGGCGTAGAGGTGTATTGAGTTTCTAGGCACCTTTAATAAACCATCCTTACATGATTAAGGGTTAGAACCCAAATGAAACGTCCAAATAAAAAGTATTTATTGATAATTAAACGAAAGAACGGATAGACGGATCTCTTACGAGAATCCGTCGAACCGCACGTACAGCAGGTATTAAAATTTAAATTCAGACTGACTCAATGTTAGCTTGCTGGTCCTTTTATATGGTTATAAGTGGAGCAGCTTAGTCAACATTGTTTTGTTGTTTGATGCGTTGTTTGTTTGTTGTTTGGCCTAATCGATGTATGCACTACTTATAATGTACTTATTATAATGTATTACTTATTATCGGGGCACAACATGTCCCCGGGCAGACTCCCAATTCCGTCTTCCAGGAGTGCTACCTTTCTCCCGAACTCCGCGACGGAGGAGTTCGGGGTCAAGTAGACGCTGACGTAAGTGACAGCGCCAACATTACCCCAGACGTAGTCTTAACCAGCGCCGCCTTCGGTCGCACAGGATCAGTATGTCTGCGTCGTGTTCGTCGGCTATCTGTGGCAGTAACATGTCCGCTGCTCTGCTTCGATTCATGTTTCCCTGTATATTCTGTCCATCTTCCGGCCTGCTTCCTGCACTCCTCCAGCGCGACCCCGAAAACCGTGCACCTCGCGCTTCCCGCGAGTTGTGTTACGTCCGCATGTCCCGCCTCGCCACATTTTCTGCAGCTTTTTGTCCGGTCCTTGTTCGTACAGTTAGCCTTCGTGTGTCCATATCCCAGGCACTTGTGGCATTTCGTCACTGTAAGTCGTAGTCTCACCCGGCATCGTACCTATCCTATTGCGATCCGGCCCCGGCCCAGCACCGCCCTGGCTTCCTGCGGTTCGAGGTCGCAGACCGCCATATACTGCTCGGCCCGGTTAGGACCGAATATAAGGACACTGAAGTCCCCGTCTCGTCCCGTTTCTCGTTTCAGTGCCTGTGTCACCTCTTCTGTGGTTGTGACACAGTCCAGGTCCATGATCTCCAGTTGTGCCCTGGGTATCATGGCCCTGACCCTGCCCATGTCCCCGACCGCCTTTTAGAGCGCGCGTCGGAAGTCCTCTGGTCCATCCGTGTTTGTCTGTATTTTGAGGAGACACAGTCCCTCTTTCGTCTTCCTCATGTTCGTCACCTGAACGTGGCTTTTCGTCGGGTTCACTGTCGTCCGTGTTTTCCGGAGTATATCGGAATACGAGGTATCATTTCTGGGGTTGACCAGCATGGCCGTCCCTCTTGTCCCCCTGTGTTTGGGGGTTGCTCTGCTCTTGCTCGGGTCGTCGCGTTCGACCCGTCCGTTCCGTTTTTCTGTTCCGTCGTTTTCGTCTTTTTCGTCTTTTTGTTTGTCGCTATTTGCCAGACTCTGGCCGCCTCCGTTTGTCTCTGTGGTGGTCGTTTCGGTGCGGTCTCTGGAGGGGTCTTCGTGGCCTCTTGTTTTCGTTTCGTCGGTTGCACTTCCCATTCCGTCTCCGTTTCTGTCTCTCCCGTGTCTGTCTCCGCCAGATATATGGTTGTTTGTCTTTCCGTGTCTGTCCTGGTTCGCGTGCTTAAAGCGACGTCTGCGGCCTCGGAAATCGTTGTTGTGCCGGTTTTCACCGTCATGTTCATATTCTTCTGTTTGGCGGCTGCCTTGGCCATTTTCGTCGCTGTCATCTGTATGCCCTTTAGTAGCTCCATCAGTTCCGGCTCATTTTGTCGTAGTGTTGTGGCATCCGTTGTTGCTGCGTTGTTCGTTGTCTAGTCTGTATACGCATCCTGTTTTCGTCGTCGTAGGCGGAGGTCGCCGAGCGTACTCCGCTCCTTGCGCTCGACGCGCTGTCCGTCCTGCTTCGTCCCGGTAGATGCAAATTTGCCATTTCTGTGTATTCCGTTGTTTGTTGTAGTTTGTCTTTTTGTTTGTTGAAAGCTTTAGTTATATCCATGTTTGTTTCGACGAGTATTCAGGAAAAAGACATCTGCCCCCACAGAGCCTGATTGTGGGGGTAATGCTAATTAGTATGGGGTTTCGCCCGGTTCCCCGTAGGCATCCTGCATGGCACTTTGACCCAAGTGCCATCCAGCCCTCGGCACGATAGCTTACACC
Organism: Netelia virgata; assembly: GCA_951802705.1. Lineage (NCBI taxonomy): Eukaryota > Metazoa > Arthropoda > Insecta > Hymenoptera > Ichneumonidae > Netelia > Netelia virgata. The sequence goes on from OX637866.1 coordinate 14,624,101, forward strand.
TTAGCTTGGGGAGTGGTCCGCGACAGTGCCTTTGGTCGCCTTGGCCGGGTTTTATGCCGACCGGCTTTTTTATAGCTTCCGTTGACCAGAAAATTCCGCGACCCCACCGACCAAGGTCCCGGTCACCGTGTGACGCCCCGTTTCCCTGTCCGGCTAGAGGTCGCTTCACGCTCTGGATGTCCCTCTATCCGCCACCTGTGGACGCGCCCGGTCGGCCTCACCCCAGTTTCCCGCGCCTCTTTACGAGGAGAAGGGAACCGCGGGACATAACTTGGTATTAATAGATTTAGGAGTGCATTTTCAACGGATTTAACACGGAATGATAAAATAGTGTATAACTACTACAATGAGTATATGAATCAGCGCAACAAATCTAAACCCTTGAATAATGTGCTCAACAAGGGAGCCATGGGGAGCTGTGGGGGAGGTTACCGTTATAATAATCTTAATACTTTTTAGTCTTAAAACTTTGGCTTGCATACAAGCCTGCTGTTCTCACACTCGCTAATTATACCATGATTGTGGGCTGAACAATAAAGTATATTTTTAAAAAATGTGTGTGTTCTTCGTCTCGACATTCTTGAACCTCATAGGACAATGATTATAATCCAAATATTTTCGTGGTGAGCGGTTCAATTGTTAGAACATCTTAGAGGGTTATTCACGTAAAGACATGCGCCGTTGCGAGCTCGATCCTCACTTATTACAGATTTTACAAATGCTGATATCTGCAAACGATACCTGGTGATATGGTAAACTAATACTACCACCGCCACCACCAGCACCCCCCCCCCCCCCACCGCCACCATGGCTGCTTACTGTTTCTGCAAAATAAACAAATGTTGCACCAATTAAATTCAGGTTGCTTCTCTCTGCATACAAAGTAGCGGTATGGATCTACTTGGGGTCATGCAGACCCATGTTTTTGCAAAATAAGCAAATATTCCACCAATTAAATTCAGACTGCTTCTCTTTGTATAGAGAATAGAGGGGGGGGGGGGGGGGGGGTCTGATGTATGTGCGCGCCTTGATAGACGATTGATTGTCCTGGAGTCTTCAAAGAAGTAAGCATCCCCGATTGACCGTGCGTTTAGATGCCTTTTTGTGAGATATTGCAACGAAAAAAGCAAAAATACACGCGATATCGGAGTTACGTGCTTTAACAATAAAACTGAGAACACTGGACAATGGATTGCACACGAATCAACCAAGTGGGACGTTTGGAGACACTTCTTCCCGTCAAAAGATTGTCCGAGTTGGAAGTCCAAAAATACCAATATATTACCGGTATAAAAATTGTCCAAACGAAATGGGGTACGCGAATTATCGTGGCCGTGGATGGTGAGTTTACGTGCTATCTACCAATGAGATTAGTCAAGGCTTTCAAAGAATCGGACGAGCTATTGCAACAAACGAGGGAGGCGGCGAATAGCAAACATTTGATTATGCAGTATTACGGCACGAAGTAGAAGAAGATCAATTGTAAAGCTGCTTAGGAATAATTATCAACAGGTATGTACTAAAAATCATGTATAAAGCGCCTATGTCGCGATACGTATATACGATCCTTTCTCACACCATATGTCCATTTCTGTCTTCCATAGTTGAAGCATCATCTGGTCAACAACGGCATAAAAAGCGTAAATGATATTGAGAAAAAGTAAAACCTGAGAGAGAGATAGACATGTGACGTCTATGGGCCCAAAGAAGAAGAAGAAGAAGGAAAGAACAAGATGCTAACGATTAAAAATTCTAGTATACACTATTTATCGTATTACTTTTTTATTGTAAAATATATATTACCGCTTTATTGAATATTTATTGTAAAAATGTATATATACAACGCATAATTATGAAGTTTTGAGATTTAATAAAAACAGTCAGAATATATATATTGTGACGTTGCACAATTTTATCCTCCCCCGCTGCTCCAGCTCGTCCCAAAGTCAGCCGTTTCACCGATCTAAAATACAAATTAACAGTAAGTATTATTATTCCCTTCCCCTATATTATAATTGTAAATCGTACAAACACTTGCGCGTCGCCCCGAAGAACTTACACGACGCCCCGAAGAATACTATCACCGCTAAGAAGAGCCACAGCATCCCCCGGATAACCATCGTCATCGTCACCCGGACATCACCCACGACCTAACCTAAAATAAAATAACAAGAGCAAGAAACAAGAAAAAGAAGTTATACACCGTTGGAAGAAAACCTACCGGCAGTACTAGGAGATCACCCGAAGTCGTCCTCGCCATCGAGGATACCGCACTCACACCATCACGAGACCGCCACATCAATGTTGTTACAACAAAATTTTAGCCCGCACTCTCCAAATAAACTACCGCACATGTCACCGGCCACATCTCATCAGCTGTCCCCGAGCCATCAATCGGCGACGGCGACGCAATAACTAAGGAGATGGCAGCAGCGTCCGGCGACACCGATAGCCTTCCCACCCGTCCTACTTACCCGACACCCTATCCTACCATATCGATAAATCCTCGTTACGCCTAGTTCCCGATAGAGCCTGCCCCCAACATTGTCCCCAGAAATATCGACCCGAGTGTCGCCTCATCGATTGACCCGTGAACCGCGCGGCCAATCATGGATCAAGGATCTCCCGTGTCTCGTCAAATCAGAGGCACGGGAGAAATTTAAGAACACCCCGGAAAATTCGCAAGTTCCGGCACGCCATGTGCCGGACACTTTGCGACGAGCGGTGGTAGAAGAAAGACGAAAGTATAGAAGTGACAGGCGATAAAGAATTTAGAGGAGAGTTAGAGTGCGAGAATAATTAGAGTTGAGGAAGAGATAGAGAGAGTGAGAGTGAGTGGTGAGCGAGGCAACGGAGTAAGCTGGAAAGAAAAGGAGAAAAGAACCAAACCGAATATCGAATAATCACGACGACCGGCACGCCACGAGGACCACGAGCGAGAGCGAGAGAAACGTAAGTGTTTGCACCATCGAAATTTTGGCACCGATCTTTTTCACTTTTATACTCTCCTTTGCCTTTGCGAAAAATTTGTATTCGAGTCCTCCCCCCCCATTCTTGTTCCCGGTGTAGAGTCTCCCTAAGAATTAATTACCTCCGTGAATTTTCACGGAGGAATAATCATAAGTTAACCGCGAAGTGGAACGGCTGTGTAATCTTAAGTCGCGTTATATCCGAGATTTTCCCGACGGCCTTCGACTGTCCTCGCCAGTCAGTGTTCGCGCTACCCGTATTTACGTTTTTTTTTTATAGAGTCCCCATCTATCTCGTCCAAGTTCTCACTTGGCGAAATATTATTTCAAATATCGTAAATTGGCCAGTGGTAATCATTAAGAGGCCATCGCGTCGGAGAACCCACCCTGAGCTACCCCTAATAGTGCATTCGCCCCTAGTCTCCCAGTATAGATTGTTTGCACCCCCTTCCTTGAGATAAAATTTATTTTGTTATTTTTTTTTATGTAAAAATAACTGGCGCCCATCAATATTAACGGTATAAATTTTTTTTTATATTTCCCCCGAGATCGTCCGCCGAAGTTAATAGTACGACTTTTTAAGAGTTTTCTGTGATATATAATTGTTAAATAGCGATATCTAAATAAAATAAGGATTGTGATATTTTGTGAAGTCGTGTCGCCCATATTCAGTTAATTTTTTTGTCCCCCACCTTTCCCCCAGTTATTCCCTCCCCAACGGCGTGACAATATATATATATATATATATATTGTGACGAGGCGTTATATTCCTCGCAATCGCGGAAAATCGAAATATTCTTCCGAATATTAAAGCGAGATAGAAAGAGCAGAGTCGCGTCGTCTCGCACCCGTGGTCAGAAAAATTGTACTCTAGAATATGCGCTGCCGAGATACTTCGTGATTTTCAGAGGCACGAGGTCACGGAAAGTAAACATTGCCGGCAGTACGCGAGAGACGACCCCCGGTGAACGAGAGAGATAGAGGGATGGCTGTATCGGCGATCGAGAGTCGATCGTCCATAGGACCCCCCCCCCCCCCCCCCCCCCCCGATAGGACCACGAGGGAGCTGGCGAGCGAGAGTGACGAGACAGCAGTAGTGTGATCTCGACCACGAGGCGAAATTGAAGTATTTAGAAAAGAGAATTGTAAAGAGTACGGTAGTTATAGAGAGTGAGAAGGAGTGAGTGAGTGAGAGCGTAGTAGAGCGGAGCGAGCGTGAGAGAAAAGCGAGAAAGAGGAATCGAAAAACGCTGAGCGACGGGTGCACCAGATCTGGCGGATAAAAAGGTAGGCGCACGAAGGTGCAATTCTTTATTTGCCGGTACGAGCACGCGTACCGTCGGACGCGCGGGAGTAGATTTGTGCCTATCTCGTAACGTGTCCCGTAACACGCATTTAGCCGCCCCTACCGTCGTCTCCGGGGGGATAGGGCTACCTCACTCTGAGCGCTTAATGTAAAATAATTGTTTCCGAAGAGTGATTGTCACGCGAATAATTATTGTAACTTAATATTGTAAGAAAAGATTGAGTAACATCCAACTAGGGGACCGAAATAATAAATAAGTCTTTGTCAATACTTTAAACACGTTTACTCACACGTTAATTTCGGAGATTTGCTCAAATTAATGTGATCGATGCTCGTCCTTCGACCCTACCATTCCCTGAGTGTTGAATAAAAGAGAAGAAAGAAAGAACGAACAAATAATAATTCCTTTGGTGCTACGGGGTTGATACAAACACCTGGCGCCCAATTGGAAATTGGAGAAAGAAGCGGATGGTATAAATAAAATTGTTGGGGCGTCATTAATGATTTTGGACGGGTAGCTCTTTTCGGCTTTCGCGAAATTTTGTCGGAAAGAGCTCGTCACAATATATATTATCGGTTTTTGAGTATTTATTGTAAAATGTATATTGTGATGTCGCGAGTCATTTATTTATGTATTTGTTGTGATTGGAGCTGCCGACTCGGCTACGGAACGTGGTAGTTGAGAGGAAAAACGCGGTAGACACTTGATCGAGAAGCACAAGACTTTATTTTCAGTGGTTCCACAGACAGCGTAACGATGCTGCTTACATGATTGGAAAACTACTAACTAACTAGCCTAGGAGGAGGATGGTTCTTATAACATTAACCTGTGGGAAAGTCGTAGTGCGGTGGGGAGAGAATTTGGGAGTCAGAACGTTCTGGAAACGGAAACGTCTGGGCAGACAATGAGGGCTGCAGGGGTTTCGGGTTTGAGACAGGCCATTAAGATAGGTGCTTTATGGCTGCACTGTGGAAAATGGAAAAAAGGAGTTTTTGGACCTTTATCGGAAAACAAAGACTAGCTGCGTTTCGACGGAGAGATGTCCCGGCGATAGCGAGGGTGTAGCTGTAGGAAGTCGCGTAGGCAGGAAAGGACTGCGAGAGACGCGTGGGAAAAAAGAAAAAAAGGTGGCTGGGGGTAGACCATCGTCACAATATATATCAAATAGTACAAAATATAAATGATACTGATAAAACACAATAAAAAATAGTAATAACATTAATAATATTCAAAAGTGAAAGACGATGAGAGAGAGAGAGAGAGAGCGAGAGAGTACCACACCACCCTTTAATTATATTAAAGATACCGACTCTTATACCGATCGCGATCGCTATAAGAGTCTTCCACGTAAACTTAATTCAATAACGATCCTTGGTGCAGAGGTAACGGTTCAGGTTGGCAATCAGAGGGTTAGCAGTTCGAGTCCTCTGCGCTGGCATCGGAATTTTTTGTCATTATAAAATGTATAATATATATAAAAAAAGAAAAAAGGTGATAATAAAAAACAGGGCGCCACTATGCCGGCACGCTCCATCCCCCTCTTCACCCCCGCGCGCACGACCGCCCGAGCTGAGAACTCGGTGGCCACGGAGTGGGGATAGGAGTGGGGGTCGCCATAGCGGCCGCAGTACTACTTACGGTGTCATAACTTCGATTGCGAACTTCTACGGTGATCGGTTGACTACTAACACTTCAACTATGAATTTCTACCGCGAACGGCCGGCTTTCTTGTACGCTTCAAAGTTTTCTAGTCTTCATAAATCGACCTTAGCATTCCAACACGGCAACCCTCTTCTATCTCAGTGAATTTAAGACGAATTCCGACCGGCTTTTCTTTCTGAGTTCTCTTCTTGTTATTGTGGCAATTATTAAACAGTTTTACGGTGACGATACGGCTTTTCTAACGGACTAATTTCTACCGGCCACGTGTGCGCGTGAACGGGTGACGACCATTACGCGCGTACCGTCCAGTAATCAGATAAAAACTGTGTTAATAAATCTTAAGTTTTCATTGTTTTTGTTAACATCAGTGGATCGGAATTTTCTTTTGGACCCGTCAACTTCCTTGTTCCGATTTCTTCGAGATTTTCCCATCGTCCTAACCTCAGCAGCAGATCCGAGGTCTGGCATCCAGACGGTATCCTTGGCAGTTACACAAATTATTGAAAAATAATTTGTTAAATAAATAGTAAGAAATAATTTTTGTTTATGTTGCAAATAATTTTATTATAAAATATAATTGTACGAAAAAACGTTGTTTTTATTTTCACCGCTTAGGTTTACGTATACTTTGGTTAATTTTGGGTATAGTTACAAAGTATTCTGTAGACCGTATTATGCAGCCGGATATTGCGATCTTAAATTATAGTACCGTCGTGCGTACGAACGGCTCACTGAGCTAACACAAGCTTATTATCAAGCGTAATAAGTTTATCCGAGTTGTATGCGCACTGCTGATACGTGAGTTAACCGTCTGAGAATTATTGTTGACTTGACCGTTTACGAGATATGACTGAGTTGACGGTTATGATTACTCTTGCGCACTTGAGTTTAACGCAGATGTACTGATTGTGCGATGAACTAATTGCACAAGATGATTTGACAGAGTGTAATTCCCACGAACGTGTGATCTACGATCGATCACGTCGAGTTGAAATATAGATGAATAGACGCTTATACGCGGAGAGAGATCGTGACGGTTGATCGAAATGATACAATATGGTTGTTAACCGGCGCGCCGCCTCTTGGTCGGCAAGAAGAACAGGCATGGCTCAAGAGGGGGTTCTTTGACATCCTTTTGCCAGTGCCGTAGCTATTAATATTTTCTCCGACGTCGCGATTGGCCGAGCCATGAGAATGATCTAACGGAAACAGCCAATTGAGATTCACACTACAAGACGCGAGCCTATCGCGCTCATATAATAATTGAGGGTTCTTTGTTGTCATTTTGTGACAACGTTAATTTAAAACAAAATTTGTTCCCCTTAAAGGAACAAAGTTATGCAATTATTGGTTAAAAAGTCGGAAATTTTGCAATTAAAAAAAATACTTGACACCATATTTGATCTCGTCAGGAACTAACGATATGCAAAATTTGACTAATTTCTGAGAAGTCACTGATCCCATTCACGCGGAATGGTCCATATATTAAAACAAAATTAGGTTTTTTATTGTAGGTCTTAAACTTTCGAACAAATCCGTTCTCCTGTGGAGGCACTTAAAAAAAATGCCACTTTGAAGATTGACTGTGGCACCGCCATTTTGTAACAAAATATCAATAACAAAATATTGTTGACTCTTCAATACATGGTTGACCATCTGTCTAAAAAGAATTCTGATCCCGTTTTCCATACTTCCAAAATTATTTCTCAAAATTTGGCCTTTTATCGGACCTCTAGGGTAGTGTTACCGCTTAATGCTCGTATCCTTTTGGATTGCGTTTTTGAACCGCACGTCGCCTATACTACTGACTCTTGACGCTTTTGCTACGACGGTTCGGTCCATCGTAGCGCTACTCCTGCACGGGATCGCCCGCCGAAAGTGCACACATTCCGCGTGGACAATGTATTTTGGAAGAAAAGGAATTTTTGTTTAAAACAATATACTGTTACGTCTCAGTCACGTGTCAATCGCCCTATTTTTGACCTTAGCAAGGCTAATGAGTCTTGGGAAACGGGCTAATGGAGTTTGATGCGGTAAATAATGTAAACCGGAGAAATTAACGGATGGAAAGAGTTTGCTTATCGAGTTGAAGCTATGTTACATGTTACTAGTCTCCGTTCATATGCTCTCCGTCAAGGATCGGTTTTGGGGATCCAAGATGGGTATTCTTTCCCACTAGAAAGAAATTAAGAATGAATTTAGTCTATGCAGTTCCCAGGGGTTAGAGGTTAATGAGTAAGGAAGACATCCTGTGAGTTCGGGGTGGTCCTCGCAACTCGATGGATGATAAAGGAATTATAGAGCTTGCTTTTGTCCTCGCAACTCATATTTGTGGATGGGAAAAGTTTCGAACTTGCGGTGGACCTCGCAGTTCAATGTGTTGTATAGAAAGGATGATCGAACTCGCGGTGGACCTCGCAGTTCAATATGTTGTATGGGTGGATGATCGAACTCGCGGTGGACCTCGTAGTTCAATAACTCGTGACAGTCAGTTAGTAGGTAACTTACTCTTTTCTATTTTTCTTCGTGAAGTTGAGACTGGAAGGGCAGTACAGAAAAAATTCTGCTCCGTCCAGGAGTTATACAATTTTAGAGATTTAAGATGAGTTTACAAAACTTTGAATGTTGAATATGAAGTCATTTTTATGCTAAATTTCGGGCCTTATATTCTAGTCTATCAACTATCTTTGTCTATTGCGTAGGGGTTGGAGAGGGTAGTTTACAAATGCCTTATTGGTCAAAAATTTCCACCGTCTCCCACTCCTTACTTTTCTGAACTGAAGGAAAATGTGTTCTTATCACTTGGCCCCATTCTTGGGCCCGAGTATACTTGGACAAGTATTAAAAATTAATTCCTAAAGTATTTAATTTACAGAAAAATCGATGCAAACTCACCGCCGCCCCGAAGAATATTCAACAGCATCCCCTAGGACACCCCGTCGCTCATCGCCAGCCCATCACCCACGCCATAACCTAAACAAATAAACTGGAAAAAGAAAAAAAAAGGAAGAAGCAATAAACAATTGGAAGAAAACTCACCGAATACAAAATCCATCGAAGTACGCCCCGCACTCTATTATACTAAATCACACCGCATATTATTGTACTAAAATTCAAAACACCGAGGACCGCACTGCACTGATAATGAACAATATTATCCGCACCTATCAAATTTATCTTATTACCCCCGAACGTTGCCGAACGCCATAGATCGATATGGTGACGTAATGCGGAGCGAGAGGGCACCAGCGCGCGGTCGATGAACGATCCGTCAATTGTCCAAATCCCCGTGTCCCTACGATAATTTTCCTACCACACCGACCGACCTATAATCACTCCCAGTCCCCGCTAGAGTTCCCTAGAATTTTTCTGAGCATTATCAACCCGCGAGCGACCCGTCATCGATTGACCCGTGACCTAATCGGCCAATCAAATATCTGGATCTCCGTGTCTCGTCAATTTCCTCCCGTCCCGAGGCATAGGAGAAAAATTCGCAAGTTTCCAGTACGCAATGTGCCGGCACTTTGTGGTCAGCCACGTTCGAGAGATAGTCAAATAGATAGACAGTGTAGGGTTGCGCGTGTGTGAGAGTGACGAGTGAAAGGAACGATTCGAGAGTTAAGAGTCAGTGTAACAGGCGCCGAGCGCTGCGAAAACGGCATCCTCATTTGTATGAGCCGAAACCGATCACATTAAAATTTGGCGAGTACATAGAGAATTACGTCACCTTGTACATGAGACCGATTTTTTTCCGAAATTTCGAAAAAAAATTGCAGATTCAGTTTATCACTAGAGAAATGAGACAATTCTTTATGTTGCACCGATTATAGCGAAATGTTCGGACTCTTAGGCAACGTAGCATTAAAAAACACACATTTTAAACTTTGTTTCATTTAATTTGATGCAAAATTGGCTGCAAAAATAAGGATGGGCTTTTATGGAAAAAACACCGAGAATATTATCGGCACAGCGTGAAAATAGTGTGACGAAATTCCGTGTGGAGCGCTGACGTATTTGTCTCACGAGATGGGTGCGGGAACTGGCAGAGGAGGAGACGTACGCCTGAAAAGATACGCCTAATAAACCGCATACAGCCACGCCTCCTATGCCAGAATATCGAGATCCCATTCCCACTATATGTATATCTACTTATACTGCGGAGTCCGGCCCCCTCAGAAGGGGGCTATGAAATAACGACGCCAGCCCGCTTTCCACACAAACGTAAATCGTCATAATTCGGTCTTTTCCATGAAATCATATGAACGACAAAATATTAACTGACGAAACTATGCTATTTCACGATTATTCTCTAACTAACACCACAATACAGCACAATATGACCAACAATAAGAGCAATGCCATTTAGACCGATTGCTCTGTATAGTCAAATTCAGGCATAATATGGTTGATCTTTCTCGCCCTAACAAGTTGCCCATAGCTCGATCGGGCGAGCCATATACTTTCGGCGACAGTATATATATAAATATATTGTGACGAGCTCTTCCCGTCTAAATTTCGCGAAGGACGAGAAGAGCTACCAGTACAAAATCTATAATGACACCCAACAATGTTTCCTTTTATTCCGTTCTCCAATTGCCGATTGGGCGCCAGGTGTTTGTATCAACCCCGTAACACCAAGGGAGCTTACTTTTTTCTTTCTCTTTCCCAATCGTTTCAGGGAATGTTAGGGTTCGGAGGGCGAGCATCGATTACATTTATTTACGAAAATATCTGAAATTAACGTGTGAGTATTCTTTCTAAAAGATTAACAAACGACTTATTTATTACTCCGGTCCACGGGTTGGACCTCATTCATAATTTACAATATCGCAATACAAAAGTTATCCGCGTGACAATCACGCGCAACAAACAATTTATCGTACTTCTACGTGTCACAGTGAGACAGCACTGTCCTCCGGAGATGCCGGTAGAGACAGCTACGTAGGTGCAACGAGACGCGTTGCGAGATGGACACAACCTACCCCTACGCGTTCGCCGATACGCTAGGCTCGTATCGGCGAAGAAAATATTGCACCAGCGTGCGCCTACCTTTTCTATCCGCCGAGATCCTTCGTCCTCGTCGCACAGCGTTCCTCGGCGTTCCTCCCTCGCTCATCTCTCTCACGCACACTCCGCTCGGCTGCCCGCTCTCTCACTCACTCGTTCACACTACTCTTACGTTCTACAATTTACTCTACTTCGATCTACTCATCGATCCGTTCGGGCTCGTGGTCGAGTTCTCACTATTCAAACTAGTCTTATCGTTACCGTGGTCGAATTCGCACTCCCCCTTCAACGCGTCGCTCCCGCTGGCCGGCTTGGTCTTGTCCCTATCAGGGGGAGGAGGGGATCCTAGCGACGATCGTCTCTCGATCGCCGACACGGCCATCCATCTCTCGCTCTTTCACCGGGCGTCGACTCTCGCGATCGGCTGGCAATGTTTACATCTCTCGACCTCGTGTCCCTATAACTGACGAATTTTCTCCGGCAGTGTACGCTCTAAAGCACGACTTTGCTACACCACGGGTGCGAGACGACGAGACTCTGCCTATTCTATCTCACTCTAATATTCCTCTGAATATTTCGCTTTAACGCGATTGCGAGGAGTGTAACGCCTCATCATGCATACATGCATTACTAAGTTTATTATTACATTCATTCATTCATACTAAACAAAATCACAGTGATTGCATGATTGAAATAAGGGCACTTTGATTCTATCACAGTTTAGTTTCTTATTTCCCTGGTTTATCCCTTGAGGTAATGTTAATTAGGGTGACGTCTCTCCTTTCTCGCGTGACTCGATGGGACGGGCTCAAATTTTTAATCTACAGGTGGTATATACGGTTTCAAATCACTGACATGCACTCGAGGGTTTTTCCGGGAGTTCGGGTCCTCTAATTCGTAAACAACGGGGGAGGGAATACTCAACATTTTAAAGGGTCCAATAATTCTGGGGGCTAACTTAGCTGCAAAATTCTGGGTCGCGGAGGACAGCACTCGGTTGCGGACTCTCAGGACTAACTCTCCAATCTTAAATCGGGTGTCTTTCCGTCCTTTGTTGTAGTATTTAGCCTGTCGCTTGTATGCTTGCTCTAATTGTTTCTGTACCCAGTCGTGTATCAGTGGCAGTCGTTTCAGTCTGTCCGTCTATACTTGGGGGTCTGTAGGGTGTAATGTCGGGGAAATAGGGACGTTGTCTCGAATACTTTTCGCGGGGCGGGGGTTTCTAACAAAATTCTACCAAAATGAGAGGTGTTGATCCCAGAGTCTATGGTCTTGCCCGACGTACGCGGTGATCATTGTCTTTAGGGTTCTGTTTACTCTTTCGACGGGATTGGCTTGGCGATGATAGGGAGGGACGGAGGTTTGGCGGATGCCATAGTGGGAGAGGTGTTGGGCAATGTGGGTATTGACGAATTCGGTTCCGTTGTCAGTCAGGAGGTGTTGGGGACATCCCCATCAGTTGAGGACGATGGTCTCAAGGGCGGTTATAATATTGGGTCCTGTGGCTGTTCGCAGGGCTTTGGCTTCAACGAATTCAGTGAATAGGTCCTGGAACACGACATACTTATTTTGGTTTTTACTCGGGGGGAAGCGACCCATGACGTCAGCGGCTACGACGCGCCATGGCCCTTCGCTGGTTCTTTCTCTCATAAGGCCTCCGGGAGCACCCTGTGAGACCTTATGGAGTTGACATTCACAGCAACGGGTCACGTAATTGGCAATGCCTTGAAAAACACTGGGCCAAAAGAAATCTTGTATTACTCGGTGATACGTTTTATCAATCCCGAGGTTGCTAGCTTGGGGGTTGTCGTGTGCCTCTCTAAGTGCGTCGGGACGGGACTCTAAGGGCAGGACTAATTTCCAGGCATCTAGGTCGATCAAGGTAGGGTCTATGACGGAGTGAGGTTTGTGGTAATATAACTTATCATCTTCGATCTTCCAGTTGGGGTACTTACGGGGAAACTCGCGGACATTCTCTAATTTCTCTTCGTACCAGGTATCTATGGCATTTCCAATGGCTGACAGGGTCTATATTTGGTCTTCGTACATTCGGGATAAGGCGTCAGGAACTACATTTAGGGATCCTTTTCTATGCTCTATTTTCATATTATAGGCTTGCATGGCCAATGCCCATCGGGCCAGTCGGCCGGATGGGTCTCTCAAATTCTTCAACCATTGGAGGCTGCTGTGGTCCGTGAAAACGGTGAAAGCCGTACCTTCTATGTACGGTCTCAGCTTCTTCACGGCCCACAGCACCGCTAAACATTCCTTCTCGGTCACGGTATATTTCTGTTCTGCTCGGGCAAAGACACGGCTGGCAAAGAGGATGGGGTGTTCTTCATCGTTGAGGACTTGGGTTAGGACTGCGCCTACTGCGAGGTCGCTAGCATCGGTGTGGATGGTGAAGGGTTGAGTGAAATCTGGCCGAGCTAGAACGGGGGTACGGGTCAGTGCTTCGCGGAGGGATTGAAAAGGTTTCTCTTGGTCGGGACCCCAGTGCCATCCATTCCCAAGAATCGACGAAGTTGTTTTACCTTGGTTGGGGCGGGATAGCCGAGGATAGGGGCAATCTCGTCGAGATCGGTCTTCAGTCCGTCTTTTCCAATCACGTATCCTAAATATTTAACCTCGGGGCAGAAAATTTCACTCTTGTCTCTGTTTATTTCCAGTCCGGCGTCTCTAAATACTGTCAAAACTCTTTTCAGGTAGTCAAAGTGGTCGTCTTCCGTACCAGTTGCTACTATAACGTCGTCTAGGTAGGCAAAAACATGGGGTTCCCATGCGGGGTCTATAAGTCGGTCCATCATCCGTTGAAAAGTCGGCGGAGCGTTCGTCAGTCCAAGGGCATGCGTTCAAAATGGAATAATCCTCGACCAGGGACAGCAAAGGCGGTGATAGGGCGGCTTTTCGGTTCCACGGGAATCTGGAAATACGCTTGGCTCAGGTCAAGCTTGGAATCATATCGGGTTTGTCTCAATCCGGCTAGAATTCGATTCATATTCTTAGTTACCTTGTTTACATCTCGGTAGTCGACGCAAAACCGGTCCTTACCACCGGGTTTCGGGACAATAACGCGGTTACTGTGCCAAGCGCTTTTGGACCTCTGTATAATTCCTTCTCTCTACATTTTATCTATCTCCTCTTGGGCAATTTTGAGGAGGTGTGGAGAGATCATTCGAGAACGTTGTCGTATGGGAGGGTACGTCTATGTCTGTGATGTGTGTCATTCGTAGCTCGGGAGAGGGGTTGGGAATTATATATTTCTAGTAGGTTAAGGGCGGTTACGGTAATACGGGTAGTGAGGAACGTCTGGGGGGTACTGTGTTGCGTCTGCCAAGTCTCGTCGCGGTAATTTATTATCAGTCCAAATTGTCGTAAAAAGTCCAGTCCGAGTATACAAGGGCAATTAATGGCTGCTACGCGCTTTAATACAGGGGCACTTTCTCCACCCAGCTCAAACTGTAGATAGAGGGCTCTATCTCCGTTTATCACGTGGCCATTGGCGACTTTCACGCCTCCGTTAATGGGGATAAGGGGTAGGGTTAACTTCGCGATAAGGCCGGGACTGAGGTATGATCCGCGGTATGGGTATGGGACGCGGGACCGGCAAGCGAAGGACGGGGGTTGGAAGGATTACATAGGGTTTCGGTGTCGTAATGAGGGAGATTCGGTATTAGGGGACGGGGGTGGGTTGATGCCGGTGGGGGTTGATAGGATGGGCATTGTATCCCGGGGGTTTGAGCAAACGTTACGGCTTCCGTTAATCGGCGGGGGTGGAGAGGGAAAGGAAGGGGTTGATATGTTTCTTGGGTGACTACTTCGTCCCCAGTTAGAATATCCGGCGTCCTTTGGACGACCGGTGGGAGGAGTTGGGGGTTTTGGGGGTGGTGCTCGGGGGTGAAGTGATGATTGGAGGGAGGATCGGGTGCGTCATGGAGGAGGAGTGGTGTCAGCTGAGAGGCGATGGACTCAGCTCGGTTTATATGTGGAAGAGTTGGGTCTAGTGGTGGGGAGAATCCGTCAGTTCGCCATCAAAAGCGAACGAGAGGGGAACTGCGGGATCGTCATCGAGAGGATTCCAGGCTACAGGGAGGGATGGATATAATCGTCGTAACTCGTGACGGATTAGCCGGTCTCTCAGTTCTTCGTCCATGCCGAGAGAACTGATTTTTGAGACCAGGCATAATCGAATGATGGCCCGGACATTTCGGATTCCGAGAATTCTGGCTCGGATCTTCGAAATGTGTTCGTCTCTATTGAGGGGGTTGGGGGATGGTTGGGGTGAGCTTTGGGAAATGAGTACGATGGGGGATGATTGTCACCGTCACTGCGGTCTGAGAAAGCGTAAGTCCGAGGGGGTCCATGATGGTAGTCGGGGTACACAAATTAACTTCCTGATAGGGGGGGGGGGGGGGGGGGGGTGTCACAATCATACACAAAATTCACGTAATATGCACACAATCAATATCAAATAATAATGCACAATATTCGGCGAGATAGGAGCGACAGAATCTACCCTAAGTGTGGAACGGTGTACAATTACAAAAATTTTGAATATCGCAAGTGGCGAGGTCCCTAAATTATTTCTCAAAATAATGAACTAAAAGAAAAAAAAACACAATACAAATTTTTACCAAGATTGGGGTGCCAGTGGTGGGCACTATTAAACGGGGGGTGGGGCGGGAGCAGCAATATGAAGGCTTGGCGCAACAAATTACAAAAAAAAAGAATTTTCCAAAAAAAGGAGTCTCGTATGAGAACGAGATTCTATATACACGAAAAAAAAGAAAGAAGGAGGGTGGGGGAATGTAAAAGAATGTAATTACTATGGGAGACACGAATTTTCAAACAAGTAACAATTATTTTATTTTTCTATCCTTCAGTAACATAGTTAACTATAACAAGAAATAATACTGCTAGTTTCGGCGGACGATCTCGGGGGCAATATCTCAAAAAAAAAGTTTTATACAAAAATTTTCTTAACGGTTTGGGCGCCAGTTATTTATACAAGACAAAAATAACAAAACAAAACAAAATTATCACAAGTTTGGGGTGCTAACAATTAATATCGGGAGACTAGGGGAGAAGGGAATATTGGGGGCAGCTCAGGGTGGGGGTCCTACGACTCTACGGCCTCTTAATAATTACCACTGGCCAATTTTCAAATACCCGAAATAATATTTCGCCAAGCGCGGAAGTTTGTACGAGATAGTTAGGGACACTGTACAAAAAAAAACATCAACACTGGGTGTCGGCGAATAATAGGTAGCGAGGACGGTCGAAGGCCGTCTGAGAATATCGAATTTCTACTTGACACTTTTATTAAATCTACACAGCCGTTCCACACGCGAATTATAATATAACGTTCTCTCCGTGAATTATCACGGAAACGATAAATATGTTTAGGGAAACTAAACCGGGAACAAGAATAGGGGGAACTCGAATACAATTTTTCTCAAGGGCCGGAATAAACAAAAATTAAAGAAAAGAATCTGTGCCAAAATTTCAATAGTGCAAACACTTACGTTCGTTGTCCGGAGAAAACTAAGCTGGGTCGCTGTAGTCCGCAATTTCCAATCGGTGTCCTATCGAATATTCCCAGTCGTCCTAATAATGTCTTATCCTTTTTATGGCCTTCTTTCTCGCTCCTCTATCCTCACGCACGCCGCACTCACTCTCTCTCTCTCTCTCTCTCTCTCTCTCTCTCTCTCTCTCACTCTACTCTAACTCCAACTACAATTCACGCTCGTTATCACTTTCTCGCCTCTCCTCGTCTTATCTCGCCAATTGCTCGCCACAAAGTGCCGGCACATGGCGTGCCGGCACTTTGTGGCGAGCACGTTGCGATTTTTCCATGTGTTCTCGAATTTCTCTCGTGCCTCTGATTTGACGAGACACGGGATCGACCAATTATAAATCCTTGATTTATAATTCGATCGACCAATTATAAATCCTTGATTTATAATTGGTCGATTGGGTCATGGGTCACTCGATGATGTTGAACTCGCGGTCGATATTTCTCGGGACGATGCCGGGGGGGGGGGGGGGGGGAGGAACTCTATCGGGAACTAGGTGGAACGGGAGGACGATCGATATGGTAGGGTAATAGGTTTGAGAAACAGAGGACTGACGGGTAGGGTAATCGATGTTCGCCGGGCGCTGCTGCCATCTCTCCGGTCGATAGAATACTCGATAATCGATGACTCGGAAGACAGTTCGCGTCGTACGAGTTTGACAGGTGCCGGCTGTTTTTATTCGGAGAGTGCGGAAGGCGATCTTTATATTCCAAGTTTTGTGACGGTTTCGTGGCGTGTGAGTGCGGGGGTGGACGGCGGTGGATGTTCTTCATTTCCTTTATCACGGTGAGTCCTTTTCTAATTGGTATATCGTTTTCTTCGTTGTATTCTTTATGTTTCTTTTTATTTGCAGGTTATGGCGTAGGTGATGTATTCTCGGTGACGGACGTTTCCTGGGGATGACTAGGGCTCTTCTCGGCGGTGAGGTTCTTCGGGGCGTCGTGTAAGTGTCTGCACGTGGTACAATAATAATATAAGGGAAAGATAATACATACTTACTGGTAAATTTATGTTTTAGGTTGGTGGACCCCCCCCCCCCCCCCCCCCCCCCCCCCCCCCCCCAAGGCGAGCTGGTGCAGCGAGGGAAGACTAAAATTGTGCAATGTCACAATATATATATATTGTAACGGCTTTCCGCTACTCCTCCGAGAACCCTGCCCGCCTGTGTACCACGAGGGTATCCGCGCTACGCGCGCACCCTACAACACCACGGCCAAGGTAGGCGATGATATTCGGGGTGCGACTGGCGCATCCGGGACGGACGGGCGCCAGGTACAAGTACCACCGGAAGAACCGGCTTGTTTGATTTTGCCGCCCCGTATGCACCTCCGTGCACCCCGACCTCCTCGTGGTACGGAGCAGAGATCTCGGGAATACTGAAAGGACTAGCTCAGCCCGCCATACGGCCGGCAAGGATAGAGGGGCGTGGACGGGCACGAGAGTGGAGGCGTGAAAGAAATAATTTGACACATGATAATTACGTTTGAACGGATTTAATCCGATTCGTTATTACAATTTCCGACGTTCTGACAACGAGGGCCGCTGCCCATCGGCTACACTTGCGTTGAGATACGTGACTAGATCCATCACAGACTCTCGACATGAGAGCGAAATCGGTCGCGAACGAGAGTTGAAGGGGCTAGGTAGCACTCGGGAGCAAATCTTACGAAAAGGTAGCATTGGGAACGATAAGATTACGAGCCCGAAAACGTAGCGCGCGAAACAATTAAATTACGCTCCCGGAAGGTAGCACGCGAAATATTAACTCTACAAAAGGTAGCGCATGACACAACAATACTACGAATCGGTAGCGTACAACGTAATAATATTACCAACAGGTGACGTACTACATAATAATATTACGAACATGTGGAGCACAACCTAACGATAGTACCAACGGGTAGCGCACGTTAACGATTCTCTGATACGAGATACCTTAATATAATCGACTGAATATTAGCTAGTGCATTATACGAAATTTTGCGGTACGCCATCGCCTGATATGGTTCCTCAAATAATATTCTACGTATGATCGCGAATTTGCAACATCCGATCGAGGAGTATAATTTCCGAATAATAATCGCGTACGATTGCGAATCCCCACGCTCCGGTCTCGGAATATCAGTCGCCGGGCGAAGGCTTTACGTACGATAGTTAATGCCCAATATTCAACCCAACAATATAATTCCCGGATAAGGATTGGCGCACGTTAGTGGATTTACAATAGATAGCGCCCGATAGTTACTTTACGATAGGTAATGCACGGTAGTGAATTTGTGATACTCAATCAAACAATATAATTCACGAAATAATACGTCGCGCACGAGACGGATTCCCAACATTCAATCGAATAGTATAATTCGCGGAATAATGATTTGCGCGCGATAATTAATTTGTGATACTCGATCAAACAATATACTTCACGAGAATAATAAGTTGCACGCGGGGCGGATTCCCAACCTTCAATCAAATACCTAATTCGCGGAATCACGATTTGCGCGCGATAATTAATTTACGATAGGTAGCGCACGATAGGTAATGTTCAAGATTCAATACAACAATATAATCCCCGGATCTTAATTGGCGTGTGAAGGTGAATTCGCGCGATAGTGCACGAGGAACCGCCTTCTCCAAGGTAGCCTACGACGAGTAATTTGGCGATAGGTAGCATACGACAATTAATTTAGCGAACAACAATTAATTTAGCGACAGGTAGCGAACAACAATTAATGTAGCGACTTAAGGTAGCCATAGGTAGCATACGACAATTAATTTAGCGAACAACAATTAATTTAGCGACAGGTAGCGAACAACAATTAATGTAGCGACTTAAGGTAGCCATAGGTAGCATACGACAATTAATTTAGCGAACAACAATTAATTTAGCGACAGGTAGCGAACAACAATTAATTTAGCGACTTAAGGTAGCCATAGGTACCATACGACAATTAATTTAGCGAACGGCAATTACTTTAGCGACAGGTAGCGAACAACAATTAATGTAGCGACTTAAGGTAGCCATAGGTAGCATACGACCATTAATTTAGCGAACAACAATTAATTTAGCGACAGGTAGCGAACAACAATTAATTTAGCGACAGGTAGCGAACAACAATTAATTTAGCGACTTATGTTAGCCATAGGTAGCATCTAACATTACGACCATGAAAATGTAGTACGTAGAAATAAAGCTACCGATAGGTAGCAGATAATATTACCAACACGAAATTATTTCCAATCGTACGATTTTGTAACAACGAGGTACGCACGGTCGAACGCTCACAAAACAAAGCAAAGCTGAGAGAGATAGGTATACCGCCAAGGCCATCTAACGCCCGAGCGAGCGAGATACGCGCACAGCGCGAGTGCCGAGTGCGCGTGTACTCGGCGACAAAGAGCGACCTCCGAAAGGGACGCTACCGACGAACAACGGCCGATCGAATATATGTGAGCCCGGCCGACATACGAACATGATTAATAAGTATTCTGATTTTGATACTAAAATAAGTGACTTTAGCGATTCGAGAGGTCCACAAGGAGACGCGAGGCTATCGCAACTAATTTGTAATTAAGGCAACGAAACTATAAATTCTCTGACCCTGGTGCCCGTAATAAATGTTTTAGCAATCCAAGGGTCCACACGGAGACGCGAGACTATCGCAATTAATTTTATTGCCCTCAATTCAAACAAACTATAAATTCTCTGACCTCCCGAAGGCTACGGACTATATGATCTACACTCTCCCATCCCGCGATAAGAGAGCTAAATTCGTATAACAAGAATTGGACTCACCGTAGAAGCGTTGAACTTTACCCGTCGATCGGCACACAAAGCAAAAAGGAACACTCGTTTTCGATGTAACTGAACGTGATCGCTGAACGGTAGCAGGTTTTAGACTAATTCTCTTGGCCTCTGACCGCGTGAACCGGGCTCGCCGGCTCTCTCTCCCCCCACTCCATAGGTGTTTCCCCCAATATCCTAATTATTGCGAAGATCCCGCGTTGCCGCTAATTTTCCTCTCCTACCGCGATGATTTTCGATTTTCGTCCTCCCGCCCCTCGATCCTCGCGCTGGCCAAGCTCGCGGTGAGGAGGGGGCGGGGACGGAGATGATAGGGCCGTGCACCTCTCGCAAGGAGACTCGTGCTCCCGGTACCCGAAATCCTCTCCATCCGCATCGAACGCCTTCTCCACGGAGTCCGGGATGGGCGCCGGGACGGGGGAGGCTCGCCTCGCAGGGCCGGCGTCCCTGACCCTGCGGCTGGCCCACGACGAAATTGCAGCACCGCGTCCCGTGACACCCAGTCCGAACTCCCCTCGATGGGAGCGCCGTGTTTAGCGGACTGCGGCGCTCGATGCACTAAATCGGCATCGGCGGAGAGAAAATATACGGTCCTGATGTTTTAGAGGCTGCTTCTGTCCTCGTCGGAGGCGCAAACCCGCCTCCTACCCGGATGTTGATACCGGGGTGACGGGGTCGCAAGAAAACTCGTCACAGAATATATATATATATATATATACATATAATATATACGTGCGTCGCATTAGAGCTGTGTACAGAGCAGAGTCGAACGTGTATGTGAGGTCTCTCTGTGTTCGACGCTCGCGTCTCCTCCGTCCGCCGCGCGGGCTATGGGAGTTACCGACGCTAGCCCCGCGATGAATCAAACGCGAATTGAGATTTTTCAGTCATTTTTTCATCAAATGATATGAAACAAAGCCCAAAATGTGCGTTTTTCCATTGTGCATGCAATGTTGGCTTCAACATGATAAGAAATATCGTACGAGTATGACAACTTTATCGTTTTTTTTCGCTAACGAAGAGATTTATTTTTTCGAAATAAAAAAACAAGTCTTAGCATATTTGTACCATATTTCTCTAGGTATCCTCCTAATTGCATCCCTGTCGGTCGCTCGGTGCTCGTCAAATCGAAGATTGCGTTTTCTCGTTGACGCTGAGTTTTTCAGTGTCAGGAGCATAGAAGAAGCATCGTGTCTGCGTGAAGAATGGTGGTTCGAATCTATCTCTGCAATTTTTTTTTTCACATCAAGAATTTAATAAATTTTTGCTTCAAAAACAGCAAAATATTCACTGACGAAATTATATTTTTCTTATCACTTTGCGACCACGGGAATGCAGAATAATGTTCCTAAGACAAACTGCGTGTTGATCCTTAGTATGTATCAATAATCAAATAATAATCTTATTTGATTATTTTCTACGATTTTGTTTACACGAGCAATATTATTATTTTATTTTATTTTGTACGAAAATATTTCTTTTTCTGCGAAATATTCTGATTTTTCATTTTTATGTTTGTTAATATGTTTCATTAGCGTAAGATTATAGTTGAATTTTATTATGTTCCATAACATTTTTTTGTGTATAATATTATAATTTTATTTTATCATATATTTGTGGGGTTTGCTCTCGACGATTTGCTACTACTCTTTGTGACGTATCCACAACGCGATGTAACACGTCGAGAACAAGGGACTTAAAAAATGTAAACATTGGACGCTCTCGACTGTCGCCCAATATACATATATATATATAATAGATCGTCGCAGCGCTCGAGAGCCGCGTGACGTCGGACAAGGTTAGTCACTCAGCTCGCCGGGCACGCGAATGTATTTTGATGTAGCCGCGACGTATATTATTTTAATTCGCCGTGAGTTTAACATTTTTCTTTGATTTATTGAGCCGCGTTCGTGTGATTATTGAAACAGGAGATTTGTGAGGAGAAAGTGACGTGATTCGAGGTTAGTCGCTCAACGCGTCTGATACGTGGAAAAATATACGAATGGTTATCAGTGATGGTGCATAGAGGATACTAGTGAGGGTGTGGTGAGTAAGTGAAAAAGGAGTGAAACGTGACAAGGAGTTCGTATGACAAACAAGAAACTCAAGTACACAATTTATTTTTTATTCTTTCCGATTTTCATT
This sequence comes from Netelia virgata, assembly GCA_951802705.1. Lineage (NCBI taxonomy): Eukaryota > Metazoa > Arthropoda > Insecta > Hymenoptera > Ichneumonidae > Netelia > Netelia virgata. Next base: position 14,646,569 of record OX637866.1, read on the forward strand.
CATCGTCATTCTGCTTTTATGAACCTTTTTGAGCTCGTCAACTATACCTTACAAGAAAATTAAGAGATAGTTTTGTATACCTAATAAAATACAACATTTTGAACAGCCTGTATCTGTGATTGTATTTCTCGTACGGAGATTTAAAATAATGCCCGTACGACAAATGCAATGAAAGTTGCACGGGCTCTCACAAAGTATTACTTTACGTGGTATACAAGATTATTGCTGAATTTTTTTGCAAAGTATAATTGAGGAGACAAAAACAGTAAGCAGAATGACGGTGAATGAGCATTATTTCATGACGATAAGAAATAAATTCAGTGAACGGGCCTAATTGAAAATAAAATGATGGGACGAAAGAAAGCAGATCCGGCGAGTACGGTCTACATGCTCGGTGCCTAACCCGCGAAAAGCACAGTTGTCGGCGTTCCGGTAGACGGAGCAGGAAGGCTGTGGAGAACGTGAGCGAGCAAGAAAAGGACGGCTGGAGAACGGAAGCGGCGCTGCACTGTGCTTTTTCGCACTCGGGGTACACGCGATAGCCATTTAGATGGAGTTGGGAAATTAGGGTAAGTAATAATTATCCGGCGCAACTAAATTTCATTTTGATATTTAACTATAACTTAATTATTTTTGAAATATACATTAATTGATATGGGAATGCTTTTTGAAAGAGAGAAAACAAATCTGAATAAATTCTGGTGAACTCAACAAGAAGTAATACAACTTTTTACCGTCTTGAAGTGTTGTTGGAAACCTCATCATCTTCGTAATTCGGAGCATTTTCCAAATTATCTATTTTTTCTCAAAAAACGAAATATGTTTGGAAAAAAATCCTAGAAAATTTTCTAAAACATGAAATTGAAGCTTAGACGTCCCCCTTTATGATGTCGGTGAAAGAAATGCGTTAAACAAAATTTACCACAAACGGGGTCCACTCATAAAAGAACAAAAAATGGTCGTTGCCTAAACTGGGTGCTAATTGTTAAAAAAAATCGTAAATATTTTTGGAAAAAGGCAAAATGAAGGTAAGTCCCTCCTCTTTAAAATGGTATTGGTTAAATTGGCCTAGGCCAACTACCGGCGAAATGGCATACAATACCGTTCCGGCACTCTTTTCAACTTTTGTCCGGAAACTTTTCGCCGGTAGTGTATATAGGTATGCATGCTCGGGTCGAAACACAAGCAGTGGCGTGAACAGATACCAACGTTTCCACCGTATATATGTATATGACCGAAGCATTGGGGTCGGTCAGGAGACTACTGGTGTTTTCTTATTCTTTCTTTACATGTTAGGCGCGCCTGCTCTGAGTCTTCCGAGCGTCGGCACTCCCAGATTTTTTCCAATTATTTCTATCGTTTCATTGATATTTAGCAGTAATTTTTTCGGAGCTACAGACTGAAATTTAGAGGGTATACGTAATTTTTAATTCTAAACAAGTTTTTCGTCTTAGTGATTTTCGAGAAAATTGTGCGTTCGTGAGAAAAAAATAAAAAACTAAACAAAAAGGGGGAGGGGTCGGGAGTGATTTTTGACCTCCCACGGCTGTAATTTTTCGATTTTCCGAAAAATTCAATTGCACGATGTTAGATAATTTAATTTCGCACAAAAAAGTCCGTGGTAGCACTAGTCTATCTGTAAAAGGGAAGTGGTAGAAATTGTTCAAAGTTTTTTTTTCGGCGCGCGGTTTTTTTGTCAAGTCGCGTCTTATTAAAAAATTCATGGAAAATCAAATAACTTGAAAATAATTTTTTGAACACGGCAGTTATCTGTAGAATCGTTTGTTTTATAATTTTCGTGAAACAAAAAAATTCTATGATTATTTATACCCACTGTATCACAGTTTCAATATTTGAAACGGCTTTTTTTGGGTGTTCCCATGAACGAAAAATTTGTTATCCTAAATATTTAATAAACCTACTTTATAACGAAAAATAAAGTTCCTTGAAAGTTTCTCGTCACTATCACCGTTTACACGGTAATCATTATTACGCGACGCGAGAGACAAAATTTTTAAACCCGCGACGCTGTATAGACAGAGAAAGACGATCGCCTATCTCTCTCTTACTCACAGCGCATAGGGAGCCTTCGCTGGCTCAGTGCCGGCGCTCACGGACACACTCGCACACATTTATGCTCGGACTGTGTCGCACGATGAAGCTCGTCGCTATGGCTGGCAACCGCGCGTTCCTCGAGTCCGATGCGACAGAGAGGTACTTACCCAACGACAAGATCAACACACGCATCAGCTGTGACACTTCGATTGTCTGTTCGCGCGCTGCCGTAAATTTTAATTTTCAGCCGATAAAAATCATCAAACAATAGGAAAATTTCGAAAAATCGATGTTAATACTTATAGCTTATTCAACTAAAAATTTTATGAATATAATTATTATCGTAACGCGCAAATACATTTTTTTTATTGAAATCTTTTTTTTCTATATGAAATAATGTACATGTAGTTTTTATATGAAGCTTTTCTTTTTTTCTCAGTACTTTTGCGTACTTGTCACAGTAGTACGTGCAATAGCAGTTGTAGTTCTGCAATGTTTATTGCTCGAGAGACTCTTGACCATTATTTGGAAAATTTGTTGTATTTGATTGTTCGAAAATTCTCCATTTATTGTCTTTTTTTTACTCCACTCAATCAATATTTCCATTTCTCGGCGTGCCAGAGTAATGACTTTATTATTATCACATTCCGTCTCATCGCAAATATAACACAAATTACTTGAAGCCATTATAGGCGTCACGCGAAAGCGGTTTGGCGCGTTCGCTTGTTTTATTTTATATATATTTCTCTCCGCCTCTCAAATCGCGTCCAACTCATTGTCAGTCTAACAATAAGGCCGGACCGGCGAAAACGTATAGTGTGACCCCTTACATTCTCAACAGCGTTGGGTAAGTACATCTTTATCGCACACATCATTGATGCCTAATAATTCTCTCTCTGTCGCATCGGACTCGCGGAACGCCGCGCGGTTGCTATAGCGAAGAGCTTCGTCGTGCGACACAGTCAGAGCATAAATGTGTGCGAGTGTGTCCGTGAGCGCCGCCACTGAGCCAGCGAAGGCTCCATATGCGCTGTGAGTAAGAGAGAGATAGGCGATAGTCTTTCTCTGTCTATACAGCGTCGCGGGGTTTAAAAATTTTGTCTCTCGCGTCGGATGTTAAAATAATTATTGTCACGTAAACGGTGATAGTGACGAGTAACTTTCAAGGAATTTTATTTTTCGTTATAAAGTAGGTTAATTAAATATTTAGGCTAAACATTTTTTCGTTCATGGGAACACCCAAAAAAAGCCGTTTCAAATATTGAAACTGTGATACAACGGGTATAAATAATCATAGAATGTTTTTGTTTCACGAAAACTATAAAACAAACGATTCTACAGATAACTGCTGCGTTAAAAAAATTATTTTCAAGTTATTTGATTTTCTATGAATTTTTTAATGAGACGCGACTTGATAAAAAAAACCGCGCTTGACAGGGGAGCGGTTGAGGGAGAATCCGTCCGTGTTCAGCAGATCGTGCGCGTGGCACGAGCTCTCGCTCCTCTACGCGACCCGAAGGATGTAGTAGTTTCCCATAAACTATTTTAAACTAATATTTTATTTTCAGAGTATATTTGCATAATTATTATAAGCTTAATTGTAAAATATGGTAATTACTAAACTCGCTCTGTTAAAGAGCGAGATTGACGCTAAAACGGACGAAGAGAATTACAGTTTCTAAAAACTATTGTCAGTTAATAAAAACTGCCCTGCCAAAGTGCAAGATGTCAGCGACGCACGTCGCTGTTCTCCTCTGTCCGCTACAATGGACGGGGAGAATTTTAGTTAATAAGAATTATTAATTGATAAATATGTTAATTTTACTTTATAAGAATTATTAATTAACACACATGTTAATTAATAAGTACCTGGCTAAAGAGCGAGGTCACAGCCACGCCTGTCGCTATCCTCCTCCGTTCGCTAAAACGAACGGAGAGAGTATTAGTTTATAAGAACTGATTATCATATAATATGATTGCAAGGAATACATTTTTGTATAATACATATTCCTTTACAGATGACTGGGTGTATATTACCCAGACGCATATATATATGCATAACCGAAGCATTGTGATCGGTTCTCGGCACGGCATCATTTAGTATATATTGAAGAAACTGCGCTAACATTTTTTCATGATTTAATATGTATTGAAGAAACTGCGCTGACATTTTTTTATCATTTAGTGTGTATCGGAGAGCCTTCGCTAACGTTTTTTCATCATTTAGTAGGTATTGAAGAAACAGCGCTGAAATTTGTTTATCATTCAGTGTGAATCGGAGAAGCTTCGCTAATATTTTTTCATCATTTAGTATGTATTGAAGAAACTGCGCTGATATATTTTCATCATTTAGTATGTATTGAAGAAACTGCGCCGACATTTTTTCATTATTTAGTATGCATTGAAGAACCTGCGCTGACATTTTGTCATTATTTAGTATGCATTGAAGAACCTGCGCTGACATTTTTTCATCATTTAGTATGTATTGAAGAAACTGCGCTGACATCTTTTTATCATTGAGTGTGTATCGGAGAAGCTTCGCTAACATTTTTTCATCATTTTGTAGGTATTGAAGAAACGGCACTGACATTTTTTCGTCATTTAGTATGTATTGAAGACACTGCGCTGACGTTTCTTTATCATTCAGTGTGTACAGAAGAACCCTTGCTGACATTTTCTCATCACTCAGTCTGTATCGAAGAAACTTTGCAGTCATTTTTTCATCGTTTAATAAAATGTTTTTGCTAAACACAGAATGATGAAAAAAGTCAGCAAAGTTTCTTCGATAGTGATGAGAAAATGTCAGCACGACTTCGTCTGTACACACTAAATGATAAAAAAAAACGTCAGCGCAGTTTCTTCAATACATACTGAATGATGAAAAAATGTCAGCGCAGTTTCTTCAATACATACTAAATAATGAAAAAAACGTCAGCGCAGTTTCTTCAATACATACTGAATCATGAAAAAATGTCAGGGCAGTTTCTTCAATACCTACTAAATGATGAAAAAATGATATTTTTAATTTCTAAAAATAATGAATTAACAAATATATTAATTAATAAACTCGCTCTGCTAAAGAGCGAGATGTCAGTGACGTCCGTCACTGTAAGTCTGTCCGCTAAAGTGGACAGAGAAAATTTTAATTGTTGATAAATGTTTATTAACAAATATGTTAAAGATTAATAACTGTTCTGTTAAAGAGTGAGGTGCCAGTGACGCCTGTCGCTGTGAATTTGTCCTCACAATGGACAGAGATATTTTTAATTTCTAAAAATAATGAATTAACAAATATGTTAATTAATAAACTCGGTCTGCTAACGAGCGAGAAGTCAGCGACGTCCGACGCTGTAAGTCTGTCCGCTAAAGTGGACAGAGAGAATTTTAATTGTTTATAAATGTTTATTAACAAATATGTTAATTATTAATAACCGCTCTATCGAAGAGTGAGATGCCAACGACGTTCGTCGTTGTTTATCTCCGTCTGCTAAAATAGACGGACATAATTTTAATTCGTAAGAATTTATAATTAACAAATATGTTAATTAATCAAAATCACTCTGCTAAAGAGCGAGCTTCCAACGACGTTTGTTGTTGCATACTCAGAATTATTATAATTCTGTTATTTATTGCTGTGGTTGCAGCAAAAACAAACTTGAATGTTTGGTACGCTCGGCTATATATTGTAGCGAGAAGGAAATTCTTGCAGCGTACATGTAACATGCACACTAGTGTATGTTACATGTACATAGACCAGCATTAGTATTAGATTTTCGAACGGGGCGGGTCATGGCTGGCCCTGCTACGAGGCCTCGGCCTTCGGTCCGCCTCGTGTACCGGGGCTTCGTAGCAGACGCGCGCCGTGACATCTAGCGGTAGTGCGCAGCGGCTCGTAGCCAAATGCTGCGAGCTCTGCGCTACCGCTGGGAAAGGGAACCCGTCGAAATTTTTCTCCGTATTACACTGACTCTTAAACTCCGTGGATGAAAATGGTGAACTTTGGGTGTGAATTTTGCCATTGTCCGTACCATATTTGATACGGCCGCACTTTTCACGTAATTCTCTTTAATTTTCTCAGACTCTGAGGTACTTCGTACATTCCATCGTCTTTTTTTGCGAAGTGCTACTTCTGTACTTGATTCACTTTCATTGCCGCAATCCGCATCAATTTCTAATGTATCGAAGGTGTTCACCAGTTGCAATTCTCTTGATGCCATGCTGAGAAGGGCAAAACCTAAACACTTTATGGAAATGAAAAGTAAATAATAATACTTGTAAGAAATGAAGATACTTTTAGACAGCAGATGACCTTACCAATATAAATCTTCTCTGAAATTCTGTATCCTAAAGTTTGTAATATTCCCGATTTACTATTCCTTCATTGCACTTTATAGTAATGGAATGCAGGCAGAAAGAATATGACTCGTATTGTGTGTGGTTTATTCATTTCATCAAAAGATTTACGCATCAGTCACAAGATGTGCTGCTACTCAGACAGTAGGTAACGTATGTCACGATGTTGCCAGCTGTTGCATGTCGATGTGGGTCACATTGTGCATGACGGATATATCCATCGCTCGGCTCTGCGCGTGACCATGTGCATGCCGGATATATCTGGCGTTCGGGTTGAAAGGGTTAACGGGAGGTTTATCGTTTTCCTTCGAGCGTCGTAATTACTTGCTCAATGGAGCTTATAGAGTCGCTGCCTGTGGAACAAATATTTGATAAAAGTTAATAATTCCTGACAAGCGAAGAATCTCGATAATGGTTTCTGGTTTTGTGTAATTTAGAATGCCTTCAATATGAGACAGAAGTCGTCGAGTTCCTTGTATTATGATCGGTTAGCCGAGATATTCGAATCCTGATGAACCCTACTGACATTTTAATCGTTTTTATCAGTCCTCTTTATTGATGTAAGCGTTGTAAAATGATTCGTAGATATTCCCGATGTTGATCAGAATCTCGCATATGTTTAAAATATCGCTAATGTAACAGCACACAAAATGTAAACCGTGTCTCCATAAACCTCTAGAAAGTTTGAGCTGTATTGCAGACATCGAAAGGTACGACCATCAACTAAAAGGGGTAGTATTCGTATTGTGACGGCGTTGAGCTTTCGATAATCGTCACATGGACACCACTCACCAGATTGTTTGATAACGAGATGCAATGGATTAGCCCATAGTCTGCTTGAGAGACGATAATATCCTAATTCCATCATGTGAGAAAATTCTTGTTCCGCTGCTGTTAGTTTTTCGATGGCTGGAAGTCTCTATATAAGAATGTGGTGCACGTGAATTAAATTACGGTCTACGGTGATATGGATGGCATTCCCATGTTGGTGAATTTTTAAAAAAACCCTTGTATGGACGCAACGCTACTGCCGATAACGGGCAAGGTACACTGGCTGACATGGCTTTGATCCAGATAGAATGTAGAAGTTCGTCAGGTGCACTTTCCGCGACGGGAGTACGCTCTTCGGAGCTGCGAACGATTTCTGTTTTCGAGTAGCATCTCTATGCGTTTGTGCAACTGTATCTTTCCAAAATCCGCGAAATGCTGGATTAAATATTTCATGAGAATCGCGTATTTGTCCGCTTGTGAAAAAAAAGTCGAGAGATCGGCGACCTGTCGTACAATACCTGGGTCGAGCGATGCGATTATCATATGGTACTAACAAGGGGACCTTACGGGGGAACTTGACTTCGAAATGACACTTGGCAGGTTAGCAGTATAAGTTAAGGGTATGCACCTAGTAAAGTAATAAAGCGCACATACGATTCCGAGAAAAAGAGCTTTAAAGTCTTTACACGAAGCTCAGATAGGTACCCGTCGATTTCTACACATTCCAAGAACGGCGTAGTAGCCGAGTTAGTGGCGCACTCGCTTGCCACGCAGATGACCGGGGTTCGATGCTACCTCTGAAGACTTTTTTTATTTTTTATTTAATTGTCTTAAATATTATAACAACTTTTAAATAAATGGAGCTCACACCAGCTGCAAGCTTCAATCTCTTCATATGCTTCGATTGCGTCGGTCGTCACAATACACGGATGTGCAAGAGTACACGCAAGAAATGTTGAGAGCCGGCTGCGATATGATATGAGCGTACGATCACGCAGCGTTTATCATCATCGACAACCCAATAGCCGTCAACTCACTGAGCATCCGGCTCAATCGTCAAATATGTTCACGCCTGTGTTCTCATTGTCAACTCTATTGGCAACAGCTATTGTACTTGTGCGCTTACTAGTCGCATCTCATCACATTCGCCCACTCATTAACCCAGGCGCAGGACTCACCTTCACCTCAGAAGTACTCTCATTACTCAACTCTGTTTTCATCGTCAGCGCCCGTTAATCCGAATTGTAGGTATTGGTGGCAACATAACAACTCAGACACGCAGGGTAATTCAACTCATTCTGGAGTCTATTCAGAATATCGCTGCCGTCACCATCGATGCTCACATGCTCAAAACATTGACTATGACATGATAATCATTTGAGGCGCCAGCTCAAACCTGGTCGCACACTGTCAATTTGAATCGGGCAAGTCCAGATTTTCTCGAACCAAGAAAACTTGATATTGTAATCGGTGCTAATGTATATGGGCAGATCATCAAGCCAAACATCATAACAAATTTATGGATTTCACCAATAGCTTAGCTATCAAAACTTGGACGGCTCATCCATGGACCAGTCAATTCAAATCAAACATCCTTACGCACTGCGTACCATACGCCGGCGTGAACTGATGAGCATGATTTACGGGAGGCTTTGACAAGGTTTTGGATTTAAGACGAAATACCAAGGGAAAATAACAACACCTTGTCAACTAAAGAGCAGGAGTGTAAACACCATTACTGCACAACACGTACGCGCGACTCAACAAGATGACATATCGTCCGCATTCCATTCACAAAATCAGTGAAAGCTTTGGGCAATTTGTACACAACAAGTCATCGTTGCTTTAACGTACATTCAAGAAACTCTCAAGAGAGGATGACTAGAAACAACTCTATCAGCAATTCACGGCAGAATGTGAACAACTTAATCACTTGATGAGAACTTCAATTATGCCCATTTAAATTAACACCTTTTATTTAGTCTACTCAATTCACAAAACTCAAAGTTGTATTCAATGGATCAACTCATCAGATAATACAGTTAAGCGGAAAGACTCGTGTAGAATGTTTTTGTTTGTATTTTTTTCATTTCAAATTCATTTACTATCGAAAGAATGTATTGCCGGCATTTTAGCGGGTTAACTGAGGTTAAAGGGGAAAAATGTTGTATCTTTCGACTACTAGGTGTTTATCATGATAAAGACGAATATGGCATTAAATGGCGTATTGTTTGTTACAGTGAGAGTGAGTTTCAATAGTTTCTTCAATTTTCCGTTAATATCGGCATAGAAATAGGTAAAGCTTTTGCGAATAGGGTCGAATTTCATGCTTCGGAAGCAACTAGTATTTTTACGTAGAAATTTTCCTCGGCACGTACTGCCTTTGAAGATTGCAATATGATCGGAAAACTTTAACAACCGTTTTAACAGTTTGTTGTTTATGGATTATAGGTATTACAATAATGATAGTCAAGATAAAAGTATTTGAAACGTTGGTCGTCTTAAGGGATCGTCTCAGTGTGAACCTTCGAAAAATCACTGATTTTTGAGATTTTTAAAAAAATGTTATAATAAAATAATCGGTTTGGTTTTCTCTTTATAAATAAATATATTCATTCCGAATACAAAATGATTTTTTTACCTTCATTAATTTAGTATATAATAATTAAATAAATTGTTGAAATGACACGTTAAAAAAAAGTTTCTGTACGATGTCCACAATTGCGGCCGCAATTTTGATCTGAAACAAAAATTTCAAAAAGATTATTAATCTGTAGGAAAGTCGCTATCGCGCTATGGAGTTTTTTTTTAATTGACAAAATGGCGGCGGTTTGAACAAAAAGTATCGAATTTGGCCCTTTTTCGACAGTTTTTCGTAAACAAAAATAGGAAGATTTAAAAAAAGCTTCCATAGCGCGATAGAGAATGACGTTAAAAATGTGCTCTCAAAATTGGAAATAGATATATTCAAAACTCTTCCTTTGAGAGTGGACACCGTTTTGAAAAACACCATTCCGAGAAAAACGCGTTTAAAGATTGAAGTTAGGAAATTTTAGATAAATCGTTTACTTACGATCAATCGGCGATGCCAGGTCCATACGATATCCCTTCTGCTTCCTCGAACTGCTCATTTTCGGCTGAAATTTCGTTTCGACGAGCTATCCTGGCTTCTTTGCTGTCCAGAGAACTTCGGCGTTCTGCAATTTTGATGCGCTCCGCCTTATATTTTGCAGCGATGTCTGCGGGTATCGGCCCTATGGTGCACCCCATTACCTCCAGGATTTAAAAAATTGGATCTAACCCTTCGTTGAACGTACAGGTGGCACAATACGTCGCGATTTCTATAATTTGCTTCCCACAGAATATATGATTGGGAGCAAGTTGCCACACGCAATGATTGAAACTTGTTATTTTGAGTGTTTGCGCCCGTACATCTGTATAAAAACGTCGGTGGTCAAATCTTCGTAAATTGGTTTCAAAACCTTCTGGACATCGTCATCGAGCGCTGGCGGATGAGAATGTTTTTCTTCGAATCCATTGACCTCAGCTATGCGCCATTCGCACCACGAATCTCCTCCCGAAGGACAATACTGATGCTGGGGATTCTCATCAGTTGAGATTTTGTGATACAACATCGCCCATATTGCGTTCCTCATGTTCTCAACGGAATCGGAGTTTCGACGAACTGCTAAGCCATAATATTCCGAAAGATGTGTTAACAACTTTAGTGTCAATTGCGCTTTTTTTGTTTCGGCAGCAGGTTTTTGTGTTGTATTTGTTTTTCTTTTCGAAATACTCGAAAGCTTGCTTGTCTTTACTTGCTTGTCTGCAATTTGCTTCTTGGCTTTCTTCAATTGTACCAACCTTTTTCTCGCTTCGTTTTTCCTTTTGTAAACACGTATTTTGACGTACAGAACGCATTCTTTTTTTTTTTACCGTGAAATAGTCGCTATAAGGCTTGGCTTCTAACAACATCTTGGAGGTCTTCGTATCTCCATCTCCAACATAGTATCCGTATTTTGCATTGTGTAATTCCTTAAATCTCTTGAAAATTTTGATCATGCCATCAACCTCCATTTTTCCAGCGCTCCCTTCGTGATTCACATTGCACTCCGGTTCGTGCGTCGCATACCATGCATCGTATTCGATCGTGTTCTCTCGTCCCTTCCAAAGTGAATAAGCTCTGCAAAAGCTTGACCGAACAGCAACGTCCAAGACTTTATTGGTGTATTTTCCAATCACAGACACGATACCCATGCGCGAAGTAAAACCGCGTTTCGCCAAGGATCCATCTTATATCCGCGCGACTTTCTGCTTCCAATTTTTTTTCCTTTTCTTCGGAGCCTGCTTTTCGGATACCGTTTTTATAACAATATGCAGCATTTTCAGGACTCCGTAATAAGTTGTGCTGTTGAAAGTTGCGGTTAGATCCATCAATGCGGTACAATTTCTGATGCCATGTATGCCGATGCTGAGTATTCGCATGACGAAACAGAAACGACGGTTGATTTCGTATGCATTGTTTATCAGCGGACAAGAATTGATCTTGGCCGGATCAGAACACAAACACTGAACACAAATTTTGAATCCCAATTCTCGAATCGATTTTTTATAAAATCTCACATCACTATCACACTTTTTGCACTTGAGGAGTTGTTGCAGAGCATCGAAAACTAAGAAAAATTTGATCAAAACATAGCTGAATATTTGATCGATTCTAACGTCAAACTCCGAACTATTTCTCGCTATTTTCACCGCCGAAGTACTTGCAAATGATGTATTCATCTCAATGAAATGTCGATTTGTTCCCTTGAACTTTGCGGGTATTTTTCTATCCCTTCGTGGATTCGTGCTCCTCGCGCCTTTTCTGCCCATCTTGATTTTTTTCTTGGGGGTTTCACTCGTATGTCTATCCGTGGTGGATGTCAAAAACGAACGAGCTTGGACAGTTTATTCCGCAAAGTTATAGAACCTAAGCATCTTAGAAAGGTACACGCGCAGGTAGAAAAATAACAAAAGGATAACGGTCGAGCGGCGCGACGGGCTGGGCAGATGTCCCGCTTCGTTTCCTTTCTACAAGCAACGCTGTAGCGACCGCAATAATTTGAATTTCGATTTAAAAACTTGAGAGAATGTTTAGAACAGTACGATAATACTATACGATAATGCAAAAAAACGATTTTTCGAAAATTTCACACGAAATTTTCACGATCCCTTAAACGAACCTACTGGAAAATTTTGATCTCGAGTCAAACTATGTTCAGAGCTGAAAATATATTTCTATTGAATTCAAATCCTGGAGAATTGACGACTGATCATTTTAAGCGTTGGTTCCAAGAAGTATATATTCCCCATACTCGTCCAAAATCAGTAATACTTCTGGATTCTCGGAGCGATCAATGTTCAACTGCATTTAAAGAAATGGATATGCAAGGGAATGATGTTAACGTTTTAACCATTCAAGCAGGTAAATATATTGCATCAGTTTCATTAGTTATGTAGACAATTAGTTCACACTATAATTAGCAATTCTACCAGGTACAACGGAAATGAGACAGCCCCTTGATGTTTATGGTTTCCGTATATGGAAAAACACTGTTAAACAATTTTCCGACATAGTACTATACAATTACGATGTCAACCTGCACCTGAGATATAATATTGTTAAGTTACAATCTTTTATACACAACCAGTTTTCTTCTCCACGGTTTACAAATTTTTTTAAATATACATGGTACAAAAGCGGTTACGTAGAAAAAAGATGACCAAGGCTCGAAAATCCGGTAGAGTTTCGCTTTAAAAAAATGCACTGACCTGCGACATATGCGGCGAGGCAGCTATTATCAGTTGTGCGTGATGTAAGAAATCTCCTTGTTTGAAACATGTTATTATGAATGTCATCATTGTAATTTGTATAATCCATCAAAAATTCACTGTTAAAATGGTTATTAATGTCTTCCGATCATATTGTAATCTTCAAAAGCAGTACCTACGTGCTGAGAAGAATTTTTTCGCAAAAATACTATAGTAATCCAGTTTTTTCCGAAGCACGAAATTAGTTCGTAATAGTAAAACACTTACCTATTTCTGTGCCAAGTTTAACGGAAAATTAAGGAGCGATTTACACCAGTTATTCACGAATTGTTCATGGCAATAAACAATATGCAATTTGTTGTTATCGTCATCATTATCTTCATGACCGTCTAGTAGTCAACGAATACAATATTTTGTCTCTTTAAACTTTTTTTTTATCTCGGCCCGTTCACGATAGACTAAAATTTTTAAGTATGCGTTGGCGCCTTAAGAATGACGTTCCGCCAAAGGGAGAAACTTTTCATCAATTAAGTCTGTTGATTGTACTTCCATTGTAACCGATTTATATTTCTACAAATTTTCGTCCATGCCGCACGTAAGGACTTTGAACATTCGAAAGGGGGATGAGGGGGCGGTGCGATTTCCAAATATACACACGCGTATTAAAACGAACTTATATTAACGTGAATTTATCCCAGATCGGCAAAAGGCTACCTGGTTATACGATTCAATTGACTAAAACAATCGAAGGACAGTTACACCCTCTTGATTATCAGATACCGGAAAAAAATGCATTTTTGCAATAAATCATATGACATTTGTTGTTATCTGCATCATACTCATCTCGAATGTATAGTACACGAAAAAATAAATGTTGTTGGACTTTGTATTATTTCCATATCTCGTACTGTCTGGTGACAGACGGCACATCTGGTTCTGAGGTGGGGGCGTTCGGAAAATATCGACATAAATTGGGAGAAGAAAGATGAAGGATCCGTGAATAACTTGCCGAGACACTGCAGTTAACACGATGTCAAATATGGAACAGTCGGTGGTCGGATCGAAAGCGCGTAATGGCCATCGCGGTTAACGCGCGCACGTGTCCGTTAGAAATTAGTCCATTGGAAAAAGCCGTATCGTCACCGTAATACTGTTCGATAATGTCCACAATCAGAAGAAGAGACCTCAGAAATAAAAGCCGGCCGTAAATCATCTTAAATACACTGAGATCGAAGACGGTTGCCGTTTAGAATGCCGAAGTCGAATTACGAAGAAATAATAGAAAATTTTGGAAGCGTCGAAAATAACAGTTCACTATAGAAGTCACAGTAGAAGTAAGGAAGAAGACGCCGGGATCGATGTCGATCGATGACGGATGGGTGGGGGTACAGTTTGGTGGTTCGAGTACCGCCGAGTCCGCACGAGTGTCAACATGTACCGTTCAAACGTTATCGACGAAGAATGAAAACAACCTGATTTGTAGGAAGTTTTTCACCCCTTAAACATCAGACTCGGCTCATATAAAACAAAATACGGATCGCCTATTTTTCTCTATTATTTAAGCATACCAAATTCCATCGAAATCGGAGGGGGCGCCCAGAAGACCTTTCCTTGTCAGTCAAACTCAAGCCTCTCATTTCACGATTGTGCGACCAAAATACTCAGAATTAAGTGGTCATCGGAAATAGACAAACTTCAATTCACATCGAAATTCTCGTGCATTTAGGCAAACTCACTGAATGCCTCAGTTTATTTGAAGTAGCTTACAAGGGGAGGATCGACGTTCGGATCGCAGATTTCCTTTAAACTTAGTAAACTTTTAGTATTTCATTAGGACAACATAATGTGCAAGTAGTAAGGCGTACTACTTCGGCGGTTTGGAGAAAATCACAAGAGAACTGTTGCGTGTCGTGTGTTGCGTGTATATGTATTATTTATGAGCATGAGATGGTGGCGGTCGAGTAGTTAGCGTTCAAGCTCCGAAATCGCTGGATCGAGACAGGCTTAACGTTTTTTTCAATTGTTTTTTAATTTATATTTTTTTAACCATTCAAAAATAATATAATGAAAAAATACGTGTATTTGCATAAACTTTTATATAATTTCCAATGTTATTTGGCTGTTTACTAATTTTTATTATTACAATAAATATTATAATTATAGTTATCGACAAGCAAACGACCAAGCGCATAGAGATTTCCTGAAAATACTTGGAATAAAAGCTACTCAAGTCATACACTTTAGCCGTGAGCTTTAAACACTAAATGCCAACTTAACGTTGTCGTCTCCTCATCCATATAATCGACTCACTGCACATATTTATAATCATAAAATTAATACAGTTGGTGGACGACTCCAAAACGCTAGCTTAACAGGCAGGGATACCCAGCGGAAAATTCAGACGGCTTCGATTTCGCCGCCGTAGTGCAGAGCTTGGAACATTTGGCTAAGAGCCACTGCTGACTACCGCTAGATGGCATGTCGCGTGTATGCTACGAAGCCCCGGTACGAGAAGGCAAGCCAAGCGCCGAGGCCTCGTAGCGATATGCAACGAAGCTAAAACAACAGAGTCGTGCGAACCGATCTCACTTCCTCAGCCATATGTATATATATATTAAAATGTATTATTTCTTATTAAGAATATTGTTGTTCGAGACTCGAGGAGAGCGAAGGTAATTATAGTGTGCGAGACACCGCAAGGCACTGTCGCATAGCGAACTACGCAACACGAGAGGGCGCCCATCGCGACGCTGCCGCGCCACGGGGACCCTAGTTCGCGCGGTACACCGCGAGAGGGACACGCGCGCAACGTCTCTCGTGCGCACTTGTTGAGACAGAGATCTCAGCAAGATAATTAGCTCGGTCTTTTCTGCCTACGATCGCCGGGACATGCGTCGAGGCGACAAACGAAGGAGAATCCCACAGTTCAAACTTTCGATCCAGCTTGTACAAGAGTGGAAGCTCTGCACGATTACGATCCCGAGCAATTCCTGCCCGGGAAATGTCACTCGACCACCTCGATCGTGCCTGTGTACGTGGGATATACGGATACATCGCTGGACCTCTCCACGCTCGAGCAAGACAGGCCCTCCGCTTCTCTCACCGATAGGAGCGACGCCGCCACGCTACAACTCTGCAGCCACGCAGACCGAGACAACGCGAGCTCACCGAGGAACACAAGCCTCAACTTCAGCAGGCTTCAGCAGCTTAACTCGGACCGTCGACGATGAGACACAAACGTCGTCAGGGAGTGACTGGGAACCTCACTCTCCAAGACGGCCAACGGCACGAGCCTCTTGCGACTCTCCGAGACACACACCACCACTGCATCTACTGCCAGGAGTACGAACCACTATGACACAGCCACCGCTCTACTGGAGCGAACGTCCACTCGCCACTTCTTTGTACCATATCGACAACAATAATAATGAGAACAAATAAAACCATACGCTTATCGCATCTCCTCGACTCAGCCCTAATTTCCGTACCTACCCCATCGCTGCGCCTCCACTACTCGCAAAATTGAACGAGCTTTCGAACATATAGTCAGAGACAAACGTATGAGAAATGCGTAATTCTATTTGCTGGATAAACGGCTATGTACATTAAGTTGATCGTAATTTAAAATTTGGCGCTATTCTCTGCAGGTGCGCACAGGTATAATCGATTCTGCAATCGATTTACGAGCGTGGCGAACGCTGCTACGCACGCGCGTTCCGAGATCAACATGGCTACGGCCGCTGTGGTGACGGGTGACCGTATTCCGTCGCGTGTATCCCAAATACTGTTTTTCTTTTCCGTTCTGTATCGTTCTTGGGATTAATACCGCTCCTTGTGCTTCGAAATATCGCTCGGTCTACCGGTGCACAGTGTCCGATAAGTGTTTTTGCATTCCCAGTGTTTTGTTCGGCCGGCTGCGTACTCGGGCAGGTTATGGGTCCCCCCGTCACCGCATTTCGTGTTTGTCGTCTGTTCGGAATTCTCGTTTCTCACTCTCTGGACGTTTCCTCCACAGGCTCGGTGATGGCATCTTCCAGCCCGCTACTCGTCACTCCTTAGGATCCAACCGGTGAGATCGCCCCGCGCATTCCGGAGACTACACCGTGCCGCCTGCTCTTCTGCCTCTGCGGTGTGTTCGTTCCGATACAAGCTGCCTATTTCGTCTCCGGAAACCCGTGCATCTGTTTTAGATCCAGCGTGGTAATCCGCATCCCATCATTACCGTGGAATAATATCCCTGAGTCGTAGCCGCCCCGTGCTCGCCGCCCCTAGCATGGCGTTATAATGCTACGAGTCACAGGCGCTCGCTTCCTCCGCTAAGCGGAGGATTACAGCCTGGCGATCTTAGGGACACCCGTGAATCGGTATGCTCGTGAACATTTTGGAGTTCTCTCCAATATGTGTCAAATGACAGCATTCATTGTACAGTCAACTCGACAGCATTCTGTACACAGAATGCTGTCGAGTTTCAGATGTGTGATCGAGAATCGAAAATCCTCGATCGTGTTTCGACTCGGCTCGTTGGATTCATCGAGCGGCTCTCTTGAGCCAAATGCATATGCGTCAGACAATGTAATGTTCGATTCGAATATTTGTATTCATCGAACGATGCTTCTAAAGCATCGTCGATCAAGCATGGTCACGGTCAGGTGAGAAAGTGCGATCACGGCGACGGACCACTTTCATCAGCGAGAGACAGGCATATATTTGCGCTCTCGTCGAGAAATTCAAAGTTAGAAATTCTAAAATACGAACCGTTCCCAAGCTAGCTGTGAGCAACCGATCGAGTTGAAATTTGGACACGATATAGAGAATAGTAGCCGAAATGGGCTCTTGGTATTTTTGCTGGAATTTTCGAAAAACAAATCCCACTTTTCGTTATAACCATTGCAAAATATATTATCTACATACGCACGGGCCTCGTATTATATACACGAGCCCTGTGCGGTAGGCATGTCTCGCGGTCTAACATGTATAGATATATAGCGGCAATGTTTTCCGGCATATTGCTCCGCCTTCGTCGGTCACCGTACGAGTCTCGTGAGAAGATTTCGCCAGCGTGTTCACGCGGAATTTCTGTACACTATTTTTGCCTATGTCGGTAAAATTTTCTAGCCGCTGTCGTTACCTTTTTGTCAAAAACTTTTAATCTCCAATTTCCATTCATTTGTGCATATAATCGAATGGAATAAAGTTTGAAATGTGTGTTTTTTAATAGTGGAGTGGCTCTTTGCATAGAAACTACGATTCGATCCGTGCACCATACAAAATTCTGTCATTTCTCCGGTGATAACTCAAACTGCAAATGTATTTGCAGAATTTTAGAGAGAAAGTACCAAGAGCCATTTTTTGCCGTAATTCTCTGTCTACCTGCCAATTTTTAACCTGATCGGTTGTTTAATGCTCGTATGAGCACTGATCAAACTTTCGAAGCGCACATAGTCTGTATCACTGCCTCTTAACTTAACACATGACGGCAAACACCCAGTTACTTTGCCTCACGATTCGCGATTTTCTGCTCCAGTCATAACTTCCGCTTATCAAAAAACACTTGATGATTGGCGGAAGTGCTCCCGTTAAAAGTCATGTGCTGCATTGTGTGTAGTATGCTCGGCAAAGGTGGATCCGTGCCCATCAACTGATTGGTCAACTACCTCTTTCTAGGGTCACATCATCACGGTCCATTTCACACACCGGAGTAAATTATGCCGACCCATTTATGCTGAAAACATGGAGAGGAAGGGCAGCCAAAACTCAGAATGGATGAATTTGTGTATTTGTATGTTTTTCCACCTAAGCAGTCCATCTGGAGCTTGTAATACACTATGCGATTGAAGGATTTCTTGCCACTTATCGTCGCCTTGCCGCCCGACGCACGTAGCATTGGTCACACCCTATCCTCGGATTACGGAACAAATTAAATCGGTGCAGATGCTTAATTCACGAAACTATTCACCAAGAGTGCTCGCGAAAGTCATGACATTGGCCTAATTTTATGTGCAGACCATACTCGATGGAATTTCAATCCACCGGCAGCTCCACACATAGGAGTTAAATGGGAGGCAGTGGTCAAATCAACGAAATTTCACCTCAGACTTACAATAGGGGAGACGTTACGCACGTGTGAAGAACTCTCAACACTGTCGCTCGAATCAAAACTATCGTCAACTTAACGGGTTATACGCAGTTGCAAGGCCAAAAAAGTCGTTTTTTTACGATTTTTTTCTGATGAGGGATTGTATTGGACAAGGACAAGGAGTAATAATAAATGTAGTGGTAGCTTTCCAATTTATATTATCATTTTTAATTTTCAAAAATATTAATTTTCAGTGCTCCTGTAGACGATGTCCTGAAGGTCCTCCAAAATAAGATGTTTGGCGGTGAGCACGATATCTCCGATTTGAATAATCTAAAATGAAAAAACCAAAAAGAATCTTTTCGTGCATAGTTAAATCTTGGTATTGATCGAAGGAATAGTCAAAATGTTGGTTTTTAACAAAATGGCAGTTCCGAAAAAAAAATTCCATTTATGGACGAAATTTTTTTCGTAGAATTCGTTGAAGAAATAGAACTTTTTATCCGAAATTCTATTCCTTCGATCAATACCTGAAGAATATATCTGTTGATCCGTTTTTGAGAAATCGTGCTCACCGACTTTGAAAACACCGTTTTGAGAAAAACGCGTTCAAAGTTTCAAAAGTTGTTTACACATTGTTAAAAATGTGTTTTTCTACTTACACGGAGTCATCTATGCAAGGGCCATAAAACGAACCCTCCGCATCATCAGCAGCTTCTAACGTTTCCATTTGCTGTTGGCTGCGAGCCATTCTTCCCTCGCACGTGCTCCCATGCGCTCTCAACTCGGAGATTGCGTCGTGCTCTGCATCCTTCCTTTCATCATATATATGGGCATTGGGCCCTATTGACAGTCCCAATGCCCTCATATAATACAAAAGTGCTGATGTACCTTCGTTTAACGTGCCGGCTGCGATAGAAACTGCTATTTCCACTATCTTTGAGCCACAAGGAATGAGTTTCGGAGTTATCTTCCATATCAGCTAATTGTAGCTTTCGTTTCTGTTTTGTGTGAATCCCCAACACATCTTTCTAATAGTTTTTTTATTGCTGAGATCAGTGTAGATCGGAAATAGAGCTTCAGCAACATCATGCGGTAATGACTGATATTCATGTTTATAATTTGATAATGTATTCGAAGCTCGCGCTCGCTGCCAACAACACCATGACTCAGCTTCGATCGGGCTCCTCTCGTGTTGAGGATTTTCATCCGTGCATAATATGTTGTGACGAGCTCTCTTCGACTAAATTTCGCCAAAGTCGAGAAGAGCTACCAGCCCAAAATCTGTAATGACGGCCCAACAATTTTTCTTTTACCATTCACTTCCTTCACCAATTTCCGATTGGGCGCCAGGTGTTTGTATCAACCCCGTTACACCAAGGGTGTATTATTTGTTCGTTCTCTTTCGTACTCAATACTCAGGGAAATGGTAGGGTTCGAAGGGCGAGCATCGATTACAATAATTATGTCAAGTATACGAAATTAACGTGTGAGTAGATTTTTCTAACTTATTAACAATGACTTATCTATTATTTCGGTCCACTGGTTGGACCTTACTCATAAACTATAATCTTCCCATACAATATTTATCTGCGTGCCAATCACGCTCAACCAACAGTTTTATTATACATTAACGTCTCAGAGTGAGACAGTCCTATCCTCCGGAGACGCCGGTAGGGACGGCTAAGTGAGGGTAGCCAGACGCGTTGCAAGATAGGCACGACCTACTCCCACGCGCTCGACGGTACGCTAGGCCCGTACCGGCAAAGAAAGTATTGCACCTGCGTGCGCCTACCTTTTCTATTCGCCGATATCCTATTCCACGTCGCACGGCGTTCTTCGGTGACCCTTCTCTCGATCGTCTCTCTCGCACTGGCTTCGCTCAGCTGCCCGCTCTCACACTCACTCTTGTACTCTCCAATTGTCTTACTCTAACTACCGCTCTACAATTACTCTATATTCTTCCAATTTCTCTCGGGGTCGAGATCTCACTGCTCCTCAGCTTGTTACTCTCGCTCGCCGGCTTCGTCGTGGTCCTATCGGGGGGAAAGGGGAAGGAGGTCCTAGCGATAATCGACCCTCCATCGCCGGCACAGCCTTCCCTCTCTCTCTCTCGTTCGCCGGGCGTCGTCTCTCGCGTACGGCCGGCAATGTTTACTTCCCGCGACCTCGTGTCTCTGTAAATCACGAAGTTTCTCGGCAGCGTATGTTCTAGAGCACAATTTTGGTTGACCACGGGTGCGAGACAACGCGACTCTGCTTTCTCTATCTCGCTTTAATATTCTTCCAAATATTTCGATTTCGGCGATTGCGAAGAATATAACGCCTCGCCCCAATGTATAATGCAATATGTTGCCCATATTGCATTATACATATTATCAACGGAATCGCAGTGTCTCCTGATTGCCAAGCCATAATAAACTGTCAACTTATCTATCAGTTTAGCAGTGAGCTTACCCTTACCACCAAGTACTTGTTTCCCCACGTTTATCTACAGTTTCAGTATTTTTTTTACACTGTTTCGGAGTCGCGATACCATTTTTTTTGGACATGTCCAATACATTCTTTCTTGATCACTTCCATTTCACCGTAAGGCGCTGCTTTTAAATTTTCAGAGTGTTCGGAAAGCTCGTTAACTTAACGAGTAGTGGAAGCGCAGCGATGGGATAGGTGGCGAAATAATGGCCGAGTCGAAGAGATGCGGTAAAAGTATGTTGCTATTTATTCAAATTGTTGTTTTCGTCAATTCGGCACAATGATGGTGCTCGTGGAGCTTCGCTCCAGTAGATTGGTGGCCACGTGACTGTGGTCCGAACTCCCGGCAGTAGGTACAGTGGTGGTGTGCGTGACGGAGAGTCGCCAGAGGCCTTGGCAGCTGACTTTTTGGGAGACCGGGGTTCCCATTCGCTCCCTGACGATGTTTGAGTCTCAGCGTCGACGGTCCGTTTCGGGCTGCCGAAGCTTGTGGAAGTTGAAACTTGTGTTCCTCGGTGAACTCTGGTTATCTCCGTCTGCGTTGCTGCAGTGTTGTAGTGTGGCGGGGTGGCTCCAATCGGCGAGAGAAGCGGAGGCCCAGTCTTACTCCAGCGTGAAGAGGTCCAGCGTCGTATGCACACGTCCCATGTCCAAAGGGTAAATCGAGGTGGTCGAGTCAGATACCCTGGGTAGGAATTGCTCGGTAGAGTGATCTTGCTGAGCTTCCAGTCCTTGACGAGCTGGATCGGTAGTTTCAGCTGTGAATTCTTCTTTCGTTTGTCGCCCCGACGCATATCACGGCGATCGTGGGCAGAAAAGACCGAGCTGATTATCTGGCTGAGAACCTCTGCCTCGACAAGTGCTGGCTGACTTCTCCGCGCACCGCTGCCGCTTATGTAGCCGCTGAGGCTGCTAGCCGCTCATGAGATACGTCGCGCGCGGGTCCCTCTCGCGGTGGACCGCGCGAACTGCGGCGGACCGTAGCGAGGCAGCGTTGAGCCCGGTGCACTCGCGTGTATCGTGGGTCGCACTGTGAACGTTTCTTACGGTGTCTCGCACACAGAATATGTTTTAGAGTCACCATCACCGATGTAATTTTTGTAACGGACGTTAAATTTTTCCATAGAAGGCCTGAATATTTCTATGCCCGCATCGACTTCCATTTTTCCTGCGGAACCGTTATGATTTGCAGAACAAATATCTTTATGACCACGATACAATTTATTGTACTCTTCAGTATCCTTTTTATTTGTCCAATTTTCGCATTGTTTGCAGTACGAACTTTTCACAACAATATCAATAATTTTCCCTGTGTAATAACCGATCAATGATGTTACTCCGTATAAAGAAGTAAATCGTCGTTTTTTCCAGGTTCCATCACCAGATATTGTCAATTCTTCGCGATTTTCATCGCCTTGGTTTTCAGAAGCCGCATTTTTTTCTACAGCAAAAGCTTTTTCGAAAAGTTTCTTGGTGGCTGTTTTCGTACAAGAGTGAATATTTTGTATAACTAAGTCATAAGTATTTTGCATTACAAAAGCTGGCATGTCCATCAAACCACAAAATTTAGCTGCGCCTTCTAATCCTAATCCGAGAGTTCTCATGACAAATACACGACGCACTGTAATTACTTTCATCGGTCTCACGAGGGAACGGTCCGGGAGGTGCATCGAGTTACGGGCTCCAGTGTGGGTAGGTACCAACCGAACCCTAAAATTGAAGGTGCCAACTCGGCTCCGTTTTCGAGAAATCGCCGCTCAAAGTTGGGAGCCCGCTTACGTACCGTAGAGTTTATACATAAACACAAGGCGAGCAGCCTAACGGTAAGCGAGTGAGACTCCCGTCCCGAAGGTCTCTGGTTCGAGTCTCATCTTTGCTATTTTTTCATTTTTTTCAAATTATTGTTGAAATTTATGATTTACAGTTAAAAAATTGCAAGAAAGGAAAAACAAAATTTTACGCGTCTTTATTGATAAAAAATTACTAATTAAATGTTTTTTTTTTAAATCTTACAATTTTTTTAATTTTAAAAAATAAATGAGCCGTAATTTAATAAAAATTTGTTTTTTTTTTTGTATTATTTGATATCTCTTTCGATGCGACAGGGATTATTTAAGAAAATTACCAAGGGATATAGGGATAAACAATCTGTTTTATTAATTAAAAATTTCGTCAAGCAATGTTTTTTGAATGTTCACGAGTACAGTGTGACGGGCGATAATCATTATAAAAACAATCATAACATTTATATTGTTGACACCACGGACATTGTATGAACGCTAACTCGTTTTCTTCGCAATCGCAGTGTTGTTTCTTCAATTCCGCCGGAAAAGCAACTGCGTTGACGTTGTGGAAAAATTATTTTTCTGATGGTTCCGCATTCGCAGCACGCCAGGCATATCTGTAACAAAATTAGCGATAATTTGTTAGTATATTGCATTTAATACTTGATGCGAGTCGGTGCCGCGTCTTTCGATGTAAGCTATCGCGTACCTTATCATGTTCTTATATACTGGAGCCTGGAGCTGGTCATGTATTAATATGAATGAATTTTGACCATATCCTCTGTCGATGTGATTTCTTCATTACGTTGCAGTACGTATGAAGCATTGTGGAATCGGCGAATGTAATTTTTAACTTGACGATAAAAGTATACATCACAAGGCTGACAAAATGGTGTGCATCGCGGTGGTATAACTGACAAAGTGCAGGTTGGGAGGCCATCTTGTAGAGATTTGATCCCCCCCCCCCCCCGGAGTCAACGATGTACAGGAACGGATTTTTATCAAGTACGGCTGTATTATTTGTTCCAAAAACGCTTTGACCGTGTTTTTATAAAGTTTTCCTGATTTTCTCGACGTGATGTGAACTATTGGGCACTTCAACATATATTCGTCGACTTCTTTTTGAACTCGGGGGCCGAATTTGCCAGTGACTTCTTGCAGGCAAACGAATACTTTAGGCAGCAATTTGCCAGACAGCATGAGACCGATTTGTGCGGTATAAGAATGCGTCAATTTATTTGTTTGTCCCACATCCATTTCGATCACTTTTTCACCTTTGTGCGACAAAGTACGCTTGCTGCTTATGTTATACTCGCATCTCGTTTAATCCGTATTGATAACATAATCAGGGTTAAATCTCTGGATTATTTCGCTTGTTTGTTGCTGATATTTTGTAGCAGTTTCCATTAGTTCGTCTAACGTTTTTTTATGCTTTTGGCTGACGTATTTTGTTACGTCTCATTGGGATATGCGATGCTTCGATTTAAAGCGAGTAACCCAAGTATCTGACGCTTCAAATTCAAAGCTTCCATCAACAAATTGGAAGGCAGCACCCATTTCTCACTGTTGGAGCATCCTAGTTGGTACGAGGCCTGCTCTTCGATCTCTCTCCTCGATAAACCGGACGTACACGTACGAATTATTACTTCTAGTTTATTATTTCGCGTCCCTCCTTGTTCAATTTGGGCTTTCCACTTTAACAACTGTTTTGTTTCTTAACAATCTTGTTGATTGTTTTTGCAAAGTTGCCAAGGACCACTTTGGATGAAGATCTGTAAGCTCCACTATTTTTCTTTATTTTGTTTCCCAGTTTCTTCGTTACTTGTTTCAGGAGTACTCCTTTCTTCGTCCGTGTTGGAATATAATACTGCTTGCTCCGTAAACGTCATATTCCCGTAAATGTCAAAAAATCGTTTAAACATTTCTCTGCCGATTAATGCAGATCGTTCGCTAATGTCGGAGCTCGCCGACTCGACGATGAGTCGAGTGCTGCTGAGGTATTTTATCAATACCTGCAGCAGATAATATACTGCGTCAGCTAACTTTTGTCGTTCTCCATCGTGAGGTGAAGGCCATAGAAGATCCTTTGTCTTCCACCAAATCTTCAATATAGTTATAGTTGCATTTTCTGGCAACTCGCGAATTACTTGCACTTTGCTCCGTTTGAAAACGTCCGTACACGTTCAAAGAACACGCTGAACTGACGAGAAACGGCTGTTTGGCAGTTATAACCGTCGACCTTCACGTACAAACTAGGGTTATTGTATTGGTGAAACGGTACATGGAGTTAGAATGAATAGGAAAATGACGCATCAAAACCCCCAGCGTTTAGAGACCGTGTACGGGTTCTGGCGCGTCGACGCCCCAAACGTCCGACAGGTATAACAATTTTATGACCCTGTCGAGAAATTTTCATGAAGGGTTTCTGACTATTTTCACGAAAATATTTCATCAGATTTTTAAATTTTGCGGTAGGTAGGCAGATTATTGCATGGCAAAGTACGGTACGGCTAATTTATTTTTAAAAATTAAACAAATTGTAAGAGATTAGAAACAAAAAATGGGACATTTAATTCGTATGCTTTGATCAATAAAGGCGCGTAAATTTTGTTTTACTTTCTTGTAATTTTTTAATCATAAATTATAAATTTCAACAATAAGTTGAAATAAAAAATGAAAAAATAGCATAGACGGGACTCGAACCGGAGACCTCTGGGATGGGAGTCTCACTCGCTTACTGCTAGGCTGCTCGCCTTGTTGTGTTTATGTATAAACTCTACGGTACGTAAGCAGGCTCCGAACTTTGACCGGCGATTTTTCGAAAACGGAGTCGAGTTGGCACCTAAAATTTTGGGGTTTGGTTGGTACCTACCCACACTATAAGCACGCGAAGTCGGAGCCCGTAACTCGATGCACCTCTCGGACCGTCCCCTCGTCAGTTATTTTTTTATTCAAAATATTTGTTCTCTTTTTTGATCTCGACATTTGCACCTCGTAAGATGCTCTTCATTTTCTACTATACTTGAGGGGCTTTTGAAACTCAAAACTAAGAACAGAAAGTATAAACTGAACGCACGACTTTATAGCGTGGCAGACCGTTTTCAACTGACAAAATTCACTTCTTTGGTATAAGAAATGACTACATTTGGCTCTCAGGTATACAATAGATCTTCTATATGGTCTTTTTATTCATGCGAATATAATGGAGAGGGTCGACGCAGGTATTGCGCGACGTAAAAACAGCAGCTACTCCGGTCTTTACTCCACCTACTTTGTAACTTGGCGAATCCTTACAAATATGCATGTATCTCCAAGAATATTTGGCGGATAGATTTGAATTTTTCAGGGAATATACTCAAATATATGTAGATTCCTAAAATGTAATAAAAAATAGATTTTTTTGAAATTTCCAACTGCGTATTACTCGTTAAGACGATCCGAACCTCTCAATGATGATCCCGATGACGTCTCCGCTTTCACACTAGATCACTCTCTGACTGGTGATGTACTCACCACAATACCTGTGCATTCACTACTCGAGCTTATCATGATGGAGATTAATCCAACAGAAAGTTCAGTAGTTTTGATTACATTGGTCTGCTCAATTTTTACAACGATAACAATAAATCTCAAAATAGCATCATGCAAACAAGGAGATGAAGGTGGGCTCAATGATCTCACTCACCGATGAAAGACTCTCACTTGCAATGCAATTGAATGGCAACTTGCCATGGCAGGTGGCCATTCGCAAGAGTAGTCGTTTTTCCACTCTAGTGCGCCCCCTTGCAAAATTAACCATCCTATCGGTATCTGTGGAAGAGTCCATACAAATTATCAAGCGGATTGATGATGCTGGCCGGGAAATGTTGAGCAATAATACAATCTCACTGATCATAAGGACTTAATCGGGTCACTCACACACAGGTATTATTGAATGCTCAGTGACGTCACACTCTCACGCAGGACCATCTCATTTAATTAGTCTGCGCATGCTTGTGCGCACCGATTGACTTACTCTGAAAAGGCTGCAAATCTGCCGGTGCAAATATACTTCTTTCCGTGTTTAATTGCAACATACTTTGCACGACTCATTGAACCACGCCTCCCTCATTTGAAGTCTCCAACACTTCTATTTTCAGAACGTTTGCTATCGGGGCTAGGACAACCTTCTCCAGATCATACCGAAATTACTGGTCATCGCGTACGATATTCGTCATTGCATGCTTACCACAAATTTCTTTGCCGTGAATTTACGGCTACTCCTCCGCCTAGCCATGAATCATCAATTAATGCGAATGTATCCGATATCAGTAAATACGCTAGCGGATAGCAAGATTGCATGGAGCACTAATATTTTCGCATTGCCCAACACACTAATATGATTTGTTAGTCAATTTTAGGGTGATCGTTCATTATTTTTTGTATTGTTATTTTTATGCTCATTATTTAGGTGTCAACGCCCTTTCGCCAATGCGCGGTGACGGTGAAATTCACAATATCTAAACGCTGAACGGCAGACCTGAAACCCCCTACTTGTAAGACAGTTGTGATTACCATAATCGTCATTTACCTGGCCCCTAATCCTTGCCTGACATTTATCATCCATATCCATTTGGTAGTACTATGATTTGTTAGGGCTTTGGGGAGATTCGGGTATTTAACGCAATCAGCAAGGATCTTTATTGGATATTTTGAGGAGTAATAATGGAGGAAAAATGCGTTCAAAGTCACTAAAAATAAGAAATGGTATTCCCGTAATTGATTATTAAAAAGGAGTAACGTGATGTTTGTGTATTTTCTATAAGTTGGTCAAAGAATCGGAGTATAGTAGTGCAGTTTAGTATAATCAAGTAGATAGTAATATCCAATCTTAGAATTATTATAAGTTTGACGTTCGTTTATACAAGTTTGAATATGTGTTAAGTTTGTGTAATGAAATTGCGGCCTAGTGCATGCTACTACTGACATGAGTGTTTCATTATTTTTAGGTGAATGGTCATGTTCTTCAAGATAGATGTCACCTCAATGCTTCGTCAATAATCAAAGGCTTAGCTGGCTCTGTATTCAAGTTCATCATCATTCGGTAAGTGTATGTAGTTTTCAAGATTTACGTCGAATCATTTGCATACTTCCTCCACTTGCCGGCAGGCCACAAAGTTGAAAAGTACGATAATATTGACAACCAAACAAGAAGTCTCACGATGAGAACTCAGTATTTCAGTAAAATTTTATCCCATGTAACATGACCAATCATATACGAGAACTGAATAAAAGGATAATTATAGATGCCCATATCCTTATCCCCACGGAAAATGGAAAAATACATTGCGAAATTCATATAGCATTTACTCCCAGTTGCAGCCAATACAACAACATTTAGCCTGAAACATAACCCTCTGTACCTTCCAGGAACACAATACGCAGGTCGGTAAATATACACAAAGATATTGACTATGATCTCGAAATTTTTCACGGGACAAATTTGCATTCAAATCATTTCGAAAAGAAATAAAAACTACTTCGGATGAGGTGATCTATTCTTGCACTACTTTCGACCTTTCTGTACCATTTAACCCCACCATTTTTCATTTTCTTTTCTTCTTTAATCCCATTTAATATCCCACATTTTAATAATCCTCCGCTCCCATCTTTTCACCCTTTCAATCCTTGAAATATATGAGGCATTCTACGTCAAATAGACTACTTTTGAACCCGAACCCCTTTAATTTTGTTAAATTTTTTATGTCATACTACTCCACTAAAAGCATTTTTGTGAGTTTTTTCATTTTTTTTTCCGAACCGAAAAAAGTTATGAATTTTGAAAAAAGGCTTATAACTTTTTCAAAAATTCGTTAATCGAGACCTTTTTCAAATATTTTGTTATTAAACGCGTTTTTCAGGAAACAATACAAAACAAAATACGCAAAGCCATATTCTATGAAATTTTTGAGTTTTTCAGAGAAAACCATCTACTTTTCGAAGAGCGCCATTTTTATTTTATTTTATTTGTTTTCACTTCGATTTATTCTGAGTTTAATGCCGTAAGATTCACAGTAGACAGGTTTTTCTTTCTATTTTGTTTTTGTAATCTAACTTTGTTTTGGTGATAAAATATATTTTAATCAATACATATATTTTTTTTCATTTTATTCATCATTGCAGCATTAATTTGATCATCAAAACAACGTGTTGCGCCCTCAACTTTCGTTAGATGGAAACGAGAGTTTTGAGAACGGTTTTTTCGGAATTGCCAAGGTTGAGTCAAACTCCAATTCTGAATAACAATACTATACTGATAGGTTTATTAAAATAAAGCAAAGATTAAAGTTACAGTTAATAAAAGTTAATGCCTTGAGACGTCACCTGTTTGGTTCTAGACTGATGACTTATTACTCTCGATGTTACTAAGAGACTTATTAATTAGAGTATCGACTTATTAGTCGAAGGTCCAACATTTCGCCATATTTTCTCCCACGCGTCTGCTTTGGGCATTACGTCGTCAGCAGCGCGCGCTGGCCAGAGTTACCTCAAAAATTCTGAGCTCGACAAAAAGTGCTGATCACTTCTGTCGTATGATTTTTGAACGCTTTCCTATCTGTTGCCAGGCATTACAGTTGAACAATGATTGATGATTACATTCAGGGCACAACATTGCTCCCTCTTAGGAAGACGAAATTTAGTATTTCGGCGATTTATCTTTCGAATAGGTGGTCTCTCGGCTTACAATGTCTTTCAAGTGAAATCTGATCTTATATCTATCGTAGTTATAATCCCTTTTTCCAATATATGTTTTCGTATTGTTATTTCCCAATACGATTATTATATTCCCTTTATTTTGAAACCATTTGGTAATGTGTAGTATGTATCCCCTTATTTATCGCCTTCTTTTGTCGTTGTTGGACATTATATATTTATGCAGTACTGATACGTGGTGTGTTTCTTTTGAATGATACTTTGAGTGATACATAAAAAAACGGAGATGCAAAAGCTAATTGGAGTCTGATTTCACATGGAACGCCCCATATATACGTTCGGCCGCTACACATTAGGCCTAAGTCAGGCGAACCTGGATGTGTACATGAGGCTCTCGTATCTGCTCCGTCTCGTATGAGCTCGCGGTAATCGACGCGACTCACAACTACCAAACGATGTGCTATATGTGTACACGAACACATGCATTGTGACGAGTTTTCCCTCCGGCCCCGTCACGTCTGTCGCACCACCCGTATAAGAGGCGGATTTACGCCGCTGACGGCCGCCAGAAGAAGACGGACTTGATAATTATCGAAGAGGAGACGCCGCCAATTTTTCAGTTCATCATCATCTTCTCCGCCGATGCCGAATAGTGCATCGAACGCCGTTGTCCGCTAATAACGGCGCTCCCATCTGGTGGAGTTCAAGTTGTACGACGCGGGATGCGGTGTTACATTTTGAGTTGCCTGGAGGCATTTTAGTCGCGGGCCAGCCGCAGGGTCAGGGACCCTGGTCCTGCGAGGCGAGCCTCCCTCGTCCCGGCGCCCATCTCGGACTCCGAGGAGAAGGCGTTCGACGAGTACGGAGTCGTTATCGGTAACCGGGAGCACAGGGTTCCCCGCGAGCAGTGCACGGCCCTTTCATCACCGTACCCTCCCCTACTTCCTACGGGCGTTGGCCAGCGAGAGGAGTGAGAAACGGGAGGACGCGATCGTACATCGGTGTGAGAGAAAAATTCATCGGCAACATGGGACTTATTGTTAGTCTAATTCAACATACTGGAGGAAACACACCTATGGAGTGGGGGGGGGGGGGGTGAGCGTCGCTCACGCGGTCAGAAGCCGGTTTATTGGTCTTCGATTCGTCACCGTCTTGTCTTCACGTAAATTCACTTTCTCCAGTCTCTCGTTCTTTTCTTATTCTGTTGTGTGCCTGCCGCCGAGTACGCCTTTCGCCGTACATTCAGTAAGTCAATTCCAATCGTATGAATGGACTATTATTAATTTGGGAAATGGAGATTAGCGATCTTGAATAATAATTGGCGAAGGGAGTCTGAGAATCCTGAGTACGAATTAATTGCGACAGTCTCGCGTCTCCGTGTAAACTTCTTAGAATGCCAAAATTATTGTCTTATCTAATCGAACCCTGGGTATTCATCTCATGCTTTGCTATGCCATTCCATCTGCGCAAATTACGTAGATCGGTGAAACGTGTAGTTCGGCAGTGTAATTTTCTTATTTTCTTGAGCGTATTTTAGCCGGGCAAGTGCGCGTTCGACCGGCCCGTTGTTACCGATAGCGTTCTTTACGGAGGTTGCACTTTGTCACCCAGTACGCGCACACTCGGCGCTCGCTATATATGCGTATTTCGCTCTTCTCTAACTTTCGTTGTCCTCGTAGCTACGTCAATCTCTCTCATCTTTATTTTGTTCCACGAACGCAGCTACCATATTTACTACGGTATTAAAATCGTACGACCGGGAATATTTTTCGTCGTGTAATATTGCGTGCCGCCTCATAGTACTATTAAGTTTCGCGGGCTACGTATTCCGAATTAATTATCCTGCGCCACCTCCCGCAACATTAATTATTGTGCGCAACCTATTGCAATAATAATTCTCGTGCGCTACCTATCGCCAAATTAATTAACGTACTCTACCTATGGCAGAACAACACACCCTATACTATCTATCACGAAATTAATTAACGTACGTTACCTATGGCAGAATGGCCTACGCTATGCTACCTATAACGAAATTAATTATCGGGCGTTACCTAGCACAGTAAAAAACTTGAAATTCAAAATTCGGTGTTGTGAATGGAGGGCGGACTTCGGCTATCCCCCCTAAAAAATCTAGGTAGTAGTCGGGACTAAAGGCCCAAGGGACACCCGGGTCTGGCAGTGTACCTACAGACGCCAGCAGGTCACTTCGCTGCTATTCCCTAAAAAGGTTTACACCCCGTCAGTATTTTCGAAGGTTAGTGAATCGTGTCATTTTCGTTGTTTTCTCGTAGGTTTTCAGTTTTTCATAGCTAAAATAAATGTTGTATGTAGTTTGATGCTATTGCGGCTATTTTTTTACGAGCTTTGACCTCAATAACAAAACTGTTCTTGTATTTTTGACATTTTAGTCCGTTATTTTTTTCATACTTTTTGTAGAAAATAAAGTTTTGCTAGATTTTTTTGCCTTCTTCACTTTCTTGCTTTATTTTTTTTTTGTTATTTAGTTCATGCTTTTTACTGAAATAATTCTTCGTTATAACAGTTTTTGAAGATGAGTGAAAGGAACGCATCAGAGATTATGTATAATTTACTCGACCATCGTCCACAAGTGTTTTACGATAACGAATGTGCGAATGAAGTCGACGGAGAAGAAATTCACAACGAAATGCCCGACGAGGAAGATTGCGATGAAGACCTCGATTTCGACCAACCAACAAAGAGACGAGTCCACGAAAGGGCGGAAAGTATCCAACCTGAGGAAGCACCAATACTGGCAGGCCGTCGAAGGTCAATTATAAAAGGCAAAAATAATTTCCGGTGGACGCTGAACGCACCAGGGGACGCCATTCACTTCGACTTGCCGTCAGCGAAAAAAGAAGCGAGGAATGTCACAACATCCTTGGGAGCTTGAGCCCTATTATTTACTCAAGAGATGCTCGAAATAATTATTCAGCATCCCGATGAAGAAACCGATCGAAAACAAGAAGCAAACATGACAAATGCTACATTTTCTAAAAACACCGATATAGTCGAGCTGAAAGTTTTCATCGGATTTTTATATTTTGCCGCTATGGAAAAGAACAATCACACAAATTTTGAAGATCTGTGGAACCCTGAGCGGGTATAATTTATACTGAGCTGTTATGTCGGAACGTCGATTTCAGTACCTTCTGCAAAATCTTCGGTTCGACGACAAGAATACGTGAAATGTAAGAAAATAAGAGCACGCTTTAGCCCCCATAAAGGATCTGTGGGATGTATTCATTGCAAATTGCAAAAAATACTATTCGCCATCTTCTATTCTAATTGTACTATTGACGAACAACTTCTCGGATTTCATGGCCGTTTTGGTCGTATACGGAATAAAAATTGTCACCTGCAACGACGCACAAACATCATACTTGCTAAACGCTGAACCTTATATTGGAAGGGTAGAACCTGCCAGAGGAGACACCGTGCCGAGTTATTACATAAAGAAAGTGACTGAGCAAATCCACTATTCTCAACGCAACCTGCGACAACTGGGTCCGTGAAGATTGTTCAAGAGATGAAGGACAATTACTTCTTGACAATGGTTGGCACGTTGCGAAAAAACAAGCCTAAATACCAACGACTTTTACACAACCAGCTGCTGCCGGCACGGTGCGGTACGCCTTCGCCGATGGAATGACGTTACTTTCCTACTGCCCGGAAAAGCAAGTTTTGCTATCCACCTTGCACAATCCGGTCGAATGGACGAAAAAATCGGCAAGCCAGAAGTCGTAGCCTTTTACATTTTTACCGAAGGTGGAACGGAGACGTTTGACGAGCTGTGTACAAATTATACAACAAGTCGAATCACCAAACGATGGCCTATGCGCTTCTTTTTGGGACGCTGAATCAGGCAGGAGTGAACAGCGCTATTTTATATAATTTTCAAGAAGCTAACCCCACCTTAAATCGTTGTGCTTTTACTAAAGAATTGGTTCACAGTATGTTGAAGCCGCATTTAGAGGCCCGTCTACAAACAACCACCTTACAGTGAAATATTAGAAATCTGATTGGCGATATTCTCGGAGCAAATGAACGCGGCGCCTTTACGACGGGGAAACTATAAAAACGCAAAAGGTGTTCCGTTTGCAGCTGGAAAGACAACAAAAAAACACTCTACTGCTGTGCCTTGTGCGGAACGCCGGTTTGCGAGGACCACCGTACTCCTCTTTGCAACAATTGCGCACAATAATTTACTTGTTTTCCTTTGATTAACATTAATACATTTTTTTTTTTTTTTTTTTTTTTTATAAGGAGTTGCGGAATCCTTTTGACGGATACCCCCTGGGCCTACAGCCCAGTCTTACAGAACTGGACTTTCAGCCCTAGGAGGTTATGTGGGACTCCGAAAAAAACAGCCCTACCCACTAAACCGCCACCTCCTTCACCCTCTCCTCCAACCAGGAAACATGTTGATATTACTTCTGGCTGGGGCGTCCTGTCCGTGTATGTTCGTTCGTCTCGTTTGTCTGTCATCTGTTATGTCGCGTCACTTCGTCTGCTTAGTCGTCTGTCAAGCAGCCGTCCGCGTTTTTTCGTCGCAGTATCGTCTCTGTGTAGGTGGCTACAAGTAGCCACCATTCCTGTTTGCGTAACATCACCTGTACTATATTGTCCGGGGTGAAGTTACCTGTTGTCATCTCGAGTTCTCGTCTCAAGTCCGTCCACTGGTCGCACATAAAAAATGTGGGTTCCGCGTTGTCTCGTTCGTGTCCACAGTACTTGCAGTCCGGTGTTCGTACTCTGTTCATGTTGTTGAGGTATCGTCGAAAGTAGCCGTGTCCCGTCAGGAGCTGGATAACGTAAAAGATTACGTCCCCGAATGTCCTTCCAGTCCACGGTATCAGGTCCCTTATCAGTCGTCTTGTCCAGTTACCTGTTTGTTCTTCCGTCCATCGTTGTTGCCACACCTGTATCGTTCTGTCGCGTTCAGTCTTTGCCGCGTCCTCTCGTCTCACATCCGCGCTGCGCCCGTAGATCCTCTTGCGCTCTTCGGCAAGAAGATCTACCGGGATTACGCTCGCCACCACCAACACAGCCTGTGCAGAGGCTGTCCGGTAGGAACTCGGGATCCGCAGCGCCCCCTGTCTCTGTACTCTGGTCATCGCTTTACTGTATTGTTTTGTCTTCAGAGCGTCTGCCCAGATCTCCGCTTCGTAAAGAAGAATCGAGTGGGCTGTCGCCATCAACAGTCGTCTCTTCCCCGGTCTTGGTCCCGTCGTGTTTGCCATCAGGCGGCTCAAGGATGCGATCCTCTCGGCCGCCTTCTGAACCGTCTTCTGTATATAAGGCCAGAAGGTCATCTTCGTTTCCAGAGTCACCCCTAGACACTTGACTTCTGTTCCGGCCTGGATCTCGTCCGTCCCAACCCTCATTGTTAGTCTCGTCTGTGTGCGTTTTCTCGTAAGGAACGTCAGTTCTGTCTTTTGTGTCGCGAGTTGAAGTTCGTGGTCCGTCATCCAACGTCCGATTCGTCTCATTGTCTGGTTCAACTTCAGCTGCGCGAGTTCTGGAGAGCGCTCAGTGATCACCGCCGCTACGTCATCGGCGTACGCGACGAGGAGTACCTCGAGCGGCATCTCCAGCCTGAGCAGGCTGTCGTATATACCGTTCCAAAAATCCGGTCCCAGTATCGATTCCTGTGCGACCCCCGCGGTGATTTGTGTCGTCACCTGTCCCTCGGTCGTCTCGTAAGTTATCCGTCTGTTCATTAGGTAGTCCTCCGCAACCCGAGCCAGATAACGCGGAATCCCGAAGCCACCGTTAAGCGCCTCCCAGATATCCACCCACCTGGCGGAGTTGAAGGCGTTCCTGATGTCGAGTGTCACCAGCAGCACGACAGGTCGCGCTGCGTGGCAGTGTCTGTCTAGTTCCTCGAAGGCGTCGACTTCTGAAGCCGAACTGCAGATCTGAGAGGCCTCCCCCAGTGTGTATCGCGTCCGTCAGTCTTGGGCTCAGTAACTGTTCGTATAGTTTTCCCGTCGTGTCCAGTAGGCTCAGCGGTCGATAGGCCGACGGCGTATCGGGGTCGCCCTTACCTTTTAGGATAAGGACTAGCCGTGCCAACTTCCACCGATCGCTGAATGTCCCTGTCGTCAAGCACGTGTTGTAAAGGTCAAGGAGTATCTCCGGCCTCCGGTCGGCCATCAGTCGGAGAATCTCCGCCGGTACTCCGTCCGGTCCCGGTGCCTTACCAGTCTTCATCGCGGCAGTCGCTTTGGTAAGCTCCCCCGCGGTGAATATGGGGGCTATCGGGGCGACCGTGTCGTCAGTCACGTCCGTCCGTAACGGGTGCGTCGGAAACAGTCCGTCAACAATTCGTCCTGCGGTTGCAGCGTCTTTGAGTTCCGGTGTTACTCGGGCACCTAGTTTACCGGTCACAATCTTGTAACCGGTACCCCAGGGGTCCTCGTTCACCTCCTCGCAGAGCTTCTTCCAGCATCGCGTGTTGCTGTCCCGTATGGCGTTCGTCAGTTCTTTCTATGCCGTCCTGTAGGTTGCTTGGAGGTTTTCCCTATCGGGTCTACCTCTAGCCCTCGTTACACGTCGTTTGTACGCCAGACAGATCCTACGCAGTTCGGCTATCTCGTCTGTCCACCAGTACTGCGGTCGTCTGTTTTGCCTCTGTTGGAGTTTCGGCATTGTCGTGTTGCACAGTCGTTCCGTTAGTTTGGCCGTCTCGTCTGCCAAGCGTTCCGCCCTTTGCCGACCAGTCAGCTCCGGAGGAATGTTCGTTATAGGAGCTGATGCAGCCATCAGCTCCTCGGTGAATTTCTATGCGTCCAGCTTCTTAAGGTTCCACCGCGGGGGGTGTTGTGTCCTTATTCGTCTCGTTGCTGTCTGTCCTGCCACTTCGAAGGCGATGTATTGATGGTCGCTGGCCATGTAGTCCTCAACCACCCGCCATCCCCTCATCCGTGGCAGTGTCTTATCCGGCGTCATTGTCACATCCGGGATGGAGATGCCAAACCCGGGTCGTCTGTACGTTGGCGTATTTCCCGTGTTTGCTACCACTAGATCTAGCCTTGCGGCCATTTCCAGCAGCAGCAATCCGCGTCTGTTCGTTTCTGTCATTCCCCACTCGATTGCTCTGGCGTTGAAGTCCCCCCCGATTACCACGTCTCCGGGCAGATCTCTGATTCCGTCCTCGAGGAGTGCTACCTTTCTCTCGAACTCCGCCGCGGTGCAGTTGGGCGTCAGGTAGACGCTGACATAGGTGACAGCGCCGACCTTAGCCCAGACGAAGTCGTCTCCGCAGCCACGATCAGCTATTCGAGTTTGGGCAGCACCCCTCACCCAGATAGCTGCTGTCTCTGTCTCGTTCGTGATGTACGTCTGATTTGTCCTTCTCCTGTACGGTTCGCACAGGATCAGGATGTCCGCGTCGAGTTCGTCAGCTATCTGTGATAGTAGCATGTCTGCTGTCCTACTTCTGTTCAGGTTCCCCTGAATTATTCTGTCCGTCGTCCTGCCTATCTCCTGCACTCCTCCAGTGAGGCACGGAACATCGCGCACTTGCCGGATCCGGCGAGGTGCGCCACGTTTTTGTGACCGGCCTCGGTGCACAGTGGACAGGCCGGCTTGTTTTTACAGTCCGTCGCGTAGTGTCCAGGTGTGCCGCCCCATCGGCAGCACTTTGTCCTGTTCTTGGCTGTACAGTTTGCCTTCGCGTGGCCGAAGCCAAGGCACTTGTGGCATCTCGTGACTGTCAGTCGTTTTCGGACGCGGCAGT
Organism: Netelia virgata; assembly: GCA_951802705.1. Taxonomy (NCBI): domain Eukaryota; kingdom Metazoa; phylum Arthropoda; class Insecta; order Hymenoptera; family Ichneumonidae; genus Netelia; species Netelia virgata. The sequence continues at coordinate 14,684,355 of OX637866.1, forward strand.
GCATCCACCCAATCCCGATCCTCCCCCGCCGAAGCAGCGCATCGGCTTCGTGCGACTCAACATCGCACACAGCCATGTACTGCTCGGCGCGGTTCGGACCAAAGATGTAGACCCGGTAGTCCGCGTCTCGTCCCGTTTCGCGTTTCAGTGCATCTGTCACGTCGGCCGCGGTTGCGACGCTGTCCAGGTCCATGATCTCCAATTGGATCTTGGAGTTCATGGCCCGAACACTGCCCGCTTCCCCGACCGCGTCTTGTAGTCGTTGTCGGAACTCGTTGCGTCCGTCCGGTTTGTTCGGGTCTGCCTGTATCTTCACTAGGCACAGTCCGTTTTTCGTTTTCCGAAGTGTTGTCACTTGCACGTGACTCTCCTTCGGGTCGATTGTCATTCGTATCTTCCGGACTATGTCCGAGTACGTCTTGTCTGTTCCCGGCTTGACTAGGACGGTCGTGCCCCGTTTGCGCGGGGCCCATTCGCTGCGGTCCGGCCGGGGTTTCGTGTTCGTTTCCGTTTTGTCGGATGCTTTCTTTTTCACCGTCTTGTCGGGTCGTCCTCTCGTCACCATCTTCCAGGTCCCGGCTGGTTCCACCGTCGAAATCCTCTTTTGGGAGGATTCCGGAATGGTTCCGGTCGGTTCTCGTTTCCGTTTCGGTCGCGGTGTCTTTTCGTCTGTCGATTTCGTTATTGTCGATTTTGTTATTTTCTTTGTGTTGTCCGTCGTAGGTCTCGGAGGAACTGCGTCCATGCGTTTCTGCAACGCCATGTTCGCAGCCTCGAGGATCGTCTTTATACCCGTTTTTGTAGTCATGTTCGTATGCTTCTGTCTGGCTGCTGCCTGGGCCAGTTTCGTCGCTGTCTGGCGAATGAGCTGCAGTAGCTCCGTCAGTTCGTCTGTCGGTCCCGTTTGTGTCTGTTGCGTCGTCGGTGCGATGTTGTCAGTGGTAGAAAGGTAGCTTCCTCCAGTGGCTCCGCTCGATATACTGTCCGTCCGGTTTCGTCCTGGTACGTTCAGTAGTCATCTGTCAGTCTCGTTGTCGCTGTTGGTCATCTTTTTCTTCGTCGGCACGTACGATTCACGGCCCTCAAAAACCTCGCCGCTGCCCGTGGCCACCGGGGCTTTCACCCGATCGGAACCCGGGGTGGATTGCCCCTGTGAGGGGGTTTCCACTTGAGGTAATATTTTCTTTTTTCGTACATTACATAATTTTCGTTCCGTCTCGCTGGTGGCTCCTCGTGGACGTGGCTCCACGTACCGCGCTGGAACAACGCGCGGCCCCTGAGGTCCCCCCCTTCTCCCTGTTCTTGTCTCGTGTGCCCCCCCCCCGTATGTTGTGTGCGAGTGACTGCAAGTGCCCGTGACGGCAGACCGGAATCCATTCATGTGAAGAGCCCGTTTATAGGGGTTCCCTTCCATTCCTGGGAAGAGCCCGTTTATATGGGTTACCTTCTTGCGCTTTTTCGGAAGGAGCCCGTTTATAGGGTCCCCGAACATTCATCATCCGGTCTGTCGCTGGGCGTGTTTGTGTAAATGTTTGTGTATGTGTATGTGTGTGTGTGTTTGTTGGTGTTGGGTCCGTTAGTTTGCCCTCCAGCTGGCTTGCTGGCTAGGTACTTGGCTCTCCCACCACGACGAGGTGGACCCACGGGAGGGAACATTAATACATTATTCCAATTGTATTTGAAATAATAAACAATCATTTTGTCCCGAAAAATTACCTTTTCGTTTATTGTGACATGCATGAATCCGTAAAATATTCCCCACTTTCAGGTACTTAAATACTTCAACTTTTTGGCACCCACGCAAAAAATACTATATTCATTTGAAAGCTCATAGTCTAAGCTACGAAAGGCTAGAACCTTTTTTATATTTGTTTATTGTAAAGTTACGAATTTAACCTTTTGAGTTTGGTAGCTGTTGAGCCATATAGTAGACACTGCATTAAGTAACCCAGAATTTTTTCAGATTTTTTGGAAGTCTAACAAACTTTGAAAGCCCAACTGTTCCCTAAAAGACCCAGTATACACACCGTGCACTCGAAAATTGAATGTACACACGCCGGGCTAATTACCGGGCGTTACTTATTGGCGAGTTAATTGTCGTACGCTACTAATCGTGAAATTGATGATTGCGTGCGAATTATTACCATATAAATTATGCCACGAGATCGGTTACTAAAATTAATCTTCGGGCGCAAATTGTTGTTAGATTAACTATCACACGCGACGGATTGTCCGAAAATTGATTGTCGTATGCGAACTATTATCCGATAAATGATATGCGATAGTTTACCGACATTATGAGGCAGTGATACCCAGCAGAAAAATCAGACGGTTCCACTTTCGCCGCGGTAGTGCAGAGCTCGCAACATTTGGCTAAGAGCCATTGCTAACTATCGCTAGATGGCATGGCGCGCGTATGCTACAAAGCCCCGGTACGACAAGACAAGCCCGCTGCCCCGTGGAGAGAAATAGATGAAGCTAAAACAACAGAGTCGCGCGAACAGATCTTACTGCTTCGGCCATATGTATATTGTATATATATATATATATTGAGACGGGAACGGTCTCATACGCCGCCTCCCACCACCGCTGACGGACCCCCACCCAAGCAAAGGTCCACACGGCACCACGGCCGACCAGCTGACCCGGCAGCACGGACCCCCCACTCAAGCAAAAACAGGACCTAGGACAGTATAAAAGGGCATCCAAATCGAGGATAATTATCAGTCCTGGCTGATCAGACCTGACGCATGAACTCTGAAGAAGAGTCTTGCCAAATATCAACCAAGCCACGCATGCACTCTGAAGAAGAGTCTTGCCAGCGGACAATCAAGCGCTGAAAAGCCGCAAACCGTCGGAGGTACGACGAGAACGTCGTTTCCCGAAATACCAAAACGACACGACGTTGGACGAGACGAACGACGAAGGGAGCGTATACAATAGAACAGCTGATCGAGACGACGCGGGCGGGTGAGGAGAGGTGCGTGAGTCCATACGTCAACAGCGCGAGGAGAGAGATCCTCGACGGGACCGTATTTACCTGAGCAGCTGTGAGATACATACCGACAAAACGCGGGACGAGGGAGGAGAGGAGGGAGTGGCGAGACAGCAACAGCACGAGACAAAGAACGCGACGGGCCGTCGCGAGCACGAAGCCGGGGGCGCCGCGGGTCAAGGAGAGGGGACCATCTCCACGGGAGACCAAACACAAATTAATAGAATTAACACCAAAATAAACACGCCTAATTAAACGGCGAAACATCACACACACGACAATCCAAATGTAAATACGTCGATATTCACCAAATAAATAAACGAACGATAGTATCCATGTAAACAGGTCGCCGAAAATCATTACACACCGACGAAACATTACCCTAGGCCAGTGTCCCGAGCGTGGAGCCTTAAAAAGAACCTTAAGGAAACACTCTAACGTTTCAATATATATATATATATATATATATATATATATATATACAGATGGCCGTCTCACGGCTTTCTGATATCTTCAGGTAATGCTTCGTTTTGAAGATCAGATAGTGTCTTCTGTATTTCGGGATCTTTTTCCTGTTCCACTCGAAGCCAATCATGAGAGAGATCGGCTACGTTGATCCATTCTGTTCTACTCGTTGTATCGTGTCACTCGGTGCAGGGCGAAGCAGAGGATTACGAGAAAGACAATCGACGTGTTTTATTCTAGATCCCTCTCTATATATGATGTGAAAGTCGAACGATTGAAGATAGGCCCACCATCTATGAGCTCGCGGGGAGAGTTCCCTCTTATTCTTTGTGGCATTGACAGAGTTGCAGTCGGTGATCACCGTGAACTTACGACCTTGCAGATAGTGTCTGAAGTATTTGATCGCATTAACAACTGTCAAGGTCTCAAGTTCGTAAGAATGGTATCTAGACTCGGGAGCCGACGTCCGACGATTGTAGTACGCAACCGGATGCTGTTGCTGTCTGCTTTCTGGATGAACACAGCCCCATAGCCGTCCGAGCTCGCATCAGTGTGAATTTCTATCGGCAGATCCGGGTTGAAAATCATGAGTACAGGCTGTGACGTCAACCTACTGATTATTTGCTGTCTAATCTACTCGTGACTAGGTTGCCACTTAATTTCACAGCCTTTGTCACTCGTCATTTTAAACAATGGGGTCATGATTTTCCAGAGTTGGGGAATGAACTGCCGGAAATATGATGCTAGACCTATAAACTGCCTCAGATGGGTGGCAGTACACGGAGGTGAAAGTCGAGTCAGGGCCTCTATCTTTTTTGGATTGGGCCTGACTCTACCATCCTCGATGACAAAACCCAAGTATTCCACCCGACGCTTCAAGAGCGCACATTTGGTCAGGTTCAATGAGAATCCTGCGCTGGTCAGGACCTCCAGTGCAAGTTGAAGTCGCTGCATGACCTGCTCTATATCTGATACTAAGATTAACAAATCATCTACGTAGGTCACCACGAAAGTGTGCGTTTTTCAACCCGAACGGCATTGTTAAATATTCCCACTGGCCATCGGGCGTACCAAACGGCGTTTTCTCTATTGACAATTAATCCACAGGGATTTGGTGATAACCACTCGTAGCGCCTGGACAGGTGTACCATTTAGCTCCGCCCAATCTAGCGATTTGATCCTCTATCAACGGAAGCGGATATCTATCAGCCACAGTATCTCCGTTCAGCTCCCGATAGTCCACACACAAGCGGTCTGTTCCATCTTTTTTCTTTACCAACAGTAAGGAACTTGAGAAAGGAGAACAACTAGGCCTGATTACTTCAGCTTCCAGTAGTTCTTTAATTTTCTCGCGTACCGTCTGCCGTTCATTTGCTGCAAGTTGATATGGGCGACGCTGAACAGTTTTCATGGGGTCTATCAAACGAATTTCAAGCTGACCTGTATTGACGCGAGATGTGGCCATGCCTTGTAAAAAGGACGTTGACAATTTCTTTATAATAGCCATCAATTGAGGCTCATGTTCTGGGGGGGGGGGGGCATCGGAGTTTACACGATCAATGTCCAGGCTGTCACTCTCATCCGATTTCTCGCACACTGATATGTTCTTATCACATTCAACGATCACACTATCGGATGACACACTAACCTTGACGCTCTGTGACAAAATATCTCTACCTATCAGGATATCATCATTAAGATGATCGTCGGACACCACGTGAAATAGGATATTCAAATTGAAATCGCCAATCACTACTGGAGACAAAACTTGCTGTGCGCTCTGCACACTATGTTGACCTATTCCCGTTAGTCTTACCGAATTTTATTTGTGCTCGCCAGAGAACTTGTTAGCCATACCTTCTTTGATTAGGGAGCACTCAGCCCCAGAGTCAAAGCAAAATAAATACGACACTCCATTGTTAATAAGCTTGCCAGATGGGCTACTTACACTGCATGTATTGACTTGACGATCGCGCCCATGCATGCCTGACGATCCCGACGTACTGGGTCCTTGCGTCACACCCCCCACCGTTGCCTCCATAGGTCTATGGGTGCATTTCGCTGCGAAATGGCCCATCCCACCACAACGGAAACAGGTGACACGGGATCGCTGGCCCTCTGTAGTTGAGGACAACGTCACCGCCGTCGGCCTCCTTTCCTTTAAAGGACACTCGTTTATACGATATCCTATCTTGCCGCAGTGGAAACACGTTATGGAGGATCCTATCTTGAATCGCTTAGCTTCGTTGCGGATCTCTTCACTCCCCGGTGGTACTTTTCTTTGCATGAACGTGATCACTTTTAGCTCTTGTTGCAGCTTGTCTCTCGTCATGATTTCGGTGGTGAATGCCACACGTTGCAAAAGGTTGTCAAATTGAGTCAAATGCGCCAACACAGTAGACACGGCGATTTCCTTAATGCCCATGCCTTGCCACTTCGAGGATAACGAGGTTATCATTTTCGCAGCATAAACCGACAGACACTCACCTTCTTTTGGTTTGCCAACTTGTAGATTAATAAGGGTAGTCGCGGGTGTCTCGGCATTATCGTATAGTGGAATAAACAGCTCTCGAAACTGCGACCAATGTATTCCAGGGAAGATAATTTGCGCCGACCATTGCGAGGCACTTCCCTTCAATGCACCACTGATCGCTATTATTAGTGATCCTCCTGTCAATGGCTTATCGCTAAAACAGAGGTCAACCGTATTGCACCAAGCACGGGCATCTGCGTCAGCTCGCTCAGGCTCCAACTCAGGCTCAAACTTTTCGTCATCCAGTGGGCACGTTTCATTACCAGCCGCGGACATGATTGGGTATACTCAAATAACTTTAATCACCAAGAATATCTTCACGCAATATTTTTATTGAGTTTTCCACTCTATCATCGATATCCTACTCCGATCTTCTACGTCCACGCTCTCCTCGCCCTAATCACCGAATCCCCTCCCTTGTTCGTCTCCTCTCTCCGTCGACTCCACCCCACTCGCACTCTCCGTGACGTCACTACCGTGGTAGGGAGCATTTCTCCGACATATATATACATATATGTAGGATCGGGTTCCGATGACAGGAACTCCGGCCCTGGTTCGACGACCAAGCAAGGAGTGGAGGTAAGTTCCTCGGCAGTTGGCGCGCGGACTCGATCGCGAACGAGCGCAACTTAAGAGTCAGTGTAACAGGCGACGAGCGATGTGAAACGGCGAGAATTACGTCACCTTGTACATGAGACTCGTTTTTTTCCGAAATTTTGAAAAAAAATTGCAGATTCAGTTTATCACTAGAGAAATGAGACAATTCTTTATGTTGCACCGATTCTATCGAAATTTTCGGACTCTTAGGCAACGTAGCATTAAAAAACACACATTTTCTACTTTTTTTCATTTAATTTGATGCAAAATTGGCTGCAAAATTAAGGATGGCGTTTGATGGAAAAAAACACCGAGAATATTATGGGCCCAGCGTGAAAATAGTGTGATGCAATTCCGTGTGGAGCGCTGACGTATTTGTCTCACGAGATGGGTACGGGAACTGGCAGAGGAGACTCTCGAAAAGTTATGCCTAATACACCGCATACAGCCACGCCTCCTATGCCAGAATATCGAGATCCCATTCCCACTACATGTATAGCTACTTATACTGCCGAGTCCGGCCCCCTCCGAAGCCGACTGGGACACGTGCCTCGTGAAATAACGACGCCAGCCCGCTTTCCACACAAACGTAAATCATGAAATCATATGAACGACAAAATATTGATTGACGAAACTATGATATTTCACGATTATTCTCTAACACCACAATACAGCACAATACGACCAACAGTAAGAGCAATGTCATTCAGACCGATTGCTCTGTATAGTCAAATTCAGACATAATATGGTTTATCTTTCTCGCCCTAACAAGCTGCATATAGCTCGATCGGGCAAGCCATATACTTTCGGCGACAGTATATATATATATACATGCGCCGCATTAGAGCTACGTGCACGGCGGAGTCGAACGTGTATGTGAGGCGTCTCTGTGTTCGACGCTCGCGTTTCATCCGTCCGCCGCGCGGGCTATGGGAGTTTTTCATTTTTTCATCAAATGATATGAAACAAAGCCCAAAATGTGCGTTTTTCCATTGTGCATGTAATGTTGGCTTCAACACGATAAGAAATATCGTACGAGTATGACAATTTCTCGTTTTTTTTTCAGTAACGAAAAAATTTATTTTTTCAAAACAAAAAACGAGTCTTAGCACATTTATACCATAATTCTCTAGGTATCCTCAACGTTTCAACCCGATCGGTCGCTCGGTGCTCGTCAAAACAAAGACGGCGTTTTCTCGCTGCCGCTGACTTCTTCGGTGTCAACGAGCATAGAAGAAGCGAACACTCCACAATGGATAGCGAGTGCCTTACCTACGTTTCCCACTGCACCTAATTCGAATGAACGACGGTGGCTCAGTGGGCTAAGGCGTTGTATACTCGTCGTACCACGTCGAGAATATCGATGGTTCGATGCCTATCTTTGCAATTTTTTCTTCACGTCCACAATTTAATATTTTTTTGCTTAAAAAACGGCAAAATATTGACTGACGAAATTATATTTTTGTTATCACTTTGCCAGCACGGGAATGCAGAGTAGTGTTCCTAAGACAAACTGCCTGTTGATCATTAGTATATATCAATAATCAAATAATAATATTATTTGATTATTTTTTACGATTTTTTTTCACCCGGGCAATATTATTATTTTATTGTATTTTGTACGAAAAGATTTCTTTTTCTGCGAAATATTCAGATTTTTTATTTTTATGTTTGTTAATATTTTTTCATTAGCGTAATATTATAGTTGAATTTTATTATGTTCCATAACATTTCATGCATAATATTATAATTTTATTTTATCATATATTTGTGGGGTTTTCTCTCGCCGTTTGCTACCACTCTGTGTTGACGCTTCACGACGCGATGCAACACGTCAAGAACAAGGGACTTTAAAAATGTAAACATTGAACGCTTTCGACTGTCGCCCAATATACATATATATTATGACGAGGCGTTATATTCCTCGCAATCGCGGAAATTGAAATATTCTTCCGAATATTGTAGCGAGACAGAAAGAGCAGAGTCGCGCCGTCTCGCACCCGTGGTTAGAAAAATGTTGCTCTAGAACATGCGTTGCCGAGGAACTTCATGATTTACAGAGACACGAGGTCACGGGAAGTAAACATTGCCGGCCGTACGCGAGAGACGACGCCCGGTGAGCGAGAGAGAGAGAGAGAGGGATGGCTGTGCCGGCGATCGAGAGTCGATCGTCGCGAGGACCTCCTTCCTCTTTCCCCCCGAGAGGAACACGACGAAGCCGGCGAGCGAGAATGACGAGCGGAGCAGTTAGTGTGATCTCGACCACGAACAGAAATCGAAGTACAGCGAAAAGCAGATAGTTAGAGAAAAGTAAATTTTAGAGAGGAATAAAGAGCGCGAAAGAGTGAGTGAGTGAGAGGAGAGTAAAGCGGAGTGAGCATGAGGGAAGAGCGAGAGAAAAGGACCGAAAGACGCTGCGCGACGGGAGGCAAGGATTTGGCGAACCAAAAAGGTAGGCGCACGCAGGTGCAATACTTTCTTTGCCGGTATGAAATCGCGTACCGTCGACCGCGTGGTGATAGGTCGTGCCTATCTCGTAACGCGTTCCGTAAAACGTACTGAGCCGTCCTTACCGGCGTCTCCGGAGGATAGGGCTAATTCACTCTGCGACGTTGCTGCGCAAATAATTGTTTCCGGAGTGTGATTGTCGCGCAAATAATTATTCTAACGTAGGATTGTAAAAAAGAATTGAGGAGTAAGGTCCAACCCGTGGACCGGAATAATAAAGAAGTCATTGTTAATATTTTAGAAACATCTACTCACACGTTAATTTCGGATATTTGGTTAAATTATTGTGATCGATGCTCGTCCTTCGACCCTACCATTCCCTGAGTATTGAATAAGAGGAAAGCCAAAAGAACGAACAGATAATAATTCCCTTGGTGTTACGGGGTTGATACAAACATCTGGCGCCCAATCAAAAATTGGATAAAGAAGTGAATGGTATAATAAAATTGTTCGGGGCGTCATTAAAGATTTTGGGCTGGTAGCTCTCCTCGACTTTGACGAAATTTAGTTGAAGAGAGCTCGTCACAATATACAGGGTGGGCCATCTGTTGGTACATTTTTGAATTTCGTCGTATGACAACGGCAAACGAGCTACAGACCCGAAATTTTTACAGTTCATTAGCCATACTGTCCGCGGCACGAAACAACATGTTTTCTCTTGAAGAGCGTTTTGAAATTTTAAAAACTTTTTTTCAAAGTCAGTGCTGTGTCACCGAAACTGTGCGAATTTTGAAAAGAAATATGGGTCGTGATAAAGCACCCACCGAAGGTGCTATACGCAAATTGGTGAAGAAAGTTCGTGAGAAAGGGATGTTAGTGGATGACAGAAGTGGTCCCAGAGCTCGGACAGTGCGCACACCCGAGAATATTGAGGCTGTGGCCCAAAGTGTGAGACAGAATCCGACGACCTAAACTCGACGCCGATCGCAGCAACTGAGCATTAGTCGCACCAGCCTGAGGAGAATACTGCACAAAGACCTCGGATTATTCGTATACAAGATCCAGATGACTCAAGAGTTGAAAGCAAATGACCATCCGCTTCGATATCAGTTCGCTATGTGGGCCATAGACCAGCTCAATAATGACGTCGATTTTGGTCGAAAAATCATCTTTTCGGACGAAGCGCATTTCCATCTCGGCGGATATGTGAACAAGCAAAACTGCCGGATTTGGGGTTCGGAACAGCCACACGCAATCGTAGAGAGACCAATGCATCCTCCAAGAGTCACAGTTTGGTGTGGATTTTGGAGTGGTGGCATAAGGTGGCCCATTTTTCTTCGAAAATGATGCTGGCAACGCCGTTACCGTCAATGGCGAACGCTACAGAGCTATGTTGACCAACTTTTTATGGCCTAAAATCGACGCTATGAATGTGGACGACCTTTGGTTTCAACAAGATGGCGCCACATGCCATACAAGCCGACTTACGATCGACCTTCTGCGCACCAAGTTTAACAACCGCATAATCAGCCGTTCAGGAGATGTCAATTGGCCTGCGCGTAGCTGCGATTTGACACCGCTGGACTTCTTCCTGTGGGGTGCCGTTAAAGACTGATGTTATGCGGATAATCCAGAGACAATTCCAGCTTTGAAAAACAACATTACGACTGTTTTGAGTGAAATTGGCGCCGAGGTAGTTCAAAATGTCATCACTAATTGGGATGACCGAATGGCATACTGTAAGGCCAGTAGAGGGAGCCACATGAACGAAATCGATTTTCATTCTTGACGGGGATTCTTTTAGCTTTACAACAACAACAAAATTAATAAAAAATATCAATGCATACTCTTCTGATCGCATTTTTAAAAACGTACCAATAGATGGCCCACCCTGTATATAGATTGTCGCAGTGCTCAAGAGCCACGTGCTGTCGAACAAAGCTAGTCGCTCAGTTCACCGAGCACACGAATGTGATACAAGGTAGTCTGCGACGTTTTATTTTAACTCGCGCGTTTTGCCGTTATTTCTTTTATTTATTGCAGTGCGTAGTGCAATTCTGGAATACAGTGGATTTATTGTGAAAGTGATGTGCGCGTAATTAGTGAAAAGCAAGCGAGTGTATGGCGAATAGCCGGAATAAATATAAGCGGCTTACAAGGAAGCGAACGTATTTTATTCGGTAAGTCTACAATTTTTAAATAATAAAATATGCACAATTTTCATATAACCTTTTTTATAGGAAATTTTATTTTCTACAAAAAGTGTCTCTTATGATTTTTTCGGAAACTGCATAATTACCGCTATATTTTGCAAAAAAAAGAATATCGATATGTATCGATATCTCGAACACTAAGCGAGATATTGAAAAAATTTATTCTTTATTTTCGATTTTTCTCGTCTTATAAGAATCAATCGTCAAATCGCGGGGCCTCGGAAATCGTACTCTTGCCACTGCGCTGACATTTCTTTATCATACATTGTGAATCGGAGAAGCTTCGCTAACATGTTTTCATCATTTAGTCGGTATTGAAGAAACTGCGCTGACATGTTTTTATCATTGAGTATCTATTGAAGAAACTGCGCTGACATTTTGTGTATCATCTAGTAGGTATTGAAGAAAATGCGCTAACATTTTTTTTATCGTTTAGTGGGTATTGAAGAAACTGCGCTGACATTTTTTCATCATTGAGTATGCATTGAAGAAACTGCGCTGACATTTTTTTGTCATTTAATAAATTTTTTTTGCTAAACACAGAATGATGAAAAAAGTCAGCAAAGGTTCTTCGATCCAGGGTGAATGACGAAAAAATGTCAGTGCAGTTTCTTTAATAGATACTAAATGATGAAAAAATGTCAGCGCAGCTTTTTCAATACATACTAAATGATGAAAAATATTTTTAATTTCTAAAAATAATGAATTAACAAATATGTTAATTAATAAACTCGCTCTGCTAAAGAGCGAGATGTCAGCGATGCCCGTCGCTGTAAGTCTGTCCGCTAAAGTGGACAGAGAAAATTTTAATTGTTGATAAATGTTTATTAACAAATATGTTAAAGATTAATCACCGTTCTGTTAAAGAGCGAGGTGCCGGTGACGCCTGTCGCTGTGAATCTGTCCTCACAATGGGCAGAGATATTTTTAATTTCTAAAAATAATGAATTAACAAATATGTTAATTAATAAACTCGGTCTGCTAACGAGCGTGATGTCAGCGACGTCCGACGCTGTAAGTCTGTCTGCTAAAGTGGACAGAGAGAATTTTAATTGTTTATAAATGTTTATTAACAAATATGTTAATTATTAATAACCGCTCTGTTGAAGAGTGAGATGCCAACGACGTTCGTCGTTGTTTATCTCCGCCTGCTAAAATAGACGGACATAATTTTAATTCGTAAGAATTTATAATTAACAAATATGTTAATTAATTAAAACCGCTCTGCTAAAGAGCGAGCTGCCAACGACGTTTGTCGTTGCATACTCAGAATTATTATAATTCTGTTATTTGTTGCTGTGGTTGCAGCAAAAACAAACTTGAATGTTTGGTACGCTCGGCTATATATTGTAGCGAGAAAGAAATTCTTGCAGCGTACATGTAACATGCACACTAGTGTATGTTACATGTACATAGCCGAGCATTAGATTTTCGAACGGGGCGGGTCATGGCTGGCCCTGCTACGAGGCCTCGGCCTTCGGTCCGCCTCGTGTACCGGGGCTTCGTAGCAGACGCGCGCCGTGACATCTAGCGGTAGTGCACAGCGGCTCATAGCCAAATGCTGCGAGCTCTGCACTACCGCTGGGAAAGGGAACCCGTCGAAATTTTTCTCCGTGTTACACTGACTCTTAACGAGACAACGCATTTATTCATTTAATAAATATTTTCTTAATTGTTTTCTTTATTCCGCATTACTCTTGGGTATTGTCGATTATTTTCCCTGTTCTCACATGACCTTTCTACATATATGTATACATGCATATTTCTGATAGGGTATATGCTGTCACGCCGATGGGAGGGATGACTGGGGGAATGGGGGGGGGGGGGGATTATAAACAAAATGACTATGGGAAGCACGAATTATAACCAAATAATCACTTTATTATCACAAGATTTAGTTAGACTGACTAATTACAAAAGATTCTCATAATTTCGGCGGACTATCTCGGGGGTAATATCTTAAAACAAAATTTATACAATACAAAATTTATAGGTATGGGCGCAAGTTATTTTTATAACAAAAAATAAGAAAAAAAAGTTATCACAATTTTGCGGTGGGTAGGCTTATTATCGGGATACTGAAAAGGGTAGGGGATTTGGGCGTAGCTCAGGGTGGGGGTCCTATGACTCGATGGCTTGTTATCGATTACCACTGGCACGGTTTGGAATTTTCGAGAACATTGGTTAAGGATCTCGACACTTAGACAAGATAGTTCGCACGCTGGCCAAAAGAAATATTAAACACGCCCTTTGTTCGACTTCGGTCTTGGGCTGTCTCATATCAATTTCCTTAACAATTATTGTACTCTATTTCTTAAGGTTATACCACCGTCCACACGGTTTAATTTTACGTCTACTTTATGACTTCAATCCTAGGTACAAACAAAGATAATAATTTGCACTGTGGTACTCTAAGAGTAATGAAACGCTTCGACACAATCCTAAATATTGTATACGCAAATTGAGAAGAAGAAATAAAAAAGGGGGGTGGGGGAAAGGGAAACTCTAACACTCTGCCCAAAAAGCGCGGACTTAATTCATTGTGCTAATATTCGAGCTGTGCAAACACTTACTTAGTTTATGCGACGAGGAAATGCCGGATTCTTGCCGAGCCGATGTAATTCCACGTGCGCTTATCTTGTTGTCCTTTTTGCGTGCCGGGTGTCGTAATTCCCAATCCGTTTTCCTCCCTGTTCTCGTTGTCCTAAGGTTTGCCGGTCGTCGTCGCTTTCGTATTTCTCGCCTCTCGCACTCTCTCTCTCTCTCTCACCCACCACACTCTATATCACTCAAACCCCTAAACCCTTCTCTCTAACTCACTCTAATATCTTCTTTTAATTATTCTCTATCTTTCGCCTGTCACTCTCGTCTTATCTCGTCGATAGCTCGCAACAAAGTGCCGGCACATGGCGTGCTGGAAGCTTGCGAATTTTTCGTGTTCGTGAATTTTTCTCCTGTGCCTCTGATTTGACGAGACACGGGAGATCATTGGCTGTCTATTGGCTGATTCAGTCACGGGTCGATCGATGATGGGGCGCTGACGGGTCAATAGTTCGCGGGACGATGCTGGGGGGACCTCTATCGGGAACTAGGCGGAACGGGAGGACGATCGATATGGTAGGTAATTATTATGGGGACACGGGGATTTGGACAATTTATGGATCGTTCATCGACCGCCCGCTGCTGCCCGGTCGCTACTTATTCCGTCCCTACGCCTATCGATGGCTCAGTGACATCTTCAAGTGATTGATTATTTTAGTTGGGACAGGTGCCGGGTTTGTGTTGGTGAATTTATTATAATTGTTGTTCTTGTTTTCGAGAGAGTGCGGCGTTATTGATAATGCGATGGCGAGGACGTCTTCGGATGATTTCCTGAGTGAATGATGGTTAATTGCTTCTTCCAATTGTTTATTACTTCTGTTCCTTTTTTCGTACATTTCTTATTGTCTTATAGGTTATTGCTGCGGAGATGGGGTGGTGATGATGCGGCGGGATGACTCCTCTTCGGGGCGACGGTAAGTGCTTCTTCTTATTGGTATGCCCTTTTCTTCGTGATATTATTGGTTTTTATTTTTATTTCCAGGTTATGGCGATGGTGGTGGATTGTCCTGGGGATGCTGACGAGTTCCTGGGGATGACGATGGATTCCTTCGGGGCGTCACGTAAGTATTTGCGCAGTTTTACAATATCATTCGGGAAGGAGGGGAAATTAATACTTAGCTTTTGTTATTTACAGGTCTAGCGGGTGAACGGTAGCCTTTGCGCGAGTGAAGCGCATGGATGAGAATTGTACACTGTTACAGTGCATTGCCGGATATCTGTAACGATATTTGCAATTATATCCAATATGCGTAAACAAAATCTACAGAATGCTGTCGAGCTTCAGATGTGCGACTGAGAATCGAAAATTCTCGATCGTGTTTCGACCCGGCTCGTTACATTCGTCACACGTCTCTCTTGACCCAAATGAATATATGCGTCAAACAATGTAATTAGGATTCTAAAATTCGCGACCGAGAATCGAAAATTCTCGGTCTATTTTCGACTCGAATATTCTCGGTCGATTTTCGACTCGAATATTTTTATTCGTCGAACGATGCTTGTAAAGCATCGTCGTTCAAGCATGATCAACGTCCGGCAAGAAAGTGCGATCTCGGCGACGTGCGTCTCTTGTCAGCGACAGGCAAGCATACATGCACCAAATAATCTACTATACAGAATATTGCGAGTCTGAAATTCTACTGATTTCTACAAGATAGATTCTAAAAAAATCTACACATTCCTTATATACTTTTCATGTCTCATTGTCACAATTTTATATATTCTTTAGGCCTTCCTCTGTCTTTGTATTTCCTCTGGCCTGAATATGTTCCGTGGTAGGGAAACGAATAAAGAAGAAAATGTATTCCCAAAATTCTAAGTTCTCTCTAGAAAAATTAAGATATTATTTTTTTCCGATAAATAATAGTCTACACTATACAAACAAAAAATCATATTTTGTTGGCGTTACTTTTTCACGTATAATCTAGAAATCCCAAAAGAGAGATCTAAGGTTATTCTCAGGTTTGTCGTCCCATAAATAGAATTTTAATTGCATAAGTGTCGTGATATATACCTGAAGATATTACTTTTTCGGCAAGAATGACTCCGTTTATCCTTTTTTTGTTTTCAGTTGCCTATTTTTTGTATCGCAACACTCACTCACTGATTATATAATACTATTATTTACACTATATATAGACTGTACACTATTCCGAAAAAATCGATTTTCAATCAGTTTTCGGCCCTAATAATTATTTATTAGCACGCGGTGCATACAGCTCTATATGCATATGTGTGGGTGTATACATATAGCACATCGATTCGGTAGTGTGAGTCGTGAGCGTCGATTGTAACACCTCATATTGTTTTCGGCAAGTCGTCGTACATACTTTTCAGAACTCGAAAAGAGTATAATAAAATGAAATGGCCATCATATGAAAACAGCAAAATCCCATAATAAAATGAAATAACGATATTATCCAAAAAACAAACCGTTTGAAAATATTAAAATAAAATTATTATATTATGTAAATGACAAAAATGCAATATAAGAAATAACATGATAATATTTGACTAAATAATGCAAAAATGAATTTCGCGAGGTATCATTTGCAATGTGCATTGTCGGCAAGACAGGGTACGAGTCTTTATTTCACGAGGCAAACGCGGTCGCCGGCGACGGGAGAGCCACGAGAGCCAGACATATAGACGTTCTTATATACACATCCAGATCCTTTTGCCTAATGTGCAGTGCGCGCTATCGCTGCGCTGCCGTGCGTATATATAATATGTGCCTGTGTACACGCTCACTGTCATCGAGAAACGCAAGGCTACAGATTCTAAAATGAGAAACATCTTCAGGCACGCTGTGAGACACCTATCGAGTTGAAATTTGGACACGACATAGAGAATACTGTATCACTGCCTCTTAAGGGACCATCTCAGTGCGACCCTTCGAAAAATCACTGATTTTCGCGATTTTTTTTTAAATGTTGTAATAACCTAATCGGTCTGGTTTTCTTTTTATAAATAAATACATTCATACCGAATACAAAATTATTTGTTTACGTTCATTTATTTAGTATATAATAATTAAATAAATTGTTAAAATGACACGTTAAAAAAAAGGTCCTGTACGATGTCCATGATTGCGGTCGCAATTTTGATCTGAAACAAACATTTCAAAAAGATTATTAATCTGTAGGAAAGTTGCTATCGCGGCGGTTTGAACAAAAGTATCGAATTTGGCCCTTTTTGCGACAGTTTTTCGTAAAAAAAAAGGAAGATTTTTAAACAAAGCTTCCATAGCGCGATAGAGTATGACGTTAAAAATGTTCTCTCAAAATTGGAAATATATATCTTCAAAACTCTTCGTTTGAGAGTGGACAGCGTTTTGAAAAACACCATTCCGAGAAAAACGCGTTTAAAGATTGAAGTTAAAAAATATTAGATAAATCGTTTACTTACGATCACCGGCGATGGCAGGTCCATACAATATCCCTTCTGCTTCCTCGAACTGCTCATTTCCGGCTGAAATTTCGTTTCGACGAGCGGTCCTGGCTTCTTTGCTGTCCAGAGAGCTTCGGCATTCTGCAATTTTGATGCGCTCCGCCTTATATTTTGCAGCGAAGTCTGCGGCTATCGGCCCTATGGTGAACCCATTGTCTCCAGGATTTTTAAAATTGGATCGAACCGTTCGTTCAACGTACAGGTGATAAAATACGTCGCTTTCTGATACCATGTATGCCGATGCCGAGTATTCGCATGACGAACGAGAAATGACGGTTGATTTCGTATGCATTGTTTATCAGCGGATAAGAATTGATCTCAGCCGAATCTGAATACAAACACTGAACACAAATGTTGAATCCCAATCCTTGAATCGATTTTTTATAAAATCTCACATCACTATCACACTTTTTGCACTTGAGGAGCTGTTGCAGAGCATCGAAAACTCAGAAAAATTCGATCAAAACATAGCTGAATGTTTGATCGATTCTAACGTCAAACTCCGGACTCTTTCTCGCTATTTTCACCGCCGAAGTACTTGCATGAAATGTCGATTTGTTCCCTTGAACTTTGCGGGTCTTTTTCTATCACTTCGTGGATTCGTGCTCCTCGCGCCTTTTCTGTCCATCTTGATTTTTTTCTTGGGGGTTTCACTATCCATGGTGGATGTATAAAACGAACTGAAATGCTTGGACATTTTATTCTGCAAAGTTATAGAACCTAAGCACCTTAGAAAGGTACACGCGCAGGTAGAAACATAACAAAAGGATAACGGTCGAGCGGCGCGATGGACTGGGCAGATGTTCCGCTCCGTTCCCTTTCTACACGAAACGCTGTAGCGACCGTAATAATTTGAATTTCGATTAAAAAATTTAAGAGAATGTTTAGAACAGTGTTTACTATACGATTATGCAAAAAAACGATTTTTTGAAAATTTCACACTGAGACGATCCCTTAAGAGGCAGTGGTACAGGCGATGTGCGCTTAGAAAATTTGATTAGTAATCATACGAGCCCTAAACAACCAATCAGTTTAAAAATTGGCCGGTACACATAGACTTATGGCAAAAAGTGGCTTTTGCTATTCGTTTTCCAAAGCTTTACAACAAAATTTGAAGTTTCTGTTATCATTGGAGAAAGGACAGAATTTTGTATGGGTTGTAACGGCTTATCCCTACCCTTCCGGGACCCCTTCGCTCCGGGACCGGGAGAGGAGTACGCATCTGATTGCGCCAGCTTCTACTACCCCGGCTTGGGGAGGCGGGTCATAACGAGGTCGTGTGAACCAACCGGTAACAGACGGGCGCCAAGTACGGCAGCGTACCACCGACCGAAGTCGGCTTTATTAAAATTTGCAGCCCCCGTGGCGCGAATCCCCGCTCACGAGTCCCCGCTCCTAACCGGAAGACGAATGCGAAGGGTCTTGGGCTCAAAATTGGACTGGCCCAGTCCAACTACCAGTCGGTAAGGCAGAGGGGTGGACGTTGAGGATCGGCACAATTGCGTTCGCCAATAACAAAATAAAATCACTATACGATATAGTTTACACATGAATTCATTTATTCTGAATCGTTATCACAAACTTAATGCCTAATACATAAACAATAATGCCCGTAGGCTCATATAGTTACTATAGCCTAATCCTGCTCGACGATAACATAATTACCCGTGAAATTGTAGGGAGCCCTTGTACGAGTCGGCCTAAAGCCCTTTCAGGGCAGTCACGAACATCTACAACGATTGTGAGTAGCCAGTGTACGAGCCGGCCTGACACACCTTTCTAATTTCGACTCAACAATAATCGAAATAATCAAAAATAAAATAAAGCCCCTTAAGGATAGTCACGAATATCTACAATGATGGTAAGTAGCCAATGTACGAGCCGGCCTGACACGCCTTTCTGTCCTCGGGACGTTCCGGCTCAGCTGTCGGATGTACGGTCCCGCGGTTCTCCATTGCGTCCCGTGTATTGGCAAGTCCGTACGGTGACGCCTGGCGTGCCGCACATATTGCAGACGACTTGTGTAGGTGCCCGACAGGTCTTTCTTTTGTGGGACGGGTTTTCGCAATTAAAGCAGCTCCCGTAACGAGGCCGCGCTGTTGGTGGCGGTGGTGTCCTGAGTCGAGCTACTTTTGGGGCTCTATCTCGAATTAGCCTCTCCGAGCGAGGGGGACTTGGACCTACTGGTCATTTAGGGCCTTGCTGGCCCTGTGTGGTGACGGAGGACGTTGTCGATTCAGCTTCAATCGAAAGCGCCGTGGCTGAGGAGACGGCCTCTGATTTTGTCGGGGATTATCGTTCCACTACTTGTTTGGCCTTGACCGGTGGTGGGTCAGCCTGGGTTCCTTGGCCACGGATCGTCGGCGGTTCTCGGGCCTCGACTGATATAGCGAACCGGACCGGCCTTTCCAATGGCTCATTGAGCGCGCGCGACACCCCCATCGAGTGGGTTACTTCTATCATCAGGTGCCTCATCTCCATCAGAAAACCGGGACTTATGTATTCCACTGCCCTTAACTCCCGTTGGTATGTCCGGATCCTATCCCAGACGGGGTTAGCGTCTAGGATCAGCTCGTCCAGCATGGCCATAGATCGATAGATTTCCTCCGTCAAGGAAGGTACCACGGGGGAGGCTTGCGAAGCTGGGTCGTCTTCCACAGCCACACCCCCGATGAGCGGGGGTGAGGCTGTGGATCGAGGACGTGTCAACCGACGAGGTTGACACGTCCTCGATTCCGATCGTCCTGCCCGCCAACACTCGAGCCTGGATTCCCTCCCGGAGGTAAGTCCACCCGTCTTTCTCGTCTTCGGAGGGTGTCGGACTATACCCCCATGAGTCTGCCATCTCTATAGAGGCTGAAGGGGTTGAAGATTTGATTTGGAGGTGAAGGGAGGTAAAGAGCCGAAGGGTAGGTATAGACGAGGAGGTGAAATAACCTGAGTAGTTAGGTGCAGTGCGGCATACCGTTTTTAACAGGAAGCGTGCAACAAAATGCAAACCAAGCAGCCTGTGGACAGGTACTGGTCTAGAACAACAACACAAAAACCCATGTCGCCGGAATATGCCCAGGTATCTGTTGGGGTAAAGAGCCGATGTTGATGAATCCCAACCGAGTATTAAAGAGCCGATGTTTTCACGTCGGTGGAGCTGTGTATTAAAGTATTAAAGAGCCGATGTTTTCACGTCGGTGGAGCTGTGGACAACTAATGGAGTGTTAGACACCGGATCGCCTAGCTGCCGCGCGCAATTGATCGAAGACCGAACCATAACTCGGGCTCGGTATGTAGCCGTCCTATCTACGTTAGATTAGGCGCGTGCATATATGTAGCCGCGGTTGGTATGCGCTTTTAGTAGCCAAGGTCGGTATGCGAGATTATGTAGCTGAAATTAATACGCGTGAAAATGTAGCCGACGAGTACGGGACTTTAGAGTGGTGTGAAGATTTCTGCTGGGTTTAGGGACACGTACGGTTTTAAGGGCAGGGTAGGGTTAATTCGTGTGAAAAAGGCACATTTTTATGATTTTTTTTGACGAAACGGTTAAAATCTATTTATTCAAACCAATGGTACATTAAAGTGTGACATTCGACGAATATTGTGTCGAATTTTCACGAAGAAATATTAAAAAATACGGCGATGGCAGCAATTTTTGTCAAGCGTCTCGAAAAAAAGTTGAATTGCGGTGCCCATTATAACTCCGTGCTGGATCATATGAAATAAAAAAATAAAAGTTATATCCTTAGATAAGGACTTTCCTCAGGTATGCGCGGGGGGGGGGGGGGGGGGGGGGGGGTCGAAATTTAAATTTTTCAATTCTTGGGTACACTTTAAAGGGAAAAACGTGATTTTTTCCCTTTAATGAGCGAAAAAATCGGTTAATTTGTTGTTATAAAATGAAAAATATAAATAAATTTGAAAAAACTCTCCAGCGTTACGTCGCAAATTATCTTCAGAAATAGTGTGCAAAATTTCAAAAGGATCGGTGCAGTAGTTTTGAAGTTATGATGGGCACCGGCTTTGAAAATGTGAGTTGTGGGAAAAACGCTTTAAAGTTTTGAACACTAAAAAATTTGAGATGAAACGTTCGTAAGTGAGTTTTATCGGTTTACCTCATACTGAATCATCGATGCCAGGTCCATAAAGGATGTTGCTGTCATCCAGGATGTCTAAAGCATCTTTTTGCTCTTGTCTACGACGAATCCTGCCTTCTTTCGTTTGTTTTTCGGCTTCCTGATCTGCTCGGTCTATACGCATAGTCAGATGATCGCGCCCACTCATGAGTCGCGCATACTCATATCGTCGTCAATTTTGCTCTGATCGACTTGAACTTTAGACACAATATTATAAGATATTATGCTTTCAGTTAAAATTAAAAAAAAAAACGAAAAAAACAATTTCAAACCCTACCCTGCCCTTAAGGCCTGCACGTGAACCTAACCGGTATATTTTCCGCGGGGGTCTTTTAGCTTTACTACCAGTGGTGAGATGACACGAGTGACTTCGAAAGGCCCATCATGTTTCGGCGCAAGCTTCGCCGCGATATGCGGTGCGGTGGATGATAGGACGTGATGTCTCTTGAGTAATAGGTCCCCGGGTTGGTAAGCTCTCTCGCGGCGACGCAAATTGTAGTATCGGGCTTGGTGCGTGCCTATTCCAGAGCGTGCTGTATTGTTTTTTTAGAGTTCCTGTAGATGGTCCATGCGTTTGCGCTATTACAAGGTGGTACAAGGGATCATCTCCTGGTGACGTAAATGAGGCATCAGGGCGCTAGGGCGAGGTTCTCTTTCGAAATTGAGGAAGGCCGGGGTGCACTGCGTGGAGCTATGTGATGAGCGGTGTTGTAGGCAAAACGCAATTCTGTTAGGTGAATGTATCAACTTCGGTGCTCGTTCTCGATGAAGGCAGAGATCATTTCCTTGAGCGGTTAACCCGTTCCACCGGATTCACCTGAGGATGGTACGGCAGGTTGGTGTGATGTTGACTCCCACTCGTTTTTGTAGTCCACAACACCATGATGTAACCGAGGTTTCCTTTCCCAAACGCGTTTCCAATCGGTGTTGTCGAATCGGATGTAACTTACTGCTCCAAATGGCTTGCTCGAAATCGATCACAGACTGGGTGGCCTCTCGCGCCTAGAATACAAGGGAGTTCCAATATCGGAAGGTGATATGCAGTGAGTTGCACCGATTGTCCCGTCAGCAGGGCAGTGATGGTGATTGACTCGTGAGCCACGGCTCCCTGTCCGCCAGCCATTTCGACATGAGTAGGTGTGACGGAGGATCCTTGTGGCCCTTCACTAGATCCGGTATGGACCAAGGCTTGGGGCGAACGAACCTCGACATATAAGGTCAAAAATAGAGCCGAGGGACTGGTGCCCGTCTATAGTTTGATGCACCACCAGGGAGTTGGAGGCAACTCGTCTTCAGTAGCCGACGGATCAATGCACGACGCGCACTCTCCTAGGGCGGGGTTACCGTGCGGACTGATAGGTCCTGCCACTAACGGTTTCCCGAACAACCACAGTTGTTCCTCTTCTGGCCCAACCTATCACAGTGGAAGCAAAACACTCGACGGGGTTCGACGTACGCATCGAAGCGGTGGCCTTGGCGATCACAGTTCCAGCACTCCGGAGTTCGGTGTGGTTTTCATCTGGATCTGCCGATCCTGATGATTTGAGCATTTCCGAATTCGTATGTATAGTTGGCTGAGGCCGCGGAAAGGTGACCCTCTTCGGAGTGGACGCCGTGAACCGGGGCTTTGGAGACCGGGGAGGCGCCTGTGGGGGAACTTGCTATGCCTTGAGGTGGTTGGCGTCGGAAGTTGCAATTTCGTTGTCACATGGTTCCAGCAGCTCCGTTAGATCGTTCCCCTCGCACTCCGTTTCGAGATCGTACCCATCGTCATGGGTATCCAGGGTCGCGTACACGTGTTTCTTCAATGGTGGCCGGGAAGTCCGGGGGCTCCGATAAGCCAGGTCTGGACACTGCGATTTCTCCGGAGATGGTGGTGCCCTGTAGGTTCAAGCAGACTGGTAGCTCTTCTCCATACGGATGGCGATATGATCGAAGGAGTCGAAGTCAAAGGGGCCGTCGCGATGAATAGCGATTTGGAGTTTGGGTAACATATTCCGGTCGGCGACCTGGATATGTTCATCGTCACGCCAGGGTGGTCGAAGCCTACTGAGTAGTCCTCTGAGGCACGTCAAGTAATCGGCGACGGTCTCCTCCGTAGTCCGGATCGCCAAAGCGGAGTCAACACACTGATTTGAACTGCGCCCAGGTGTTCCAGCGATTGCGGTCGCTGCGGTGCCATTGGAGCGCGATTCCGGTGAGGAAAAATGGCAGGCTATAAATCAGGTCATTATCCGTAATGCGGAATAACACTCGGCCCTCGGTGATATGGGCTAGAAACGGTACGACGTCCTCGCCGCGTTTTCCTGCGAAGGAGATCTTCCACTTATACAATACGGTAGACGCTGAGTTGTAAGACGGCCTGGCCCATATTGGAGCAGGGTGTTCCTCGCCTGAACGCTCCCCATCCGGTCCGAAGAATCCACCCGTTGCGGGGTATCCCTAATGCTGTGGCTCCGGAGGTCGTTCGTGGTGCGGTCCCAGTATTTGGGCAGAAGAACGTTCCAATCCTCGGGATCCATCCACCGGGTAGGATTGTTCGAATCTCGGAACCCCGTGAGGCATGGAAGGACCTTGGGTGGAACGGTCCCATCGAGTATCTACCTGTAGACCTAGGTCAGAGTCCCAGATGATTTGCCCACCGGTTAAGCCTGGCTCCTGGGTCGTGCCGGTCAGGCCGGGATGTTCCGGGATGTTTTCCGGAGGGGATCCGCGGTGACGGATGCCTTCGGTGTCCCAGTCCTCCGGTGGGGGTGGCGTGCTGTCGGCGGTCTCGGGCATCGTAATCCAACTCGCTTTTTACGTCGAGGTTCGGTTGCGAGGCGATAGTCTGCGCGATACATAGCTAAACGCACATGATGGTCGTTCGCGACAAGCAGCCAAACGCTACCGATGATAATTCCCGATACCCAGACGCCCTGGATGATTATTCGCGATAAATAGCCAGATGTAAGGGATGATTATTCGCGATAAGTAGCAAAATGCAAAGGAGAATCTTCAGCGATAAGTAGCCCGAACGCGACGGATAATCCTTCGCGATTCCCGCGGCAGCGACTATCAGGTACAGGCCTAGTATATGGGCGTTTACATTCTAACGACGGTTTGCACTTGATAGTATGGACAAAGTCCACCAAACTAGCTGTCGATCACTAGTAACACTCAAAGAAAACTGTCTCAGGTGTTTCTCGTCGATTTTGATTAAATTTAGCATGTTCGTAGAATCGAGAAAAATAGGCGACACGTATTTGGTTATACATATCAAGATTGATTTTGAAGGGGTTAAACGCATCCTCGAAAATAGGGGTATTTCTCGTTCTTCGACGATAACGTTTGAACAGTACGAGATACGAGCAAATTTCAAATTGCAACAATGTTTATTTTTTCACGTACTATACACTGGATGTGAGAATGGTATAGATAACAACAAATTTCATATTGATTATTGCAAATTTGCTATTTTTTCATACGTATCTCAGAGAGTTCTTAACGGATTGAGATCCAACTGTGCATACAGGCAGAGGATGTCAAAATAACGTTCACGGATTATTGTTTTTCAGATATCTTATAATTAAGGGGTTAAAACATCCCTTCGATTATTTACTCAATTACATCGCATAATCAGCTGGCCGTTTGCCATTCCGGGTTAAATTCACGTTAATATAAGTTCGAATCAATACTCGAGTACATATTTGTAAATGCCACTCACCCCCAGCCCCACTCATGCCCCTCCCGAACGTTCAAAAGTTCTTACCGTGCGGCATGGACGAAAATTTGTAGAAATAAAATTAGTTACACTCGAAGCACAATCAGTCAAAATAATCGATACAAATTTCACTGTTTTGGTGAAACGTCACCCTTAAGGGGGTAAGTCGAAAAGTTTGTTCATTCGTGAACGGGTCGAAATAAAAAAAAGTTTAAAGGGGGAAAATGTTCTACTCTTCAACTACTAGACGTGCGTGATGATAATGATGAATATAACAACAAATGGCGTATTATTTATTGCAATAATTCGTGAATAATTAGGTGAAAATCACTCTTCAATTTTAAGCTCATATCGACACAGAAATAGGTAAGGCTATTATGGAATAATTTACTGCTTCGGAAAGTAACTGCATTACAATTGTTTACTTAACAAAAATTGTACTCCCGTCACCGTATTGAAGACACTATCTGCAGAGATTAAAGGGTCGTTGGGATTCTGGTGCAACTCGTGAACGGAGTACATTGGGTATCGAGTCATATAAAATCAGCAGCGATCGTTGTTGCTTCAACCTACTGCAAAATTTTGATCTCGAGTGGAACAAACTATGTTCACAGCCGAAAATATATTTCTATTGGCTTTAAAATCTGGAAAATTGACGACTGATCATTTCAAGCGTTGGTTCCAAGAAGTATCTATTCCTGATACTGGTCCAAAATCGGTGATACTTCTGGATTTTTGCAGTGGTCAATGTCCAACTGCATTGAAAGAAATGGATATGCAAGGGAAACATATTAAAGGTTTAAGCATTCCAGGAGGTAAATATATTGCACTAGTTCCATTAGTTCTGTAGATAATTAGTTGACATTACAATTAATAATTCTTGCAGGTACAACGGGAATGATACTTGATGTTTATGGCGTCCGTGTATGGAAAAACTTCGTCAAACACTTTTCTGACATAGTATAATAACATTATACAACTACGACGTCAATCTGCACTTGAGAGACAATATTGCTAAATTACAATTTTTTACACATAACCAGTTTTCTTCTCCACGATTTACAAACTTTTTTAAATATGGGTGGTACAAAAGTGGTTACGTAGAAGAAAGACCACCAAAGTTCGAAAATCCGGTAAAATTCTGCTTTGCACAAAATGCGACATATGCGGCGAACAGCTGTTGTCACTTGTGCGTGGTGTAAGAAATCTCTGTGTTTCAAACATTTTTATCACAACTATCATTATTGTAATACGTATAATCCATAAAAAATGTACTGTTAAAATGTTTATTACAGTTTTCCGCTCATATTATAATCTTCAAAGGCAGTTCGTGCCCAAAAGAATTTTTTCGTAAAAATACCATAGTAATCCAGTTACGTTCCGGAGCAGCAAATTATTCCGTAATAGCAAAAGCCATACCTATTTCTGTGCCGATATGAGCGAAAAATTAAACAGTGATTTTCACCCAATTATTCACGAATTATTACAATAAATAATACGCCATTTGTTATTATATTCATCATTATGATCACGAACGTCTAGTAGTCGAAGAGTAGAACATTTTGTCTCTTTAAACCTTTTTTATTTCGACCCGTTCACGAATAAATAAAGTTTTTGAGTTGACCCTTTAAGGGTGACGTTCCGCCAAAACAGGGAAATTTGTATCGATTATTTTGACTGATTGTACTTTCAGTGTAACCAATTTTATTTCTACAAATTTGCATCCATGCCGCACGGTAAGAACTTTAAACGTTCGGGTGGGGGATGATTGGCGGTGGGGATGAATGGCATTTACAAATATGTACTCGAGTATTGAATAGAACATATTCTAACGTGACTTTAACCCGGAATGGCAAAAGGCCAGCTGATTATACGAAGTAATTGAGTAAAAAATTGAAGGGTAGTTTTAACCCCTTAATTATGAGATATCGGAAAAATAAAAAATCGGTCAACTTTATTTTGTCATTTTTCACCTGTATGTAAAGTTTCATTTCAATCGGTTAAGAACTCTCTGAGATACGTATGCAAAAATTGTGCAATTTGCAATAAACAATATAAAGTTTGTTGTTATCTACACCATTCTCATATCCAGTACGCGAAAAAATAAACGTTGTGGCAATTTGAAATTTGTTGTATCTCGTACTGTTCAAACGTTATCGACGAAGAACCAATAATACCCTATTTTCGAGGATGCGTCTCACCCCTTCAAAATCAATCTTGATATGTATAACAAAATACGTGTCGCCTATTTTTCTCGATTCTATGAACATGCCAAATTTTATAAAAATCGGCGAGACACACCTGAGACAGTTTCTTTTCAGGGAAATAGGACGATTGGTTCGGAACCTGATACTGCCTCTCCAAGGTGGTGTCTCCTCATTATATAGCAGCCTCAAGAGTCCGGAGCTGGGGAGGGACATCGTTTCCCCGAATGATAAGCATGTCCACTTACGATGCTCCCTCGAGGCTCGATGTTCTTCAGCGTATCCCTACTCCTACCATCGACGTGACCCCATTGGGTCTAGAAACGCCCCGCTCCCGAAATCTTGACAAGTACGTCGCACTTTTCCCACTCCCAAACTGATTCGTAATACCCACCGAGGCCGTCAATAACGACGTTCGACCTTTCTCACGTAGGACAGGTTGACTTCCGAGAACAAACAGTATTATGCGAACAATGGTCGTTGCGCTGTCCGGCTTGCGACCAGAACATGCTCACGGCACGTTAGTTGGGAAGTCGGAGATATATATATCTCCGGCTTCCCAATGAGTATTACGGGCAAACAACGTCGGGTGACACGACGTTCAAGACAAACACCATTTCTTATTCGTAGGAACAAGGATCGGCGATTATCTGAAACGTTCTTCGGATCCGTGGTAGACAAGAACTGGCGGGAATAATGAACGTTGTATTGCACGACGTTCGTAAAAACAAGGGTTTCAAATTCCTAGAGAAACAAAATCG
Source organism: Netelia virgata (assembly GCA_951802705.1). Lineage (NCBI taxonomy): Eukaryota > Metazoa > Arthropoda > Insecta > Hymenoptera > Ichneumonidae > Netelia > Netelia virgata. Next base: position 14,712,455 of record OX637866.1, read on the forward strand.
ACGGGAACAATAAGCGTCGTATCATGCGGTCTTCCACAATTGGTACGCCGCACAAAAACATTCGTACGAATTCGGGATAACAAGGGTTATGGCGAGGAATGAAAGTCGTATTGAACGACGTTCACAAAGCATTATTTCTACCTTCGTAGAAAAACAAAATCGACATAAATAAAACCCCACGGACTACCCGTGGGGTTTTATTTATGTCGATTGGCCAATTGTAAGACACACGTTATTCTCTTCTTCTCTCTCACAACTAACACAAATCCTACCTATTTCGAGCTGCTTCCGGGATTTCTTCTCTCCGCGACCGGGAGAGGAGTACGTATCTGATTGCGCTAGTTTCTATTATCCCGGGTTGGGGAAGCAGGTCATAACGACGTCGTGTGGGCCAACCGGGAACGGACGGGGGCCAGGTATGGCATCGTACCAGCGATCGAAGTCGGCTTTATTTCAATTTACCGCCCCAGTGGATCCTCACGAGTTCCCGCTCCTCACCGGAAGATGAATGCGAAGGGTCACGGGCTTAAAATTGGCCTAGACTAGTCCGACTACCAGTCGGTAAGACAGAGGGATGGGCGTTGAGAATCGGGACGACTACGCTCGCCAATAACCAAATAAAATCACTCTACGATATAATTTACACATTCGTTTATTTCGAATCGTTATCACAGACTTAATGCCAAATACATAAACAATAATGCCCGTATGCTCACATAGTTACCCTGCTCAACGATAACCTAATTACACGTGAAATCGTAGGGAGCCTATGTACGAGCCTTCCTATCATGGTATTCTCTGTCGGGGTTGCGGAAGAATGAATGGTATTCCCATAGCCCTGACAACAGGGCAGTTGACGGACCCGTATGGTTTTACTTAGTAAAAGTCTGACACGCCTTCCCCTTTTAGCCCGAGGCGGGGAGAAGTCGTTCGATGATTTCTACATGACAAAACAAATACAAAAAAAAATTATGGTATTGTAACTCCAACTCGACAATAATCTCAATAACCTGGAAAGAAAATGAAGCCCCTTAAGGGTAGTCACGAATATCTACAACGATCTACAATAATAAGTAGCCCGTTAATAATCCGAACGAAGACAAACCACGAGGACAAAATAAGACGACGCAACGAGAGAAAGAGCATATTCAAACTTTACGAAATATTACGCACTCGACAAAACGACATAAGAACGCGACGCGACGACTAGAGACAAAACGTCAAGACTAACGCGTGGCCGCCATAGAGGACGGCGGCACGTGGTACGCTATACCGGCGGCCCAGCGTGTACGCCTCACGTCGTACATCACGCGGCACGTCAACTAACTTGTTAAACATTTTCGCCACGTAAAATAGTATCAAAATTAATTCGGCCAGTAAATAAAGAAAAGCATGGAGACGAGAGCAGGTGAGATCCAAGCAATGCGAAAAATCACTCGAAAATTCGGCCTCCATAGCCAGCAAGAATGCGAGACTGTCGCAATGCAAGACATAAAAGAACGCGGGACGACAGCAATTAAGAAAGATTAATCATTAAATAGAAGTAACTGGTCCCAAACCTCCCCTACCCTCTACGTAGTACGGAAATAATTAACAAACGGCACTTACACGTACTGGCAGCGCCGAAGTGAAGAGCTCGAGAAAGAAACTGTAACATACTCTCGCGTTTTAAGAAATACTCCGCTCACTTATGTACTCTGTAGAACTCTGTTGAACCTTGATACTGCTGGCGTGAGCTGCCCTACGTGCTCTCCCCCTACTCTCCCGAGAATCGCCGTGTTGTCGCGAATTATTGATAATCAGCAATACTGTCATCGCTTCTTCGACGTAGTTCCTCTCCGGTCCCCCTGCCGACATGCTCCGCGCTGGCCGTCAAGTGACACGAGCCAAAGAACGGACGGGTTTGACGAGAGCCGTGCACGTCTTGCTATGGAGCCAAGTGCTCCCGACCCGCTTAATCATTCCGCCTTACCGCGCACCACCCTCCTGGAGCCTTAAAAGGGCGCCGGGGACGGGGGAGGCTCACCTCACCAGACAGGCGTCCCTTGCCACGGCGATTGGCCCACGATCATTGCCAGAATGATCGTGGGCCAATATGATGATTATAATCCCGTAGTTCCCTTAGTTTCTAAAAATCGTTTCTTCTTCAACCCGAGGCAAAGCATCCACCAATTTCACCTCGGGCTTCTCAGCTCACTTCTTTAGTCATCTCGGGCGCACACTTCCGCACGCTTCACGGGGGGACACAAACCACCCTTAGCTTCCTTCGTCGTTCGTATTGGATACCAGGAGGTCGAGCACCAATTCAATCGTTCATTCTTCGCTGCATGCCGTATGCGAGACAAGGCGGAATTCAGGCGCAGTTACGGGACAACTTCCGTCCGCACGCGTTACCCCTTTGCGACCTTTCTTCCACATCGGCCTTGACTACGCTGGTCCCTTCATCATTAAGGCAGTACCCAGAACCTGGGTACTACCTTAAGACATGGCGTGGACGACGGGCAAAAACTTATAAGGGCTACCTCGCAGTTTTCGTCTGTTTCTCAACATCGGCGGTTCATCTGGTACTCGTCACAGATTATACTTCGGAAGCATTCATCGCAGCATACCGGCAGTTTTCAGCCAGATGAGACATCTGTCAGTCTTTTCACAGTGACTGTGACACGAACTTCATCGGGGTAGATGCGGCACTTTGACACTTATTCAAGGCTGGCTGAGCGGAGATGAACTCTACAATCATCGCTCTGACCAACCTTGGTATAAAGTGGTCCTTCAAACCTCCGGAAGCTTCTCACATGGGTGGAAAATGGGAGGCCGCTGTCAAATCCGCGAAATACCACCTTCGTCGGATCATCGGAGAAAATTCACTCACGTATGAAGAATTTACGACTCTTCTTACGCAGGTAGAGGCCGTACTCAACTCACAGCCCCTTTGTGCATTGTCAGACTACCCTGAGGACGTCGCTCTTCTCACTCCGGGTCACTTCATCATCAGAGAGGCGTTGACCACCGTGCCAGAACCATCACTTACGTCACATCCGGAATCCAGGCTTGCTCGGTGGCAATTACTTCAAGCCAAACTTCAAAATGTCTGGCAGCGATGGTCATCTGAATATCTTCTGCGGAGTCTATCGACTTCAAAATGGCATCATCCTTCACACGAGATTCGAATCGGCTCTGGTAACGGATGAGAGACTTCCACGTTCACGATGGGCGTTAGCTCGAGTGACCATACTTCACCCTGGATCGGACAGCCTCACTCGAGTTGTGACACTTCGCACGGCATTTCGACCTTCATGCGGACAACTTCAAAGCTAGCGATACTTCCAATGGATTCTCCGTCTACAACTACGAACTGTACCCCACCCATCCGTCATCGATCGACATTGATCCCGGCGTCTTCTCCACTTCTTCTACTGTGACTTCTAACGCTTACGGTTCCCTTCGGCACTTCAAAGTATTACATTCTTCCATAATTCGACTGCGGCATACGTACACGGCAACCTTCTTCTAACTCAGTGAATCAATACGATTTGCGACCGGCTTTCTTCTCTGAGTTATATTCTTGTGATTGTGGCAGTTCGATCCTGAATTTACTTAAAACGAACCGCCTTTATTAACGGACTAATTCTCACGGACACGTGCGCGCGTTAACCGGCGTCCGCCATTGCGCTCCTTCAATACGGCCACCGGCTACTTCACCTTCTCTCTGGTTAATCTCTCTTGTTAATAAATATTAAGTTTATTATTTTTGTGAACTTCAGTGTCTCTACATTTTCTTTATAGACCCTTCAACCTCCTGCTTTAAAATTCCTCGAGATTTTCCTCGCGTCATCAGCCCAGAATCAAATCTGCGGTCTGTCAGCAGACAGATATCAACACGGGATAGAGCGAGCACGATGTAGAGGAGGAGCTGAAACAACTCGACATCGAAGAGCTACATTTAAAAAAAGTTACGCGCTTCTCCACCGCCCATTCGAGACGCAACAATATTCAGCTCCCACTGTACATGGTACAGCTATCACCAGACAGTAGAGCTTCGCAACTATCGTCAATCAAACACCTGGCTTTCCCAGTAGTATGATGGGAGAAGCAGAGAAAATCTTAATCGATCCAGTGTGTACGATGCCAGCGACTAAAACACAACTCCACCAATTGTAGGATGCCGTATCACTGCGTCAAATGCTGCGATCACCATGAGCCGGGACACTGCAGCCTACCGCGAAATTCCACCACCGACAGCGACAAGCTATACTGCATAAATTGTGATGCGTACGGGCATCCTGCGTTATATAGGGATTGCCCGGCGATTCTGAAAGCTAAGGAGCGAACGCGCGAGCGTACGGCGCACTTGCGAGAGGCTAAAGAAGACAAAATACGACAAATTAACCGATATACACAACCGACGCTCAATTACGCAAACACGACTCGAGGACAGATGCCTACGACATCATCCACACCTAACGCAAATGCACTTACACAAAACCAAACGAACAGGAGGTTCACCGTTGCCCCCGGTGTATAACGACGCGACGACGACAATACCGAATACCCAACTGAATACATAAACGAACTGAAAAATACACTTTTAGACATTATAATGCCACAAATATTGGAGATTAAAAACGGCGTTGCGGCAAATACACAGAACATTAACTTACTATTGAACGCTCGTGACACAATTCCTCCGCCGATGACGAGACGATGAATCCCCCGACGACGACTGCGACGACGACAACGACGACGTGACTGTAGACACGGCGGTCGTACGGCGATTCTCATACATGACGCACTCACTTACGAGACTGTGACGGGATGGTAAGCGGTGAGTGCAAAAACTATCTAATGATTTCGATGACGAGTACTTTGTATTTATTGGAGAAGTAAAAGAGGTTTAGATGGTTAGGAAGTCGGAGGAGAACTGATTTAGGATGATGGAAGAGGCTGGGAAAGAGTCTGGAAGAAAAGAGTTTAGGAGTGGAGGGGATGTCGCGTGAGAGTGATAAGGGACCGTGGGACTGTAGAGTAAGCAAAGTTGGAGATTAGCGGGAAAGGAGATTAGGAATAGGTGAGAACAGTGGGAATGGAATGTGGGAACGTTACACTCCCCTTCTTACAAAAGAAGCGGATGCTCCTGCATCCGATTTACACAAATTTTGGTTGGTTGTTTTGACTCTATATAAAAGAAATATTTTGTTTACAAAAAGAAAATTTGGTTGTGGGTGATTCTGTATAAAACAATGTTTTGAATGGTTTGTGGTGTTTGTGTGTGTGTGTGTGTTTTTTATTTGCTTCCTATTGGTGGTTCCTGCTGGTCTTCGTAGTGGCTTGTAGAGGATGTTGCTTGTCCTGTAACTTATAAAGATGGATTAGTCTTGGTGTTAGTGGGTGGTGGTGTTATGGTGAGGTGGGTAAGGTTGTGTGGTTATATTGTCTGTATAAATATGTATAAATTAGGTGTTGTTTCCTGTTTTTTCTTTTTTTGTGTCATCTTCCTGGTTAATTTGGTCCGGTTTTATGTATTGTTACTTTATGTTTGTCTTGGTGATATGGTTTGTATTTGTATTTGGTCCTGGTTATTTTCCTTTATTACGTATATATATATATATATATACTCGGTCCTGGTTACTTTCTCCTGGTTATATTATTTGTATATATTTCCTGGTAAACTGCTGGAACATTCTAATTTCCATATTAGCTCATTGATTAGTAGAAGAGGTATGTTACTTGGGATGCGTTGGTTTGTTTTGTGGGGGTTTCGGTTTGTGGGTTTAGTGAATAAAGTTTTAGGTATAATTAAAGGTTTTATTGTAAAAAGAAAGATAAGATAAAGAAATTATAGGTATATATATAGCTGATTATGTATGGTTAAGTATATATAATTAAGAATAGGTACGTATATGTGATTAAGTATATATGACTTAAGTATATATGATTAACAAAATAAGTATGCGTGGTTAAGTATATATGGTTAAGTATATGTGATTAAGTATATATGATTTGGAATAGGAGTGTGTGTATGTATGTATGATGAGTGTGTGTTGTGTTTTGTGAGTCTTGTCGTTTAGTTGTATGTTTATTGTAGTTGGAGTCTTTTAAACAGCTCCTCTCCTATGGCCTTGTATGCGTCCTTTAGAGTTTCTGTTGTCATGTGTGGTATGTTCGTTAATGGTGGTATCATTGTCTGGGTTGAGGATGTTATGTCGATGGACGGTGTCAATTGAGTCGTACGAGTTTTTGCTTGGCATGGCGGGCTGATATTCAAGATGCCAGTATTTTTGATTGTGTAAATAGATGACTGATGGTTATCGCAGTTAACGTAAAGGTTTTATGATTCTGGTGCTGCAAAGAGCCATGTGTTTGTGTCTGGGATCCTGGACCAATAGGTCTGACGGAGTGTTTTTAGTCGAATGTCGCACATTGCCAAATTTTTAAATTGCGGGTTTGACAAAAGTTGAGTTTCGCATTGAGTATTTTCATCTATCTGTTGGACTGGGTTGACCTGGGCGCACACGTAATACGACATCGTGATTTTACAATTTGCTAAAGTTTCGAGATTAAAATATTTTTCGTGGTTTTCCGAGATTGCTGTGTAGCTGACTGCTGGTTTGATGAAGGCAAAACGTGAATTGTTGGTCAACGTTAGTTGACGAATGGGGATTGAAAAATGTCGGTATAACTTATACTGTGTTAAGTCTAGCAATGGAACTTTACATACATAAATTAATCTTCCTTGTGCATAGAATATTGTGATATCTGATATAGAGATGAGGTTTGGCATATACTTAATATCTAGTGGTACGGGAAATTCGGTATTTGATATTGCTCTCTGTGTTGCCTGTGCGCTCACTAGGATTTGTCTCGTAGTAAGTATTTGAGGATCGATTTGACCGGTCTTTGCGAAAAGAATCGCGTTCATAAGTGTGTCTGTATCTAGTTCCAATTCTATTAGATCCTCATCTGTTTGGGTGACGTATTTTATAGCTACTTCATAATACCTAAGCAGGTCTGTTTCGTTTTTTAGAGTTATTATTACATGGTTAATTTGTTCCATGTTGTTTGCTACCATTTTTGCGATGTTTTTTATGTGTTTTTGGTCAAGGTCAAATTTTGATTTTAAGATATGTGTTTGGTTTTTAACAATTTCTACTAATTCTAGTGAATTGTTTGCCAGCATGCTAAGTTCATTGTAGATTCTTTCACCATCTTCTGAGTCTAATGTACCGTATAGTGTTTTCTGTATTTTTCCTGCGAAATTTAGGAGTCCTCTTTTTTCTCTATGATTATTACTATCGTTCCTAGTATATGGTATAAGTTCTTGCAAGATTATTTCTGTTTTGTGGATTGTTTTTAATCGAGATTCCATTATCTGCATTTGGGCACTGACCAAGCAGTGTGGGGTGATCATGTCGCAATATCTTTGGATTGCGAACAAATTGCGGGAGAGTTGTTTGCGTCTTGTTGTGAGTCCATCTGTGTTGACGCCGGTAATGAGGGTCCATGTTGTGTGATACGAGCGTAGTATACCGTGTTCTTCAGAGTATAGTCCTGGGTTTTGTGCGAGTTGTGTAATTTTTATTAAGGGGTTGACACTTGAGGCGTGTGTATAGCATCTGTAACATGTGCCATTTTTATTTTCTCTATGTGTACTATTTTTGTTTTTCCGTCCTTAATTTCTAACTTAATATTATGTCTATCTAATACTCCTAAGATTCTAAATGGTCCTACATAATGGGAGTCGAGTTTTCCTTTTCTTGGTTCCTTTATGAGGAATATTAGTTGTTCTTTTTCAAATTTTGGTTCTGTGACTCTTTTATTGTAATATCGTTTAGTTCTTTCTTTAAATTTGATTTGTTTTTCCCATGCGGCTTGTCGTGTCTTTTTTAAATTGTTCGTGAGGTTTGTCATGTAGTCATCGTATGTTATTGTTGTTTCTGTAGGTGGAAATTCGGAAGGTGTGCGGGTAGTTCTTCCGAAGACAAGTTCGTATGGTGTGAATCCACTTCTTTCGTATGCGCTTGTGTTATGCGAGAATGTTGCAAGTGTGAGGAGTTCGTCCCAATCGCGGTTGTTGTTAATGAAATGTTTGAGGAACTCGGCAAGGCTGTGATGGTAACGTTCTAATGCACCATTTGATTGAGGATGGTACGCTGTTGTTTTGTATTGTCGAATTTGAAAGAGTTCAGCGAATTGTTTGAATGTGTCAGACATAAAGTTCCTTCCTTGATCGGACAGTATCGCTCGAGGAGCACCAAATGTTGTTATTAAAGCTGTGGTAAGTGCTTTAGCGATATCCGTTGAAGTTTGATGTTTTAATGGAATTGCTATTGCGAAGTTGCTAAAAAGGTCCAAAATAGTCAGAATATATTCGTGTCCTTGTGTGGTTTTTGGTAAGGGTCCAACAATATCGATTGCGACTTTATCGAACGGTTCTGCTGCAGAGTCGGTGATGATCATTGGTGCTTTATCTTTCACTCGTACCAGTTTGTTCTTTTGACAATCGAAACAGTATTTGATGAAATCTCGAATGTCGTTTTTGAGGCTTTTCCAGTAGTATTGTGATAGGATTTGATTATATGTTTTTGATAGTCCATTATGTCCACCAATTGTTGAGCTGTGAAACTCCTAGATAATATCTTTCCTGCGTGGTTGTGAAGGTACTGACAATAGACCATGGCATTATGTGATGCTTGTACGTGAGGTCGTTGATTTTTCTCGTACGAATGATTTGATGCATTCCCAAACGAACGGATTTAGAATTTTCGGGTCCTTTGTGATCGTACAAGTCTCTAGCTGCAATTTATTGAATACTTCGAATAGTGTTTTGAACCAATTTCGAACTTCTGTGATGGTCGGTGAATCTGTTGATTTCTGTTTACAGATTATTGTGAAATAACAAGTGATTCCTCGGCGGGTAATCAGAATATCGCCAATTTGGGGGTTACAGTCCAAAAGTGATTGTTGGTTGATTCTGCCTTTTTCCTGTAGAATTTCTGATATCATCGTATTCATTGTACAGTCTGCTGATAGGAAGTATGCAATATTGTCTTTTCGTGCTAGGATAGGGTAACGATGGTCTACCCTCAGCCACCTTTTTTTCTTCTTTCCCACGCGCCTCTCGCATTCCTTTCCTGCCTACGTGACTTCCTATAGCTACACCCTCGCTATCGCTGGGACATCTCCCCGTCAGAACGCAGCTAGTCGTTGTTTTCGGATAAAGGCCCAAAACCTCCTTTTTCCATTTTCCACAGTCCAGCCATAAAGCACCTATATTTATGGCCTGACCTGCCTCAAACTCGAAACACCCACAGCCCCCATTGTCTCCCCAGACGTTTCCGTTTCCAGAACGTTCTGACTCCCAAATTCTTTCCCCACCACACTACGACTTTCCCACGGGTTAATGTTATAAGAACCACCCTCCTCCTAGGCTAGTCAGTTAGTAGTTTCCGATCATCTGAGCAGCAACGTTACGCTGTCTGTTGAACCACTGAAAATAAAGTCTTGTGTTTCCCGATTAAGTGTCTACCGCGTTTCTCCTCTTAACTACCTCGTTCCGTAGCCGAGTCGGCAGCTCCAATCATAACAAATAAGTAAATAAATAACTCGCGACATCGCAATATTTGTCTGTGTGGTGATAATTTTGTTTTTGTTTGTTACATCTTCCGTTATTTCCGTCCTTCTAGTTTCGGGGCGAGATTCTTTGTGTGTCATTTTCTTTCTGTAATACTGTGATGGTGCAAATGGCGTATTACTGTCGGCCTCTGTTAGGTTTTTTCCACTGAGGTGTTTTCGTCTGATGTTGATTTCGATGAATTGTTGTTTGGCTCTGCTTGTGTAGTGGTTTGCCTCGTGATTCGTTCAACATTTCCGGGTGGTGATCGAAATGTTGGCTCGATTGTTGCTTGTGTGTTGTGCAACTGTGGTGCTTCTACTAGAGGGTTGATGTTATCTCCGATATTTCCTTCAGAAGATAGATTTGCTTCGTCGTTATTATTTTCAGGTGACTTTGCTAACGAATCAAAGTATTCGGGTGTCATTTCCGGGGAATATGGGCCTATGTTGGTGGTACTTTTTGACTTATTTGTAGACGTTCGTGGTGGTGATGGTGATCTGAAATTCGGCTGCACTTGCGGTTGGGCATTTCGTTGAACATCTTCCGTTTCTGTTGGATTCGTTGGTGATCGGAAATTTGGTTCCGGGATTGCTTTCTCCGTTTCTTGATCAGCGGTCGCTTCTCCGATATGCGTCGCTGATCTGGAATCCAGTTGTTCCTTGCCGTAATCCTTGGGCGTTGCCTGTTCTTCTGTTTGGTTTTCCGATTTGCGTTCTATTTCCCATTCTTGCGAATATTTTTGATTTGCGTCTGTTTGCTGGGCTCGTTGGCCTCTGTGCTTATTTGCGCTTTTGTCTTTATTTTCTCCATTTTTATTGGGATCAATATCTGCAAATCGTTGATTCGTTATGTTTAATTCATTGATTCTTCTTCGCCTTTGTTTTCTTCGTTTGCTTCTTCTTGGTTCTTTGTTGGTGTGAATTTTTCCGCTGTCGTTTCATCTCGTATCCTTGTTCGTTTGCATTTGTTTTTCGTATTCAGTTCCTTTGCCGTATTGTCCCTTGTGCGTTTCCGGGTCGTTATATTATTTGTGAGCTCCTCCTCCGTTGCTTCTGTCTCTGTGATGACGCCTGTGCTATCTTTTTCTATATTTGTTTCCTCTTCTGTTTGTGGGGATTCATCGTCGATTTTTGGGTCTGATTTAGATTGTGTGTTGTTTTCGTATTCGTTTTCACTTCCTGTTGTTTGCTCGTTTTGTTGTTTCTTTTTGGGTATTGGGTTGCCTGATTCTTCGTCTGAATCAGAGCGCTGTCGTGTATTTGGTTGATGTGAGTGTTTTGGTCTTTTTGGGACGCGTTCTTCTTTTGAAGAACTGTCTCTTTGTCTAATGGGCATGACAGTAATGGGGTTCCTAGATAGGGTGTCTGCGACGTGGTTTGATTTTCCCGGTTGGTGTTGTATTTTAAAATCGTAATCGTTGAGGGTTATTTGCCAGCGCTGAAGCTGCTGTGGCAAGTCGGATTTAGTATTTAGGTATGTCAAAGCTCTATTATCGGTGATCAATGTAAATTGTCTGCCGTATGATTACGGGCGAAAATGTTCTACTGCGTACACTACGGCTAGAAGTTCTTTCCTCATTGTGTCGTATGCTTGTTGTGGTTTCGAGAGTGTTTTTGAATAAAATGCTACATGGTGGTTGAATTTATTGTGTTCCTGACTTAAAACTGCGCCTATTGCATAGTCTGAAGCGTCTGTGGTGAGTGTAAATGGTTTCTCGAAATCGAGGTAACGCAAAATTGGGCGTTTTATAATTTTCCTTTTGAGCAATTTGAATGCTTTTTGGCATTCGTCTGTCCATTCGAATGTAACATTTTTTTCACTTGTTTTGTTAGTGGTGATGCGATTCTTGCAAAGTCTCTAATAAATCGTCTGTAATAACCTGCGAGTGCTGTAAATTGTTTGATTCCTTTTTTGATAGTTGGTGTTGTGAATTCTGTTATGGATTTTACTATTGTATTGTTGGGCTCTTCCGTGATTGTGTGTCCTAGATATGTAACCTCTGTTCGCAAGAATTGACATTTATCGGTTTGCAAGGTTAGACCTGCTTCGGTCAAACGTTTCGCTAAACGCCGAAATTTTGTCGCGTGTTCTTCGAGAGTATTAGCATAAATGACAATGTCGTCCAGGTATACGAACAGGTCGTTACCCTGAAGTCCTGATAATACGACATCCATCAATCTTTGGAATGTTGCGGGTGCATTTCTCAACCCAAATGGCATACGGTTGAATTCGAAATGTCCGTTTGCCGTTGAAAATGCGGTTTTTTGTTTGTGGTTAGGGTCCATTTCGATTTGATGGAAGCCAGACGCTAAGTAAAAAATAGAGAAGTATTGTGCTTTACCCAATTGGTCCAGAATATCCACGATACTCGGTAATGGATATGCGTCGGATACTGTTTCCGCGTTCAATTTGCGAAAATCGATAACCATTCGCCATCTCTTTTTGCCCTGTGAGTCCGCCTTTTTTGGTACGACCCAAACTGATGAGTTATAGGGGGAGAGGGAAGGTTGAATGATGTTTTTCTCCAACAAATTATTGACCTGCGTTTGGATTTCTTTTTTGTGTACAGGTGGGAATGGGTACTGTTTTGTGTTGATAGGTTTGTTGTCTGTCGTGGGAATTTTGTGTTGTGTTATCGTGGTGTAACCAAGTTCGTCGTCTGGTAGTAAAAACAGTTTTGGGTATTCAGAGACTAGTTGCAAAATGTATTCTTTCTCTTCGTTATTGAGATGATCTAAATGAAGTAATGATTTGAGTTTTTGTAATCGTTCTGCGTTATTTTCGGATACGTTAGTCCTATATATTGATGCGTTATTGTTTTGAGGATTGTCACAAATGTCGGTTTCGAGTTTAAATGGTGTTTCTGTAATTATCTCGATTGGTTGCAATTCTATAGCAGAAATTTCCAATTCTATTGATTTTGGTTGGCGGTTGATTACTTGTAAGCATGCAATTCCGTTGTTATTTTTTACTAATGCGCCACCATAACGTATACCTTCTTTGGTTTTATATGTTGGGATATAGCCCTCTGAAATTTCATTGTTTTTGATTCTTATGTGCATTATTGTTTTTGATTTTGGTGGGATTACGATATATTCGCGTTCAGAAAATGGTATAACATGATCATGGAAAGTTATGCATCCTTGTGTATATAGTATATCGGCTGGAATCTGTTTGAAAAATGCGTCACCAAGTATCGCGTTTTCCTGGATTGGAAATGCGTCAGTGACAACATGAAATTCTGCTTTTACTGATTTAATTTGGATTGAGCATTTGCCTTGAGTGTATGTTTTACCGTCAGTTATACCTGTCAATTCGTAAAATTCTCGTGTGTCGATTTCTGTTGCGTGATTGAGTGCGCTTCGTTTTATCAAGTTTATTTGTAAACCTGTATCGATTAATAATTTCGTTTCTCTGTGCGCAAAATCAGGTGAGTTTAATGCTATTGAGGGAGATTTATGATTTTTCGAAATTTCCAATTTAAGCGTTGCTTCTTTGAATTTAAATCCGATTTCTTTTAATTGATCGCGGTTAAATGTTTAGTGCTCTGATAATGAGTCTCGTGTCGCACTTTTCCGCGAGACGTTGTCTTAGTTTTTTAGGTCTACTTTTTTGAAAAGTGTATCAATGTGTTCTGTGATATTTGTTCTTGATTTTGTCGGGGTATTTGTACCGGGTGAATTATTTTGAGAATTTCGTTGCTCGGCATTTGAGTCTGTGTTAGGTCGTTCTTGATATTCGTTTTGGTGTTGGTAAAATGAGTTGTTTCCGTATCGGGTTTGGGAATTGTCTCTGTATTTATCTCGGGAGTAGTTTTTGTGTCTGTCGTTCGAATTATTTCTCTTTGAATAATTTGTATGTCTGTCGTTCGAGTAATCTCTGTATCTGTCGTTTGAATAATTTCTGTGTCTGTCGTTTGAATATGTGTCGTTTGAACGATTTCTGTATCTGTCATTTGAGTATCTGTCGTTTGAATATCTGTCGTTTGAATGATTTCTGTAACTGTCGTTTGAGTTATTTCTCTGTCTATTGTTTGGGTAATCTCTGTATTGGTTTCTCGAGTTTCTTGTTTTATTTTGAGCGTATCTGTCTCGTGAATTATTTCGGTGCCTGTCGGATGTTTCGTGTGAGCGCCAAGAGTTTTTATCTTCGCGCATGTTTTTTATTGTGAAGCAGTCTTTTGTGTCGTGTGTATATGATTGATGAAGTTCGAAAAATTTTCCTGGTTTTGTATGTTCCATAAAATGAACTTTTGCGGTGTTTCTAATATCAAGGGTACCACGCATTCGCTTTTGTTTTTCGATTTCATATTCTATTGTTTGGGCTCTGTCTATTATATTATCGAATGTTTCCGCGTTATGGAGAATTAAATGGGAACCTATTACGGGTGTTAATCCTCTAACATATGCTCTTTTTGCTTTTGCTGTCACTTCTTCGATTCGTGCTTCCAAAAATGTTGTTTGCGCAGCTGTGTTATACACGTCTGATAATTTATCTATAATATTGATAAGGATATCGCGCGTCCTCGCTGCGTATTCGATGACCGTTTCGTCGTAATTTTGTGGGGATGATTCTAATTCGTTTTCTAAATCGGCTAAATCTTTGTTTTTGCTAAATGCTTTTTTCAATATTTTCAAAAGTGATTCGAGAGAATTTGGAGGGTTGGCATCAACGACTGAACGTGCGATACCGTTCAGTTTGAGTGGAATCATTTTTAATAATTTAGATCTTTCGCCATCTGAGAGGCATTCGTTGACTCGTTTAACTGTTTTAGCGTAATCTTCTATTTTCATATTTTTTCCGGCGTATATGGGGACGACTTTAAATGCATCTCTAAACGTGAATGTATTATTATTTTGAGCCATTGTGATAATTTGGTGTTCAATGCTTGGGTGAAAATATGGGAGTATTGGGTTTCGTCTATTTATTCTACGGGGCGGTCTGGTCGGTGGATTCGATATTACGGCACGATAGAATGATATGGACATACCATGTTTCGGTATGTCAATTCTAAAAATTGTGTTTTTGTAATGTTAATTTGTACATTTTGTTCGTTGGTGATTGAGGGTACAAAATTTTTTTTTTTTTTTTGTAAATAATATTACCAAAAATTATATTTGAAAGATTTTATTCCAAGAGAAATGACGTTCAGAAAATGAACTTTGTTGTTGTTTTTTTTTTGTTTTTTTTTTCTCAAGATTTATATTAGGAATGTGTTATAAAATTGTGTGTCGAAAAGTTGTATTTAAAGAAAAGTTATATTGAACTTGACATTCAAATTTTATGTACAATTATTGTGTATGTAGATTTATAATGAGTTGTATTAATTACTTCCATTTAGGATTTAGGATGATGGAAGAGGCTGGGAAAGAGTCTGGAAGAAAAGAGTTTAGGAGTGGAGGGGATGTCGCGTGAGGGTGATAAGGGACCGTGGGACTGTAGAGTAAGCAAAGTTGGAGATTAGCGGGAAAGGAGATTAGGAGTAGGTGAGAGCAGTGAGAACGGAATGTGGGAACGTTACAAGACCATTAACATAACACGACTGAAAAACGTGAAAAGTTTTGAGACGACGATTATCAAACTTAAAGTACAGGGACAGTGAGTTCTGTTCGTCGTCACCGCATACGATTCGGGAAACCGTAACGTCCACGAGTTCGATACCGAGTGGCCGATACTGTTTCGCGAATTGAATATCAATAATGAATATCATTATTATTTAAGGGCTTACATACACTTGTGATTTTCAAAAAATCGTTTTTTTTTGTATTTTCTGAATATACATATATTTGAGCATACACACTCAAAATTTTATGTCAATCAGACGAATATTTTCGAAGTTATAGACACATTTATGAAGGCGCGTTAGGGAGGCGCGTCTCACAGTCGGGGACCGGCGCGCCAGCTGCCTACCTGAGGCGCTGTCCCTTCTTTCCTTGTCTATCCTACTCTCTTTCCTTTGTCATTTTCTATTGTATGTTTCTCAGTTGCCAAAATTTGAAAAGTAGTCGTCAGTCTCAGCAGAGAAGCCTAACAGTAAAGTCGTGTCAGTGTACTTGTGCCTTCGATAATATCGTGAAAATGAAGTCTAGCAGAGAACTTAGAAAATCAACGAAAGTGTACAAGTCAAGAGCGACGAAACGAAAGAATGTTTTCAATCCGAAAACAGCTGAAACGGATGAGTCCAGTTTCAGTGCCTCTGCAAAAAAAATGAGAATGCAGGAGGAAATCTTGGTGCCGCGTGCTCCGTCCGTTGAGTACCGAATTTTGAATTTTATTACTGTTTTCGCGGCCATCTCCGAATTTGTGCAGTGCAAAACCTGTAACGGAAATGTGAAATTTGAAACTGCTTCTGAACGAGGACTCGGGCTTAAAATTGTTTTGTTGTGCGATCAGTGTCCATCTCGTAGCATAAATTCTAGTCCTTTTATCGAGCATCCTTATGAGATAAATCTCATAAAGTACTTCCAGCCGGATCAAAAACGGTGGAAATGGCTGCATATATAGCTGCTGGCATCTTCAATGAAGGGACAGCTGCCCTTTTATATTATATGAATGCAATGGGCGTCTCACTTGGGTCCAATGCGCATTCATATACAGATAAAGAAGATGCGCAGCGCATCAAGATCTCCGACCTGAGATCACACGAGAGCACCAGAGAGGGAAGAATGGCTCGCAGACAGCATCAAATCGAATTATTAGAAGCTGCCAACGATGCGAACGGATTATTATATGGCCCTGGAATAGATGACTCCATGTAAGTTGAAAAAAAAAAAATTACCACATGTAAAACGCTTTTGAAACTTTAAACGCGTTTTTCTCAAAACTTTGTTTCAAAATCGGTGATCAAGATTTCTCGAAAACGGCTGAACCGATCAGTCTCAAATTTTAACACAACCTTTTTAGCTAGATTTTTTAGTAATTAATCGAAGATTTTTATTCTCCGATAAATATTTTCCATTTTATAAACAATTTAAGGCTTAAATTTTCGTTCAAAATCGAGTCTTTTATTTTGAGAAGTCGCCATTTTGTCAAAAATTATTTTTTCGCTAATTCCTTCGATTAAATACTAGATAATGTATTATTTTAACGAAATTTATTCGGTTTTTTCATTTCAGATAATCCGGTCCAGAGATATCGCGATCACCGCAAAATTGTTTTGTTTTGCGGAGCTCTAGGAGATCGGCGATAGCAACATTCGCGATGATTATTTTGGCAAATAAAAAATATGTTAATATATTATAAGGTTATTATAATATGTACACCAATTTTCAAATTAATAAATTGAATAGTCTGCGCGAAAAAAATTCTTGAAAATCCGTCTTTTTAAAGCCTTCTAACTGTATGTAAGCCCTTAATAGCTGACGATCTGAATGCCAAGCACACGAGGTGACGCAATGCCAATAATAATACTCGCGGTGTATTTCTGGATCGTTGGACAGCGAGACACGGTCACCGGTATCGGGCTCACTTATACTATACAATCATACCATCGTATCCAAAAGGCAACTCGTTCTTCGATGTATGCGTCGCCGACGCCAGGCTCGAATTACGGACGTACGGACCTGACAGATGTCTCGCAAATGTACCATACGACAGCGATCACACCGGCGTCGAAATCATCTTCGAGGACATCGATGGGCGAGCCGTTGATATCAACGACCACAACGACACATCATCCAAGAGACGCAACGTTAATAAACCCGACTGGGACAAATTTACGCGACACCTCGACTCACTTCCATGCACGGAGGTGCCGATAGATCATAATCTGCTCAACGAGGAGATACATACGTTCCTGCAGGACGTTAATCGAAATAAAATTTCAACGTTAATAACGGCGACGCGTAAAAATAAAAAATACAATTTGACGGACATTTATGAGAACGATGCCATACGTAGACTAAGACAACAAAAAAGTAAATATCTCACTCAAATATTTAACCGTAGACGGGCTCGCGACCCACGACTTAATCTGCAAATTAGCATATTGGCGAACGCGCTAAAACACACGAGGACCGAAGTAAAAAATGAATATAAAAAGTCAGTGAATAATTATTGGAAAGCCAGAATAAACAAAATCAAACCAAACGACGCGAAAAACATGTTCCCGAACTTGAACAGAATTTATCGACCAAAAACGGCCGTAACCGTACCGACATTGACCATTACACGTGATAAAATTAATACGATGCTGCGAGATACCCCGATCGACATGGACGCACTAGCCGTTGACGATGACGGGAACTATGCGATAACGAACGATACGGACAAATTAAACGCGATCGGGGCACATTTCGCAGCAACGTATACGCAAAACGAGGGACTTGAACAACCGTGGTTACGCAGTAGAGTACGAGTCAGGGTCGACGCGCTACCCGAGGAGATTCGACAACAACGCGACGCTAACGCCACACTCACATCATTTACAGACGCGAATCCAGCCAACTTGCCGACGCAACTAAACGAAACGGATAATTATTTTACATACAAAGTCACGCGCAATATTCAAGCGCATGAATGCCAAACGTTCTGCGGGTCTCGATCTCGCGCTGAGACACATGTCACCGTTGACCATCAAACGGCTGAGAGCCGTTCGATAATGCGCTGAATAATGGATATTTCCTGCGTGATTGGAAACACCCGAGAGTAATAGCGTTGCGAAAAAAAGCTAGCGATCTGCCAAATCCCTCTAATTTTGGACCGATAAACCTTCTGCGTAACGCCAGTAAATTATTTTAGACAATTTTAAATACGAATATTCGACGAGCAGAAGGCTCGTCGAAGGAACAATATCATCCCGGATAACCAATTTGGTTTCCGGTTTCGACATTCAACAATGCACGCTATTACAAAGCTAACGTACGACGTGTGTTAGGTACTTAATAATGGTGAGTGCGTCGGAGCTTGCCTAATAGATTATTAAAAGGCATTTGACACGGTTTGGACAGACAGTTTCATTTATCAATTATTAGAATACAATTTCCCGAGACACATGATAACATTAATTTATGACATGATCACCGGACGGACGTTCGCTGAGACAGCCTCCTCGGGAAAATTGAGCAAGACATTTTACGTTAAAAACGGACAGCAACAAGGCACGGTAAATTCACCCATCCTATTTAACATTTATAACAGCGACGCATTAACAAATTTCCCAGACACACGTGACAAGAAATCTATTGCATACGCCGACGACTTGATCGTTTATAGAATCGGACGAAAATCATCTGAAATTAACAGACGATTACAGCGAGATTATGATAGAATGAAATCACACAGTAATGCCTGGAAAATGAAAATAAGGCTGTGACACAAACATTAAAATCAAACACGACCAATTGGTTAAATATTTGGGTGTTAGAATTGACAATTTTTTAAATTATACAGGACACATCAAGACACAACTGGCAAAAGCAAGAAACGCCTTCTTCTCGTTGACCACACATTTTTATAGTGGACATCTTGAGAGGCAGGTCAAGGCTTACCAAGCCTTGATCCGACCGATAATTACATATGGAGCGCCATTATGGTATAACGTGAGCGCCTCCGTCATGGAAAACATACGGACTTTTGAAAGAAAATATTTAAGGGCCTGCTCCAGCCTATACAGATCTGCTAAATCAAATTATCAACATTATACGGGCAACAAGAAATTATATGACGCCACGATCGTACCAAAAATTTACAATTTTATCATTAATCTCGCACGAAATCATTACGCGACGATACGCGACGTTACTTAAAATGGACTGGTAAATGGCCAAATCTACCCCAACGTATTTTACAACGCAAAGACACTCAAGACAGGCAACGCACCTCCCGAGCCATTGACATACCTGGACTCCCTCGGATATCTGCAGAATGGCGCCGACGTGCCGATCATCTATCACGTGTGTCGCTATGCGACAAACACAACCATTTTATACAATAATGCCATCGATATCGGTGTGCCCGGTGCTCCCTGCAGATACTCGAAGGCAATACCCACACGCGACGTCAAAGACAAACACATAAAAAACTTCAAAAAGTACTGGTGACTTGCCCCCCATGATTAACATTTAAGTTTTACTTCGTGCAAACATTCTCGTTTCATTCACCCCCATTATCTCATCTCTCTCTCATACACTCGCCTCATTCTCGCATGCTATTGTATCATATTATCGCATTCTCGTATCATTCTCTCATTCATCCATTCATTCACGCGTCATTCACCGTGGTTTATATAGAACCTTACTATATTTGCACATTCACCCCATTCACACTTTTTCTTCTCAGCTTTTTTCAGCTTATATAGAATCACGATCATTCATCACACTCATTTTCATTCATATCTCATTCATCTCATCTCATTCGCTCTTTCACCTGTAAAAAATTCATAAATATCACCACCATACAGTTCTTAAGTTCTCCATCACTGCTTCTATTTATTTCTATTTTATTCTTTGTCATCTTGTAAATATAAAAGATGCAGTTTACCTTCAAGCCTTTTGCACCATAAAACGAAAGCAAACACTATACGTATATCTCAACTTAAGGCCACTTAAGCGTGGTAAGGAAACGCTATCGTTTGTGAATACGATGTACTACTTCTACGAAATAATTTCGAATCATCTAATAATAAGTGTTGTATCACGAAGCTGTAAATCTCGATTCAAATTTTCATTATGAGAAATATGTAGCAATAATCAACTTGCAGCTTTTACGGAAAGGTCGCAATTTTATTGGTTACAGATTTTTCAGATCGAAAACGCGAATCGATTAAGAAGTAGTACATCTTATTCACCAGATTGTAGAGAATTACGAGAACGTGAAATACTTAGTCGCTACAAACAAAGTTTTCCACCACACTTTATGTATTTTATATAAGAGAGTATTTAATCATTAAATAAATTTTTAATTCTTTCTTTAATTCTTTAAGATTTTAGTACAAAGAAATCAATAAAGATATTAAAACGAGGTTTTTTTATTTTATTCTATGCACTTTGCAGTGCGAATTAAAAAATTTCACATTCCGCAAATAATGTTGAACTGTTATAAATATGGTACATTGCTTATTAATACTAAAAAAACATAAATATTGCTTATTAGTACTAAAAAAACACAAAATAAAATTTCAAAAAATTCGCTTTAATGCCTTTATTATTTCTCTCGTAATAAGATTCCGTTGTAATTATTTGGCCGTGGACGTGCGTCCAGCGTAATTCTCCTTTTACATACATTATTGATTGCGACAGATGTTCAGTAATTTATTTATGATACGACCAAACCAATAAACCAACAAAATTTCCTTGAGCCTTTTCTCCGCCATTTTTAAGTTTGGATATCCTGTACTAATTCACGAGTTTGTTGACCATAGAGACGAAAGTCTTGGCGTGGTACGGCGCGGGGTGACGCGGAAGCGGGGCGGCGAGCGCGGGCAGCCAATGATTAATACACTGCGCTGTCTCAACGGGTAGGGCGGAGAGTGGGCGGCTCCACGCTTCTCGGCGCGCTTAATGGTCCTATCTACTTCAGAATAAATTTTGCCATACCTTATGTAACTCGCCCTGTATAAGAACGTCCATATGTGCGGCTCTCGTGGCTGTTCCGTCACTGGCGACCGCGTGCCTCGTGAAATAACGACGCGTACCCTATTTTGCCGACAATGCAAATGATACTCGCGAAATTCATTTTTGCATTGCTATTTGCATGGCAAAATAGAAACACAAATGTCGTTCTGATCGACTGCGTTGTGACTTTGCAGTTTGTTAAGAATTATTGTTTGCAGCTACATTTGTCGTAATGCTTGTAATTGGTAACGGCTCGTTTCATTGCATGGGAATGAAATATATTATCATGTTATTGTTTATGTTACATTCGGTTTTGTCGATTGTATAATATAATAATTTTATTTTATTATGTTCAAACATTTTTTTTTATAATATAATTATTTCATTTTGTTATGTGTTTTTGTTGTTTACATATTATGGCAATTTAACTTTATTATATTCTTCTCTAGTTCTGAGAAGTATGTACGACAAGTTGCCGGAAACAAAATGCGGTGTAACAGTCGA
This sequence comes from Netelia virgata, assembly GCA_951802705.1. Lineage (NCBI taxonomy): Eukaryota > Metazoa > Arthropoda > Insecta > Hymenoptera > Ichneumonidae > Netelia > Netelia virgata. Next base: position 14,734,124 of record OX637866.1, read on the forward strand.
TGCTCGCGATCGTCGCCGTTCGCGGTCATCGACGCTTGCGACTCACGCCACCGAATAAATGTGTTATTCTTGTATGTGAGGTGACGTGATTTTTGTAAGTAAATCACGGTCACAAGATATCGTTCCTACTATAGTTAGTCTCTGTGTCAACCATCTCTATGAAGCCTATGTGTTTTCGGTAGCGTCGAGTGTCAACAAGGGACGCGAATGTGGCTGGATGTCAGCTGAACGTTGCGACGTTCAATTCTGACGTGGCGAGTAGAGCTCAACGTAATGAGTAACCCGTCAGGAGGGAACGGTCGCGGAGTAGTGTCGGGGAATTTATGCATATTCGGCTGAAATACCGGCGCCCCAACGAAGGTTGCATTGCGTGACAAAACGGGCGGAGGTTTTGAGGTTACAGGCGAGGGACGAGAACCCCTCGTGCTGCTGAAGTAGTGCCCTTAATTGCGTTGTGGACTAGGGGATACGATGTTCGAGATGCTCCCAAGTTATCTTAACGGTCCCGCTTGATACGATACTAGTGCCGGTAAGAGACCTATCGAGTGAAAGATGGCAATAGTTACGAGCAATGAAAATTTGGAATCAGATTTATGGGTGTTTTCGATTTCGAGGATTGTGAAACAATTAGTCTACCGCGAGTCATCGAGGCGTCGCGATCGTGACAATAAGAGTTCTCGCGTACGCTCGGGTGTCTCTCTCGCTCTTGCGTTACGCATCGGGAATATATTGTTCTCTCTCCGTGTGCGCGTTCCAGTGTATTACTATTCGATCTCTATCCCTCTCTCTCGGTGAATACGTACAAGCCGCTGTATGTTCGCTCTGCATTAAAGCATAGTACTGCCGTGAATCTGCTTTCGGGCATCTCTGCTTTTAGTTGTAAAGCATGCTCATTAACGCTTTTCGTCGATATTTCCTATAAACTGCACTTCTACTGGACAACCTTCCGGAATATCGACGAGATTGCGTTCACACATTTCATAACCTCGTTCTCGGAATTACTGGACATCTTGCTATCTCGCGACGATCCTATCTTCATACGCATCCGCAGAGAGAACACCCATCGGAACAGTATTTCGAGGTCAAGATCTCAGTGAGTAAGAGAGCAACATAACCGACGACGCTACGCTTCAGCAGCTATCGAATGAGTCGCCGATAATACGAAATTTCTAAGGATAGTTGAAAAATAGCTTTCTAATTTACTTTACTTCAGTCGGTAATTGTGATATCGAAGTTCTCTAACGCATGTCGGGTTTGTTCTACAGGTGTGCCAAGGCTATATCAAATTGCTGGACAGAGTGTGCTCTATGTGCGAGGACTTTTCACCCGGGGTGTGTTGAATATTATCTGAGACCGAAATCGGCCAACAATTGCTGCAAATTGCAATTTGGTGGCATAGAAGCCGACATTTTGACTCCGTTGACCCCTGTTGCAGGTTCACTAGCTCATGCTGACTCAATTCCTAAGATCCTTGAGGAAATCAAGCAGGCCATAAATGAAACAAGAACAGATTCGGCACGCCAAGCTGACAAGCTTCGAAAGGCTATTAAAAATATTAACGATGCGCTATCTGAGATTCCAAAATTGGTTCGAATTATATCATCTCATTCAGAGAGAATCACGGCTCTTGAAGAAAGCAATGCACAGTTAACACGGGAAATTCTGCAGGTGAAAGCGAATTCAGTTACTCAGAATGACAATGATAATACAGTTAATCAATTGGTAATAGCAGGAGTCCCGGATACGATATCAGGCGCACCTCGCGCGCTAGTTGAAAAAGTTCTGACTGCCCGTGGGCTTGAAAATCTTATTAGTCGTATCTTCGGAACACCTATAATGGCGCGTAAAAATTACCCGAAGCTTCAAACTTCTAATGTAGTAAGAGACGACAGCTCTGCACCAAGTTCTTTCTCTGTGATAGTTACACTCACGTCAGCAGCAGTTTGTGATACTATTGTTAAAGCCAAGAGATCTAAGCGTGAGCTCAAGGCCAGTGAAGTTTTTGCAAATAATGTGAGAGGCAGAATATTTATTAATGAATTATTATCAGCGTACAAGTATAAATTGCTAAGATTAGTGAAAGAGCAGGCAGCCAAGGCAGCATATACGTATGTTTGGGTTAAACAATCTAAAAATGTTGTGAGGAAGGATAATGGTGAGCCATTGATTGCAATACATAATGAGGAGGATCTGAAAAATGGCCTGAATGCCTGTACTATCAGCATTAGTAGTAGATGAGCTAAATGTTCTGCGCGTGTCTGCTGCGGGGAATTTGGTTATTGTCCAGCTCAATGCCAACTCGCTATTAGGGCATATGGATGTTATAAAGGCATATCTAGGTCGACATCTGGATCGTTTGTCATGTCAAATCGATTTCGGAAACATGGCTTAAACCAGAGATTTCTGATGACCTAGTATATCTACCTGGATATTTTATTGTGCGTAATGATAGAGTAGGAAAAATAGGTGGAGGAGTAGCGTGTTATGTGCATGAGTCTTTAAAAGTCAAAGTACTCGCTGCCTCGCCTGGCAATTATACAAATTCGCCTGAATTTCTTTTACTGGATATATATTATCCGAACAATGAGCATTTATTACTTACGTCGATGAATATACCTCCTAAATGCCGGCTATTTAATGAATACGTAAACATATTTTGTATCCATGCGCATTCGTATAAGAATATTATTATCACGGGAGATTTAAATTGCGACCAATTGTCTAATTCCTTTGAAGCGAAGTATCTCAAGGATATGATCTCTTCTCTCTCTCTTCACATTTCGTTGATACTCAGGCCACTCATCATACATCAACCTCTGATACATTGATTGTTGTTATGATCCTGGATGCGAGAGACAAGATAGTGAGCTTTATGAATACTGGTTTGCCGTTTATAGCAGGGCATGACCTACTAAAGCTTTCTTATGCCTTCAATAGACCGCTCAACGACGAACGCACTGTTGCTCGCCGGGATTTTCGTCATTTTGATATTGACGCTTTCAAGTGTGCTGTGCAAGCACGCATAGGTGGCATGGGGGAACATGAGTCCAGGGGACTTATGACTCCTGAGGAAACTGATAATTCACTTGCTGTCCTGGAGAGTGTTCTGCTTGCTGAACTTGATATCCTAGTACCACTAAAGCAGTCAGCAATACGTAGACCAGTAGCTTACACCTGAACTAAAATCTAGTATCAAGCGATGCGATAATTTGTACAAGTAGGGTGTCACGGGTGTCTTAAGACGAGTAAGGAGTAAATACAATTCGGAGAGATTGGTGGGAATTAGGGAGCCACGACGACTGTGGAAAGAGTTAACTATGCTAGGGCTGGTAAAAAGCACAAGAGCTTCCCCACTCAATTTGTTTACACCAGGCCAGCTGGTGTAAAAAAATCTCATCTCATCAAGCTCTCCGCTTTGCACTAATGAAGAATTTCTGACACTCGTAGCAGCACTCGTAGCAGCACGTCCAGATCTAATATCCTCCTTCATATTAAAGGCACAGTCTGGTTACTTGCGGCATTTTTTGCAAGGTTGTTTAATTCGTCTTTTGCAAATTCTCACTTTCCGGTTAGCTGAAAATGAATTTACATAAGACCCCTCTCCAAGATTAATTTGCCAATAACACCTTCGGACACTCGACCAATCGCAAACCTGAGTTAGGCCTCTAAGATGAGAGGATTGCGCATAGTGAGATAATAGCATACCTTGAGAAGAACAACATTTTAGACGAGCGCCAAACGGGTTATCGCAAAGGACACAGCACTGCTTCACCTCTGCCATGCCATGAGGAGGGCACCTGATGAGGGGCGAGTCACTGGTTCTGTACTGTTTGATTTCAGTAAGGCTTTTGATATAGTGTCGCATGTACTCCTATTAAAAAAACTTTGTGGAATAGGCTTCTCTGATTCGGCATTGAGTTGGGTGCATGCCTATCTTTCAAGCAGACTCCAAGCCATTAAGGATAGGGCTACGGTATCTGAGTGGCTTCCTACAACAGCCGGAGTTCCCCAAGGTTCTGTACTCGGATCCTTGCTGTTCTCCATTTTCAAAATGACATTGGAGTCTGTCTCAAGTACTCGAGTCATATAGTCTTTGCGGATGATACACAGATATATTCCAGCTGTTACCCCGCTCAACGAAATGAGCATCTCGTGAGTGTAGCGTATGGTGTTAACCAAATATCTGAATATGCTGTGAGAAATGTTTTGAAATTGAATCTCTCAAAATCCTCAATTATGATTTCGTGGAGTGGAGCTTATGTCCAGAGCATTGACTTGGAGCAGTTGTCTCCCATCATGGTTAATAGAGTTACTGTGCCGCACGTACGTGAAGCTCGAAATTTAGGAGTGCAGTTTCAGGCTAATCTCTCTTGGTCTCTTGGCTCTTTGCTTTACACAGGCTGAAGCATCACAAAAGTGCGCTGTCAGCGGATCTTCGTACAAAATTGGTCTCAGCTCTTGTTTTGCCGATATTAGATTACTGTGCACCTGTCTACAATGGCGTGACGGGCGAACAAGATGTCAAACTGCAGAGACTGGTCAACAGTACAATAAATTTTATATTTAATTTGCTAAGAGATGAGCACATAACTCCGTATAGATTAAAGTTAGGGTGACTTTCTGTATCAAACAGAAGAAAGTATTTTATAGTCATATTAACCTATGCAATTCTCAATAATGCAAATTCTCTACCTGCGAGAGATTTTTCCTCTCTGTGATGACTCAGCCCGTCACTCAGCGCATTTAGGTCCGGTGGGTACTTTTCTTATCCCCACGCATCGGACGAGTATATACAGAAACTTATTTCATCTTGCGGCCGTTCATTTTTGGCATTCATTACCGTCTCGAATTACGTCTTCGCCTACTTTAAATATTTTCAAGTCTAGGATATACAATTATCTTTTGTCTGCTGAGCGAGAGTGAATATTGAAAGGCTATATTTAATCCATACTTAATTAAATTAAAATTTAATTTAATCTGTGCCTTTGCGCATGTCTTTCTTATTCTTATATAGAATCATATTTTATTTTTATGTTTATTCGGCGTAATATTTCCCAAAATTGTAAAAATATCAAAAATTGAAAAGCACTGTGACGTTATAATTTGCCCCAAAGGAATTCTAGGGCATAGAAAATAAATCTAAATCTAAATCTCTCTCGCTCTCTCTCTCTCTCTCTCTCTCTCTCTCTCTCTCTCTCACGTGCCAGACGTGTTTCAAGTGAGCTCCGTTAAAAACGAACATTTACCATAGAAGATTGTTATAAAAAACTATAACAAAATTACACAAATGTGCATATTAGTGTAAGGAACAGTTTAAACTAAAAAGTTTATCGGATAGATGCTAGCAGTGAAGGTAGTGAGACATTTTTCGTGAAAATTAACGGCTCTGAATTTAGAAAGAAAACCAATAGTGCTGTGTCATGCTTATTCGGCAGTGCTGAGTCATTATGTTTACATCCTAGAGGACAGAGTGAGTGCGTGAAACGAAACTCTTATAAATCGGTAATTTCAGGTATAACGGTAACTGCAAAGGTAAAGTAGGATAGGTCATGAAATATTGACAGTCGAGATGGATATAAGTATAAATACGAAAACGGAGACAGAGATATTAAGACAGAGATACATAGATGCGTCGTATGTGATAACGATTTTCACCCCAACTGCATAAAGCTGCATTAAGTGTTTAATCGGGACAATGAACTAGTACTGTGTAAAGGAAAAAGTGAAATTCAATATATTGCAAGTGCTAAAGGGAGGAGCGCATCAAGTAGTGAAGCGCCAGTATCAAGCATGCAGACTAAAGTGGAGCAGGTGTACAAAATGATTAAAGAGATAAAAGAGGAATCAATAGGTAAATCGTACCTCAAAAGAGGAATACAGGAAACTGTAGAGGAAGAAATGGAAAAAGTAAGGAGCGAAGATGGAAGCATGGAGAACTATCGAGCTAGAACAGAATGTGCAAGATACCATAAAAAAAAGGAATTTATGAATATGAGAGATGTGATGGCAATGACGGAAGCAAATAAGCCAAAAACCTGTAAGGAGAAAAGCTACAGCGAAGCAGTAGGAAAGAAGCAGGAATCAGTTATTATTATAAAACCATTAGAAGAAAGTGAAACGAATACGAGTAAGAGGACGAAGAAATAGATTAAAAACACAATAGATGTTACGAAGTTAAAAGTGCGAATAACAGAAATGAAAAAAGCAAGTGGAGGAGCAATAGTAGTAGGATGTGAAGACAAAGAGCAAGCCGAAATATTAAGGAAAAAAGTAACAAGTGATATGGGAAAAAAGTACGCCATACAAGATCCGAAGAAGAAGAAAATAAAGATAAAGATATTCGATATTGAGAGCGAAGACTGTGAAACGCAGCAGGAATTTTGGAATAAAATTGAAGAACAGAATGGACTTCGGACGAACAGCATACAAGGGAATATTGTGCATAAGACGGTGCGCGGAAAGGATAGGCGGACTACAATTATAGCAAAAGTTGATGTCAACACACATCAAAGGATTCAGGAGGAAGGAAAGCTGAAAATTGGGTGGAACATCTGCAGAGTACAGGAACACATAGCTATATTAAGGTGTTTTAAATGTAATGGATATTACCACTTTGTAGACAACGTAGAAATACAGTGGTAAAGGAATGCAGAAAGGCCAAAAGAGAGTATGTTGACTCAAGGTTAGATAAAAATAAGAATAACCCGAGGCTAATGTGGCGAACCATTCGAGAAATGATGAAAAGTAGTTCGGACATAGATAACACGTATAAGGAGATCCAATGTGGAGACACCCGGTACAGCAACACAGAGGAAATGGCAAATATTTTGAATAGATAGTTTGTAGATAGTACATCGGACATCTTAGAAAATAATGAGAATGATACAGTGCAAATACCAATAGAAAAACAGACTGAACGTAAACTGGAGGACTTTAGGACCATCAATGTAAACGAATTGAAGAAAATCGTAAACAGATTGGAAAATAAAAGTGGCCAGAGGAGGGAAGAACAACGGAGATAATAAAAGGGTGGTGGAAGTAGCGGGAATGAAAATATGTGAAATAATGAATCAATCACTAGAGGAGAGAATGTTCCCGAATGAGTGGAAGGAAGCCATGCTAATACCGATACCAAAGATAAAAGGAACAAAGAAAATAGAAGAATTCCGACCAATAAATAAATTACCAATATACGAGAAGGTCCTAGAAATAATAGTTCATATCCAGCTAGTTAAATATCTGGAAAGTAACAAATTATTGGAGGAATACCAGTCAGGTTTTAGAGCCAAACACTCATGTGAGACGGCCCTTCAATAGGCAATATCGAAATGGAAAAGAAGTATCGGTGAAAGGAAGATGATAGGTGTTGTCTTCTTGGATCTAAAAAGAGCGTTTGAAATGGTAGACAGGGATATATTACTAAAGAAAATGGAAAGTTACGGAATAGCAGAAAAAGCAATAAGGTGGTTCAAGAGCTATTTAGAAAATAGAAGCCAGAGAGTGAAATTTAATGGAATATTATCAGAACCTATTGCTGTAAGGTTAGGAGTACCGCAGGGGTCAGTACTAGGACCGTTATTCTTTTTAATATGTGTAAATGATATGACAGTTTGTCGCAATTGCTAAATTAGATTATTGGCAGATGATGCACTGATATATACAGAAGGCCACTCGAGCCAAGAAATAAACGAAAACCTTAACGCTCAGATGGAACAAATCGAGCAATGGTTAAAAGGGAATAGACTGAAATTGAATGTGAATAAAACGAAAGTTATGCTATTCAGAGGTATTAGAAAAAAACATATCCTCAAAAACATACATTCCTCAACATATTCTATGTTCGTTACATATTTCGATGTAATATTAAGGAGAGACTGATTTGCCCATTCGAATAATTGTTTCGGTGTTTGAATCAGATTTCATGTTCTGTGAAGGCTAGCTATTGCAGCTACCCTTTTCAAAGACCCACCCGATCCATCGCATGCGCCCTTACCATAAGCCGTAGGAAAAAAGTGCCACTCTGCAGCTCGGCCAAAATATTTGTTGTGGCGAGTTAAATTGAAAACAAATTTCTAGTTTTTATATTGCACACCCAAACCATTGGAAAAATATATAGTTTTGAAATTTTTTGCAATTCTTTCTTTAAAAAATTTATCAAATGTCTTTGAAACACATGAACGGCTATAGTGTCATGACGCAAATATTCTGATGTAATCACTAAACTTTTCACGTGAATGTTGCCGTCATTATCTCTGTAATAAATTGCAAATGGGTGCACTGTAACCTGATCATTATTCCAGTGGAAGCCTTGTGCAGCATTTTCGATAACAAAAGCATAATTTTCGGGAAAATCACAGACTACAATGCACCCATTCTCTGTTAATTCTTGCCTCTTATTTTTCATAAATTCATTTTGTTTTCTTACCAAGAATGAATGGAGAAGTAATTTTTGCAAGCCGGTCTTCAATTTTTGTAAATATTCGTCAACTGGAGGTAGCATTAATTGCAATGTAGTTATGTCAATGTTAGTCCACTGTCTGTACGTTATTTCGGCAATTAAATTTTCTTCAGTTTTTTTTGTCCATTTCGTTAATGATATGTTCTGCACCCGGACACTCGGAGCAACTTTTTGCCGTTCAGAAAATTCAGGCAGGTATAAAAATACTCATAACGTCATCAATTTTGCTCCGATCGACTTGAAATTTAGACACAATATTCTTGAGATATTATGCTTTCAGTTAAAATTTGAAACAAAAATCGAAAAAAAAATGTTAAACCCTACCCTGCCCTTAAACACTTGATAAAGTTCTTTCAAATTTATTAGTAGTAATCTTTTCAGCATTAGAACGCACTCGCCATCAACATTAACAGAAACAAAATCCATCTTACCCGGCATTGCACGACTATTCTCATTCAGTGCATAAAAAGTAATTATTAAATTGACTACTCCTTTATCTATAGACGGGTGGCTCTTTGGCGTATTATCGGATAAAATCCCTTTTTCTTTAGCAATTTTTTTCGCAATTTTAATCATATGAGAAGTTGCAAAAGGACAATGGCGTTGTATTTCTCGAAAAGGCCAGTCCTTCAAAATAGTCAGAATTTTTATGTTTTTTAACGTTCTGTGGTCGAGATAAATTCGTCTTTCAAAACGTGCAATAAACTATTTGTATTATCTTCCTTAACGCTATTATTATTGTCATCATCAAGATGACAATTTTTTTTAGACAATGAGCCGGATATGTTTTTCATTTTTTCATTAGAATAACCCTGCTGAGACACTTTTTTTTTGGATGGGTTAAACTCCTATTAAATCCAGACCCTGGTTGATAGAATCAATAGCTTCAGCTGCAGCCACTTTGTCTCCCTCGAACGATACACCGGGACTTGGTTCATAACGTTCCACGTTTTTTTTTTTTTTTTTTTTCCGAGGACGTGCGGAATACATTTATGGATACCACCAGTCATGCGGGCTGGTGGTGATGCTGGCCTCCTGGCCGGACACCACACTTCCGCCCCCCCGCCCGACTACCCGCTAAACCACCACCTCCTATGCCCCCCCCCGTCTAGGTGCTATAAAGAAGATGTTGCGATTTTTTCGTTCAAGTATCGTCTTTGTGTATGTGGCAACCTGCTGCCACTGCTCCTTTCCTCGGAGCACCACCCCCACGATGTTATCGGGGTGATGTCGATTCCCGAGGTCGCCTCCAGTCTGTGTCGTTCTTCTGTCCAGTGGATGCATTCAAACAGCGTATGCTCCGCGTCGTTCCGTTCGTGTCCGCGGTAGGTGCATCCTGGCGTCTGCACTTTGTCCATTTTGTAAAGGTACCGTCTGAAGAAGCCGTGTCCCGTCAATAGTTGGGTGACGTAAAAATTCACGTCCCCGAAGTCCCGTTCGGTCCACGGTCTCAGGTCCTTTATCAGCCGTCTCGTCCAGTTGCCCGTTTTCCCGTCTGCCCATCGTTGTTGCCACGTTTGCATAGTCCTGTCTTTTTTCGTCTTTGCAGCGTCCTGTCGTGTCTTGCCCTCCGCTCTGTCATGGATCCTCTTGCGCTCGACTGCCAGAAGATCGATGGGGATTACGCCCGCCACCACCAGCACTGCCTCTGCTGAGACAGTCCGGTAGGAGCAGGTGATCCTCAAAGCTCCCCGTCTTTGTACTGTCGCCATTGCGTGGCACTATTTGCGCGTCTTTAGGGAGTTCGCCCAGATCGCCGCGCCATAGAGATGGATCGAGTGGGTCGTTGACATTAAAAGTCTCCGTTTTCCCGATCTCGGTCCGTTCGTATTTGCCATCAGGCGGCTTAAAGATGCTACCCTTTCGGCCGCTTTTTGGGCTGTCTTTCGTATATGAGCCCAGAAGGTCATCTTTGTATCCAGAGTCACCCCCAGGTACTTGACTTCCCCTCTAGCCCCGATCTTGTCTGCTCCCACTTTCATCGGTGTTCTTATGTCTATGCGTTTCCGTGTAAGAAACACCAGTTCAGTTTTTTCCATTGCTAATTGCAATCCGTGCTCTGTCATCCATTGTCCGACCCGTCTCATTGTCTGGTTCAGTTTATACTGCGCCAGTTCTGTAGACCGCTCGACGATCACTGCTACCACGTCGTCAGCGTAAGCAACGAGGCGAACCCCGAGCGGGGGCTCCAGTCTAAGCAGGCTATCGTATGTTGCGTTCCAGAGGTCTGCTCCCAGTATGCGTCCTTGGGCGATCCCCGCAGTGATTTGTCTCGTTTTTTGTCTTTCCGTCATCTCGTATATTATCCGTCTGTTGCGCAGATAATCCTCCACAGCTCAGGTATGGTGAAACCCCGAAGTTGCTTTTCAGCGCCTCCAGTATGTCCACCCACCCGGCGGAGTTGAAAGCATTCCTAACGTCTAGTGTTACTAGCAGTACGATGGGTCGTTCTGCGGTGGCACTGGCTGTCTGTCGCCCGGAAGGATTCTACCACCCGCTGAATGGCCCCGATAGTCGATCGGCTCCTTCTGGAACTGCTCGTCTGAAAGGCCTCCTCTCGTCTGCATTGCATCTGTCAGTCTTGGTCTGAGTAGCTGTTCGTACAGTTTTCCTGTTGTGTCCAATAAGCTTAGCGGTCGGTAGGCCGACGGTGTGTCGGGGTCGCCCTTGCCCTTAGGGATAAAGACCATCCTCGCCGTCTTCCATCCGTCGCTGAATGTCCCTGTCGTTAGGCACGTATTGTACAGGTCGAGATATATGTCCGGCCTCAGGCTAGCCATCAGTCGGACAACCTCGACAGGTACCCCGTCCGGCCCTGGCGCCTTACCAATCTTCATCGCCTTGGCTGCTCGTGTGATCTCCGTCGCAGTGAAGATTGGGCCTTCCATACTTTCGTCTTCGTTCGTTGCGTCCGTACGGATGGGATGCGCCGGAAATAGTCCGTCCACGGTGCGTCCCACAGTTTCAGCGTCTTTGGGTTCTGTTGGGATCCGAGTCCCTAGTTTGCCGGTCACAATTTTGTAACCGGTTCCCCAAGGGTCCTGGTCCACCTCCTCGCAGAGCTTCTTTCAGCATCGCTCTTTGCTGTCCCGTATGGCGTTTGTCAGCTTTTTCCGTTCTGTCCTGTATGCGACCTGAATGGTTTCCCTTTCAGGTTTCCCGCCGGCCCTCGTGGCACGTCGTCGGTTTTTGAGACAGTTCTTTCGCAGTTCGGCTATCTCGTCCGTCCACCAGTATTGTGCGCGTTGGTTACGTCTGTATTGCCGTTTCGGCATTGTACTGTTGCACAGCGGCATCGTCAGTTGGGCCGGCTCGTCTGCTAGTCTCTCTGCCCTTTGCCGGCCAGTCAGCTGGGAGGGAGTGGGGCGTTCGTTATCGGAGCTGGCGCTGCCGCCAGCTCTTCTGTGAGTTTCTGTACGTCGAGTTTGTTCGTGTTCCACCGTGGGGGGTGCTGGGTCCTCGTTCGTGGCATCTTTGTTCGCCCTGCCACTTCGAAGGCAATGTACTGGTGGTCGCTGGCCGTGTAGTCTTCGATCACCCGCCATCGCCCCACCCTTGGCAGTATTCTGTCTATCATCAGTGTCACGTCAGGGACGGAGTCACCAAATCCTGGGCGTCTGTATGTCGATGTACTTCCTGTATTTACTACCACCAGATCTAACCTTGCGGCCATTTCCAGTAGTAGCCGTCCTCGTTTGTTCGTCACTTTCATTCCCCACTCGATCGCCCTCGCATTCACGTCCCCAGCCACTATGATGTCTCGGGGCAAACTCCTAATTCCGTCTTCCAGGAGTGCTACCTTTCTCCCGAACTCCGCGACCGCGCAGTTCGGGGTCAAGTAAACGCTGACGTAAGTGACAGCGTCCACCTTGGCTCAGACATGTCGTCACCAGCGCCACCGTCGGTCATCCGGGATCGGGCCGCGCCCCTCACGTAGATCGCCGATGTCTCTGTTGCGTTCGTAATCCACGTCCGCGTCGGTCTTCTCATGTACGGTTCGCATAGGATGAATATGTCTGCGTCATGTTCGTCGGATATCTGTGGCAGTAACATGTCCGCTGTTCTGCTTCGGTTCATGTGCCCCTGTATTATTATGTCCGTCTTCCGGCCTGCTTCATGCACTGCTCGCGCGCAACTTGGAAAATCGTGCACCTCCCGCTTCCCGCGAGGTGTGTTACGTCCGTATATCCCGCCTCGGCGTACAGTGGGCAGATGGGTTTGTTCTTACAGTCCGTCGGGTAGTGTCCCGTCTCGCCACATTTTCTGTAGCTTTTTGCCCGGTCCTTGTTCGTACAGTTGGACTTCGTGTGCCCATATCCCAGGCACTTGTGGCATTTGGTCACTGTAAGTCGTTGTCTCACCCGGCATCGTACCCATCCTATCGCGATCCGGCCCCGGCCCAGCAGCGCCCTGGCTTCTTGTGGTTCGAGGTCGCAGACCGTCATATACTGCTCGGCCCGGTTCGGACCAAATATATGAACGCTGAAGTCCCCGTCTCGTCCCGTTTCTCATTTCAGTGCCTGTGTCACCTCTTCTGTGGTTGTCACGCAGTCCAGGTCCATAATCTTCAGTTGTGCCCTGGGTATCATGGCTCTGACACTGCCCGTGTCCCCGACCGCCCCTTGGAGTGCGCGTCGGAAGTCCTCCTGTCCGTCCGTGTTTGTCTGTATTTTGAGGAGACACAGTCCGTCTTTCGTCTTCCTCATGTTCATCACGTGAATGTGGCTTTTCGTCGGGTCCACTGTCGTCCGTATTTTCCGGAATATGTCGGAATACGAGGTGTCATTTCTGGGCTTGACCAGCACGGCCGTCCCTCTTGTCCCCCTGTGTTTGGGGCTGCCCTGCTCTTGTTAGCTTGGGTCGTCGCGTTCGTCCCGTCCGTTCCGTTTTTCTGTTCCGTCGTTTTCGTCTTTTTCGTCTTTTTATTTGTCGTGGTTTGCCAGAGTCCGGTCGCCTCCGTTTGTCTCTGTGGTGGTCGTTTCGATGTGGTTTCCGGAGGGTTCTTCGTGGCCTCTCATTTTCGTTTCGTCGGTCGCACTTCCCGTTCCGTCTCCGTTTCTGTGTCCGCCAGATCTACGGTTGTTTGTCTTTACGTGTCTGTCCTGGTTCGCGTGCTTAGAGCGACGTCTGCGACCTCGAGAATCGTTTGTATGCCGGTTTTCACCGTCATATTCGTATTCTTCTGTTTGGCCGCTGCCTTGGCCATTTTCATCGCTGTCGACTGTATGAGCTTTATTAGCTCCATCAGTTCCGGCTCGTTCTGTCGTAGTGTTGTAGCGTCCGTTGTTGCTGTGTTATTCGTCTGTCTAGTCTGTATACGCGTCCTGTTTTCGTCGTCGTAGGCAGAGGTCGCCGAGCTTACTCCGCTCCCTGCGCTCGACGCACTGTCCGTCCAGCTTCGTCCCGGTCGACGCAAAGTTGCCATTCCTGTGTTTTCCGTTATTTGTTGTAGTTTGTCTTTTTGTTTGTTGAAAGCTTCAATTATATCCATGTTAGTTCATACGAGTATTCAGGAAAAAGCCGTCTACCCACGCAGAGCCTGATTGTGGCATTGTGTGACAGAGGCTAATTATTATGGGGTTTAGCCCGATTCCCCATAGGCATCATGCAAGGCACTTTGACCCAAGTGCCAGCCAGCCCTCGGCGGGATAGCTTACCCCTTAGCTTGGGGAGTAGCCCGCGACAGGGCCTTCGGTCGCCTTGGCCGGGTTTTACGCTGGCCAGCTTCCTTATAGCTCCCGTTGACCAGAAGATTCCGTGACCCCACCGTCCAAGGTCCCGGTCACCGTGTGGCGCTCCGTTTCCCTGTCCGTCTAGAGGTCGCTTCACGTTCTGGACGTCCCTCTATCCGCCACCTGAGGACGCGCCCGTTCGGCCTCGCCCCTGTTCTCGCATCTCTTTACGAGGAGAAGGGAACCCAGGGTAACGTTCCACGTTAACATAATCACTTCCCAACGCATCAAAATCAGAATCATCAATTTCCTCCTTCTGGAAAAAGTTTAATTTATACGTAAAATAGTACCCTGTAAGTACAGATCGCATATAAATTGCACAATTATTGATCAGTTGAATTGAGCGAAAATTTCATAATTATTACTCGCTTCTGTGTCCGTATAATTGTGCACTTATTAAACAATTTCGTGATTTTTATTGGAAAATTTGGTTCTATCAATATAAAATTATCGTTATGAATTATAAATAATTGAGTTCCTATTTTTCACGATTTTTTCCTACTAATTATGGTGGCAATCTCCACCTAAAAGGAGAAAATACCGCGGAAACTATGCAACAATAAAACGCACACGAATTGCAATAAAATTACACGCAATCGCGCGGACTTCGATGCGGGCAGTAATGAAGATGAACATTGCCTGCACACATGTGTTAACCGGGTGAATCCAAAGTTTCATAATTGTATTATATACTTTTAGGAAATTTTATAATTCATATCATAGTATTGATGTAACTTTTGAATAGTAGTTTGCATTTATAGTACAGTTTATAGTAATATTTACCTTATTTTCACGAGCCTTGTATAATTTAAAAATCTTGAGGCGGCAAGTATTGCACATATTTTGTTGAAGGGACTCTTCCGTTACCAGTAATTCAAGAGACACTAAATGTTGATTCAAAACTGGTCGACGATTCCGTAGTTTCTGATGAGAAGTAAAAACGAACGGATTAAAACATCGAAGCGTTCGAATTTCCGAACCACTTAAAGATTTTGTTGGTATTGGCACTTTATAAAAACTCTACGGTTTTTGCTAACATTAGATAAAAACAGTATCTTAAAATAATGACATGCATACGTTACGCTGTCCAAAAGACCGAATTATTCACAGTGGTGAATATTTAAGGTGGGGGCGGGCATGTCACAATTATTTAAATAATCAAATTGTTATTATTTTATATTTATTGAAAATTAAAATTTAGTTTCAAATACTCTTGGAAAGTTTACGAAATAGAGTATAAACCTGTAAAAGAAAAACATCGCTCCGATCAGTACAACTGGAGATAATAAATATCATGTATGCGATGGTTGGAGTAAATTCAACTAAATTGTCAAAAATTTATATGTGGATATTTTCGAAATCAATTTGTTCAGCAAAATCCTTAAATACGTATGAAGTAATTTTATAAATATAAGTCGGGAAAAATTATGTATACGATTCTAAAATGTCGAGTTTTTTTTCATGAAATCTGAGCGATATGTAAAAGAATGTAAAAGAATTATTTTATATGGGTATATAAAAGAATTTGTGTGGATCTGGATCGAGTATGATTTTTATGCAGTTCGAATCGCTGAATCTGAATTTGAAGTTTATTTGGCCCGTTAACTGTCCACAATTTCAGTAAATTGTGAAAAACCGAAAAACTTGTAGTTATACAATTAAAAATAAATTGAATGATTCTTGTATATTTTGATGCATTAAATACAAGTTTAGAATCTGATAATCTTAAACATTCACAAATCTATACAAAAAATCGTAAAAATAACATATAAAGAGAAGGTAGGAAACGAAACATGGATTTAAAACTGTTCTTCGTTTGAATCGAACTCTTTTGTCTTCAAATGACTTATGCAACGGGTTCCTTTTTCGGTTCTTTTTTTCTGGCATTTCTCTTTTCTCAAAAATCTGCCATCATGTTGACATTCCAATTTCCTTGATACGTACTCGCCATTTTACTTATGTCTTGATGAAATCGATTCCATGTTCTTCACTATGGTCTCCAACATTTTCAGGAAAGTAGTTGAGGTGAGAATGTAGAAAGTGCAATTTAAGATTCATCAAGCAACCCAAATTTTTGAAATTATCCAGCAACTCTTACAACTAAAGTCTTGTAATTCTCACTTTTATTATTTCCCAACAAGTTTTGAGAAACATTTTTATAACTTACCCAAGCTGCCTTCTCATTATCGTTCATATTTTCAACGAAATTTGCGTCCTCAAATGAACTCCGAGTCTGGGGTCCATCAAAAATTCTCTCTTTTAACTTAGCATCACTTATCGCGGGAAGCTGTTCTCCCAAGTACAGGAAACAATCGCCATCAATGTCCAGAGCTTTGACGTACTGTTTATGAGACCCAGCTTAATATGCGGTGGTGGTAGCAAATATTTAGAAGGATCAATCGATGGTGTTCGTATAACGTTGAGTACCTGGATCAAATTTTGCTCTCGTTGACTATTCTTTCTTAAAACATTAGCGCCCAGGCGCCGATGATTTTTTTGCGATCTTTAAGCATCATTCCCATTAGGATAAACACAGAATGTCATTATGAGAACCACATTTCCATATTGAATCCGATGCGGTCTTTTGAATGGCGTGGTCAGCATTTCATTTTCTCGCACCAGAAAAAAAATATGGCATATTCTAAGTGGGAAAGTACCCAAAAATTGGAATGTTTTATTTTTCATTTTTTTCGGATGGTTTTAGCATCAAAATGGAGTTGTAACCATACACGTTGGTGCACGTTAGAGTTGAACTATAAACAAACATTTCCCCAAACTTACATACCCTGAAACCTTTTCAACATGGGGGATCTCGCAGAAAATTGTGTGAAAATGAGCTTTTCCTCTAATCTTTCAGCAAAAATCTATTGTATTGTATTGTTCTCCTCTGAAAATTGATTTTTTTAATTAGCAGTACTTTCCCGAACATGCACTGATAAATCAAATATTCCCAAAGATGACGGATCCAATATGGCGAATTTAAATCCATAAAAATTGTAGATTTTTTCGTAAATACACGGACAAAAGCCCTGCAACAAATAATGCTGGACATAGTCTCTTATATTGATGACTTCTAAATTCTAATTCAGTGACGGATTTTTGAAATTCAAGATAGCGGACCCGATATGGCCGTCGTAAATTAGAAAAATTCTTAACTCATAAATCCAAAAAATACTACTGTATTTTACATAAAATTTACAAATAAAAGTATTTTCACAATTTTCCGTGTTAGGCACATTGTTTCGGAGGAAACAAAATCGTAAATTCCGGAATTTTGTATTGGAACGTATAAGTACGTGTGTGCATGTTCATTTATGTTTATCCCTCTGCTCTTATGTGTCTGCGTATTTAATTTCACTTTCGGCGGAACTCAATAACAATTATGTGGACGTGGTAAGTATATGTTTCCTAAAAAAATTATATCTCGTAAACTATTGAAAATATCCCTAATGTATATTTGCATTTTTTGTTTGTAATGGTCCCATCTACCTCGAAATAAATTCTGCTATACTTAATGTGATTCGCCCTGTATAGATGAAAAACTCTCGGAAATGGTATCCCAATTTTGGGACGCGCATCTGAACTGTATCTTTTTGAAAGTGTTGGAGGACTTACGCCTGCAGCAGTAGAGGCTATCGATATCGGTTTTAAATCAATCACGGTAATGTAATTGATTCCGCTATTATTTTCATTCTTCGCGACCCTCGTACCTCTTGGAGCTTTCTTGTCGATAACGTTGTTGTTTTTTACACGATTTTCTCTCATGGTACATGTACTCTTCAAACCTAACTTCTTCAAATGCACAAGCAGATCGAAACTCGTGAAGTAATTATCAAACTAAAGATGGCACTGAGAAACTTTTGCAGGAGAAATCGCATTGAAAAATGGTTGTAATAAATACATCACTACGCGAGAGCCCAGTGTGCATTTTGATAGGTTGTTTCCAATCGTTGAATTTTTGCCACAATACAAATCGAGATTGAATACGTAACCATCTACGCTGCAAAGACCCCAAAATTTCATGCCAAATCGTATAGGTGTACCTCGGATAAACTGTTCCAATACAGTCCTTGCATACGATTTGGCCATCATTTCATCAATTGACAAAGCAGTCTTCCAAATACCGAACTGCAAGATGTTCTTTTGAAAAAAATTCCACAAAGCACGAACGCGCCATGCTCTGTCATCAGAGCTACCGTCTTTCGCTTTGGAATATTTCAATCGTGACTTGATTTCGATAAATTGGTTACGTGACATAGCAGAGGAAACAACGTTACATGATAAAAAAGGTCTGTTGACTAATAGTCTCTTTATGACTTTCTTTTATTGAATGATGTTAAAATTATTATTCCAATAAAAGTATTTAGATCCGATATTTGTAAATCATATTTGTTTTCCTTACACGCTTCTATTATATATTGTTCTATTGCATTGGAGAAGAAAAACTCGAATAATTGCACTGGATCACAAACTCGTATTTTCTGTTTCACGGATGCAGATAATAGATTTTCATCTTTAGTGACATCAGCGTATTTTTTTCTCCTTCAACCCAAATATAAGCATGATCCGGTTCTAATTGTGACCGATTTTCGGTATAACCTTTAGAGACCTTACCGTAGGTCAACCTCGATACAGGTCATTCACAGTGTGTATCAGAATCTCCGTCATCACTCTCTAGATCCGAAGATTCAGAATTTGAATCTTCGGAACCAGAATTGTCTGGAACCGGTAGCATAGTGACAGTATTGCATAGTCATTATCATCTTCTGATATATCTAATTCATATCTACGAAAACGTATGGATTTTCGTGGACGTCCTCCAGGCATGACAGAGACACGGAGCATATTTTTTTTCAACAACCTTGCAATGCATTTTGAACAAATAACAATATATATAACAACAACAAATATTTTCCTAATAACTTTACACAAAATTGGGGGTACCTAATAATCTTTTTGTCACTTTCGGCACCGAAGAACCAACATAATCTATCCTCGTCAGACTAACTGCAACATGAATTCGAGCGTGAGGGGTTCAAGAGTTTTTTACGTGAGAACAACACATCTGATGTATAAATAGCTGTAAATACTTTCATTCACTCGTTACATTCAGATAATGTTATCTCTGGATTACACTAAAAGTAGAATAAACTATATAGGCGCATGAGAGTAGGGGAATAGAAATAATCATATATACGAATACTTACTTGTTCCAATGAAAATTTCCGGAGTTTACGATTTTTCTTCTTCCGAAACAATGTGTCTAACACGGAAAATTGTAAAAATACTTTAATTTGTAAATTTTACATAAAATACAGCAGTATTTTGTTCATTCATGAATTCAGATTTTTTCCAATTTACGACGGCCATATCGGGTCCGCCATTTTGAATTTGAAAAATCCGTCACTGAATTAGAATTGAGAAGTCATCAATATAGGAGACTACGTCCAGAATTATTTGTTGCAGGGCTTTTGTGCGTGTATTTACGAAAAAATCTATAATTCTAATGGATTTAAAGTCGCCATATTCGATCCGCCATCTTTGGGAATATTTTATTTATCAGTGCATGTTTGGGAAAGTACTGCTTATTGAAAAAATCAATTTTCAGAGGAGAACAATACATGCTCCATTAATTTTTGCTGAAAGATTGGAGAAAAACTAATTTTTCACACAATTTTCTGCGACATCCGCCATTTTTAAAAGGTTTCACGGTATGTAAGTTTGGAGAAATGTTTTTTTTTTATAGGCCAACTCTAACGTGCACCAACGGGTATGGTTACAACTCGATTTTCACGCTAAAACCATCCGAAAAAAATATGAAAAATAAAAAATATCAATTTTTGGGTACTTCTCCACTTAAAATACGCAACATTTTTTCTCGTGCGAGAAAATGAAATTCTGACCACGCCATTCTAAAGAGCGTGGTTCTCGTAATGATATTCTGCGTTGATCCTAATGGGAATGATGCTCGAAGATCGCGAAAAACCCATCGGCGCTTGGGAGCTAATGGGTTAACATAGTGAGTTGTTCGGTCCCTACTATCCCACAAACATAACAAGCAGGGATATTTTGTAAACCCCGATGGTTGACCTAAAAGCAGTGTTGCAATTTTTAGATCTCCACAAGCTTTCCATTGATGCTCCGAATACTTTATTTCATCCAATACAATCTGTACATTTTCGTAAGTCTCTTTTAGTTTAGTTGAATGAGCTATTGGAATTGGTGCATATGTGTTTCCGTCATGAAGCAAGACAGCTTTGAGACTTCTTGTTGATGAATCAATAGTCTCCACTCATCGTTTTTGTATGTGTTCGGTTTTAATTCATCAACGAAACCTTTAACATTCGGACAGTATACCACCGATTTCTCATCGTCGTTCGTGAAAAATTGCCGGAACTCCTTTTTCCTATTTCGATCAAAGTAAGCTGATACTCCTTTAGTGAACAATTGTTTGTTTCAATGTTGCCGCTAGACATTCCATTTTCAGCTCCATTTTCAGGTAATCCTAAATTTCGCACAAGATTATTGATTTCTTCTCGGCTGAATGTTTCAGAATCTCTTCTTTTCCCATCTGGCAAGTATTCTTCATCCTCGGAATTTTCAAATTGTTAAACATAAATATTTTGATGGACTAAGATAAATTATATGAGATTAGACAATGTGAATAACAGCTGACAAATCATAGTTTTATACAGAAAATAATAAAGAAATTCTGAAGAGGATCCAAACCAAGGATCGAAACGTAAACAAGTTCGACACATTTCATTTACACCCTAGACCGTGAGATACTCTCTGGCCGATCAAAGCCGACTCTATAATAACAAAAATCCACCAGCATGGCCGCACACATCTCTAACAAAAAAAAAAAAACTCGGAATTTTCCTCTTTGGAGATCTCGTCAACTTGCATTTCTTCTTCTTTCACATCCATCTCTTCAGCAGTTACAATTTTTCCACGACCGCTGTTCTCTGTGGCTTCACAGCTGATAAAACATTGGCGTATTGGATTTTGTGCCTAGTGTTCGAGGAAAAGCCGTTAATATCAGTCATACAAAAATAACAATTTGTGGACTTGTTGGTGAAGACCATATCATTGGTTTCGTAAATTTCAAGTTTTCCTGCCTTTTGGTTTTTCTCCACCGGGTTAACATGATGTTACATCGGCTACAAATAGTATGTGGAACCCAAGCCGTAGCCCAATTGCGTAATTTAGATACCATATCATTCTTCATAAATTTTTTGTAATTTATAAGAAAACGGTCTGCGGTATTTTGCCAATTGAAATTCCTCGCAAACGTAACAAAACGCTTCAAGACTTTTATTACATAGATGGGAGTTACTTCTTGTAATATTATACTCTCCAGAAGCCACGTTACCCACTAATGAAGAGCTGCAGTCGCTTGATGACGACGCCTGCGAGCCTGCTTTCTCATGCTGACCACACGCCGATACTGGGTTTCCGAATCCCTGCATTGTAAAGTACTTATCACTTATACCTGCCATGACGGCACATACGCCGTTAGCCCAGGGACGCTGCCAGATGATTCTGTTGCCCACCGTCACAACGAGGATGTGCCCATTACAGGCACGAGCAATTAAGTAACTCCCATCTATGTAATAAAAGTCCTGAATCATTTTGTTACGTTTGTGGGTAAGAAATATTTCTCGAAATAGAGAAGAGGAATTCCCGCAATTTTTCACGGACGACGATGAGAAATCGGTAGTATGCTGTTCGAATGTTAAAGTCTTAGTTGATAAATTTAAACCGAAAACATACAAAGACCATGAGCGGAGACTATTTATTGATTCATCAACAAGAAGTCTCAAACCTGTCTTGCTTCGTGACGAAAACGCATATGCACCAATTCCAATAGCTCATTCAACTAAACTAAAGGAGACTTACGAAAGTGTACAGATTGTATTGGATAAAATAAAGTATTCGGAACATCAATGGAAAGTTTGTGGTGATCTAAAAATTGCGATTTGCTTTTTATGTTTGCGGGATAGTAGGGACAGACAAAATCACTATGTTAAGAATTAATCGTCAACGAGAGCAAAATATTATCCAGGTACTCACAAGGTATACGAACACCCCTGATTGATCCGTCAAAATATTTGCTACCACCACTACATATTAAGCTGGGTCTCATAAAACATGTTATGTCAAAGCGCTGGACAATGATGGCGATTATTTTCAGTACTTGGGAGAAAAATTTCCCGCGATAAGTGATGATAAGTTAAAAGAGGGAATTTTCGATGGACCCCAAATTCGGGGATTATTTGAGGACGTTGATAAAATTAACGATAATGAGAGAGCAGCTTGGCTAAGTTTTAAAAATGGTTCACAAAACTTTTTGGGAAGTAATAAAAGTGAGAATTATAAGACTTTGTGTTATATTGTTTAGTTAAAGTGTTGCTGGAAAATTTCAAAAATTTGGGTTGTTTGATGAATCTTAAATTGCACTTTCCACATTCTCACCTCGACTACTTTACAGAAAATCTGGGAGACTACAGTGATGAACGAGGAGAATGATTTCATCAAGACATCAGTGAAATGGCAAGTAGGTATGAAGGAAATTGGAATGTCAACATGATGGCAGATTTTTGTTGGACGTTAAAAAGAGAAAAAGGAACCCGCTGCGTTGGTCATTTGAAGACAAAAGAGTTCTATACAAACAAAGAACAATTTGAAATCCATGTTTCGTGTCCTATCTTCACTTTATATGCTATTTTTTACGATTTTTGATAGATTTATGAACGTTTGAGATTATCAAATTCTAAACTTGTATTTAATGCATCAAAATATACAAGAAACATATGTAATAGTGTTCAATAAATTTGTTTTTATTTATATAACTGCATTTTTTGCGGTTTTTCGCAATTTACTCGAATTTTGGAGGATTAACCGGCCAAATCAACTTTAGACTCAGATTCAGCGGATCGAATTACATAAAAATCATACTCGATCCAGGTCCGCAAAAATTTGTTCATCTCCATAACGTTCCATAGTGTTTCGCAATTTTTCGCCATTTTTAGCGGTTTTTCGCGATTTACTCAAAATTTTGAGGGTGTACGAGCTAAACGGACTTCCGATTCGGATTCAGCACGTCGAAATACATATCGGTCGAAGGATCTGCTCAAATGTACATACCACTTTTTTTGCGTGCCGGTGTTATTAGAGCCGAAAACTGATTTAAAATCTACTATTTCGAAATAGTTTATAAATAGTGTAAATAATAGTATTATATAATCAGTGAGTGACTGGTGCGATACAGAAAAGAGGCAATCGAAGACAAAATAGAGGATAAACGGGCTCATTCTCGTCGACAAAGTAATATCTTCAGGTATATATCACGACGCTTATGCAAATAAAATTGTATTTATGCGGCGACACACCTGAGAATGACCTGAGATCTTTCTTTTGAGGTTTTTAGGTTATACGAGAACAAATAATGCTAAAAACTGTGATTTTTTGTTTGTCTAGTGTAGATTCTAAAGATAACTTAGAATTTTGGCAGTCAAATTTAATCTTTATTCATTTCCCTGCCACGGAACATACTCAAGCCAGAGGATGGCCTAAAGAATGTATAAAATTCTGACAATGAGGCATTTATAGTATACAAGGAATGTGTAGATTTTTTTAGATCCTATTTTGTGGGAATCAGTAGAATTTCAAACTCGTAACATTCTGTAGATTTGTTGATGCCTGTATACCTAACTGTCGCTGATGATAGTCGTCCGCCACCGAGATCGCACTTTCTCGCATGACGTCGACTATGCGTGATCGACGATGATTTAGAAGCATCGTTCGTCGAATAAAAATATTCGAGTCGGACATCAACCGAGATTTATCGATTCCCGGTGGCAATTTTCAGACTCGCAATATTCTGTAGATTGTTTGACTCATATATGCCTCCCTGAAATTATTCCAGTCGAAACTCGCCCGAAAATTTTCGATTTTCGGTCGCGAATTTCAGACTTGAAACATTTTGTAGATTTTTTGACGGATTTGCATCAAGAGAACCGCTTGGCGAATGCAACGTGCCGAGTTGAGACTGGATTGAGAATTTTCGATTCTCGGTCGCATATCTGAAACTCGACAGCATTCTGTACATTTATTGACATATCTTGGAAAGAATTGCAGTTTATAAAAACTATTTACAAAATAATATGCTTCTTGAAAGAAAGAAATTCTTCTATAATGCACATTTCTTGGTGTACATATACCCATGCAGAAATATGCATGTATCGAAACGTTGTTAGTTGTTTCATTATATTATTTGTGGGTGAAGCACGATGTTATATTGTTTTTGGAAGGTTGGCAGATGAGTAAGAGGGTTAATTTTGATAATTAAATCGTTTATCAATTTCCTTTTTCTGATATTTTCACCTTCTTCTCTCGTATGATTGCGATTTTCAAATAGTAATTTAACAATAAAAGTTTATGTTCCCAATTTTTTCAAGTAGATATCATTTTTATAAAAGTGATTGATTTCTATTTCTATTTTTATGGCAAAACAAAATGATTAATATATTTTTAACGAAGAGATTTTATATCTGTCGCGATTTTGCTAGAAGAGCCTCTCGGGAACTGCAACTTATGCGCGGCGTAAATTCTTTAATTTCGGGACTTTTCTTTGTCTGAATCCTATCACCGTCGAAACTCCTCGGAGGTAACTCACTGTATCAATAAAGGGAGATATATAATAGAATAATAGACGAGATGTTTAACGCGTAGATTTACTTCGGGCGCGACTGTACTTCTGATAGTCTCCAAGGAACCGTGACTTATACACTTATACAGATTACGTTCGAGCTGCAATCGCGGCACTTGTCAAAGATTGAATTGTCACCGTCGATACTTCCGCGGAGTTAAGGAGTCAAGGCGTGAAGATTTCCACCTGAAGACCCACGGATCCATAAGTTGCGGGGGGTGGGGGGCTGGTGATTCTCCAGGTACTATCCGCGGATGTAGCATGAGTTCTTCGTCGGCGGATCCCACGATGCGCGCTGCCGACGAGGCCCCACATGCATGTACCTGAGACTTGATTTCCGCTGTCCCGGGGACGAGTTCCGCGGGTCAGCGGCATCGTTGTCGCCAGTCGCGAAATATCTTTGAATTTCGTGTTGCCACAACATATAGATCGATGGCTACAGAAAATGCGGGATTTACCCGCAACGTAATGTCAAAAGTGACGCACCCGCGATATTCTGTGGAGGGGTGTGCCCTAAGTCCGTGAATTGGGAGCGAAACGCGGTCTCTCACCGAGAAACGATTGTCACTCACTCGGCGCGCGAGAAATTCAGAAACGAACGAGACTTTCGAGCCTTGATCGGGAAGAATGCGCACTTTGTGTTTAACGCCGTTGTACGCGACCACTGGCACGAGCGCGGTGGCCAGGAACACGGGTGCGCATTTAAAAGTGCGTAAAATAGCGACGGTGCTTGATACGGACGCGACGGGCTTTCTCTCGCCGTGGCACACACTCGAATTCTCGTACTTATTTTTCGCGTCACACTCTGAACTAGGAGGCGTTTCAGATGACGATGCGGCTCGCGCGCTCGCAACGATGATGTTGTTCCGATTGATCGATGTGTGGTGAAATCCTGACCACACGTGACACCGTTTTGTTGATTTACAATTTGTAAATTAATGCATCCCTAAACAATTAAAGCACAGCTTCTTCTGTACGAGAACTTCACGACGCTGTATGATTGATTTACCGTGATCGGCCGGATACGCATTGGTATAATGCGCTGAGCGACAAACGAACACTCCGTCGCGACCCTTCGTTTCTTACTTGAAGAAATATTTTCACTCGATCCAGCATTCGCTTCATGTACTATCGCATTTCCCGATGATGCATTTTTTGCGGATAATTGCGGGCGCGATTTTTGGGACGGTGAGAAGTGCTCGCGGCTTCTAATGCTCGGATTCGGTTCAGTAAAAATTGCAAGGGCGTCGAATTTGTGTGGCTCGGTACTTACATCAAGCGTCAATTCCCAATTTTTGACGGTGTCTATATCGGGGTTACGCCTCATCAGATATACAATCATGTGATACCAATGTTCCACTGGACACTCGAGAGCGTCGAGGGCTTCGAGCGCAGCTTTCATTTCGTTAACCAGTGTCCGTAATTTGCCGGAAATACTAGTTCATCACTTTCCACGCGAAGAATAATATGCCCAGGTGTGAACCAATGAGCAATTTTCATATCGTTTAACGAGCACATCCCAAGCTCGCTCAAAATTGTCACCGGTCACTGAAATATTACGCAATAATAACGAGGCTTCTGCGGTGACACTCATTTGTATATATTGCAGCTATTCAACCAGCGAGAAGTCATTGTTCGAGCTGTCCATAGAAGTAAACAATTCGCTGAATTCCGAACACTCGCTATTTAATCCCGAGAGTTTTCGGAGATTGTTGCGTGGTCGCTATCGATTGTGTGGCGCACTTTTTGTAACGAGTAATCATTTTCCAAAAATCGCAGAATGCGATGCACTGACCGGTAAGACCGACTCGGTACAATTGATTCGCATTGAGATCAATTTCGTATTTACGTACTGTGACAAGTTTTTCCTCCTACCCTGTCACATTTGTCTCACCATCCGTGGAAGAGGCGGATTTACGCCTCCGACGACCGCCAGAAGAAGCCGGACCTACTAGTCATCCAGGATGAGACGCCGCCAATTCTCATCCATGTTTCATCCATTCATCCATTTTTCTCTTCGCCGATGGCGAATAGTGCATCGAACGTCGCAGTCCACTAATCACGGCTCTCCCATCGTGTGGAGTTCGTGATAGACGACGCGGGACGCGATGCTGTATTTTGCGTTGCCTGGGGGCATTTTAGTCGTGGGCCAGCCGCAGGTCCAGGGAGGCCGGTCCTGCGAGGCGAGCCGCCCCCGTCCCGGCGCCCATCCCGGACTCCATGGAGAAGGCGTTCGATGAGGACAGAGATGATAATGGTGACCGGGAGCACGAGGCTCCTCGCGAGCTGTGCGCGGCCCTTTCTTCTCCGTCCCCTCCCTCTACTCACCACGAGCGTTAGCCAGCGAGAGGAGCGAGGAACGGGAGGACGACATCGTACATCGGCGCGAGAAAGGAAATTCATCGGAGAAATATGATTGATTCGCGTTTAACATATTGGGGGAAACACTCCTATGGAGTGGGGGGAGAGAGCCGGCGAGCGCAGTTCACGCGGTCAGAGGCCAGCACAATTAGTCTTCGATTTGCACCGTCTCGTTTTCACGTCCAATTTCTTTTCACACAGTCTCTCGTCCTTATTCTATCCTTTTGTGTGCCTGCCGACGAGTACGTGTTTCGCCGCAACTTCGGTAAGTCAATTCCAGTCGTGTGAATCAACGATTATTAATTTGGTAAATGGAGATTGGCGATCTTAAATAATAATTGGCGAAGAGAGTCTGAGAATCCTTAGTATGAAGTAATTGCGACAGTCTCGCGTCTCCGTGTTGACCTCTTAATGCCAAAATTATTGTCTTATCTAATCGAACCGGGGGTATTAATCCCATTCAATTCGCGCCGATTACGTAGATCGGTGAAACATGTAATCCGGCAGTGTCATTTTCCCACTTTCGTGAGCGTATGTTGGCCTGGCGAGTACGCGCTCGACGGGCCTGTTGTTGACGATAGCGTCCCTTCCCGAATTCGCCCTTTGTCATCGAGTGCGCGCGCACTCGGCGTTCGCTATATACGCGTATTTCGCTCTTCGCTAACTTTCGTTGTCCTCGTAACTACGTCTATCTCTCTCATCTGTATTTTGTTCCACGAACGCTGCTACCGTATTTACTACGTTATTAGAACCGTACTACCGGGAATAATTTTGTCGTGTGATATTGCGTGCCGCCATACAGTACGATTAACTTTTACGTGCTGCCTATTCTGAATTCGCTTCCTATGGCAATATTAATTATCCCGTGCTATCTATCGCAATATTATTCATCAGGCGCTACCTATGGCAATATTAGTTACCGCGCACTCTCTATCGCCATATGGATCATCGTGCGCTACCTAAGGCCAGATTAGTTATTATATGCGACCTAATAGGGGATCAATTATCAGGCGTTACCTATTGTCGAATCAATTATTGTACGCGGCCTACTAGAAGATTAATTATCAGTCGCTACCTACTGCCGGATTAATTGCGGTACGCTACCTATTTCGAACTCAACTATCAGGCGTTATCTATTGCAGAAGTAATTGTCGTATGATACTAACCGTGAAATTAATGGTCGCGCGCTACCCATTTCGTAATTCATTTCCCGCGCTACCTATTTTGTCATTAAATATCATGGGCTACCTCTTTCCTAATCGATGTCCCTACGCTACCTATTGTATCGTTTACTCTCGCGCGCTACCTATATCGTCGTTAATTGTAGTGTGTTACCTATTTTGTAATTAATCTCGTAGCTTTAGTGAACCGCATTAGCCGCGGCCTTAGCCGTAAGCGAATCTCTATTTATAATACTGAATCCGAATAAATGGGCCTGAATTTAAGATCAATGCGTCCAACTGTTTCCATGTCCGAACTCTCGTGCCCGTCCACGCCCCTCTACCCTTGCCGGCCTGATGGCGGGCTGGGCTAGCCCTTTTGTACTCCCGAGGGCCCTCTTCTGCTGCCACGGGGAGGTCGGAGTTCGCGGAGGCGCGTACGGAACGGCAAAATTAAACAAGCCAGTTCTACCGGTGGTACACGTACCTGGCGGCCGTCCGTCCCGGATATGCCCTCCGGACCCCGAAAGTCATCGCCTACCCTAGCGGTGGTTGCCGTAGGGTTCACGCGTAAAGCGTGATCGCCCCGTGGTTTACTACGGTTGAAATGTCGGAGGAGCAACGAAACGCATTACAGTACATACGTGAATGCGAACCGTTAAGACGCGAGAATATTATGCGAGACGTTGACACTGCACAACCACGCTTATTTATCCTTCAAAATCCATCCGCTTCTCATAGGATCCGGCTCGAAGGACCGAAAATGTTTTGAGAATCACCTGATATATCCAGCAAAAAGAGAATGGTTGAAGGGATGACGAGAACGGAGAAATAACTTGATTAATCGAGAAATCCGACACTTTCCCCATTAAATCAGATATATTTAATTCCAATGTTGTGTCGCGTACTGCCGTTCCATTACTGATAGCTTTAGATGAAGGCACGATGGCCATCAATGATGAGCGAGTAGACGTGTGTATGTGAGTGTCTGTGATTGTTGACATTCGCGCTCGAGGCCGAATTTTGGCGGCATTGACGGTGCGAGACATCAAATGATCGTTATACATGGTAACAATGAAACAGTTCTTAGAACATTATATATTTCTAGGAAGGAATTCCCGAGGTGATAAATACACGGATTGATATAAATGCTGCCTGAATCTTTCCCTTTAGCATTTGCCGTAACATATGACAAGTAAGAACTATGGCTCGAGACGGGTCGTGCTATGGGCATTTTCACTATTGTCATACTTACTCTACATCCCTATAGCAAATCAAAGGTGCATGCCGTGACACAATATAATGGAAGAATTTGCAATCAACCTACACGAATTATATTGGTTTGATGTAACTATTCGTCATTTAGCATAGTAGTAGTGCACATATCGTGAAATAAACCTCGATCTGTTTTGCAGGAAACCTTCCGGTGTAGAAGCCCTTGCAGTAAAGCCAATCACGCAGTTTACATCAACTTTGGACGAAAATGTGAGTATTCCAGCTGAATATGTTATTCAATCACAGACGTTATTAAATAAATTGAATTGCGTAATGAATTTGAAATATTAAACGAAACTTACAACGACATGTACAATCATATACGTATTGCTCTGGGGTATGTAATTTTGACCCTGCAGTTATTACTCTTATTGTTAGCGAATGGATAAAGATCTGTTGAATTTTTATTCCCGGAAAGTTAAAACATATGTTTTTCTCAAAAAAAGCGTTTAATGTTTCATGGAACATTTTATGATAAATTGCCACCAGTCTGCAGTTTATGCCTTATACAGGCCGTTAAAGTAATGATTTCTTCCTGTTTGAGCGAGGATCTGGTTTAGTAGGAAAGCGACGAAAAATCAACAGTAACAATCTCTTTACTAAGCACTAGATAATAACAAAAAAATAACAATGTTGAGCCGTCCAAGTTTTGAGCCGGTCGTCAACGTTGTTATCAATCACTCCCGTCACTGAATCTCAGAATAACGTCGTTTGGATTGCCGAGGTCACCGTTCGTCTAACCAGGTTTCTGCGTCCCTCTTCGCCGGACCTGTTGAGATTAATGCCAATATCCACAGATATCCAAAACCATATTCATCAAAATAGAGTGGAAAATTTTTAAATCGCCAATAAAAAGGAAAATAGAGAGCGCGTGGTTTACCCTCTCAGGGTCTCATATTGATTTCGCAACATGAGGAAACGTCGATTCAGAGTTGTTAGAAATATTTTGAACCAGTAAAGACACGTTAAACAATAAAAGCCGGCTGCGGTAAGGAAGTTCAGGTAGAGGGCGGTTTACCCCCTTGAGGTTGCTATTTGGAAAAAATGCAAAACCACATGAACTAGATTTTTGTGTTTTCATCAAAATAGAACAGGTTTCCTTCAATTAGGCCCACCCCGTTCTCATAGAGGGTAGGAAAAAGATAAACACAGGGGTGGTCCACCCCTTAATTTTTAGTCCGTACGGGGGAAATTTACAAATACGCACACAAACTTATATTAACGTGAATTTAGCCCGGAATTCCATAATGCTAGCTGACTATACAATGCTCATGCCTAAAAAATCGCGGGCAGTTTAAACCCCTTAATTGCGAAATGTCGGAAAAAGAAAAAACACGTATCAGCTACTTTTCTATCCCCCACGTGTATGCAAATGCATATATCAACCGATCAAAAATTCTCGAAGATTCGTATGAAAAAATTGGACTTTTGCAATAAACAATGTAAAATTTGCCGTTATCTGCATCGTTCTCATCTCCAATGTATAGTACGCGAAAAAATAAAGGTCGTTGCAATCTGAATTTTTTTAAATATCTCGTACCGTTATAAGATTATCGACGAAAAATGAAAAAAATCCCTATTTTTTAGGGTTCGTTTCACCCCTTAAACCCGTTTTTCCGCAGATAAAAAAAATACGTGCCTCTTAGTTTGTTATACTCTTCCACATAACAAAGGTTCAACAAAATCGGGGGGGGGGCGCAAAAGTGATGTTCCTTGTTAGTGGGGAAACGTCGTTTCGATGAATGCAAGAACTATCTACGAAAAATGCAGTCAGAGTGTACCGGTTACTCACGGAACAATAAACACGAGTACGATACCGAAGAATATTTACAAGGTCTTCTCAGTCGCAATATCAAGACAATTGAATCTCAATTGAAGAAAATCGAATTTGTAATTAAATTCTTACGGCCATCGAGAATCCCGCAAAACAATCCTCGACGAAAGATTAATGAAAAGTAAGTAAAAAGCTCAATGTAACTAAACAAAAATCAATAAATAAAATTAATAACTTATAGGTAAACCCTCTAGTTCAATGAAATTCGGTGAATTTCCGTTAGCCCGTACCGCCAGACTAATTAGCCGTAGCTAAGGTAAAAATAGGGCAATTCGTTTTTGTTACTCGGACGTAACAACTCAGTAGCTTCGAAGAAAACTTGGGATTTTGTAGGCAGAAGGCAAACGCTATGAGTACCTTACCTGATCATAAGCATAAGCCAGCTCTTTTAGAATGACTTTTCAATACTATTTAAACCATTTACGGAGAATCGAGCAGCGATCATTTCCTGAATTGTGCATATGCAAATCAGCAAATAAATTTTTAAAGGCGCTGTTTGGCTGTTGGCCTCAAATACAACTTCTAGTTTTAGACCTATACATTATTGATATAAATGTGCCCAATGATGGATTGCCATGTATACTACAGATTCTACAAGTATTGGGTATGAGGATCGGGGCCAATGGTTACAATTTCTGCGCATCGTATTAAATTTTTAGAGCGGTCGATCACTGATGCTACAGAAGTAACTTGATTAGCCCCGAAATTAGTCGGAAAGAAAAACAAGGATGTGTTTCCGCCACGCCGGAAAACGTTTGAATCTCCCGATCCTGACGTTCGAGAATCTTCGATCGATAGAGGAGGCAGCGCCGCTTAATGGTCAAGCGATGCTTCCCCCCTCGCCCGCCGACACACGCCTCGTGGAGTGTCGGAAACCGGCTCTCGGAAATTCTCATGCGAACGACTCACTGACCCACGTCTTAATTTTGTTATCTTCCATTTTTCGGTTATATAAATCTCAGCTCATTCTCCAGGACTTTCAACTGATATCTACGGTTTATAACGGTCTCGGCTCTCATTTGTGGGTTTAATTCTCTGGCAAATCGACCCGTGCGCTCGGTAATAACTACAGTCTTACAAGGGAACTGGCTCCGGTGTGTCTCGCCGATTTGGATGAATTTTGGCAAGTTCGTAGAATGGACAAAAATAGGCAATACGTATGTTTTTTTACGTGCCACCAATAAGTGCCCTACCAGCTTCACAACATCCCCATCACCTCCGTGGACATACGGGAGTGAAAAGCACTCTCGAAAGTCGGGGTGTTTTTCGTTCTTTCTCGGTAACGTTTGAACGGTACGAGATACGAAAAAAATTCAAATTTCAATAACGATTATTTTTTCGCGTACTATACACTGAATATGAGAATGGTGCAGATAACAACAAATTTCATATCGTTTATTGCAAATTTGCAATTTTTTCATACGTATCTCAGAACAGAGCGTTCTTAACCGATTCGGATGCAACTTTGGATACAGGTAGAGGATACAAAAATAAAGTTGCCGGGTTTTTTATTTTTCTGATATCGCACAATTAAGGGGTTGAAACTGTCCTTCGATTTTCTAGTCAATTGCATCGTTTGATCAGGTGGCCTTTTGCCATTCCGGGTTAAAATCACGTTAATATAAGTTCGTTGCAATATGCGAGTACATATTTGTGAATGCCACTCACCCTCACCCCCAATCAACCCCTCGCGTACGTTCAAAGTTCTTACCGTGCGGCATGGACGAAAATTTGTAGAAATAAAAGGGGTTCCACTGGAAGTACAATCAGTCAAAATAATCGATACAAATTTCCCTGTTATGGCGGAACATCACCCTTCGTCGACTTCAAAACTTTGTTCTTTCGTGAACGGGCCGGGATAAAAAAAGTTTAAAGGGACAAAATGTTCTAGTCTGCGACTACTAGACGTTCATAATGATAATGATGACACCATACCAACAAATGGCGTGTTATGTATTGCAATAATTATTGAAACAGGAGATTTGTGAGAGGAAAGTGACGTGATTCGAGGTTAGTCGCTCAACGCGTCTGATACATGGAAAAATATACGAATGCATATCATTGATGGTGCATAGAGGATACTAGTGAGAGTGTGGCGAGTAAGCGAACAAGGAGTGACACGTGGCAAGGAGTTCATATGATAAACAAGAAACTCAAGTACACAATTTATTTTTTATTCTTTCCGATTTTCATTTATCGTCATTCTGCTTTTATCAACCTTTTTGAGCTCGTCAACTATACCTTACAAGAAAATTAAGAGATAGTTTGGTATACCTAATAAAATATAAAAATTTGAACAACCGGTATCTGTGATTGTAGTTCTCATACGGGGATTTAAAATAATGCCCGTACGACAAATGCAATGAAAGTTGCACGGTCTATTATAAAGTATTAGTTTATGAGGTATACAAAATTATCGCTTAATTTTTTTGCAAAGTATAATTGAGGAGACAAAACAATAAGCAGAATGACGATGAATGAGCATTATTTCATGACAATAAAAAATAAATTCAATGGACGGGCCTAATTGAAAATAAAATGATGGGAGAAAAGAAAGCAGATCGGGCGAGTACCGTCTACATGCTCGGTGCCTAGCCCGCGAAAAGCACAGTTGTCGGCGTTCTGGTAGACGGAGCACAAGATTGGCCGTTCTAGCCATCCAAACGTGTTTCATCGTATTTGGAAGCATGGGATACTCGTACAATTCCCAGGTGTTAAAACTCATGGTGATGTCATTTTCAATATCGTTAAGCAGACACATCTTTCGTTTGTCTGACAACGTCACGTACGACATCAGCCACTCAATTCTTATAAGTTCAATCTTGAATTCCTTAAAGGTTCTATTTTCGAGCGCTATTTGCATAACTGCGTTCGTGTCGCTCCTCAAATTTGTGAGAATGAGCTGAACAAACGTCGACACGTTTGTTCCACCTTTGTTCCACAAACGCGGGACGAACTTGTTCTTGATGTTGAATGGATATTCGAATCTCATAGTTATTGTGGAAGGTTGATAAAATGTGGGGCTGATGCGTATGAATCTCGTAATGCGTTACGGATTCGTCGCATACCACGTTCGATTGAACGTGCAGAACCTCTTCCATTCCAGCAAAAACAAAATATCCCAAAATAGCAAAAACGTGATCGCACGTTATGTCCTTCTAGCCGTCTAGCCTTCTCAGAAATTGAATGTTGCGACGTGTTAGTGTATTCTACAACTTTGTTGTAGATCATACTCGTGATAATTGCTTGACTTCCTTAATGCGCAGTTTAATGGTAATAATTTCGCCTGGAAAATTCACTAGTTCTCCATCCTGATCAACTATGCGTAATTGAATGTGATTAATGACCTTGACGGCGATCGAAAGGTAAATAATTTGCAATGAAACTCCGATGATCTTATATCCTGGCGGCACTGCTGGGGAAAATTCATGTATCATGTGCACCTTACATTCGTGGACGTACACTCCTCAAGTGATGTTGCCCTCTACTCGCAATGCGTTAACCTTTTCAATAGCTACAGGTTATTCTGAGCTGTGTGCGTTATTTCGTGATAGCTCATGTTGAGTGAAACCTAAAAGACGAGCCACTGAGCCTTGCGGTCAGAAGTCACCATTTTGTTTGCACTTTATGACGCTGCGTAGCGTATTGTTATTGGATCTGAGATTGATGAATACGCCTTTCGGTGCAAGCGCTTCCTGCAAATATTTTTCATTATCTCCGCTCTCGTCAGGTCCGGTCGACAGCACGATCACCTTGTTCTCCACGTAAAACTTGTTTTTACCAGTATCGATGTTGGGTATAGAGTTTAAGGTTAGTAATTCCACTAGTCCAAGAACGTAGTGTTTATTGGCTGAGAGTTCAATAATAAGCTGAGAGATAATGAATTTGCCATAACGATGAACTCTGCTCAACTGATTCAATTCACGCACCATAATCTATTATATAGGAATTTCAGACAAAGATGTCCACACTCGTACGAATTGTAATCCTGATATCGCGAGTGACTGTACTGAACTTTATCGACTCTATCGGTTCTCGAGGTAATTGAAGATCTCCGAAACTGTTAAAGTAACCGATATTACTGCCATTCTTTCTATATGCTATCCAGTGGGTTCCATGTCCATCGTCGATAACGAGGTCCACCAGTTGGTAAGGCGTTTCGCATAAATACATCGCGTAAATGGGGGATCCCTAGAGCACGCGAGTGCTTGAAACGATCAGCGTTCGTTAGATCGCGTTTGGGCACGCGAAGCTTTTTTCGCGCGTCCAGGTGTAGACCAAAGCCGCTCTTGTGCGGCTTTTGGTAGGGACCGTTGCCGAGAGCGATGCCTTCCATCGTCTTAGTGTGTCGCTGACTCTCTCGCAACGGCTGCTCCGGGCGCTAGCGTCGTTCACAGCTTTTGCCACTGATGGAGCGCCACCTGCCAACTCTCCCATTGCACTCAAGCCGGCAAACAGGAGTAAGAGAAACGCCAAAAATCCGCCAACTTTTTCGGAGACCGCTAATATGTGCGGTACTCGAACGTTTTCTCTTCCACCCGATTTCTTCACGGCATGGCGAACCTCCTTCAATGCTGATCGGACAACTTCTCGAGAGTTCCACCCTGTCGAATTCACAGCAGCTTTCACGAGCTGGGAGAGCAGGGTCGTAGGCTTCTTCCTCTTCAGCCGCATACCGAATTTGGATGACAGCTCCATGGTGTTTGTTATGACAGAAGTGGGAACTTTTTCATCCATACTAGCGTCTTTCGACGAAACACGCTGGTAAGCTCTTTCTGGCAAAACTTTATCAGCTTTGTGTAACGCGCTTCGATGTTCTCACGATTGTTCGAGTAAGCAACATCGTGTTCCTTGCTGGCTGCATCCACAGAATTAATACCGGAATCACCGCAAACGACACGTTTCGCTAGCTTCATCCCCGGTTCACAGTATTCGTAGCCTGGTAGATGAAGTTCAATAGGCAGGTTGCTGATAAACTTGTTAAGAAGACCATGTCCCTTGTGTATGATCATCCTGCTAACGTTGCCCGTCAATGAATGAGCCCCGCGGTATATAAGCGCACTATTTATACCCTGGCGGCTCAGTATTCATGGAGTTCAAAGAGGATAACGCTCACAAGGGGACCTTACGGGTTGGGAAATTGACTTCGGCATGAGACTTGGCAGGTTAGTAGTATACCTTAAGGGTAGAAAACCTAGTAAAGTAATAGAGCGTACTAGCCATCAGTTTTCGAGAAAAAGGGCCTTAAGGTTTTAACGCGCAGCTCATATACTCTTCGGTTTCTACACATTCCAAGAACAGTGCAGTAGCCGAGTTAGTAGCGAACTCGCTTGCCACGCGGACGATCGGGGTTCGATGCTACCTCCCGCAACTTTTTCTTAATTTTGTATTTAACTATTTTAAATATCATAACAACTTTTAAATCAAGTTAATGACCTAAACAAATTATCAATTAAATAGTAAATAATTGTTTTCTATTTATGAAATGACTTACAGCTAATTCAAATGTGAATTAAAGATAACATTTTATTTTTACAAAGTTGAATAATTTTAAATACATGGAGGTAAATTAAAACTTTAATTATCGCTATAACAACATTTCGCTAACACAAAAAAGAGTTTTATCTATATAAAAAAAATTACATTTGAGTAAACCCACGTACCAACATGTATTTCAACGCGCTGAATCCGAATCTGAAATCCGTTCAGCCTCAAAATTTTGAGGGAATCGCGAAAAACCGCTAAAAATGGCTAAAAATTGCGAAAAACTGCAGTCATGGAGATGAACAAAATTTTGTGGACCTGAATCGAGTATAATTTCTGTGATTCGATCCGCTAAATCTGAATCTACAGCTTATTTGACCCGTTAACCCTCCAAAAATTGAGTAAATTGCGAAAGAACCGAACAAAATTTCAGTTATAAGAATAAACAAAATTATAATCTGATAATCCCAAACATTCATAAATCTATAAGAAAAATTGTAGAAAATAACATATAACGAGAAGGTAGGAAACGAAACATGGATTTCAAACTGTTCTTCGTTAGTTTCGAACTCCTTTGTCTTCAAATGACCTACGCAGCGAGTTCCTTTTTTGGTTCTTATTTTCTCTTGGTATTTCTGTTTTCTCAAAAATCTGCCATAATGTTGACATTCATGATGAAATCGTTTCCACGTTCTTCACTGTAGTCTCCAAGATTTTCAGGAAAGTAGTCGCGGTGAGAATGTAGAAAGTGCAATTTAAGATTCATCAAGAAACCCAAATTTTGTTAATTATCCAGCAACTCTTTAAGGGGGGAAACCAGTTTAGACCGATCAAAAAATCAACTTTATTTATTTTATAAATTGTTAGTGTAGCTACTCAAGAATATGTGGTCAAAATTTGAAAGCGAAATTCGCATTAGTTCCGATGCTATGAGCACTTAAGTGACCGCCCGTCGGTTCGGCGCCGAAGCGCGCGGTAATTAGAACGGAGCGGTCGCGCAGGGGCCCTTTTTCGGTTACCTGCCTCAATACCGCTGTACTACGGAATAATAGAGAAATGAGGATTTCGGCAGATGTTCTTATTTGACCTGGGGTAGAACTTTCTCGAACGTTTACGATATTTCGACAGAGCGTCGAGTTTGGCTAGTTCAACTTCGGCTTTCCTACCGAGCGTTGTCAAAATGTCAGCGTATTCGAAAGGTTCTCGTGAGTGTAACGAACGACGTAGTAGATCACATAAGAGATCTTTTCATGGAAATCAACACACCAGGAGCGAGTCGAGTGTCAGGTAAGATGATGGAAGTGCGAGCGCAAACAAACCTTCAACTGCTACGAGTGAGAATGCGATTGTGAATCCTATACATTGTTATAGGCTCACCGAGTTTTTCACAGTATTCACTGGTTTGTTGGTAAATTCTTATTTGTCGCGATTGTAAACAGAAAGTGAAATTTCAAGAAGCAGGAAAACGCGGCCTTGGTTTTAAGCTTGTTGTCAATTGCCACGGTGGATTGAAACAAATCAATTTTCAATTTTTAGAAAATATGTTGTTATCAAAAAAAATCTGGGGTCCATCGAAAATTCTATCTATTAACTTAGCATCACTTCTCGCGGTAAACTTTTCACCAAAGTACTGGAAACAATCGCCATCATTGTCCACCGCTTTGACATAAAATGTTTTATGAGACCCAGCTTAATATGTAGTGGTGGTAGCAAATATTTTGACGGATCAATTAGTGGTGTTCGTATACCTTGTGAGTACCTGGATCAAATTTTGCTCTCGTTGACCATTCTTTCTTAACATAGTGATGTGTTCTGTCCCTACTATCCCACAAACATAAAAAGCAGGGATATTTTGTGAACCCCGGTTGTTGACCTAAAAGTAGTGTTGTAATTTTTAGATTACCACAAACTTTCCATTGATGTTCCGAATACTTTATTTTATCCAATACAATCTGTACATTTGCGTAAGTCTCTTTTAATTTAGTTGAATGAGCTATTGGAATTGGTGCATATGTGTTTCCGTCATGAAGCAAGACAGCTTTGAGACTCCTTGTTGATGAATCAATAAATAGTTTCCATTCATCGTCTTTGTATACGTTCGGTTTTAATTCATAAACTTTTAACATTCGAACAGTATACCACCAATTTCTCATCGTCATTCGTGGAAAATTGCCGGAACTTCTCTTTTCCTAAAATCATTTAGGATTTAATTTACAATATTTTTGAGTCATTAACTTTATTTAAATGCGGTTATAATTTTTTAAACAGTTAAATAAATTGTTTTTAAAAAGTTCCCAGAGGTAGCATCGAACCCCGATCGTTCGCATGGCAAGCGAGTTCGCTACTAACTCGGCTACTGCGCTGTTGTTGAATTGTTTAGAAATCGACGAGTATATGAGCTGCGCGTAAAAACTTTGAGGCCTTTTTCTCGGAATCTTGTGGCTAGTACGCTTTATTACTTTACGAGGTGGACCCCCTTAAGGTATACTAACCTGCGAAGTTTCATCCCGAAGTCAATTTCCGAGCCCATAAGGTCCCCTTGTACGGCGTTGGACACTCGTTGTACCACGGGGAGAATGTCGATGGTTCAAATTTATATCTTCAAATTAGTTTTTCACGTCAACAATTTAATAAATTTTTGCTACAAAAACGACGAAATATTTACTGACGAAATTATGATATTTTTGTTACTGCTTTGTCAGTGCGGGAATGCAGATTAATGTTCCTAACAAGGGGAACACCAAGGTTGTCTCCCGCGGATTTTGATGGGTTACATATGTTATAGAGGGACCTTCCGTGACTACCTAGGTACGAGTTTTTATCCTAACCCGCCCGAGTTTTTGAGAAAATAGATGTCAAAGGTTGCTATTACGCTTTTTATACTGTTAATTTTAAAGAGTATTCATCAAAGCGAGCGTAGCGTAGTGTGTAAGGTATATGGCTACATCGATGAGGGGCGACTGTTCAAATCCTGCCCATGCATTTTTTTTTCAATCTCATTGCCCATAATATTAATAAATATATTTCATTTCATACAAAACTGTTTAATGTGAGGCACATTCTAGATTTAACAAGGTGAGACGTTGTATTGTTTGAAAATTACTTTATTTCCATTTATACTTCTTATAGTTCGTGTATATACATGTTGCTTCGATGAGCATTACCGACTTACTGCCTACATACGGCGTATACCTTCTTTCTTATCTCTTCCACTATCTACGCAGTTGGTGAGTCCAAGATTTGAAATTCCCTTACAATCGGCCCTTCCTGAATATTGTCCGGCCTCGGACATCATGGTTTTAGTAGGATATGCTGATTATACCGTTCCGCTATGCCACGGTCTAGTCTTATTTGCTTCCCATGTTCCTTCGTAAGGTCGCCGCGATGTTTGCGAATTTTCGACATCCTTGACAATGTATCTGTCGTTCCGGAGTACTCGCGCTATTTCATACGGGCCTTTAAATTAAGAAATCAATTTCCTTGGCGCACCCGGTGTGTTGTCAAAGTTACGTATTCATATGTAATCACCTTCCTTGTATTAGTGCGGTGTTTTTCGTTTTTTATTGAAATATTGTCGATTGTACTCTTGATTTCGTTCAATATTTGTTGGCGCTAATCCGCGTATCATTTCGAGATCACGCACGTTGTTTCCGATTTCCTCCTCGAGACCTTCTCTAATCTAATCGATACTCGGGCCTCGTTGGTTTATGCCGAATAGTAGACGACTTGGAGTTTCCCCTGTAGCCTTATTTATGGTGTTATTGAGGGCAAACTCGGCTTCGGGAAGTGCCTTGTACCAATATTTTCCAGTCGTATTGTCGACTATTTTTGCCAATAACGGACTCAATACACCATTTATAGGTTCAACCTGTCCGTTAGCTTTCGGAGATCCTGTTGCTATAAGTACATGTTTTATATTATTTTCTTCCAGATAACTTTCAAATTCGCCGGAAGTAAATCCAGATCCTCTATCGCGTATTATAGTACGCGGGCGACTATAATTTGCGAAATGTTGTCTTAGACACTCAATCGTCTCTCTCGAGTTTGTCGTTTTCGTAGCATACAACTTCGTGTATTTAGTAAATGCATCAATCACCACTAGGACGTACTGCTTCACTAAACGTTTTCGATCGAGAGGTCCAATGTGATCGATATGAATTGTCTGGAAAGGCAAATTCCCTTTAGGTAAATATGTAAATATCCTTCCGATTTAGCTACGCTCGGCGAGAATGATATGCACTTTAGACAATTTCGTATGTAATCCTTAATCTTCGTTCGCATCTCAGGAAACCAATACGTTTTGCTTATATCATCGTTTGTTTTTTCTGGACCAAAATGTCCTAGCTCATCGTGATACTTCCGTAACACGTGAGTTTCCATTTTATCTGGCACGTAGAAACGCAAATCATTATTGCTCTTTCGATAGATGAGACCATTTCTCATTTCATATCTCTTATCTTCGTTTTTTTTTAGTTCCTTACGCAGATTTTCAATTTTTACGTCGCGATTCTGACTTAACGCTAGTTCGAGTTCGAGTGGATTGTCTTCAATTACGAATACCGTTGTGATCCTACTCAATGCCTCGACGTGTTCCATCTTAATGCCAGTCCTCTGCTCTAAAATGTAATCATATTCCATGAGTTCGATCGCCCATCTTTGCATTCGTGAATTAATTTCCTTCTTGTCCAATGTCATTTTTAATGAGGCACAATCTGTAATGATCTTGAATTTTATTCCGTGGAGATGAACCCGAAAACGTCGTAATGCGTATATAATTGCGAGTGTTTCCAATTCAAAACTGTGATAACGACTCTCAGCTTCAGTCGTCCGTTTCGAAAAATACAAGATTCGATGAAGTTTCATATCGTTTTTCTTTTGAAGAAGCACAGCGCCAAATCCGTGTGAACTTGCGTCAGTGTGTAATTCAGTATCATCACGAGGATTGTATATGCTCAGGACGGGTGCTGCTTGCAATCTGTCTTTCAACATCTCAAATGCTTTCAATTGTTCATGACCAAAGACAAACATCGTATTTTTCTTTAAAAGGTTGTACAGTGGTTTTGCGATAACTGAAAACTGCTCAATAAATTTACGGAAATACGATGCCATACCAATAAAATGTTGTAAGCTTTTAGCATTTTTAGGAATCAGATATTTTTCAATCGATTCTGTTCCCGATCGATTCGGCTGGACACCTTTTTCGAAATTCGATACCCTAAAAATTCGATTTCTGTGGGCAAAAACTTGCATTTGTCGACTCTTAGTTCTAGTAAATTTTCTACGAGACGCTTAAATAGTATTTTCAATACATCGAGGTGATACTCCAACGTGACGGTCGCAACCAATACATCATGGACGTACACTACTATATCTTTTGACTTGATGAGATCGGCCAAGGCTTCGTTTACAAACCGTTGAAATCTTGCTGGTCCCACATTAAGCCCGAAAGGCATTCGCTTGTACACGAAAATGCCCAATGGTGTCGTAAATGCCGTATATTTGACAGGTTTCTTCTGCAACACGAATATGGAAAAATCCATCTTTTAAATCGAGAAGGCTAAAATATTGTTTGTCCCTTAATACATCGATGTGGTCCTCAATGACGGGAAGAGCGTAATTATCGCGACGCAAAACTTTATTGAAAACGCGATCATCAACACAAAGCCGCAGCTCGCCATTTTTCTTTTTGACTAAAATAATCGGTGAAACGAATTCGGACTTGCTAGGCTCAATTATTTTTCGAACGAGTAATTCATCTATTATGTTTTCCAGTCTTTCCTTTTTGAGAGGCGATATTCGTCTCGGGCAAAAATGAAACGGTTTTTCGTCAGTTAGATTCAAGATCAATTCCATATCCACTGCGGGACTCGCCGGTTGCATTGGCTCGACATAATCAGAAAAAAAAGCTTTTGAAGTTTAAACAGAAATTCGCTCGAGATTTCCGTATTAATGTTCAGAGCGCTTGTCATCGTATTCCGCGATTCGCTTACATCAATATTCAACATTTCATCTATCGCGTGCGCTTCGACCTTCCTC
Organism: Netelia virgata; assembly: GCA_951802705.1. Classification (NCBI taxonomy): domain Eukaryota; kingdom Metazoa; phylum Arthropoda; class Insecta; order Hymenoptera; family Ichneumonidae; genus Netelia; species Netelia virgata. The sequence goes on from OX637866.1 coordinate 14,777,178, forward strand.
AACCCCAAACCGAATATTTTCAACCCGTCTCTTCCTAGTACTATCGGACTTGCCATCGGGGTATCCGGTACGACTAGTATCGTGAGATTATCTTTAGTTTCGGTGCCGAGAGTTACATATAATCGTACTACGTCACGTACGTATAGAGGAGAGTGATTTATTCCGCAAAAGTTTTCCGATGTGTTATTGACGGACTTTACACAATCTACCGGCAAACCACTTTCCTTTACAAAACTAATTTTGCTACCCATGTGCTACCCATTAACGTGTTCAATTTGAATCGGAGTTTTCATATTGTCGCTTAGCTCGAAATCGACGTCCCTGAAGAATGTTTCGTCCTCTTCATTTGATCATTCTACGACACAAATTTGATCCTCCGACTCGTTGACGACGGTAACCTGAGATAATGTAATCTTCGTTGGGCAACTTCTCGACATATGGCCTACTTCGACACATTTAAAACACGAGTTTTTCTTGCGTCTTGGAAGTCGGCACTCCGTGGATAAATGTCCGATCTTTCTTCAGTTGTAGCAACGAAAACCTTTGCTTTTTCCATCCTCACTTTTGTTGCCTTTATCTTCTTTTTTGTCGCATTCTATTTGCGAATCGAACGATTTTGTTTCTATTTTCGCGGATAATCGAGAGTCACGTTTTTGATTATTGTTTTTCGTTGTAGATCGCAATGATACGTTTTCGAACACACGAAGCATGTCCTCTTTGCTGGCATACTCTTTCATTCTAGCTAAATCTTGGAGGTGTTCGCTAGGAATACCCTCTATTAAATAATCGACCTTGTCTTCTTCGTCGATTTGTACGTCTTTCGCCAGTATCAGTTTTTCATGAAAATAATCGGCGAAATTCTCCGCAGTTTGCCATTCTCGAACTTCAAATTTTTTCCTCAGTATCACATGTGCGGGGCGATGGGCATACATTTTCCTGAACCCGTCCATTAATTCGTCGAGACTCATACTAACGGTGTTGTCCGCTTGAAACCAGCTTTTTGCCTTGCCTTTCAAGTTGTTGCTGATCAGAAATTTCGCACGAGCGTCTTTCAAGTTATACGTGGCATACAACTGTCGAATCTGCTGCTCCCATTTTCGAAATGTACCGACACTTCCATCGAAAAATCCCACTAACTCCAACATGGCGGTGATGTTTTCCTGTCTGCTCGTAGCCTGTATTGTAGGTGCCGTGCCTCGTCGTAACTGCTCTTTTTCGTGTCGGAAAAGCTCTAATTCTCTCCGCAAAAGTTCGTTCTCACGTCGTTCAAATTCCAACTGCATATTCGTCGGTTTCCGTCATATTACTCTGTCAATTCGAAGTTAAACGTGACTCGACATTTTTAGGTACATATACGCTAACTTGTATACGTTAAGGCATATCAGCGTTTAGCACTCTCGGCTCCTCGTTTCTCTCGGCCAATCCTTCTATGTCAGACACATCTATCATATAATCCGTAATAATGTCGTCGATCCAATTCCCGCTCGGGTCGTTCTGATTTAAAAGCTTAACAAAGTCTTTTTTCGACCCGCACGTTGGTAAACCGCCTCTATGTAATTTGGCTTTATATCGAACTATATATATTTTTCGTAAGTCGCTAGTCTTCTTATGTTCGCTCATTCTCTGTTTAAACTTTTTTTTTTACCGTTCGCTCGTCGAACATTCTAGAACGTTCTCGAAATATATTTAATACGTACTGCGTGATTACTCACACACACAGCAATTTCGCGTATATCGAACCGTTTCTTCACTCGTGAACAACTCAATTATTAACCGTTAAACTCGATGATTTATCGTTTGTCCGGAGAACTAACACTGAACGACTGCACGTCATGCCGTACCAATGTAGCGCTTTTGGTAACTGCACCATTTTAGTCTTTCCGGGCTTCACTTCAACGATTACTTCCAATCACCGAAATGTCTCGATCGAACGTTGAGGCGTCTTTTCGTCCATGCCTCGTAATGATAACGATTTTTTCGACGTAGCGTCGATTACACATACACTAATGCGATTTATTTTGAACTGTTTTTAATGCACTTAGATGCAATCCTACTTCTGATAATTTGTGAGACACATTCTAGATTTAACAAGGTGATACGTTGTATTGTTTGAATATTACTTTATTTCCATTGATACTTTTTATAGTTCGTGTACATACCCGTTGCTTCGATGAAAATTACCGACTTACTGCCTACATACGGCATATACCTTCTTTCTTATCCCTTCCACTATCTACACAGTTGGTGAGTCCAAGACTTGAAATTCCCTTACATTAACAATAATATTTTTTGCCATGGTAATTTTGTTAATAAATAAATTGGAAGCCTATTTGCGATATCGTGTATATTTTGAATGATAAATACTCGGACGTACTTGCTTTTCCTGCGTTTCGTTTCATACTTGCATGCCCTTGAAGCGACCGCACCGTTTGTTTTCCCAGTTTTTCTCACTTACAGGCCGTTACAAACCGTTTGGGAATTCCAAGGCCCAAATCATCAGTTCGCCTTTGTCGTCAGTATCGGTTACTCGCAAAATATCGTAAGTGCAGTATTTAATGCAATTTACGGTGAAATGGAAGAAGCTAGAATTTGTGCCGGAAAAGTACGAGCAGAAGAAAGTCTGTCAGAAGACAAAAATCGTGATGAGCAATCGAAGGGGGAACTTACGAATGCCATTACATATGCTAAAGTTTTGCTCCGGAATTTAAAGTTTTTTACCAATACACCTTCGACCACAATTTCTAACAATTCGAAGGTGATTGGAGAAGCGATTTGTAGCGTAATTCAAGATCTGTTGGCTGAAAACCAAATCGTTTCTGACGATGATCTGACAAACGTTGACGAAGTACATGAATCCCAAGAATATACTGATTATGAAGTAAGTTTTATTTTCGTGAGGTTGTTTTCTCTTTTTTTGGGCAAATTTGAAAAATATAAAACTAATGATCCTATAGTGGGCGGAAGTAAATGTTCCGGATGATAATATCGCCGAACAATTTGCACGAGAAGAAGAAGATTACGTACCTTTATCGTACAAAGAAAGAGCAGTCACTGTCGCAGCACTCCATCCTAAATGGAGCTTGAAGACTTTTCAGAATCAGAGATTCGATTGAAAAACTTACGAACTCTCCATCGATGGAAAGAGGAAGTAAATCGAGGAGGAAGCCACTTTGATAAATGGAGAATTATCGATGAAGCAACATACAAACGATTCGCCGAAGCTAGGCAGAATGGCACGCAGGTGAATTTGTGTAAAGTAAACGTCATACGTTGGTAGACGTAGACGTAGTTAGAAAAACGGCATACGTTGTTAGACGTAAACGTTGTTAGAAAAATAATGTCTTGTGAGAGTAATATTAATCTTTGCGCAATCAGGTGACAACGAGAACTCTGTAACAATGGGCTATGAACGTAGCGTTGCCATTTATTTCGGACGATTTTACTTTTGTGGCCAGCAGTTCGTGGGCCAACCAATTTAAAATATGTCACGGGATTCGAGAGCGAAACATAACGAAATTCGTTAGCTCCAAAGCGATAGCAGCATTGGAAGAAACGATGAAAAGTGCGAGAACATTCCACATACAGACGAATGAATTGATCCCTAATTTTGATCTGGATTACGTAATTAATAGTGATCACACAGGCTGCCAATACCAGTCGACGTACAACAGATCCCTTTCAGAGCGAGGGTCGAAAACTGTGCTCGTGAAGAAGAAAGCTTTAAACAAAATCACCCATTCTTACCCGGCGCAGTATTCCCTGACTGCATCGGGAAATATATTGCCACGCGTATTCCTGTTCACACAAGAGCCGCCACGACAATTCGGTCCAGTTGTGCGGAGAAAAATTGACGAGTTGTCTGGGTTATATTGGAACGTTGTGATTTCGTGCACGAAATCGGGTAAATTCACGAAATCTTTATACGCGGAGTTTTCAAATGAATAATCCTCCCTTACGTGGGACAAGAAAAATGATTATACATTGTACACTCGTGGGGAGGGCAGACGAATCAAACACTCGACGACTCTATTTTCGTAGATGATTCTCAACACTGCATGTGCACCTTGAAAATCATCCCACCAAAGCGCACTCCGGTCGGCATGGAAAAATTCAAAAAAAATTCAGAATGCTCCTGATTTGCTCCGAACGATTAAGGAAATAGCGTCGAGGGAGGATTGCATAAGAATTCACTCGCTCGTTCTACACCAATTGACCGCTCCTATCTTCGTCCCAAGGATTCAATATGCGTGGCTTGCAACAAAATTGATAGTCGAACCGAAGGCACCTTTTTTCAATGTAAATCAAATGTACTTCCCCGTGTCATTTATGAGAGGGTCGTATGCATGTAAACATTTATCATTCATAAAATGCTCCTGGTGCTTGTCGGCTTTATGTTTTCATTGCTCTTACGGCGAGTTCCACAGAAATTATAATATTCTATTGTAAAATTCAAAATACACAGCGTATCGCAGGTGTGGTTCCAATTTATTTATTAATACCATGGCGAAGAATATTACCATTAAATAATTTTCCATGAAATGAAATATATTTATTAATATTATGGGCAATGAGGGTAATAAAAAAAGTTCACGGACAGGCCTAGAACCGTCGTCCCTCAGCGTTGATGAATACTGCTCGTCGCTCGCTTTGATGAATACTGTTAAAAATTAATAGTATAAAAGGTGCAATAGGAACCTTTAACATCGATTTTGTTAAAAACTAGAGCGCGTTAGGATAAAACCTCCGTACTCAGGGAAGGTTCCTCTATAACATATATAAGACCCATCAAAGTCCGCGGGGGACAACCTTGGTGTTCCCCTTGTAAGACAAACTGCATGTTGATCCTTAGTATATATTAATAATCAAATAATAATTTTATTTGATTATTTTCTACGATTTTGTTCACACGGGCGATATTATTATTTTATTTTATTTTGTATAAAAAAATTTATTTATGCGTAATATTATGATTTCACATTTATATGTTTGTTAATGTTTTTCATTAGCGTAATATTATAGTCAACTTTTATTATGTTCCGTAACATTTTGTTTGCATAATATTATAATTTTATTTTGTCATACATTTGTGGGTTATTGAAATAGTAGATATGGGAGAGTGGAAGTGAAAGTGATGTGACGTGTGCGTGACGTGATCAGAGAGGATTTGTATGGCGAATAGCCGTAACAAACACAAAAGCCGTACACGGAAACGAAGTTATTTTATTCGGTAAGTCTACAATTAAAAAATTTTGTTTATCATTCTAGTGCATTGTGATGATAGTTTATCATGTTTGTCTTCCCAACTATATTCGTAAAAAAAAGGTAGAAGTGTTTTTCCATGAACATTTTTTCCCGAGATCGATTTTCACTCATCGATTTTCTTCATAATTTTTGCGTACAACACTGTTATTCGTTTAACAATGTTTCAGATCGGTCTGCTAATGGACATATAATGAGATCTATTTTTTTTAATATGTAATTTTCACGTTTTTAGTTTTCCCTGTTGAGAATTAATAATAATAATTTGTTTAGGCTCAACAGCTGCATTCATTGTTTTTTTTTTTAATGAAATAGATTTTTCTTAATTATGTTATGAACGACGACCGGTCAGTACTATTTGAAGATACCATAATTTATCATTAAGGTATTTCATTATACATGAAGGGGAGGTCCTGCTTTAGAAGGCCTAAAAACGCTGTTTTTCGGCAATTTTTTTGGGCTAGAAAGAAATAACTCAACATAGCGAACTTTTTGGTCTAGTTTCAAGTATATGCCTAGAACACACAATATTTTTTTTTTATGCAAAAATATTAATATCTTTATGTTTTATGTGCGAAGCCTCGTTACTGAAGTTTCTCAAATGCGGGAAAAGTGAACCTCGTAATTCTTGTCCGAAACCGAAATTGCACATAAATTTTTAATTTTCATATGTTTTCCTTCTAGTCTTCCCTACAAAACCCCGAAAAAGTTGAAAAATTCTATATTTTTAGCAAGTTTGAGAAAAAAAAACACGTTTTTAGACAAAAAAAATCATTTCAATGTACTATAAAAATTGTTTAAACACACCTTTTAAAGAATTTTCAGTTTAACTAGGAGAGTTCTGAACATAAAAAGCGTTCATTTGTTTCAATCGATCGTATCGTTTTCTTGCAATCTTTCCCGCAAATTGAAAACAACGAAAACTCGAGAAATTGCGCTTCCAAGTTTACCTCGCGCTGGTATATCTGCTTTAAATCGCACATTTCCGAAGATATATTGATACGATGTAACGTCCTTTCAATAAAATTTGTAGTTCGAAACTCGAGAGGATATTAAGATGAAAAATAACCTTGATTAATATAACAGATCTTTATTGTATTTCTTACTGCCCGCCTTTACAGATCATGTTATCGATATACAAAATTGCTGCGCCCTATATATTATCGTATGATTTGCGCGATTTTCCTTGTTTCGATATTTCGCCGTGGCTCCCCGATCGATAGATTGACGCACCGTGTTGTGGCGCTGAGATATCGATGGTCTTCTACTGGTGATGTTTCCGTCGTGTCGTGTTCATGTGTCAGTGTTTGTTCTCCGGTGAGAATTCTTGTTACTGAGGTAAGCATTTATTTGGTGGTGGTGAATTTTATTCAGTGTTCTATAGCTTTCTTTTTAGGTTTGCGTTTTTTTATTTTACTCTGCTCCTCCTTCTCTCATTGCCTCCCTTTAAACAACCCTTCCGTTCAACCTTCCTTTCCCTTCAACTTATTATTTTTATTAATCTTGTTGTCGTCCCCTGGCAGGTCAATCCCGATGGAGATGCGGAAATATTCTACGCTCGCCGTACCTCATCGTCGAATTCGTCAACGACAAGTTTGGTACGTTACCTTTTTAATATAAGCTAATTGTTCGGAAGGTCGTTAACTTAACGAGTAGTGGAAGCGCAGCGATGGAGTAGGTAGCGAAATCATGGCCGAGTCGAGGAGATGCGGTAAAAGTTTGGTGCTATTTATTCAAATTGTTGTTTTCGTCAATACGGTCCAATGATGGTGCTCGTAGAGCTTCGCTCCAGTAGAATGGTGGACACGTCACTGTGGTCCGCACTCCCGGCAGTAGGTGCAGTGGTGGTGTACGTGACGGCGAGCCACCAGAGGCCTTTGTAGCTGACTTTTTGGGAGACTGGGGTTCCCATTCGCTCCCTGACGATGTTTGCGTCTCAGTGTTGACGGTCCGTTTTAGGCTACCGAAGCTTGCGGAAGTTGAAACTTGTGTTCCTCGGTGAATTCTGGTTATGTCTGTCTGCGTCGCTGCAGTGTTGTAGTGTGGCGGGGTCGCTCCAATCGGCAAGAGAAGCGGAGGACCAGTTTTACTCCAGCGTGGAGAGGTCCAGCGTCGTATGCGTACGTCCCAAGTCCACAGGCAAGATCGAGGTGGTCGAGTAAGATTTCCTGGGCAGGAATTGCTCGGCATCGTGATCTTACTGAGCTTCCAGTCCTTGACGAGCTGGATCAATGGTTTCAGCTGTGAATTCTTCTTTCGTTTGTCGCCCCGACGCATGTCACGGCGATCGTGGGCAGAAAAGACCGAGCTGATTATCTGGCTGAGAACCTCTGCCTCGACAAGTGCTGGCTGCTCTCTCAGTGCACCGCTGCCGCTTATGTAGCCGCTGAGGCTGCTAGCCACTCGCGAGATACGATGCGCGCGTGTCCCTCTCGCGATACACAGTTCGCGATACGCAGTTCGCGATACACTCGCGTGTATCGTGGGTCGCAATGCGAACGTTTCTTACGGTGTCTCACACACTAATTCTTTTTGATCTTTTCCATCAAAGCTCCATCCTCTTTCCTCGTAGTTTCAAGTTTTTTACTATTTCTGAATTTTGCTCCCTTTATTTATTATTGCCTTCCACTCCTTTGGTTGGATTGGTCTAATCTATACAGACGAGATTCCCTGCATATAGATTTTCATCTACACCGGGCTTCAATAAGTTTGATCTGACCAATCTTTCCTTAGGTAAGGTTGAGAATATTTACCAGTTGAAATTCTGAGGTACTATGACTGTTCTGATTCTCGTGTTTATATTCTTATTGACGTCTAATCGCACGAGAGAGTCCTTGGCCATGTCACTGAATCCTTCGAAACCAATTATAATTTTTTTTTCGTGTTTCAGATTTTCATCGGCCCTGGTTGTACCGTTACAATATATCTTCGGAAATACTTTGCATTGGCCTCTACAACTTCGAGAATATATTCTTGGATAGATTTGGGATAGATTTAGCGAATAAAAAGAAATGGATTTTCTGACCTTCTACAGCAGGACCTCCCCTTAATGTATTAATACATTCATCATATTATACTGTGGTATCTTCAAATAAAAATGGTCGGTCATCGTTAATAAAATAATTATATGTATTGAAATATTAATGATATATAGTCCAGTCGTGCTGTATATTTACATCGCAAAAAATTAGAACGAGGTTAATTTTTTGACAGGTAATTCTGTATATGTCACCTGCTAAATCCAAGTTTGCATTAAAATCGAGGTCTAGGTTTTTTTCAGAGATGGCGGGGAATGGGGTGGATTGATGCTAAGCTACAAACCCAACGAGGTCGGTGCCACGAGACAAAATGTTCAGAAAAAGGCGACTTTAATTTTTATCCATAGCTCCAAAGTCGTGGGAGCTCATTTTTGGGGCGAAAAGAGAGGTCGAATTCTTAAAAATCAATTTTCATTGAATAACTCTTTAGGAAAAATTGTTACAATTTCTGTTCAAATGAGAACGATGTAGCTTTTGAAACGACGTGTCGATTGAGTTTTTATGCCCGATAGTTCGCAAAAATATGTTTTTTTTTTCAAAATTCATGATCTTTTTCGGTTGGGTAAACAAATTTGAAAAAATTCACAAAAATGTTTTTAGTGGGGTAGTATAACATATAAAATTTTCAGCAAAATTAAAAATGGCCTGGTTAAAAAGTGGTCGATTTAACGTGGAATGTTTTATTTCTGTTGACTGAAATTTTATTTTCAGAAATATATTTTTATACTTCCCATAAGTTTAACTACATATATGAATATTGTATCGTTCTCTCCAAGAACGACATAATAGCGACGTCTGTCGTTGTTCGCCTCGGTTCGCAACCGACCGAGAGAATTGAAATTCAAAATAATTTGTTATTTAAATGTACTTTATTTATTGTTTAACGGGAAGCAAATTTAAAGATAAAGCGTAAACTGAGAAAATAAACGCTGTTATAGATAGATATTAGGTTATAGATAGATATTAGATATTAGGTGCCGCCACCTAATATGGCGCAGGCGGACATGGACTGTCCGCGGGCCATACTGGTTCCGCCCAAGATGGGCCCGGCGGTGGCGTGATAACTCGTCCCATCATCGGTGAGGGACGCAGCGGTGGTATCGGTGGCGCCGAGTCGAGCTCCGCCAACTCTTCAATTGACGGCGTCGCCTTATTTTTATTTTTCGACTGCTGTACGAAGATAATTCGCAATATTGCACTTTTTTTAACAAGAACTTTGTTATTCGACGATATATTTTTCAACAATATAAACTATCACAAACAGTCAGCGTCGTCCGAGGACTTCGTTGCGTCGGTTTCACCGCGAATTTCCATTTTCCGGTACAAAACTAAACAACCATTTATTTATATTATATCAAATTGGATGTCGGTTCAACGTAAATATGCTGTCATTCATTTATAATTACAGTAGCGATGAATTAAAAAATTGTATGAAACACTCACCTTTTGCTTTTCCCACCATCGTTTGCTTGTTTTTACACTGGAGGTGTGAACGCTTTCGGAATTTTTCAATAACTGATTAGAAAAATGATGATGGGAAATTATACCATGAAAAGCGTGGTTGCCAATTTTTCGGCACACGGAGAGAGAAGGGGAAGAACAACGGGAAAGGGGAAAACCACGCTTTATAGCGATAGGGGTGGAAGGTATTCCCCGAAAAATCGATGTGCGAGAAATAAGACTTATACTGCGTAGAATCCTTTACAGGTGCCTGGGTGTCCTTTACCCTTATACACACACACCCACCCACACACACACACACACACACGCGCGCGCGCGCACACGCACACACACACACGCACACACACGAACACACGTATATCTATATACATGGCCAAAGCTTTGGGGTCGGTTCAGACGGGTCTCTTTAGCCATCCCGAGAGCGTCGAGACTTCGCGACGGACGGAGCAAGCGCTAGAGAGAGGAGCAGTGGGGGTAAACACAAGCATATCGCGTGCACGGCACCAGGCCCAAGTCGTTCACGGGACCCAAAGGATATGGCGAATTGATTGATTTTTTTGCCTAAATAAATTAAGACTATTATTTGATGTTCATAAATATATTTTCATAATTTCTATAAGTTTAATTATATGAATGTTTTTTATGTTTTTTTTAAATTTAACCTAATCAAAACTGCCCGGCCAACGAGCGAGGGGGCAGCGACGCCTGTCGCTGTTCTCCTCCGCCCGCTACAATGGACGGAGAGAGTATCAGTTATAAGAACTTTTCATAAAATAATATCATTGCAAGAAATAAATTATTATACATATTTCTTCAGAGACATTGGGTATACGTTACCCATGTACATAAATGGGTAACGTAACAAAAACGCGTTACAATATATATTGTAACATTTCCGATTTATTTTAACAATTGTTATTTTATAATTCAAACAACATTTGACGGATTCATAGGAGTCGAGCGGGCTTCGGATGTTTATACGGAAATTCGATTATTGAATACAATTTAGAATGACATTAGATTTTTCTCATACTACATACGTATGCACATACACACATTCGCACACTCACTATATCACACACCGTACAGGTATAGTCAAATATGATCATTTGGTGATCTTGTCAAATAGAAATAATAATGTAGTCCCTTATCTTGAATTTCGGGTGTCCTTATCCCTCGTTGGCCCTTCCGTTCCGGAGATTCTTCGTAGCTCGATAATATTGCCCAGTGTTTTCAAATCGGTGGCCAATCCGATATTGACACATCAATTGGATTATGATAGATCGTTGATGTGGAGAAGTATCAACAGTGTTAGCGGTACGACGACACAGAACGAAAGAGGCAGAGCTTTGTCAATGGATCAGCGACTCGCCACTCGATCGATGGACCTGCGCATTGATCCATCGACCGAACGGGGAAAATCACGTGGGCCGACAAAGTGCGCGTAGATTTAAATATATCCTCGAATGCTAAGGCGAAGCGTTTCGTTACAATATATATATTGTACATATATTGTAACGCGTTTTTGTTACTCTTCCGAGATCCCAACCGTAAGCACACCGCGGGATGATCATGCTTCACGCGTGAACCCTATGGCAACCACGGCTAGGGTAGGCGATGACTTTTGGGGTGCGGATGGCACATCCGAAACGGACGGGCGCCAAGTACGAGTACCACCGGTAGAACCGGCTTGTTTAATTTTGCCGTCCCGTAAGTGGCATCGGAGGGGCACCTCGGGCATAAAAAAGGGCTAGCTCAGCCCGCCATGCGGCCGGCAAGGATAGAGGGGCGTGGACGGGCACGAGAGTTGGGACATTAAAACAGTTGGACGCATTGATCTTAGATTCAGGCCGATTTATTCGGATGCGGTATTACAAATAGAGATTCGCTTACGGCTAAGGCCACGGCTAATGTGGTGCACTAAAGCTACGCGATTAATTACATAATAGGTAACACCCTGCAATTAACGACGAAATAGGTAGCGCGCGAAAGTGAACGACAAAATAGGTAGCGCGCGAGAATAAAATGATACAATACTTAGCGCAGGGGAATTGATTACGAAGTAGGTAGCCCGCGATAATTAATAACGAAATAGGTAGCGCGAGAAACAAATTACGGAATAGATAGCACGCGACCATTACTTTCACGATTAGTATCGTACGACAATTAATTCTGCACTAGGAAATGCCTCATAATTAATCTCCTATTCGGTCGCGTACAATAATTAATTCGGCAATAGGTAGCGCCGGATAATGGATCGCGTACTAGGTCGCGTATAATGATCAATTCGGCGATAGGTAATGCCCGATGATTAATTTCGACAACGATAACATAGGACGAGCCGCTCCGCCATAGGTAGCGCACGTTAATTGATGCTGCGGTCGGTAGCGCACAATAATTACTAGGGCGATAGGTTGCGCGTGGCAATTCATATTGCAATAAGTAGCGCCCGATAATCCATAATGCAATAGATAGCGCGGGATAATTAATATTGCCATAGGTAGCGCATGATAAATAATATTGCGATAGATAGCGCGCGATAATTACTATTGTCATAGGTAGCGCATGATAAATAATATTGTGATAGATAGCGCGCGATAACTCATAGGGCGATAGGTTGCGCGTGGCAATTAATATTGCAACAGGTAGCCTATGATAAATAATATTGCGATAGATATCGCCTGATAACTAACATTACAATAGGCTGCGCCTCATAATTAACTTTGCCAAAGGTAGTGTACGAGGATTAAGTCAGAATATGCGGCACGCAATAATTAATCGCACTATATAGCGGCACGCAATATTACACGCCGGAAATATTCCCGGTAGTATGACTCTAACAATCTAGTAAATACGGTAGCCGCGGTCGTGGACCCAAAATAAAGATGAGAGAGATAGACGTAGCAATGAGGACAACGAAAGTTAGAGCGAAATACGCGTATATAGCGGGCGCCGAGTGCACGCGTAGTCGGTGATAAAGGGCGACCTCCGTAAAGGACTAATATACGCTCACAAAAATGAGAAAAGTACACTGCCGAATTACATATTTCACCGATCTACATAATCTGCGCGAATGGAATGGCATAGCATAGCACGGGATGAATCCCCACGATTAGATAAGACAATAATTTTGGCATTAAGAGGTCCACACGGAGACGCGAGACGGTCGCAATTAATTTATACTAAGGATTCTGTGACTCTCTTCGCCGATTATTATTTAAGATTCCCAATCTCCATTTACCAAATTAATAATGGTCGATTCACACGACTGGAATTGACTTACTGAAGTTGCGGCGAAAAGCGTACTCGTCGGCAGGCACACAAAAGAATAAGACAAAACAACAGACTGTAGTGAGAGAAATTGAGACGTGAAGACGAGACGGTGACAAATCGAAAACTAATGTGCCGGCCTCTGACCGCGTGAACTGCGCTCGCCGGCTCTCTCCCCCCACTCCATAGCAGTGTTTCCCCCAATATGTTAAACGCGAGTCAATCATATGTCGCCGACGAATGTTTCTCTCTCGCGGCGATGTACAATGTCGTCCTCCCGTTCCTCGCTCCTCTCGCTGGCCAATGCACGTGGTAAGTAGGGGGAGGGGACGGAGAAGAAAGGGCCGTGCCACAGCTCGCGAGGAGCCTCGTGCTCCCGGTAACCAATATCATCTCCGTCCTCATCGAACGCCTTCTCCGCGGAGTTCGGGATGAGCGCTGGGACGGGGGAGGCTCGCCTCGCAGGACCGACGTCCCTGGACCTGCGGCTGGCCCACGACTAAAATGCCATCAGGCAACGCAAAATACAGCACCGCATCCCGCGTCGTCCAACCCGAACTCCACACGATGGGAGCGCCGTGATTAGCGGACTGCGACGTTCGATGCACTATTCGCCATCGGCGGAGAGAAAAATGGATGAATTGAGGATTGGCGGCGTCTCCTCCTTGATGACTAGTAGATCCGGCTTCTTCTGGCGGTCGTCAGAGGCGGGCATCCGCCTCTTCTACGGGCGGTGAGACCAATGTGACGGGGTAGGAGGAAAAACTCGTCACAATATATTATGACGTTGCGCAATAAACGTCCGCCCTCGCTGCGCCAGCTCGCCCAAAGGCAATAGTTCCGCCGGCAATTCAGTTCCGCCGACCTGAAACATAAAACAATCCATAAGTATGTACATCCCCTTCCCTTAAATATTCATTGTAAACAGTGCAAAACGTTACGCGTCGCCCTGAAGAATTCCATCGTCATCCCCAGGACCTCATCACCATCCCGGACAGCCACAACAAACCTGAAAAATCCCGGATTAAAACAACGAAGATATCAAGAAAATAAACCAATATCAAAGAAGAAAACTCAACTGTCAAATACTGTCGAAGAAAACTCAAACGACAAGCCACACACCGCACTCACCGCAACGCTACGTTCCAAAAATTTCACCACCCGAAAAATATTCTCACCCGCACTCGTTTAAATAAATAAACATTAGAGCTGTCAATTCACCGAGAAGCTTTATCATGAACAACGACGACGAAAAAAAGCGCAAGTGTTTGTATTGTGAGAAATTTAGGCACCGATTTTGTTTATCGTACTCTACCCTTCTGCTAAAATTTGTATTCAAGTTCCCTTTCCCCCTTTCTTGTTCCCGGATTAGATTCCCTATAAAACATTTATCATCTCCGTGAATTATCACGGAGAGGTTATATATTTCTTTAGTCGGTGTAGATCGGTTGTGTTAGTTGAGAGAATTTGTGATATATTGTGGGATTTTCAATATGTGATTTATTTTAAGTTTTGTTTTGAAATCGGGATATTACAAGGAATTATAATAACGCAAGAACTCAATATAAGAAGATATATTGAGATTGTGGATGTAGATGTGCAATGCACATCTACATCCACACTCTATTGCAGCCGTTGGCAAACTGCCTCGCTCGTGGCCCCGGTCTCTCGCGAGATGCTTCCCACTTCTCCTTTTCGCCGCTCTGCACTGGCGCTCAATTCGCCCGCACACACCCGTCCGCTCTCACGCCATCCACACTCATACGCTATAATTTGTCTCGCTCCTACAATATTACATCACCCTCGTCTCATAGTACGCGCCACGCGGTCTCCCGTGGCGGCCATATTGTACGCGTCAAGGCAGCGGCCTAAGTCAAATCTTGGTCTATTAACGAGATTTTGTTTTCTTTTTTTTTTGTTATTACTTTTATTTGTTATATTGTGATACTTAACGAATAGTTAATTGTAAGTTTCCCCGACCTATTCGATTATGGCAATTCATAAATTAGTCCCGGATTTACCTTTACCGAAACTGAATTTATTTAAGACGAGGATTTTTTTTGGTATTATTATTCGAGTCAGCGACTTATCTGCGATGGCTTTCGGCCGTCCTCGCTTCCTATTGTTCGCCGACAACCGTGTATTTACATTTTGTTTCCCGTGTCCGACAATATTCGAGTAAATTCAAATCAGATTCTCCCATATTTGTCTTTCGTAATATTTGAGATTGGTAATAATTAATAGCCCATAAAGTCGGAGAACCACTTCCCTGAGATATCCGATTTCCCCCCTCCCCACCACATTACTTATACCCCTAGTCTTCCCTATTTATTACGGTAAGTAGAATAGTTATTTTTGTTATTTTTATAAAAATAACTGGCGCCCATACCTATAACATTTTCTTTGTATACATTTTTTTCAGATATTGCCTCCGAATCCGCCCGCCGAACTATAAGTATTTCTTGTGGTAATTATTCAGTCTAGCTAAATGTTGTAATAATAAAGTGACTGTATTCTTTTGTTATAATTCGTGCCTCCCACATTAAATTTCTTTATATTTCCTCCACCATTCTCCCAGTCATCCCTTCCATCGACGTGACTATATATATGTATTATTCGGCAAATAGCGTATATTAGAATTTTTAAGGGATCGTCTCAGTGTGACCCTTCGAAAAATTACTGATTTTCGCGATTTTCTAAAATGTTGTAATAAACTAATCGGTCTGGTTTTCTTTTTATAAATATATACATTGTCACGCCGATGGTGGGGAATAACTGGGGGAAGGGTGGGAGAATGTAAACCAAATTAATTTAATATGGGCGACACGAATTCACAAAAATAACAATTATTTTATTTAGCTAACAGAATTATTTATAACAAAACTTATTTTCGGTGGACGATCTCGGAGGCGATCTTAATAATAAGAAAAGATGTATACAAAAAAAAATTATTGGTATGGGCGCCAGTTATTTTAATAATGAAAAATAACAAACAAAACTGAATGGCTCTAAGAACAAGGTCTTAAAACTAATTATAATGAGGGGCAGAATTTAGGGGTAATTCAGGGTGAGGTTCTTCGACTCGATGGCCTCCTAATAATTACCACTGGCCGAATATTGAATACGCGAAATAATATTTCGCCAAGTTCGGAAACTTGGACGAGATAATTCTGGAACTGTACAAAAAAAACGTAAACACGGGTGTCGCGAATAATGGATATCAAGGCCGATCGAAGGCCGTCTGAAAATCTCGAATCTAACGCTGTGCTTAAGGCTACACAGCCGTTCCACTCGATAACTAAAATTATTACTATGTTTCTGTGAAAATTCACGGAGATAATTAATGTTCAGGGAAACTCTAAACCGGGAACAAGAATGGGGAGGGGGGGGGGGGGGGGACTCGAATGCAATTTTGATCAAGGGGCCAGAATACTAAAAAGAAAAGAATAGTGCCAAAATTTCGAACAGTGCAAACACTTACGTTTTTCTTTTTTTCTTTTTTTTCTCTCCTTTCTATTCCACGTACGTCCGGGTGATTGGCCGGTTCGTCGTAATTGCGCAGGGTCCTCAAATCGTTGCTCGAATTTAGCCGGTCGTCGTAATAACTTCCACAAGTCCTCGAATCGTTTCCAAATAGCCAGTCGTCGTAATAAATTTCCAATCGCTGTTCGTTCCACTCACGGTTTCCACTCACGCCGCACTCTCTCTCTCTCACACACACACCCGCACTCTACTCTAATTATGGCTCAAACAAAATTCCTCTAATACTCTCCTGTCGCACGTATATCCTCTAACACCGCTCGTCGCAAAGTGCCGGACACGTGTCGTCCCGGAACTTGTTAATTTTGTCGGTGTTCTCGAATTTCTCCCACGCCTCTGATTTGACGAGACACGGGAGATCCTTCATTGCTTATTGGCCGCCTGGGTCACGAGTCAATAAGTGAAGGAACACTCGGGTCGATATTTCTGGGGACAATGCTGGGGGAGACTCTATCGGGAACTAGGCATAACGGGAGATTGATCGATATTGTAGGGTAAGGTGTCGGGTAAGTAGGACGGGTGGGAAGGCTATCGATGTTCGCCGGGCGCTGCTGCCATCTCCTCGGTCGTTACGTCACCTTCGCCGATTGATGACTCGGGGACAGCTGATCAGATGTGGCGATGACATGTGCCGGTGGTTTATTTGGAGAGTGGGGGCTAAAATATTTTGTGAGTACGATTGTTCATTAGGTGTATTGTTGCTGTGAGTGCGGTATTATTGATAGCGAGGACGACTTCGGGTAATCTCCTAGTGAATGCCGGTAAGTTTTCTCCTTTGATATTGTTTTATTTTCTTTTGTCGGGTTCTTTCCTTGGGTGATTGTTTTTTGAAGGCTGTGGCTGATGACGATGACGACGGTTATCCTGGGGACGCTGTGGCTCTTCTTGGCGGCGGTAAGTATTTTTATTTTTATTTCTCTCGTTATCTACTTTTTATCTTCGGAGGTTTCAATACTTTTGTATGTTTCAGCTTCGCAGTTGACGGTCCGGGATGGCGAGGAAGATCTTGAGGATGGCGATGAATTTCTTCGGGGCGTCGTGTCAGTGTTTGCACGTTTCACAGTAATAATATAAAAACAAGGACATACTTACTCATATACTTATGTTTTAGGTTGGTGGAACGGCTGCCTTTGGGACGAGCTGGTGCAGCAGGGGAGGGTAAAAATTGTGCAACGTCACAACATTCATGTAGAATATACACATACTTATATATATACATATATGTAGCGTACCTGAGACCGGCGCGGTCGAAAATAATGACCGAACAGGGTTGTAAGGCCTGTTCTCAATTAGGATATTGACGCTAATCGTCAGGTACGTTCGTACGTGAAATTAATCGCCTACGAACTCGGGTTGTTTTGAATAATTCACTCGATAGTAAACATAAACTTGATATATTTTGTATATTACAAACGAGTTGTGAGTCTACCAGATCGCGTATGGAATTTAAGCGGCTGATGTGTGCGGTGTTTAGTTGTTGACTGACTTCCTAGAGCTCTCAGAATCGTCCCTTCGATATTTTCGCTTGACAATTTACTTTATGCAAAGTACCGATTGGTCAGTCCAGAGTTGCCTCCGGAGGGCGGAGATTTGTCATGACCAATCCCGAAAAAGTTGAATTTAAGGAAATAGTTAATAAAACCTAAAAGGAGTTTTTTCTGAGAGCTCAGGAGATGCATCTGGTAAGTCCAGCAATTACAACGAAGTCACGTATCTTCGAGTGTTCAGAAAACACTCGAAGATACGTGACTTAGTTTCAGCTTCGCAGTTGACGGTCCGGGATGGCGAGGAAGATCTTGAGGATGGCGATGAATTTCTTCGGGGCGTCGTGTCAGTGTTTGCACGTTTCACAGTAATAATATAAAAACAAGGACATACTTACTCATATACTTATGTTTTAGGTTGGTGGAACGGCTGCCTTTGGGACGAGCTGGTGCAGCAGGGGAGGGTAAAAATTGTGCAACGTCACAACATTCATGTAGAATATACACATACTTATATATATACATATATGTAGCGTACCTGAGACCGGCGCGGTCGAAAATAATGACCGAACAGGGTTGTAAGGCCTGTTCTCAATTAGGATATTGACGCTAATCGTCAGGTACGTTCGTACGTGAAATTAATCGCCTACGAACTCGGGTTGTTTTGAATAATTCACTCGATAGTAAACATAAACTTGATATATTTTGTATATTACAAACGAGTTGTGAGTCTACCAGATCGCGTATGGAATTTAAGCGGCTGATGTGTGCGGTGTTTAGTTGTTGACTGACTTCCTAGAGCTCTCAGAATCGTCCCTTCGATATTTTCGCTTGACAATTTACTTTATGCAAAGTACCGATTGGTCAGTCCAGAGTTGCCTCCGGAGGGCGGAGATTTGTCATGACCAATCCCGAAAAAGTTGAATTTAAGGAAATAGTTAATAAAACCTAAAAGGAGTTTTTTCTGAGAGCTCAGGAGATGCATCTGGTAAGTCCAGCAATTACAACGAAGTCACGTATCTTCGAGTGTTCAGAAAACAATGTTGTCTATATAACAAAAAAAGGCTTGGACAGAATATGTGCCCGACGACGAGGCATTTGGTAGCCAAATGTTTTATTGTCTTGTGAGTCATAGAGCACGCGACGTCGAAGACGGCAAGACCCTTATTTTCGTTTTATGACGGTCAGTTAGGCGAGAGTTCTAGACTGACCGGGCGTTGTGATGTACAAAAGAAATTGAAGGAGATGGCTCGACTTATCATACTTGTAGTTATGCGAATAAGAATATGCAGAGAAAGAAAAAACACGAAAACGTTCTCTAAAGACGGAACAATATATATATACATTCATGTAGAATATACATATACATTTATATATACATATATATACATTCATGTAGAATATAATTCGAATAATAATAATTAAATAAATTGTTGAAATGACACGTTATAAAAAACGTCAAAATTGCGGCCGCAATTTTGATCTGAAACAAAAATTTCAAAAAGATTATTAATATGTAGGAAAGTCGCTATCGCGGTATGGAAGATTTTTTTTTCATTTAACGAAATGGCGGCTGTTTGAACAAAAAGTATCGAACTTGACCCTTTCTTTCGACAGTTTTTCGTAAAAAAAAATAGGAAGATTTAAAAAAAAAAAGCTTCCATAGCGCGATAGAGAATGACGTTAAAAATGTGCTCTCCAAATTGGAAATAGATATCTTCAAAACTCTTCCTTTGAGAGTGGACACCGTTTTGAAAAACACCATTCCGAGAAAAACGCGTTTAAAGATTGAAGTTTTAGATTAATCGTTTACTTACGATCAATCGGCGATGCCAGGTCCATACAATATCCCTTCTGCTTCCCCGAACTGCTCATTTTCGGCTGAAATTTCGTTTCGACGAGCTGTCCTGGCTTCTTTGCTGTCCAGAGAGCTTCGGCGTTCTGCAATTTTGATGCGCTTCGCCTTATATTTTGCAGAGAAGTCTGCGGCTATCGGCGCTATGGTGCACCCCATTGTCTCCAGGATTTCTAAAATTGGATCGAACCCTTCGTTGAACGTACAGGTGGCACAATACGTCGCGATTTCTATAATTTGCTTCCCACAGAATATATGTTTGGGAGCGAGTTCTCACACGCAATGATTGAAACTCTCATTGTTATTTTGAGTGTTTGCGCCCGTACATCCCTCTAATGAATCGTCGGTGGTCAAATCTTCGTAAATTGGCTTCAAAACCTCTTGGACATCGTCATCGGGCGCTGGTGGATGAGAATATTTTTCCTTGAATCCATTGGCCTCAGCTATGCGCTATTCGCACCACGAATCTCCTCCCGAAGGACAATACTGATGCTGGGGATTCTCATTAGTTGAGATTTTATGATAACACGTCGCCTATATTGCGTTCCTCGTGTTCTCAACGGAATCGGAGTTTCGACGAACTGCTAAGCCATAATATTCCGAAAGATGTGTTAACAACTTTAGTGTCAATTGCGCTTTTTTTTTGGTTCGGCAGCAGGTTTTTGTGTTGTATTTGTTTTTCTTTTCGACATACTCGAAAGCTTGCCTGTCTTTACTTGCTTGTCCTCAATTTGCTTCCTGGCTTTCTTCAATTATACCAACCTTTTTTCGCTTAGTTTCCCCTTTTGTAAACACGGTTTTTGACGTGCAGAACGCATTCTTTTTTTTTTACCGTGAAATCGTCGCCATAAGGCTTGGCTTCCAACAACATCTTGAAGGTCTTTGTATCTCCATCTCCAACATAGTATCCGTATTTTGCATTGTGTAATTCCTCAGATCTCTTGAAAATTTCGATCATGCCATCAACCTCTATTTTTCCGGCGCTGCCGCCTTCGTGATTGACGTTGCACGCCGTGTTCTCTCTTTCCCTCCAAAGTGAACAAGCTCTGCAAAAGTTTGACCGAACAGCAACGTCCAAGACTTTATTGGTGTTTTTTCCAATCACAGACACGATACCCATGCGCAAAGTAAAACCGCGTTTCGACCAAGATCCATCACCAGATACCGTGAATATATCCGCGCGATTTTCCGCTTCCAAATTTGTTTCCTTTTCTTCGGAGCCTGCTTTTCGGATAACAGTCTCGTATACCGTTCTTACAACAATATGCAGCGTTTTCAGGATTCCGTAATAAGTTGTGCTGTTGAAAGTTGAGGTTCGATCCATCAATGCGGTATTTCTAATGCCATGTATGCCGATGCCCATTCGCATGACGAAACAGAAATGACGGTTGATTTCGTATGCATTGTTTATAAGCGGACAAGAATTGATCTCGGCCGGATCTGAACACAAACACTGAACACAAATTTTGAATCCCAATTCTCGAATCGATTTTTTATAAAATCTCCCATCACTATCACACTTTTTACACTTGAGGAGTTGTTGCAGAGCACCGAAAACTAAGAAATATTCGATTAAAACATAGCTGAATGTTTGATCGATTCTAACGTCAAACTCCGGACTCTTTCTCGCTATTTTCACTTGCAAATGATGTATCCGTTTTAATGAAATGTCGATTTACTCCCTTGAACTTTGCGGGTCTTTTTCTATCACTCCGTGGATTCGTGCTCCTCGCGCCTTTTCTGTCCATCTTGATTTTTTTCTTGGGAGTTTCACTCGTATGTCTATCCGTGGTGGATGTCAAAAACGAACTGAAATGCTTGGGCAGTTTATTCTGCAAAGTTATTGAACCTAAGCACCTTAGAAAGGTACACGTCGAGGTAGAAAAATAACAAAAGGATAACGGTCGAGCGGCGCGACGGACTGGGCAGATGTCCCGCTCCGTTCCCTTTCTACAACAAACGCTGTAGCGACCGTAATAATTTGAATTTCGATTAAAAAATTTGAGAGAATGTTTAGAACGGTGTATACTATACGGTAATGCAAAAAAACGAATTTTTGAAAATTTCACACTGAGACGATCCCTTAATTATCGGCATCTTCTTTGCTTATCCTTCTTTAGGCCCATATACGTCACTGGTATGTCTCTCTTCAGACGATAGTCCAGCTATGGAAGAAAGAGATTGACATATAGTGTGAGAGAGGATGGTATATACGTATCGTAACATAGGCGCATTATACATGATTTTTAGTACATACCTGTTTATAATTATTCCTTAGCAGCTTTGAACGCAGTCTTCTGAACTTCGTGCCGTAATAATGCATAATTAGATTTTTACTATTTACGGCCTCGTTCATTTGTTGAAACAGCTCGTCCGCTTCTTCGAAAACCCTGACGAATCCCGTTGGTAGATAGCACGTAAAGTCAACATCTATGCCCACGACAATTCGCGCGCCCCATGTCGTTTGTATCATTTTTATGCCAGTAATATAATAGTAGTCTGTTTGGAACTCCAACTCGGACAATCTTTTGACGGGAAGAAGTGCCTCCATTCGTGTGAAATCCATTGTTCAACTTTAGTTTTCTCAGTTTTATTGTTAAAGCACCTAATTCCGATATCGCGTGGATTTTTGCTTTAATCGTTGCAATATCTCGCAACAAAGCGGCTAAGCGTACTTTTAATCGGCGATGCTTATTTCTTTGAAGACTTGAGGACAATGTCTGTTTGTCAAGGGGCGCAGATACATCAGACCCCCTACCAAGCAGACCCACCCCTGTATACCGAGAGTAGCAGTCTGAATTTGATTGGTGCAACATTTGCTTATTTTCCAAAAACAATAAGACGTCTTCAGATACATCAGACCCCTACCAAGCAGACCCATACCCCTACTCTGTATACCGAGAGAAGCAGTATAAATTTAATTGGTACAACATTTGCCTATTTTGCAAAAACAGTCAGCCATCTTGGTGGTGGTAGAGGCGGTGGTGGTGGTGGTCGTATTAGTTTACCATATCACCAGGTATCGTTTGGATTTATAAAATCTGTGATACGTGAGGGTCGAGCGCGCGATGGCGCGTGTCTTTGCGTGAATGACCCCTCAAGGAGTTCTGAGAATTCAATAGCTCATCACTAAAATATGTGTATCATAATCATTGTCGTATGAGGTTTAAGAATGTCGAGACGGAGAACACACACATTTTTAAAAAATTTACTTTATTTTTTAATCGATAATTATGGTACAATTAGCGGGTGCGAGACCAGCAGCGTTGTACACAAGGAAGAGTTCTAACACTAAATGCATTGAGATTATTATAAGGATAACTTCCCCCACAGTGGCTCTCTTGTTGAGCATATTATTGAAGGGTTTAGATTTGTTACACTTACTCATATACTCGTTGTATTAGTCATACACAATTGTATCGTTTTGCGTTAAATCGATGGAAAACGCACTCCTAAATATATTAATGCCAAGGCCTGTCGACCAGAAGTGCAGAAACATAACATTATAATGTCCGCAAGTCTGTGATTCAGGACCCTGAAGCTGTACAGCGTTGTAGCTAAAGAATTTACAGTTCTGTCGGATACGCTGGAGATGCTGTGGGATGATTGGAGGCAGGCCGTAGCTGTCGAAGTACCATCCGTGTCCATCTCGATCGACGTAGAGCCCCTGATTGCTTGTGGCCATCGGTATTGGCGACAATCACCGCTGGTTTCGCCCACACCTTGGGGATGCGATCTGCCGGGTATACGCCAACAGTACGACTCTTTATACCGCGTAGGGTTTGCAAAAGCTTCTGGGTGTTCATAATAGAGAACGCGCGTTCGTTATGAGAAAGCCACTTTTTGATTCTCACAGCGTTGTTGACGGCGCACGCGAACTAGCAGTTTTCACGCAGTAAACCATGATATATACAACGCGTGCTGCTCTCAGGAAGACTACGGAACGGCGAATCATCGTCTTCTTCTTCTAAGCTTATAACAAAACAATCCGTTAGCTGCGTCAAATATGCCGCTTTATCCGCTCCTCTTGTAAACAGACGATTAGACTGTACTGCAATTTTCTTCAATGCAGCCTCGGCGGTGCGTAAATTCGTTTCGCCCTCAGACTTTATACCATGCACTCTATACCATGATGATTGGCTTATAACCAGGTGGTTTACCGTTTTACACTAGGCAATAGGACGTTATAGCGTAAAAAAGCACAATGACGATGTTCATGATGCTTTTTAATCGTCGTAAGACGGCGGTTTTTTAATGCAGACTTACGACAAATATTGCACGCTCTGTGAATATATGACACTCCATCCTCTATAAACCTCGCGATGTAGCCGCTAAAATCGATAATGACTTGTCTGGAAGAGTCGATGTCCAACACATTATCATATTCAGCATACACAATGCAAGTAATCGTTGACGTTAGGGCTCCTGTAAAACGTACTTCTATGCCTCACAAGATTGCAATGAGTGCTACTATTGGCCGAGAGATCGAGCCTAAGATCAAATGCAAGGAGACAATGACCCGCAGGGTAATTTTAACCCGTAATACAATTGCCCTTGTTGAAAAGTAGATACCCGTACCGGAGAATACGGTATGCATCCACGTACATTTCAGCATCTGTGAAGTCTAGCTGTAACGGTTTTGACGGTATTTGCAAACCATCGGCGTATAAAGGAAAATAATTTATATTGTAATTGTGAAAATTAAACAGATTCACTTTACGGTTACCGTTAAAAGCTTAATTATTGACAAAACCGACGATTATACGTTTAGGCAGCTGGCCAAGTACGACATTATCAAGAGTATCACCGTGTATTCTGGCATGCAGCGATATCGCTTTAACTTCGACTCGTGTCAAAGGATATTTCACTGTAGATTTAGACATAGCTCCTGCATGGGATATAAGTATACCGAGCACTACCTTAACACGCCGTACAAGTAGCGATGCCTCAGTAATGCGTATGGTACAATCTATCGAACAACTCATGAGACAAAAAGCGTTATTGATCCGTACGCCTCTCTTGATTGAAGATATCGCAATGCAAATGACCAAGGAGATCGATCGTTCCATCCTTACCTAATACGATCCGCCTGCTAGCAAGCCCACTATTATTGTCTTCTGTATCATCCATTTTACGAGGCGAATCATTATACCACAGAATACTCGTGAGATGCGACGACTTAGCACCAGGTGATTCAAAAGCGTGTCAGTGTATGCCCTATACGCATAAACATTGTTTGGAGGTGATACAAGTTTCTGATTTAAAAATACATCGATCTGATTGAACATTGAGTGTAATAGATTATTGACAGGTCCTATTTTAGGAGCCGCAGCATCCGCTTTGTCCGGGATCTCTATCTTAACGCGCATGCTCAGCATAGTGCGTGTAAGATCAATGTACTCATCACCCTGGCCCGGCATGATAAATTGTATCGGTGAATCATCCGTCAATGATGAGATTGGCTTGTAACACACTGTATGCGTTCCCTTGATTGTTGACTGGGTCGGTAGTAGTGTAAATAGCTCAAGTTCCGACTTAAGGCACTCGCACTAGTTATCGTGACTAGGCGCGTTCTGAATGCTTCTCGCGGAGAAATACCGGAATCCATGATATGCGCAGCGACGTTGATACTCGCACGAACCGCTTTTTCACCAACAGCCCGTGCGCCTTGTTTCAAGAGAGGTAGTATTCATCAGAAGAGACCTCCGAGGAAACTACCAATACCGAGACCCCTTTGATTCGGTAATCCTATATACACAGGACTGATACCGTCATAGCCGGTTCAATCACCACCTGTTTGCACATCAAAGTATTCGTCATAGCAAGCCATTTTAGATCTGTTCAGGTTAATCTGTATGTTTGAACTGTTACGTCACTGTCAACGTCCCGTACTCGAATGGTAACGGCTTGCCAAATTCATTCCTTATATCAATCGTCATTGTTTGAAAATTAGTACATAATAGGGGAATATGGCGTGGTGGTGAGAAGCTTCTTATCTTCGCCGATCCATAATTACGATTATCAGCGGCAACGATTGGTACGACGCGTAGCAGCGGTGTATGTACATCGCCAGTGATATAGGATTCGCAGATATCCGTGTAAACGTACATCATATTTGGGGTCCCATAGGTTAGGTTGGCAAGTCTCTGAGCGGTGTACTCGCTCTGTACTACCACATCCTTACTCTCGGTGAATCCTAAAATCTTATTCAACACGTCGGAGAAGTAGAATGTCTGTTCCATGTTCTTACACGATTCACAGATACGCGTGACCGCCACACATCCGTTGCCACAGTGCTTAAATTTCAGATAACCGACAACGCACGATGTTTCGTTAATAGCCCCCAGTAATGTGTCTATGCTGAGGTATTCACCCAGCGGTACGCAGACACGCTCTTCCTTAAAGTCGGTGCTTGCCATTCTACCGGGAACTACTGTGTTCGTTATGACATTCATAAAGTTCCGCTCACCCTCGGGGGGTAAATTCGAAATTGTCATGGCTATGTGTATTTTAGCTAAAGAAAATGCCCAGCTGCCGTGAAGAGATGGGGTAAATCAGTGGTATGCATTGATGTTACATTATCATAAAATATACCTTCGATATTCTCGCCGTGGAGATCACGTACGATGTATATCACGGGACAAATACTGTGCGATACACGCAGGATCTTAAATAACTGGCTGCTCCACCCACCCTCATAACCTTTTACGAAGACTGCCTTCCCACTACTGATGCGCACGATGTCGCCCAAACTGTATTTGGGAGAGCAATAGTGGGTGCTTTTATACCTCTGTATCATGTTATTACGAGCTCTAGCCGCTGTAGCGCGTGTCACCGAGACAGGAACCATTTTTATACCAAACTGCGTAGAGTGTTTGTATGCCGAGACGATGTTCTGCAGAACGTCAAGATAACGTGTTTTCTGGAATACGTAGAATATCGCCACATTCTTTCTTTGAGTGTTCTATTGAATCTCTCAACAATAGCCGATTTTATATCGGGGTTTCTCGCAACACGGAACTATATATTCTTTTTTTTAAGAGAGCCTCGAATGCAACACCGGTGAATTCTTTACCCTTGTCCGTCTGTGGGTAAACGGGTGATCGATCTTTACTATTTTTTTCAATAAAAATGAGATCACACGCATTAGCTACAGATGCAGCAGACTTGTCACGTAAAGGCTGAACCCATGCAAATTTACTAAGAACGTCTATAACGACTAAGAGATAAACATAACCATGACTATAATCTTTAATGGACCGAAGATTTACGAGATCAGCCTCCCAAAAATCATCAATGTTTCGGACATTATAAAAACGACGTGGATAATGACGTTACATGGGTCGGTGTTTTGTATAAGTATCCTGTGCTTCAAGCCAGTGTAGCATCTTTACAAGGGATTTTTTTTCTGACGCGCCAATCGTAACATTTTGATAGCACCTGAAAACGATGCTTCACGGGCAGGGTTAAAGTACACATTTTCTGAGATTTTCATGATTATAATTTGACGTTAGCCCAGTTACGCGTCTTTTCTTATTATGATAGTCGCCGCCTCTCTGCTTGCCTTCCTGTGTCTGTCGTGCCGGTGACCTGTTCTCGGGACCGCTCAAAAACTAGTATGCGATTGACGCTGTGGCGTCTTAGCTGTAGTCTCTACCCACAACTTCTCGTTACCGATAAACTCCTGAGGTGTCTTAATCGTTTGCAGAACGTTCGCAAAGGCACTGCGTCCAGCCGGATTAGATTTTTTTCTAGTCATAGCATCGCTCACGAGATTAACAATATTTGAATGCTTTATTGGTTTCCCGCTGACTCACACGACTCCGCCAGAGTCCCAAGAAAAATTAGATCGTGGCACACCACGCAAACGGCGAAGCAATAGTTTCGCTTTCACGCGAAATTTAGCTGGTACACTCTCAATTATGACAGTATCGTTCATGCCGTCACCGGTTTCTACTTCTTCTTTTTTTTATCATAATCAGATTCTACATAGTGTTTATTCTTCATAAGCATGAAGTGGAGATAACGTTGTAGTACAGCCAAGTACGCCGACCATCTTGCGCTCTCATCCTTGTATGCGTTGGAATGCAAAATTTCATTCATCTCCGTATCTAATTGAGCCAGCGTAGCGTCACTCCCGACTTTGTGTGTTCAGCTGCGCTAGATGTTCCTCCCGCACGAGTACCATTTTTATTGCGTGCTCCGTTATCCTCGGCCACCGATCAAACTCGATAGAACACTAACTATGTAGTATCCGTGCTAATAAGAGAGGTAGAAATCCACCGCTTTGAACAACAAATCATTGTTTACTCTTCCAACAGCCTTTTTTGAGGCTAAACATCGAAGAACCAGTGCGTACAGACGTAATTTTTTTCTCTGGTCGGTCTTCAATGGTACATTACCGCAAAGAACGTTCAGTGTATACTCACCAATACAGCGGATGATGATAAGATCTGCTTTACGTAAAACAGCCTCGCGGTGCTCCTTATTGAGATGTTGAACAGCACGCAATATCGCAACGTATTTTTTTTTTGCAGAGCGGTGAACCTATTATGAACGAGCATATCGAACTGTAATTGATTACAGAGGTGTTTGCATAATTAAGCGTTATACCTTTAACTTTGCAAACCTCGTTTTCTACACCACCAGCGGGGCGAACTATGAAAGAATAAAATTTGGGGCCGCCCGAAACGAAAGCTTTAATATAGATACCAGCTCATCCGTTAGATCCCCCAGAAGCCGGCCCGCAGGCGGCTCGTACGCTTTAGGGTAGTTTTTCGTCGTGTAAATAACGGAATCTGTATCGCAGTATAAGGCACATTCGCCCAACAGCTCGAGATTGGTGTAAAGTTTCGAGCGGGCCTGAGCTGTTGTATATGCATCGATTACACCGTTTGCCACATTGGATGGTCCTACAGCGTCTTCGGTTTTTGTGTAATTAACATACAATACTTTGTTATTAACTGGCAGTATATCCCTGATATCATGCTCAGGGCTGTTCTGTAGCTCCATAAGTTGTTTACGTGTCGATACTATTTCAGTTTCGGGTAGATTTTCGAGCTGACCAAATTTACCCCGAGACGAGTTAAGACACATACCCGGGTTTTTTGCTATAGTACTACGATACAGCTCAAATCCTTCGGTAGTCTTGAAAGAAGCTACCTAATTGTCTTGCGCTGCCTCGTCTTCTACATAGTTCTCGGGCCAGCCGCTGGCCTCTTGTTTGGTTTTAAGAAACGTGTTGATGTATTCGGCAAAAAGACCCCCCTCCTGTGTATCACGGTTGTACTGTGTTATCTTATACTGCCAGATTTCGCTTACGTTTAATACTTTATACTCATACATGATGACTTTTCGCAGTTCATCCACTACCCAGGTACCTGTCAATGACCTCTCCGCAGGGTCTTCATGGGGTCACGCATCTTGATTAATTGTTTCGCAGCATCTACAACACAGTCCGAATAATAAACGATGATGCATACGCAACGGTAGCACGAGATGGTAAATATTTCGCGGGGTAGCACCGTGCATTTAACAAGACCCTCGACGCGCGAAAGATCTGAGTTTTCGGGTTCTGTTAATTCTGTACAGTCGTCACCGACATATAACGTACGGTGCCCTATGGAATATTTACCGTATTTGCAGACATATGGGTACAATGAGCAGATATCGACGTATCGTATCTGCCCCCTATCTTTTACATCGTACAACATGACCATGTTTTCTGTGCGACCACCGAAAAATGCATCTCGTAGATCGAAAGGGGTCTAATTTGACTAGAGCATGATCACGCACAAAATTATTCTTTTCTATATCTGCCTTTAGTATGCGGTCATACGCGCACTCCCAAATTTCTATTAACGTACAACCGTTTGAGCGGATTCTGTACGATATGGCGTTTGTTCACTCGAGACGCTCCTCCATTCTCGTGCCGTCATTCTGTTTACGAACTTTCTATTTACAGCGTATTAACAGCGAAACAAGTTGTTCACCCATGCCAATTACAACCGTGAAATTGTAATACATGAGTTGTGTTGGCAGTTTCATAGTAACCGTCTACCATTCAATTTTGGGGTAATTGAAATTCGCGCGTGCGTCCTGCATGAATGATATGGTAACCTACAGAGGGCTGCATCCACACGAGCCGCGGGACCGCTTTTTTTGATCGGTTAGTTTTTTCGAAAAATGTGAACACACGCCGACGCTATTGTTGCATTTTCTTGCTGTATTTGCTAAATGGGCAGTGGCGTCCACTGTTCATTAACATCTTCCGGAAAACGCGCAAGCCTGTCTTAATATTATGACATCGTTCTTGCAGTAGCTCGTAATTTCTTTTGAAAAATCCAACACGTAATATGCATTCTTTAGATCATTATACCATGCAGAAAAACGTTCGCGTTATTCCACGCGCATCATGCCATGAGAATAGTAGTCTATAGAGGGTAGCAGTCCGATATAACTTTCATGATCAAGTCTGTTAAATAAATGGCGAAAAGATCCTTTAGCAAGAGCGTTCCTCAGACCGAAAGCTTTTGGCAATGCGCTCAGAGGCATATGGAAGTAATGCAAACTATTGAGAAATATAAGTTTTCCAATACGCATTGTAATAATTTTGGTACGATTCATTATTAAATAGGCTAGCTGCGTGTTTTCCCTTCAATTAAATAGCGTAGGATGAACGGCGCGTCGAAGTCGCCCGCATTACGGGCTATTAAAAATGTCTTTGAGAAACCCGGGACCATTTTCACGCCTAGCTCAATAAGTTGACACAGGGGGTTCATCCTAAATATGAATTCGTGAATACCGCAATACTCGCTAGGCTCGTCTATGGATTCATTGTCGCATCACCGCATGCAGACACGTTGGGCCACACAGAGATTCGGTTCGTGAATACGTACGGAAGGATCGCCTTTTACAGGTATACATTGCTGTGTTTCAAAATTATAAAAAATAAATATGTTCTCTTTTGACGTATTAACAACGCGAACAGGCATTATGAAACACAGATGATTATAAGGCTGACGAGATTTACATGTTTTGCAATAGCCGTAGGGCTTTTCCGTTTGGCCGCTTTGTAGGGCAAAAGCCCTACGGCTAGTGTAAAACATGTCAATCAACAGTCTATGGCGGATTGCAGCAACTCTATGATTTTGTAGACATCTCTCCCCAAAGAAATCATGATTACAGCTGTCACATCTGATTTTACCGATCGAGACTACCTCGCATGGTGGTGTTTTAAGACAGCGGGGGCATTTCTTTTTTAAACATCGATGGTTATAACTATAGGTGTTAATACAATATAATTACGGCAATGTAATACATATGTATTACATAGACGTAATACAAAATATATAATGTACGTTGAATCGAGCCAGCGATAGCCATAACCACCTGTATACCGCCTCGCGTTGATAGCCAAATAATCTTGATACAGAGCAATTTCACGCATTGTACAGCCAGCGCGTGGTACGTTGATACCGGCATTTCTCGTAAGTTCAAGCGTTGCTTCTTTTTGAGCCGGTACATTAATTTGTCTAATAAGCTGCGACCTGGTGTGCAGATCCCCCGTACGTATTTTACCCCTCTCGGCGTATGCCAGCGCTACTCCTAGCGGGGGTGGTAAGCACATATTGTCAGTGTTTCGAATCGTTAAAATAGATTTCTTTGCGACCCGCCTCGTGTGTTAAGTCTTTTCGCCCGCGGCCCTCTACACCTTTAACAATACACGTTTTGATATTAAACGACTCGTCAATATTCACAGACTCTATGCTTTGAGCAACACTTGTTATTAGCAGCCATATATCCTCGAAGGTATAGTCGCGAACTGGTCGAAATGAAAATCAAACAGGACCGTGTGCTAAGCTATTCGAGGTGACCGAGATTCCTGCATAATCACAACCCTCACAGTATCTCGTGAGATGTGTTAAAAGGTCGCGGACTGCTCCTTCGAACCACGCTGTTACACCCACTTCGGGGGGTGGCTGACGGATACGTATCGTGGTCTCACGGCCACGTAGTTTAATGCGCTTAAAATAACGGTCTGTATCGTGTATGATAACGATCCTATCTCTACGTGGTTGCACATCTCCAAACACATCGGTTCTCGGTGTCTTACGCTTTCTTCCCGCGCCCGTTTTTATATCGGTAATAATAGAAGTGTGTAAGAGGCTTGAAGTTATACATCTAGAAATATATATTGTAGTTTTAATGTACCTTGTGTTAATTCTAGTACGGTAATAATGGGCGTCTGAAGAATATCCTGTGACCGGTAAAACGACTATCAGTAAGCGCCACACGGCGTGTCTTATACATATTTACCTGATTCGGTATTATCCAGGAGATGTTGAAACCAGTCACCATCATCAGCTCTTTGGATTGGCCACGCATCAATACCGTTTCACAAATCGCGCTCTTTGTCGTATTCGCATAGTAGATTTTCGTGCCGGTGGAAAATCCATTTCTCTTCTTCTTCTTGTGCTGATCTGTAGGCGTTATTGCGGCTATCGAAATAACAGATGTCGTCCTCCTCGTCACTGCTATCGGTGTCATTTCCTTCAATAATCCCGCAGGCCTCAGGTCTTCGACATAGACTTGAAGGGTCCTCAACCGGTTCTCTTTGTTCCGCAGGGTATGATGCTTCATCCCGGCTATCGGTATCGGATGCTTAAATTATTGCACTGCTTTTCGGTCTTTGGCATAGACCTGATGGACCAGCGAGCAATTCTCTTTCTACCGCCTTGTTTTTAAAAAATAATATTTATAAATTTGAGAAAAATAAAAATAAGTTTTAAATTGGGCATTTAGACGAGTACAAAATTTAAATACTTACGATTGACGATGTTTTCTCTTGATGCTCTACTGTGAGGGCAGCTTCTGTAAGAGCTGCCCTCATCGCTCGACGCATCCAAAAATTGCTGATAACCTATTACGCCGCTTTCTCATTATACAAATATCGCTATTTTTTAAGGCATCTTTCTACTTTGTAATTTCGAAAAACATGTTTTTTTTAATTGTATATTTCGAAAGTATGCACCTTTAATAAGGATACCCTGTAAAATTGTTAAAGGTGATGAATATTTAATTCTAATTATTGTTTTTATAGCAGACGTATTGCTTAATAAATGACAAAACAATTTATTTTATAGCTTGTATTTTTCATACAAATTCTTAAAATTGGCTATTTTTCGGGCCGCCAAAGTAGAAAGATATGTTAAGCACTTGTAAAAGAGTACTTACTCCTGATTTCATCGGCAATGCCACGGACGCTCTGAGATTCTTGAAGCCCTCTTCTCTGTAGTTTTTCATACACACATGTTAACACACCCCTGCAAGGGTATACTGCACACAGCCCTGCAGTATACCCTTATTGTAGGCCATCACTGTATTGTGTAGGGATGCCCTCCATATAAGGTATTTCAAACGATTGACGAGTCTATCGCCCGATAAATGTCTTAACTCGTCACACCACTGCACGTCGCAGTGACGGCGTATCTGTACACTATTAATTTTACAAAATGCAAAAAAGCGCGAATACATTTGCGAAAAGCACGGTCTGCTATCATCACACGATAAAATATAATGCTCTGTTACGCTGCTCGATTGAGACTATAACTTCTGTATCAAAAGAGGAGTATTCAAGATGGGCTCATACTCATATTTGATTTCTATGCATTTTTGGTCAAATCAGCGAGTCAAACGTCTTGTGTAAAACGTGCAGGGATATCGGTTCCACCAGGCGCTAACCACCGCGCTACACCATAAATAGGTGTACGAGTTTATTCATAATTTAATTCATTATTTAAATGTATCTGTACAGCTACTTGTTTTAATACTTCTGGGTGTCTATAAATATGTATAGATGACCCTGTCTTAATTTTGAAAAATTTGAAAAGTGTATATCAAGTATTTGAACATTGCATTCATAGGAAATTACTTCTTAGAAAAATCATAAACGGTATATTTTTCCCGAGCGTCTAGTATTTCCGCGTAACAGAGGTTATTAAATAAATATTTATTTAATAATTATAAATAATATAAAAATATTATTTATCTAATATAAATAATAATTTATTTAATACATATTTAATATGTTAAATATACACTGTGACGAATTTCCGGCATCCTTTCGCCATCGTCGCTTTCGATCACCTCCCTCGTTTCTGCACCCGCAATGTTGCCGGCAGGGCGCCAATCGATTTTTATTTCGCCGGTATCGACAACCGGCACAACCTGGGGGTCGGGAGGTAATAGCCCGGCCCCTCTATCTCCACTGATCGGGATAAGGGCGGATCAGGCTAAGGAAAGCGGGAATGACACCTTAATTCACCGACCTCGAACTCACCGTCGTGGGCAGCGTCACTTCTTGTTTCCCCGGAAGTGACGATCCGGTTGATCTGGGTGCATCGCGAGGTCAGCGCAACCGGAAACGCTCGGCCGTTCAGGTTGCGAAGTATGGCAGAGAGGGTCGGGGTAAGTCACCCCGGGATGGCCAAAATATCGTTATTTCTCCGCGATGCAAAGCCTCAATTCGGAGAACGAGAGCCTGAATTTTCTAGGCACCGCCCACCTCGAAGCGCCACCGAAAAGTCACCGTCGGAAACCCCTGAGACCGAACGCGCGTTCACCAACTCAAACTCATGAGATCCCAAACTCCACCGCTCAAAATCAATAAATTAATAATTATTTTGCGGGAACACACTGAAAATAAAATATCCGCAGGGAACCGGGTCTACACGGAACTCCCCATGGCGCCTACGCGAACTCGGGCCTCTCACTCTAGGGAGATCACCGAACAACACGGGAGCGCGCTCGTAGAGAGAGAGAGCGCAACTGACGCACAACGCGTAAGCGAGACGGAGACATCTCGCTCTCTCCACGATCCTTCGCGAGACACCTGGTCTTGAGCGCGACACCTGGTCTCGAGCTCGACACGATAACGACTGGTCATGAGCTAATCAAAATATTCGCACAATTAAATCAGAAAGCTTTCACCGAGAGCTACTGCCCTGTCACTCGGCGAAATTCTAATTCTCAAGATATCGCGATTACCGACGTTGCACGGGATCTCGCGAGTACCCCGAAAATCGTTTGTCCATGATCATCGCGCATAGGCGAGCACTTAGGTCGGCGGCGCGAGAGATTCCCACTCTCGCCCGTAATCTGAAAACCTCCGCTCCTCCTCATGCGCGATGCAGCTAACAGCGGGACGCCGGTATTGCAGCCAGACCTCTATTAATTCCTCGGGGGTACTCGCCAGCCGTTCTAACCTGACGGGTTACTCGTTACGGCGAGCACTATCCTCCACGTCAGGGTCGAACGCCGCGACCGCTCATAACTCCAAAACCTCTTCCAAAATCGACAACGATGTCACTAGCAATATCAAATTTCAAATGTCAATAGCAATAACAAAAATCCAAACGGGAGCGCATAACGTTACGCGGAGTGATTGAGAGGGGCAAACAACGAGAACGGCTTTGGGACGACGCCTTTTCCCTGCATCGAGGAAATCACGTCACAACACCCACAAATTAACCGTTTTTACGTGAAAGAACGATGTTTCACGTAATAAATTCATGTTCGATGTATAAAGAAAATAAAACGAAACAGCCTGTAGCATCCTCTCGATAAATAATATTTAAAAAATATTATTTATTTAAAAATAATATTTAAAAAATATTATTTATATTATTTTATTTAGCAGCTATAAATAATATTAAACTATAATTTATTTAATATAAATAATAAGTTATTTAATATTTATTTAATATATAAAGAAAATAAAAAAACAGCCTGTACCATGCTGACTGTCGTTCTAGAGAGCTGGCTATAGCTCTTTCTGTGTCATACACAAAGCTGTTTAAAGAGACAGAGAACGCATGGACTCTGCTTCGAAGCATAGGCGAGGTAGCGGAGGTAAGAGGGTGAGATATGCTGCAGGCCGTGCGTGCTGCTCTCTCTCTCTCTCTCTCTCTCTCTCTGAGAGAAGATATCGTGTCCGCGCTTTCATATCGTGTCCGCGCTAAACTGCTTCTTATTCGGAATCTAGTGGTGTGGTGCCGGATAAAAAGTGAAGGAAAGACTTCCTTGGCGTGCGGTGAGTGCGCTGCCGAGACTTTTTGTGCAGCCGAACGCCCTGCGGCTCGTTTTTCTCGTTTTTCGGCGTCGTGTGTTGCGCTAGGAAAGTGCAAATCATCGCCATACCTGGTATCGCGTGACACCTAGTTACCCGAAGGTGGCACCGAGGAACAGTGCGAAGTGGCGCGCCTTGACAGTACTCTCTTTGTCGCCAAGTCGTTTGCCGTAGATCTCTGCCGGGCGTCGATAATTACTATTTAATCCGCGGATCTGCCAGATGGCAGTATCGCGGCGCCTAGCACGCACGCGATATTAGCAGGCATCAACATTGTCCGATTTGCCTCCCACCACATCGGCACAGTGCCGGTGTACGGCGCCTATTGGGATTGTGACAGCGATTACTTACGTTATTTACACATATTTTATCTATTACCGTACCGCTTTATTTATTTTTGATTAACTCGCTTCTTACCTAGTATTGACTACTCTATCTGCATTATTTTACCCTTTTACGGCCTATTTTATCTATTCATATTTTATCTACCATCGAGCGTTTTATTGTTTTACTACTTAATCTATTCATTTGTGTATTCATTTTTTATCTAGTATTGACCGGCTTTTATCTATCGACCGCCTTTCATCTATCGACCACCTTATTTATCAACATTATCCACTCATATTTTATTTATTTTTTCTTATTTGCTATTTTTATATATTTTGATTTATTTATTTATTTATTCACATTTTACCTATTACCGCCTTTTATCTATTAACGTACCGCCTTATTTACTAGTGGCCGCCATATTTATTTATTTTACTTACGTGTACTTTTTATATATTTATTTACCTTTTACCTCTTCATACTTTTATGTGCTACCGACCGCGTATTGAGTGATTTACTACTTACTTTATTTATTTATTTATATTTTATCTATCTATTCATATTCACTTTATTTATTTATTCGTATCTATTTATTATCGATCACTTTATCGGCGTTATTTTGTCTATCTGTCCGCTCCTCTTTATTTTTATTTATATATTGTGTTCTATCTATTTATTTATTTTATTTATCTTATTGGGAAATTATGTGAGGGCTGTGCGCAGGGTACTGTACTCGCGCGTTAGCCGAGACGTGGCAACGGTAGTATCTGTGAGGGTCGGCATTTGCAAATTTTTACTTTTGGCTCGAGTGGTGCCACGGCGAGATGGCGGCTCGAGAGGCGGGCAGCTCCGGCCTTCCCTTTTTACCTGGGTGGCGGGACAGCGTCGACTCAGACTCGGAGGCGTATAGAGAAGCGTCGGACTCGCCGGTGTCGCCACTAACATCCGGGCTGTCGGAGGACGAAGTGCAAAGGCCAAGAAGTCGCATGGCGTCGCCGCCTGGCGCGATTTTCACGCACGATGTGCCCTATCGGCCGGAGGACCTGCCGGCGATCCTGAATTCGCTATCAGATTCTAAGGCGGTAATCACGGCAGTGCTTTTGTCAAATAGGGAGTCGATTGACAAGCGTAAACGAGTCGACGAGGCGTTGAACCACTACCACGATGCCTTCCACGCGATGGCGACGGCTTACGTGCAGGTATACACCAAACTGCAGACGATCTCGACGTGCGAGGCACTCTTCAAGGCCAACGCCAATACCGCGGGGCTAGGGAGTGCGGAGGCGGCGCGCAGTCAACCCGGATGCCCAACGTATGCGTCTGCTGCTGCTGGCCGGAGCGATAGGGTCCACCGGGCCCGCAGAGCCCCTCTTGCGATCCCGAAAACATCGAACCGGGTAATTATTGAGCCCAAAGCGTCTGAGGCGGCAAGGCTCAATAGTGTCGAAGCGACGAAGCGCGCGTTAACTGGATCTGTAAATCCTGCGGCGCTGGGGATCAAGATATCGCGCGTATCGTCGGTAAGGAATAATGGCATTCGGCTGCAGGCCAGCATGGGGGACTTGGCGAAGCTGAAGGAGCTTGGCACGCTTCGGGAGGCGGGACTGGTCGTGAAGGACGACATCCGGCTGAACCCGCGACTCATCCAGATGTTGAGGGATGTACCGGCCGACATGACGAAGGAGGCTATTTTGACAAATCTGACGGACATAAACCTGCCGGGCGTCCGGGCTGCGGACGTCAAGGCCGTTTATTTGTACCCGGCGCGCGGGCGGCGCTTTACTCATTGCGTCATCGAGACGACGGCGGCCATCCGTAAACGGCTTTTGGACATGCCCAAAGTGTCCTTGGGGTGGAATTCGACGAGGATTGCGGACCACATAAAGGTACTGCAATGCTTCAGATGCCTCAATTTCGGCCATATGGCGGGCGATTGCGCCAAGGAGGTGCATTGCGGAAAATGTGCGGGGGGACATGAGACGAAGGACTTCCCGGCTGCCGATGCGCCTCCCGCGTGCCACAACTGCGCTGCGGCACAGCTCGCGGACCGGGTGCATTCGGCTCTGGATGAGGTGCGGTGTCCTATACTTCGACGGAGGATCGAGGCCAAAGCGAAACTCATCAACTATGGCTAGTTCTCGTGACTCCCGCCCGAAACTGCGTCTCTCTATGTGCCATGTTAACTGTCAATCGCTGCTGCCGCACATTGATGAGTTCCGCTTGCACTTCACTTCTGCGTCGTATCACGTCATCTGCGTCATGGAGACGTGGCTCAAACCGGAGATCCTCGACGGCATGATTGCGCTGCCGGACTACTATCTGTTACGATGGGATCGGATCGGGAAACAGGGTGGGGGCGTGGGTCTTTACGTGCATCACAGTCTGCGAGCGTCGGTGATCTCCACGTCTCCAGAATTATGGTGCCATATGCCTGAACATATGATTGTCGAGGTAACTGCCGCAAATACGTCGAAGATCCTCGTCGCAGTAGTCTACCGACCGCCGAAAGTTGGCAACCTAACCGTATTTGAGGACCGCTTTACGGAAATTCTCCCGGATTATCGGCACGCGGTCATCTTCGGGGATTTCAATGCAGACATGGACGCTACCACCTTCGATACAGTCCATCTGCGAGCTTTTATTTTGTCAAACGGACTGCATCTAGCACCCCACCGATCGACGCACCATACCGCAACCTCAAGTACGCGGCTGGATCTCTGCATCGTAGACTGCAAGACGAAAATCTGCGATGTTGGCCAGTACCCGGTGCCGTTCCTCTCCGCGCATGGCTTAATTCATATTACGTACGACGTTCTTGTGCCCAGGAGAGTACCTGCGTCCTTCACTTGTCGAAGCCTAAATAACGTAAATGAGGTGGCGCTTTGCAGCGACCTGGCGGCCGTATATTGGGACCGATTCTATGAAACGGAATCCGTGGACGATAAGGCAGACTACCTCGGCGCTGCTATCCTGGGCGAGTTCGACAAACGTGCTCCGGTCAAGCGGGTCGTCATTAAGCGGCTACCAGCGGCGTGGATAACAGCGGAGTTGCGTGAACTGATTCGGCGTAGGGATCGGCTTCGACAGGCTTGCGATAAGCGGAAAATTTGGCCGCAGCACCTACGCGAGAGGTT
This sequence comes from Netelia virgata, assembly GCA_951802705.1. NCBI lineage: Eukaryota > Metazoa > Arthropoda > Insecta > Hymenoptera > Ichneumonidae > Netelia > Netelia virgata. Next base: position 14,816,675 of record OX637866.1, read on the forward strand.
CGTTGTTCTCCGAAACCTAGTTAAGGAGGCGTTATCGTCGGCGCGTGATAACTATTACCGGACATGCTTTGAAGCTGAAACGAACAACGCATCGAAAACCTGGACAAGACTACGTGAGCTGGGCCTTGTACCAACGACGAAGTCACAACTTGCGCCTGCATTTTCCCTGGAGGAGCTGAATCTCCAGTTTCTGTCAGTAGGAAGTGCATCCACGCCGCTGGAGCCTGGACTGACTCCCACTCTGGACAGCGAGGCGGCCTTCTCTTTTAGACCTGTAACACGCACTGCACTCCACTCGGCGTTGCGTAGGGCATCGTCAATCGTGGCAGGTTGTGACGGCATATCGCTCAGGATGCTTCGGCTCGCGCTGCCGGCCGTGGAGGAAAATATCCTAGACCTTTTCAACTTCTCGTTGGACAACTCGTCATATCCAGCGGTATGGAAGAAAGCCTACGTCTGCCCGATACCCAAGGTCAAGACACCTCGCTCCGTTTCCGACTTTCGGCCCATCTCGCTGCTGTGTGTGTTGTCGAAGGTGCTTGAGCGTGTTGTTGCAAAACAAGTCTCCATGTACATGGATGCATGTAGCCTACGAGACCCCTACCAGTCTGCTTTCCGTGCCCACCACAGCACGCAGTCGGCACTGCTCCGCGTTATTGACGATGCCCGGCTAGCGATCGATAAGCGAATGATAAAGATCGTTGTCCTGTTTGACCTCTCGAAGGCGTTCGATTGCGTTCGACACGACCTACTGCTTAATAGGCTTGTTGCGTTGAATTTCTCCGACCGTGCAGTGAGGTGGTTTTCCGCATACCTCATAGGGCGCACCCAGGCAGTCTGCGACCAGGAGGGGAAACAGTCCTCGTGGAAGCCGCTGCGGTCAGGTGTTCCGCAGGGGTCCGTGCTTGGCCCTCTGTTGTTCTCCATCTTCATCAGCGACTTTTCCGGAGTGCTGTCTCATTGCAACTATAGCTTCTACGCGGACGACTTGCAAATATATCTGTCGGGCCGTCCCTCTGAAGTCGGTGACTGCATCGCCAAAATAAATAGCGATATTCAAGCGATATGCGCATGGGTGGATGCGTGTGGGCTGCGCCTTAATTGCTCTAAGACCACGGCTATTGCGATTGGAACAGCGCGCTACCTAAATACGCTGTGTGCGGCCACACTTCCGCAAATTCGGGTTCGGGAAGCCATCGTCCCGCTATCCACATCCGTCTCCTGGCTAGGAATCACGGTGACGAGCACCCTGAGTTGGCGGGAGCAGGTCACGCGAGCCACGCGTAGGGCGAATGAAACTGTTCACCGGCTGAAGACGTGTCGCAGGCGATTGCCACGTGACGTCAGAATCACGTTGGTTAGGTCACTGTTGCTGCCGCAGCTAGACTACTGCTGTCTTCTTTACACGGATATCTCTATCGAGCTGGACCTAAGGGTGCAACGGGCACTAAACCGTGGAGTGCGATTCATCTTCGATGTGCGCAGGGATGCGCTTATCACACCTTATTTCCAGCGGTTGGGGTGGCTCAAGATCGCGGATCGGAGGGAGTATTTGCTGGGGTCGTTCGTGTTCGGCTGCCGAATGCGTGGCGAGCCCAGCTACTTGCTCCAGCGCATAACGCAACCTGTTCCAATGGGGAACCATGACACGCGGCGGCAGCACTCGACGTCGGATTGCCTTGTTCCGGCTTTTCGCACGGAGAAATACAGAGGCTCTTTCGCGGTGACGGCAAGCATCCTCTGGAACGCGCTGCCTGATACCCTAAGGCGTCAAGTATCGATAGGTGGTTTCAAGGGAGCCTTTCGAGCTCTGCTACTGGCGCGAGGCACGCAGCAGTGACTGAGTGGGTCGGGCTCGACCTCTTCAAGTCCTTATTTATTATTACTTTCTCTCGTATTATTATTATTATTATTATTATTAATTATTACTAGTATTAGAGTACTTTTTATTGTTATTATTAATTACTACTAGTATTATCTTACTACATACTACTATACCTACTATTTACTCTTATTATTTATTCTGTATTCTTTATCTTAGCTATTACGGCTCAGCTTTTTCTGTCTTGGATGTACACTTACTGGCACGGTGCTCTTAGGGGACGCAGTCTCAGGGCACGAAATAAACGTATCTCTCTCTCTCTCTCTCTCTCTCTTACGTGGGCTCTATAACTCTACAGCCGACCGCATGCCCTATTAACGGCTCTTTGTGCGGCTGCTGGTAGCGCGCTCAACCTCTCTCCCTCTCTCTCTGTCTCTTCTCTCTCTCTCTCTCTCTCTCTCTCTCTCTCTCTTGAACGAGGCTCGCTATGTACAGTCCGAGGTGTGCTCTCTCTTGCACCTACCATGTTCCTATAGTTCTTTCTCTCTCCTTCTTTCACGTCAATTCAAACAAATTACTATTGTATATGCAGATGCTGTTGCTCACTATTGTGTACGTTGTAGAATCGATGTACTTGAGAATTGACAATTAGTAAATTAGGAGAAACATCGTTACACACAAGCGTTATTCCTTTTACACATAACTGTGTAACCATGTTTGTAATTATAAAATAAAATTATTAAATAAGAATAGAATATATTTTCCGGATCTCTCTCCAGCAATGATTCAAATAAACGTTTCACAAAAGCATTGTACTACCGTATTAGTTCCAATTAAAAAGAAACGATATACGATACACGCTCGCTTTATCGCTAAAGTAATACAAAAAAACGCGATACGTGCGAACGATTTTTTCTCGCTTGTCAATATCTAAACTGTGTTTTGCTATTCAATATACGTACGTACGTGACGGTACGTATATGAGGCTTCGTCGCCGACACGCGCCGTCCCTCTTTATGCCCCGCGTACCTCTTTCCCGCGCACCCACGATTGGTCAAACTCTCGGTGGACTCGGTGGCCGCGAAGTGGGAGAATAGGAGTGCGGGGTCATTTTTAAGTAATATTGATAATAAGTAAAAATTATTATTGGCGAGGGATCGCGGGGAGGGAGAGAGAGAGAAAGAGAGAAAGGGAGACAGGAGAAAAAACAGAAGTGCGAAATGTATTGTGACTCGATTTTTTCCCGACGTAGGGAAAAGTCGCCGTCCCAAGGCCGCTCGCGTCGTTTGCCCTCGCTCTGTCACCCGTTAGACATAGGCGCTCCCGTAGCTATGTAGCTGATGATGATACGACCGTTAGTTGGAGCTTAGAGGAGAAATGAGGAGGATAAAAGGTAGTGGCGCTCGACCCTGACGTGGAGGATAGTGCTCACCGTATCGAGCTACCCGTCAGGGAAAAGTGGCCAGCGAGTACGCGCGAGAAATTGATGCAGGTCCGGCTGCAATACCGGCGCCCCGCCGTGTGGTGCATCGCATGTGAGGACGAGCGGAGTTTTAAGATTACGGGCGAGGGCGGGAATCCCTCGTGCCGCCGACGTAGGTGCTCTCCTATACGCGATGACCAAGGGGAAACGATTCTCGGCGTACTCGCGAGATCCCGTGCAACGTCGATAATCGCGATATCTTGGCAGGTAAGTGTTTCGCTGAGCGAGAGGGCAGTAGCTCTCGGTGTCCGATTCCAGATTTGAGAAAATGAGGATTTGATTGGCTGTAAGACAGTCATTATCGTGTCGCTCAACGACGTTCCACCAGTTGCAAAACTAAGCGAAACTCGCCAGGGATTGGAATCTCATATTCCCTTCCAACTTCTTTCGATGAGAGGACCAAGTTCTTTCTATGATCCCTGACTTCCTTGTCAAGGAGGCTCGCGCATATTGCCAGCTGTACTCCTCAAACTGGCGCTCGTGGACTGAGTTGTTCGCGAGCTTTAAGGCCTTCTACGACCCAAATCGAGACGATAGCACAATATGGGCCAGGATCGCCGAGCGGAAACAATATCCGAACGAACCAGCTCGAGACTTTATAGTGTGGTGCGACAGACAATTCCACCTACTTCGGGATAGACCAATCCACGACGTAAGGCTAGGCTGGATAATACGACACTTTCGCGTACAACTCTTTAAAGAGTTGCGATATCGAGAGTTTCACTCTGTAGACGAGCTGGCCCAAGCCGCCGGGGCTGAGGAACGGGACCTGGACCTCATGAATCCTAAGATCACTGAGATACCTCCCAGAACTAGCCGCTACTCAGCCAAACCTAACGGGAGGAGACAACTACGCCGAGTTAAAACCGACGAAATCTCTAGTGGGTCAGGAAGCGAAGCCTCGGACCACTCCACAGCAAGACATGATGCGCCAGATACCAGTGAACGGCTCACAACCGAACCGACAGCCACAGATACGGGGAAACTCGAAGCAATCCGAGAACTAGTGTGCTAGAACTGTCTGGAACGTGGACGCGGAGCCAAGTCCTGCGAAAAGGAAACAGTCAATCATTGCTATCGTTGTCTGAAGCGGGAGATCATCAACGCCACCTGTCCATGCCCTCGTGGTACAACCAAGAATTCAAGAAACGAATAGAGCTCAACTATCACGTAGCCAACAAGCCGATGTACAAACCGACTGCAATAAGAAAGGAGGAAAAGACCGAGACAAGATTCACCCTCAAAAATGAGGACACGATATCCAGGCAAGTATCACTACCCAAAGCCACTGTCGTAGAGCCCGGATGTCAAAAGAGTCCTGACAACCCGGAGGACGCTTACCCCGACAAAATGCACCGCAACTCATACGGGTGTACAAGTGAGACGAACCATCGTGCCCCTGACCCGCAGTTCAGAGAGGAGGACAAACCTCGCCGGGTACCGACGTTAGAGACTGGAGGGCCGACGGCCGACCTCCCACCTGAGGAGATCTCGACCCAACAACTCTTCGACGAAAGTCGACTGAAGTCTCGGTCTATACCAGGCAAACTCGAGGCGGTGGTTACGACGTGCGGTGAAGAGACACTCGACACAAGAGGTTAGCCGCATACTGAGCCCAGTGGGATCCATAACCCCGATGAAAATGCTAAGGTCACGAAGCACGTCGTAGAGGCGCCCAATGCGAGAAGTGAAAAGCACTCTGGGTCCGAAAGGATATACAACCCTAGAGGGGCGGTGGAGACCGCGAAGTGCCGCGAGGGACCTTTCTGCACAAGAGGCGGACCACAAAAAGAGCCCGGGCGAACCCAGGGTCGGGAGAAATATGTGGAGCCCTCTACGTACGGCACAGAGGTATCCGGTACAGTGAGAGGAACACCTCTTGGACCCAGAAAGACTCAGTATCGAGAGGAGAGGGGAACATCCTCAGAGCCTAAAAATACTTGTACCAATTCGGCAGAAAATGCCAGTGCGTCCACGCTACGGGAATCCGCCGACCAATCCGCACAGGCGAAGGAGCGTTGCCCCGCACCTACCACGCTGGCACGCTCGGGACTAGGCGACATCGGAAATGGCGGCCTCGGCACCCACAGTACGAGTCGTCTCACTCCCATAGAGGGGGAAGAAGAATCGGAAATCGACAGCGACGCGGATGATGAAATATATGCCGAGCTCCAATCGTGTCGAATGTACCCCGGACCGAAGATAACCTTCACAGGAGAGCTAATAGCCCCGGGGTGCTGCCCAGTGAGAGAAGTCGAGCCGGAATACACCAGAGAGGTAACATTGGATTTTCCACGACGACCACCAACGCGCTCGGCGACGCTACACATCACCGTCTTTATAGGGGGGAAAGGCTTCCGAGCTCTTGTGGACACGGGAGCAAACTTCTCGTTCATACGTAAAAGTGTTTATGAAGAGGTCAAACAGTACGCCTTGGAGCGTAAAGAAAACACCACCCCGGCACGACAGGTGACGATAGCAGATAATAAACAAATCACCCCGATTGATGTTGCAAATGTAGGAGGAATCCAATGGTTCTCGATTCTAGACCAATTGGTCGACGAGATTATACTCGGAATGGACTTCTGGCTGGACTGGGGAGTAAAGATTTTCGACAATCACACATGGAGAATCGGACCTTCGGACGTCAAGATTGCATTCACGATGGATAAAGTCCCCGACAATAAGATGCGCCCCCTCAGGGCGTCGCAGGCGGAGCACTTATAGGCGTTACTGGCTTCGGTATCAGAGCGTCTCAACGCATGCGACATAGGGTGTACCGATTTAATTACCCATAAAATCGTCCTGACCGATTACACGCCTATTCGCCTGAAACCATATCAAAGACCTCCTGTAATACGCGACGCCCTGAACGCAAAAGTAGAACGCTGAAGGACCAAAGGGTATATCGAGGAGAGCCGAAGCCCCTGGGCCTTCCCACCGCTCGGCGTATCTAAACCCAACGGCACCTTACGCTTTTGTGTTAACTATAAGAGACTAAACGAAAGGACCGTGATGTCTTCGTGGCCGCTGCCAAACATGAGGTCGATACTGGATGCCCTACATGAGGCCATTTTCATCTCAACCATCGACCTAAGTGAAGCGTTCCACCAAATCCCAATGGATCCGAAGTCTCGACCGAGGACCGCCTTTATTCTGGAATCAAAGGGGCTAACCAGTATCGGCGGATGCCGTATGAGCTCTGCGGAGCTCCGGCCACGTTTCAAGAGCTCATGGACAAGCTCAAGGAAAAAATACGATAAATACTAATCATGGAAGGGCGCAAAAACTTAATCTCCATGATTTTCGTCTACTTGGACGACTGGATCATAGCCACGAGAACGTTCCACGATCACACGAGTCTCCTAAGGATACTATTCGACGTTCTGATCGAAACCAAACTCAAGGTCAACCTCGAGAAAAGCTACTTTGCGGTACCGAAAGTCAAGTTCCTGGGGTTTATCGTGGACAGAGACGGACTACGACCGGATCCAGCAAAGATCGCTCCTTTTAAGGACGCAAAAAGGCCAAAGGATAGGCGGACCTTGCGGCGGTTCAATGGAATGGTCAATTGGTATCACCGACACCTTAAAGACATCGCCCGAGTGCAAGGTCCGCTCAACAAGCTCACAGGCGTTAAGGTACCCTGGAGATGTGCCAAAGAAGAGGCCCCCGATAAATTGCGATACATGCAATCGAACGCCTGGATAGACAGGAAAACCGAGATCGTAAAGAAACGACCACAGACTTGCCCGGAGTACAAGATCGGATCCGACGGAAAGCTGTATTACTGCTGCCCACACCCGCTGAAGAGCATACTAGAAGACAAAATGGTGTGGAAGCAGGTCGTGAGAGAAGAAGATATTCTTCCTCTACTAGAACATCACCACTGTGCGATTGGCGCGGGATACTGGGGAACGGAGAAAACATACCAACGGATTCGAGAAAAATATTATTGGCCCGGGATGTACAAAGACGTCAGCCAGTTCGTTTCCCAATGTCAGACCTGCCTATGAAACAAAGCGGATAACTCCAAGAAGCGAGGAAGCGGATAACTAGGACAGCGATAATTTCACCATCCGTGGCAGAGCGTCTCTATAGACATCGTAGGGCCAATGCCTAGGTGTAAAAGAGGCAAAACCATGCTGCTCGTCGTCGCCGATCGCTACTCGAGGTGGCTCGAATGCGTGCCGCTAGCCGCCGCCAACGGAAAATCGATCGCACACGAACTCAGACAAATCATCCACCAATGGGGCTCCCCAGAACAGGTGAACTCAGATAATGGGACGGAGTTCGCAAATAAGGCCATGAACGACCTACGAGAGGAATACGGGTATGACCACGTGTTCACCCCGTTATACCATCCCCAGGCCAACTCAGCAGAACGAGCCAACCGCGACTTAAAGCCACTGCTGTCGAGTTTCCTAAAGGATAGCAACCATGCCACCTGGGATGAACTCGTGGCACCCCCATGTCAGGCCTACAACACCGCCGTACACTCCTCTCTAGGAGTCAGCCCGTTCTACTTCCTGAACGGGTGGGACCCACGAAGGCCAGGGGACACCTACCAGCCGGAGAAGACAGCAGGAAACCAAAATTGGTTAGACAGAGTGCAACGAGTGGATGAGTTACGACATCGAGTCGAGTTCGAGATGAAGCACGCCCAAGAAAAACAACGGCAACAATATAATAAACTCGTCGACACCGACGTCCCGGTACTTAAGCCAGGAAACGAAGTTTATTGCTCGAATAAAAGACTCTCGAACCAACTCACCAAATACAGCGCGAAACTCGCCCCGAAATACCTCGGACCCGCCTTTATCCACCAAGTCCTATCTCCACTCACCGTCAATTATAGGCAAATATCATGTCTCGGATTTTAAACTCCCGCGAAAGAGTTTGAGGATCCGAGCCTCCTGAACTCTACTCATGCATTCCTTTTCTCCCATAGGGATGTCGCTCATCATGAAGTGCCGTCGGCGAGGATGGGTGGACCCTCGCCTCAGAGGAGGGTCAAGGGGTTCGCAATACCCTCTCACCCTCTTGCTAGAGGGGAAAAGCAACAATCTCCCCGTACATACGGGACCCGGAGAGGGAACGGCATCGCGCCATCCCCCTCGAGTAAACAAAAATGTTGTTTTATTTCTCTCGCATGACGTGTTCTACTAAACCTGAGTTCACAGGAAAACGCCGACGTAACGAAAGGACATACCCCACCGAGGGAGGTCGGACCCGAGCTCGATTCTAGCGGGGAGGGATGTGGCGAGGTGGAATAATGCCCCTCGCTAATGCCGGGAGATAGAGCCATCGCTCGGCACCGACACGTCGGCTGAACTGCCGCGAAAAGGCGAAACAAAGTTTTCTACGATTCGGCGACGCTGCTCGGCTCCCGGCAAGGCGACAGGCTTGCGAGACGTGAGGCATGAACCACTCTACGTACGACCGGCCACAAAGACAGATCAATTGTATTTATCCAGCGGTAGAAAAGTTAATAAAAGAGCTACGCCAACAGTAAAGTGTTGGGATTATTTAAGTAAGAACGTGTGATACCAGAATCGACTACCCATAACCCGCCGGAATCATGGACGTCCGACACGGCAACGAATTCTTCTATATAGAAGCCGGGAGAATCGACGGAAGAGACAATTGAAGGTGTTTATTGAATAATTATAATGAGGTATAAGGTATAAGGTCCATCCTCTTACCCACCTCGACGGAATCATCAAAACTTCGTGATAGTTTTCGAATTGTTGGGAGGTCTCGGCTACGGATTCACGACCCCGGTGCCATGTCTCATTTCTTTCAGGCATGCTAGCCGGCAACACGTGGCCAAAGTGAACACGAATCTGTAAAACAACGAATGAAATGAAAACAATTCTGTACTGTCACCCAAAGGTTTTGCACACTTTAATTTCTTCTCGAGTCTCGAACTCAATAAAAATTATACTGAAACCGTAACCTCCGTTTTAATATATATATTGTGACGTTGCACAATTTTGTTCCTCCCTTGCTGCACCAGCTCGCCCCAAAGGCAGCCGTTCCACCAACCTGAACAATAAAATACCGTAAGTACCTTCCCTTCTCTTATATTACTATTGTAAACGGTGCAAACACTTACACGACGCCCCGAAGGACCTCACCGCCAAGAAGAGCCACAGCCATCCCCAGGAAACGTCCGTCACCGACAGTACATCACCTATGCCATAACCTGCAAATAAAAAGAAACATAAAGAATAAAACGAAGTGAAAGATATACCAATTAGAAGAGGGCTCACCGTGATAAAGGAAATGAAGAACATCCACCGCCATCCACCCCCGCACTCACACCATCACGAGACCACCACATCAATACCGTTACGAACATATCGCCTCCCGCACTCTCCTTATAAAAACACCGGCACCTGTCAAATTCGTACGAGCGAATAGTCTCCCGAGACATCAAGTATCCCATCGACCGGAGAGATGGCAGCAGCGCCCGGCGAATATCGATAGTCCTTTTCGCCCGTCCTACTTACTCGAAAAATTACCATATGCCCGACACATTACCCTACCATATCGATAACTTTCCCGTTACGCCAATTCCCCGATAGAATCCTCCCCAGCATTTTCCCGAGAAATATCGACCGCGAATGACCCATTATTGATTGACCCGTGACCCAAGCGGATAATCATCAATCAAGGAACTTCCGTGTCTCGTCAAATCAGAGGCACGGGAGAAATTCGAGAACGTTCGAGGAAAAATTGTGAAGCTTCCGGCACGCCATGTGCCGGCACTTTGCGGCGAGCTATCAAAGCATAAAGACGAGAGACAGTTGAGCCTACTTAGATAAGAGGAGCGAATTGATAAAGAAAGAGAATAAAGAATTGTAGAGGAAGAGTTAAATAATTGGAGATTGAGTAGTGAGAGTGAGAGGGTATAGTGTGGAGCAGTATTGTAAGAGAGAGAGATCGAGTGGACGGAATCGGAAAATACGGTAATAGTAAATCCAAGGTCCCGAGCAAGGACCGGAAAAGATTTGGAGAGTACGGCGACTTGGCATAACTCCGGCATCTTTTCGTCGCATCTATTTGAGTAAGTGTTTGCATCGTTGAAATTTTGGCACCAATTCTTTTTTTTTTGTATTCCGGTCTTCGCTAAAAATTGTATTCGAGCCCCCCCCCCATTCTTGTTCCCGGTATAACTTCCCGATAAAAGATTTATTACGTCCGTGAATTATCACGGAGAGATTATTACAGAATTCGTGTGTGGAACACCTGTGTAAAAATTTCGAAATTATTCCCCGGAATCATAGTTAGAAACCGAGTTTATTTGAGACGAGTAAGATTTTTTTTTTGTCAGCGTATTACCTCAGACGGCCTTCGATCGTCCTTGCTCCCTATTATTCGCCGACACCCGTATGTTTACATTTTTTTATTTTGCAGTAACCCTCTCCGAGATTTAGCGGGATTTAGTCGAGACTACTTTGAAGTAATCTCGGCTAAAATTCCGAGATCGGGAAATATTATTTCGTACACTTGAGATTGGCCAATGGTAATTAATAAGAGGCCGTAGAGTCGTAATACCCCCACCCTAAGCTACACCCAAATCCCTTCTCATTTTCAGTATCCTGATCATAAGCCTACCCATCCCAAAATTGTGATAATTTTTTTTTGTTATTTTTTTTTTGTAAAAATAACTGGTGCCCAAACTTATAAAAATGTTGTTGTATGAATTGTTTTGAGATATTGCCCCTGAGATCGTTCGCCGAAACTATAAGTATTTCTTGTTGTAATTAATTATGTTACGTTCGAGAAGGCAATTAGAAATCGTTTATTTGTTATCGATACGAACATGCGCGTATCGTCATATCGGAGTCGATTAATAACATGGGAAGAACGATAATTGGCGGGAACTGAGAATTGTAGCTAAGTGTCTGCGTATTTTTGCTACATTCCGAGAATAAATGCGATTTACAGGGTTATCTTGTAATGCAATTGCCGTCGCAAAAGCAATTGCGTAGACTCCACAACTAAACAAATCAGGTTGTTGAGTCACTGGTTGAAAAATAATATCTTCGTTACCAATGTGTGGGTATCGTTTTACTATATACCTCTTTTCGTCCGAGCTCAACACTTCGTACTCCGAGCGGAGAAGACTGCCTTTTCGACATCTGGCTTTTTAGCCGATGGACCGTAATCTTTGCCGGTCCCCTGAAATTGGCGCGGCCGACGTTTGCACACTCGCTGCTTATATACGCGGTCATGTATATTTTTGCGTTTCCTTACGCGTGTCATTCTCTGGACAGCGCTGAGAATGGCGCAGTGTTTACGGAAATCAACTTTTGACAACACGGATTACGTGTCGTGTTGTATGAAAGCTCCGTAGCATCTCACTTGATATGAGTTCCGCATGCAATTATTGATCCGCTTGCCTGAATTCAATTTATTGACAATTGAATTGCATGCCTCTGCCACGTCATTCGTGACATTCATCAATAAGCTTTTGGCGTGGCTGCTCAAATAACGAACTGCTTCGTAAATAGCGGGGTACATACCAACAGCATGCAAAGTTGGTAATATGTGTTTTCTCTCTCTTTCGGTTCACAACTGAAAGGGAGGATGAGACTATCGGTATGGTCGCCGAACATGTGACCTGGCAGACTCAGGATATCTCTGCAGAGTGCCTTTGTTTTATCTGCGTCCGATGTGAGTTGTGCGTTGGGGAGGTCTCTTGCATGTTCTACCAATTTGCGAATTTGCAGGCCACTGAAGAATGCGCAGTGACGAATGTTCATCACGTTTATACTTTCTTTCACGGAGACATTTGCAAATTTTGTTTTCGACGCAAGTCTCAATTTTTTGCACATGTTCTGGAACAAGTGATTATTGCACTCGCCTTTATCGACGGTAACACCTTATTCCCTATAGGGATTTGCATCTCGTATAGCCTGATATACGCTGCTGTCTCCATCCGCAATAAGAGTTATATAAATCAGGCCATTTGGCGCGATACTACTCGTGAAGCGTTCAAGAATTATATCCGTTATTGCCGTTGAGCTCTGATCTCGACCCCAGTTTTTGTAACAAACATGCGGGGATGGCTCTTTACCGAACACTTGTGCTCGTTTGCATGTCGCACAATACTTATTGCGTACAGCAATAAATAGAGCCAATTTGTTTTCGTGGCCGAAAATCATCGCTGTGCCGGATAAAGCTGTATCCGCTACCTGAAGTGATATTACCACATACAGCACCTTCGTTGACGCACATATCGTCACCTGCATTGGGGTCGGTCCAAATATTAAATGTGTATTGCACATTTGACATTTGAAAAATATATGCGTGCGCAAGCCACGATCGAGTGACTTAATTAATTTAAGATCGCTGAAAGGGCATTGCAGTGCAGTATTATGCCTATCAAATTTTTCGTGCGATTGTTTCCAGAAAAAATTGATATCGACCCCTTCTCAATGACCAATTATTCGATATTCTTGAATCCACTTACAGCTAACCGTTTCGTCTGAGGCTCACAATGACTTCCTTTCGCAATGCTCGGCAGATTTTCGCTTACTGCCGTACGTTGCGTTATCTGTGTTTTCATTATAAATACTAATTGTCTCTTCGGTCAAGAGAATTGAGTCTGCTTCAGCAAGACTCTCCGGTAGACTCGTGATAGCTCCCGGATCATCGGGTGCATTGGCAACCCGGTTGTCCGGTTTCTCGCCCACCGATTCTACGGTATAGGTAGTTTTACCTGCGCTTATCTGCTGCGCGGAGACTTCTACTGCAGCCTGTATCGTAGCAGTACCAACGCTATTAGCCTTTGGGATTGGAGCGAATGCGTTCTTGCGGGTGAGTTCCGATACTTTCTGAGGGTGTCACCGGAAAAAACTCTTTTAAAGTGGAATTGCTTATGTATATGCATGCGCATAAATAAATAATATGTTTTAAAAACGACATTTTTGCAGTATTCGCGTTATAAATAATGGTTTCAGAATCCAAAATGCTTGCGAGGGACTTGAAAAATGATGACCTTCATTAAGCTTTGCAGGTCATTGTAAGGTCAACTTCTTTCTTGAGGATGCAATATATTTGTTGTACATTTGTACTTTGCATAAAAATAAGGAACTTTTACTTGCAATATTTCTCTAAAACTATTGAACATATTTCGGCAATTTAACAAAAATGTTGTTCACAAGGACTTTGTTGATAATTTTAGTATAGATGTAGAAGGTATTGAAATTAGAAAAGTTTTCGGACCGTCGATAAAGATTGGTTCGCAAAATGCATATAATAGCATATAAACAGTGTTTTTTGTTGTGACAAAAAACACTGTTTTTAACAAATAAATTGACAAATAGGATTCTCAGAGTTGAGGATTCCGTTGGAGGACCAAATAAGCTCCGCAAGATCAATGGAAGACCCAAATGATCGGATAAAGAAACAGATTTATTCTTACTTGTAAGGTTGACAAAGTTGCGTACAAAAGTTCGCTCTACAGCGTTCTCCGCCGATTCCTCTCCAAACCAGTTGACAAACAATTAACACACCCGTTAAAATTAGCAACCCCTTTCTGTTACTACGCTGGGAAAATTAGTAGATTAAAACAATTCTCTAATTTATTCTCCTCGGGACGCGTGTGCTCAGACAACCAGTACGCGATCGAGTGTCGATCTGTACGTAGTCTCTGATCGGCGAGCAGAATTGATAGGTAAGGGGAAATAGGGGAATCGTCGCGCTAACTTCGAGATTATCGGCCCTTTTTCGCCGAAGATTCCCGAAAGGCGTAGTGAGCCACGAGTTTGGCTAACGCACGGTGTCGTACGCCCGACTCTCTATAGGGCGTCTCGATGACACCCGACAATCCTAGGCTCTTATGATATCGACAAAATCCTCCGGTAACACTCTAAACGTTTGAATTTGCAATTAGTTCCGGTGTTTGTTCAAACGATTGAAGAAACTATCAATACTTACACATGTAAACAGTGTGGAATCATGTTACCTTCCTCAAGGGGATTCGACATATTTCACAATAAAAAAAAGCATTTTTTAATTATTTTTTTCTGAAAGCGCAAGTTTTTCTTGATCATGTCCGCAAACCACATGAAATTCTCAGTAGTAGAACTGTAATACGATTTTTGAAAACACTGCTGGTACAGTGGTACATATGAGTACCAACCGGCTCACAATTATAACACATATATAGAAATATATGAATATGATTTATGATAAATGAATAAATCACCATAAACATTGGATAAAGAATTAATTAAATAGTACTCAAAAAAATAAATTGTTAGGAAAATCAATACCTAAAATGCTCTACAAGCGAACGTGTTTGATAGTTTTGCACAAATCGTTGTGAAGCTAAGACGGTCCAGTTGGGGCTTCTAAATAAATCAAACCTCCTTGGTTGATAAGACGAGAAAAGTATCTACCGCTTCTGGATCATTGTACTAATTAGTTTTCCTATTCAATAATGTTTTTTTTGTAGTTTTGAAATAAATTATTTGTCCAGTATATATGGTTTATTTATCATAAATCATATTCATATATATTTATACAGGGCGAGTAGCATAAGGTATAGCAAAGTTTATTCCGAGGTAGATGGGCCAATTACAAACAAAAGTTGCAAATATACATTAGGGATATTTTTTATAGTTTACGAGATATAAATTTGTAAAGTTAGTCTAATCAGAGCGCGTCGAGAAGCATTGGAGCCGCCCGCTCTCCGCCCTAGCCGTAGAGACAGCGCAGTGTATCAATCATTGGCTGCCCGCGCTCGCCGTCCCGCTTCCGCGTCTCCCCGCGCCGTACCGCGCCAAATCTTTCGTCTCTATGGTCAATAAACTCGCGAATTAATACAGGATATCTAAACTTAAAAATGGCGGAAAAAAGCACAAGGAAATTTTATTGGTTGATTGATTTGGTGGTATCATAAATAAATTACTAAAAATCTGTCGCAATCAATAATGTATTAAAAGAAGACTCACGCTGGACGCACGTCCACGACCAAATAATTAGAACGGAATCTTATTACGAGAGAACTAATAACGGCATTAAAACGAATTTTTTTAAATTTTATTTTGTGATTTTTTAGTATTAACAAGCAATATCAATGTACCATGTTTATAACAGTTCAACATTATTTGCGGAATGTGAAATTTTTTAATTCACACTGCAAAGTGCAAAGATTAAATTAAAAACCTCGTTTTAATATCTTTATTAATTTCTTTGTAATAAAATCTTAAAGAATTAAAGAAAGAATTTAAAAATTTGTTAATGATTAAATACTCTCCTATAGAAAATACATAAAGTGGGGTGGAAAACTATGTTTGTAGCGGCTAAGTATTTCACGTTCTCGTAATTCTCTAAAATCTGGTGAATACCATGTATTACTTCTCAATCGATTCACGTTTTCGTTCTGAAAAATTTGTAACTAACAAAATTGCAACCTTTCCGTAAAAGCTGCAAGTTGATTATTGCTACATATTTCTCATAATGAAAAATTGAATCGAAATTTATAGCTTCGTTACACAACACTTATTATTAGATGCTACGAATTTATTTCGTCGTATGGAAACGCTATCGTTTCCACACCACCTTGAGGTAGATAGCTTGGCGCGTTTTTTATAGTGGTTTCCCCAGTAAGCCTAATCCACTCTCAAAATTTACTTTAGTAGCTGTTCGAAGTGCCTTCCTCGTGCTTGTAAGCAGAGTTCGGCTTTTCAGAACGAAAACGCAAATGGATCGCGAAGTAGTACATCGTATTTATAAGATTTTAGAGAATTACGAGAACATGAAATACTTAGCCGCTACAAACATAGTTTCCCACCACACATTATGTATTTTCTATAGGAGAGTATTTAATCATTAAACAAAATTTAAATTCTTTCTTTAATTCTTTAAGATTTTATTATAACGAAATTAATAAAGATATTAAAACGAGGTTTTTTATTTTGTTCTATGCACTTTGCAGTGTGCATTGAAAAATTTCACATTCCGCAAATAATGTTGAACTGTTATAAATATGGTACATTGATATTGCTGGTTAATACTAAAAAAACACAAAATACATTTTTTTTAAATTCGTTTTAATGCCTTTATTATTTCTCTCGTAATAAGATTCCGTTGTAATTATTTGGCCGTGGACGTACGTCCAGCATGATTATTCTTTTAATACATTATTGATTGCGACAAATTTTTAGTAATTTATTTATGATACGACCAAACCAATAAACCAACAAAATCTCCTTGTGCTTTTTCTCCGCCATTTTTAAGTTTAGATATCCTGTAGTAATTCACGAGTTTGTTGACCATAGAGATGAAAGTCTTGGCGTGGTACGGCGCGGGGTGACGAGGGAGCGGGGTGGCGAGCGGGGGCAGCCAATGATCGATACAGTGCGCTGTCTCTACGGCTAAGGCGGAGAATGGGCGGCTCCAACGCTTCTCGGCGCGCTCTGATCAGACTAACTTTCAAAATTGATATCTCGTAAACTATTGAAAATATCCCTAATGTATACATGCAACTTTTGTTTGTAATGGTCCCATCTACCTCAGAATAAATTCTGGTATACCTTATACCACTCGCCCTGTATATGGGCACATATTTTGTGTGTAGTAGGAGAGTAAGTTTGGGAAGCTTGTGAATTTCTGTAAAAATGTTTAAAATTAATTCAAACGCTAACTTTAACAAATTATACCAAACTTCCACACCTGAGAATTTCATTTGGTTTCCATCAAGTTGTCAAGAAAGACTTGTACTTTCAGACAAACAATTTTTTTTAAATGGATTTTTTTACTCTGGAATATGTGGAACCGACAAGGCGGGAGAGATAAGAAATACATTTCACATGAGGAGGGTGCGTACTCCTCATCGCCGATTTCGTCCGAATTCAAAATATATATATAACTATATATATATATGTAATGTTGGTTTGATTCTGTTCTCGATATGAAGGTTAGAGTACGACTGCCATGGGTTTCTCTGTAAATTCAGGATATATTTTATTATTATATTACATTACTAAACTATTTACATTAGTCCTATTTTCTAACTATTTACATCTAATGTCGTTATCTGTAAATTCAGGAAACGACATTTACAGCCGGTAGTTTCCTTGTGTTTCTATCGCTCGCCTCCTGCTCTTCTCTTTCCAAAGCTCTTCTCCGTACCTTCTCGCATTCGCGACTGGTGTCGCGACACTCCGATCGGATTGGTGGCACACGCTCTTATTCCCAACTGTCGTCTCGGAACGGCAAATTTCAAACCTCTTTGGAAGATGTATGACGGGACGAATATACGTATCGTCGTATCTCTTTACATATATATATATATTGTGACAGGAGATGTCGATTATTGGCCTTACCGTCGGAGCACATTGCCCGGGGCTCTTTGGGAAGATTAGAAAATAAGGATCGAGTATAAATTTGAATTTACGCGCTCAAATTATGGTAGGGAAACCCTTAGACCAATTAGGAGATCGAATCGAATATGCGTCGCGGCGAGCCACGCGGTAACCGGCACGACTCGCTCGAGACTCTGCGCCGTGCCCTCGAAGAGCGAGGTTCGATATTTGTTGTATTAGTACGTTCTGTCTTAGAACATTTGTGTGCGTCTAAAAACTACTGTCAATCGATTATTATGTTGGAACAACGTCAAAAGAGTTGATCCCCGAGAAGCCCTGATTATGAAATAAAAGTACGAGAAACGTGATAGAAAATCGAAACTGTAAGTAAAGAATTATGTTATCCTGTCTATGGTATTTTCCTTCTTCATTCTCTCTAAACACTGGGTCTTCCAACTCACTCTCACTCCCTGAGACTTAATTGATCGTTGTTGTTCATCGTTAAAACAACTGGCGCCCAAATATTCTGTGGATTGTGTAAATGTTATAATATATTATTTGAATCGATTCTTGAGCCCCGTCAGCTTTGACCCAAGCCGCGCCGGGTGAAGGCCTTAACAAAGGGAATTATAAAAAAGAAAAGTGTATATGTCTAGTCGAAAAAAAGCCTGTCTCAATATATATATATATATATATATATTGTGACGAGGCGTTATACTCCTCGCAATCGCGGAAATGGAAAATTCGGAAGAATATTAAAGCGAGATCGAGAAAGCAGAGTCGCGTCGTCTCGCACCCGTGGTCAACCAAAATTGTGCTCTAGAACATACGCTGCCGAGAAACTTCGTGATTTATAGAGACGCGAGGTCGCGGGAAGTAAACATGGCCGGCCGTACGCGAGAGACGACGCCCGGCGAACGAGAGAGCGAGAGGGATGGCTGTGCCGGCGATCGAGAGTCGATCGTCGCTAGGACCTCCTTCCCCTTTCCCCCCGATAGGACCACAACGAAGCCGGCGAGCGAGAGTGACGAGCTGAGGAGCCGTGAGCACTCGACCACGAGAGAAAACGGACGATTGATTAGAATAGAGAATATTGAGAATTGTAATGTGATAGATAGTGAGAGAGAGTGAGTGAGAGAGCGGGCAGCTGAGGGGAGTGAGTGCGATAGAGACGAGCGAGAAAAAGGACCACCGAAGAACGCTGTGCGACGTGGCTTAGGATATCGGCGAACCAAAAGGTAGGCGCACGTTGGTGCAATACTTTCTTTGCCGGTACGGGCCTAGCGTACCGTCGAGCGCGTGGGAGTAGGTCGTGCCTATCTCGCAACGCGTCTTGCTACACTCACATAACCGTCCCTACCGGCGTCTCCGGAGGATATGGCTGTCTCACTCGGAGACGTTACTGTACAATAAATTGTTTGCTGAGCGTGATTGGCACGTAGATAAATTCTGTATCGCAAGATTGTAAATTATGAGTAAGGTCCAAACAGTGGACCGAAATAATAAATAAGTCATTTATCATTTAATTTCGTATACTTGACATAATTATTGTAATCGATACTCGCCCTTCGAACCCTACCATTTCCCTGAGTATTGAGTAAGAAAGAGAACGAACAAATAATAGACCCTTGGTGTTACGGGGTTGATTCAAACACCTGGCGCCCAATTGGAAATTGGTGAAGGAAGTGAATGGTAAAAGAAAATTGTTGGGGCGTCATTACAGATTTTGGGCTGGTAGCTCTTCTCGACTTTGGCGAAATTTAGTCGAAGAGAGCTCGTCACAATATATATATATAATGTGTGATTAATCTTTTTTCTTTCCACGATTGGTTCAATTAACTAAATTGTGTTTCTGTAAGAATATACGGTTTTATTAACAATCGTAACAACCTTAGAAGCAAAATTAATACTAGATAAATATTCTTACCTGTAAGAATATACGAAACGACATTAAAAGTTACTTCGTTCCAATCATGTCTACACCTCACATTAATTACTCTGTTTACACTTCAGTGTCTCTTATCGAACTGCCGACTCTCGTCGCTTTGGACCACTGGCGTAACGCAGGCGAAATATATAATTACTGAGATAATACTATTGTATTATCTTACATCTCCCTCCCTCGGCAAAAATTTTGTTTACAGAATTTTCCTGTATGTACTCTTACGACTAATCGTTTATAGCAGTTAAATCTTAAGTGGCAGCTGGAGTTGGAATGAGTTTCGTAATATGAAATAGGTTGGATTCTGCTTTTTTGTATCCTGTGTTTACTTTGTAAATGGAGTTCGAGATCTTTTCTATAATCTGAAAAGGCCCTATCCTTATTTCATCCAGTTTTTTTCTATTTAAACAATTCCCGTTTTCTACATATACCATATCTCCACTGTTTAACGATAGTTCTTTTTTATTTTTGTCAAATAGTTTTTTATTGTAGTCATGTGATTTTCTTGTGTTTTCTAATGCTAGCTTTCTATCTTGATCTAAGTTATTGATACATTGTTTTTGATTCAGTTCTTGTGGTAAAGTTGTAATATCTGTTCCCTGTAATAGATATATTGGTGTGAACCCAGTAACAGTATGTTCGGTTTCATTATATTTGTTTATACATTCATGTGCTATTGACGTCCAAGCCTTTTTATTTCCATGCTCAATGATCTTGCATCTTATCTTGTTTACTATCGTTTGGTTTAGTCTTTCGTTCAGGCCATTAGAAAATGCAGTATTAACTGAAGTAAATATTAATGGGATATGTTTCTCATTTACGAAATTTTTCATTTCTCTTGAATTTATCGCTGGGTATTGGTCTGATAAGATCATACCAATTTTGTTTGTGTCGGTCGCGTTTTTTATCAATTGTATAGTATCGTTTGCATTTTGCGTTTTTGAAGTTAAAATGAATGCGTACCTTGAAAAATGGTCGACTAGGAGGTGTAAGTACTTCTTTATCGATCTAGACCCCCCCAGTCCACCAATTGTATCTATTGACATTATCTCAAACGGTTCTGTTGCCGGTCCTAAATGTGACATTAATCCGAACTTATTCTGGCATCTAGTCTTATTTTTGATGCAGATTGCACAGTTCCTGCAGGCTTCTTTTATGTTTTCTTTCAAATTCTTTGCCATGTAAAATGGCGTCATTTTGCTTTGTAGTTGTCTTATTCCTATATGGCAATAATCTGCATGTATTGCTTTGATCATTTTCTTACTCAAGTTCTCGGATAACGCAATTTTTTCCTTAGATTTCACTTTTTTATAATATATTCTGTTTCTTAAAATCATCCTATTTCTTATATTTTGTAGATGCTCATTACTTCGTTGGTCTTCAATAATTTCACTTAATGTTATTGCATTAACAATTTTCAATTGTTCTTCTTCATTTTCATAAGATTCTAATACCGGGTTTCTACTCAAACAATCAGCTTCTAAATTATCTTTTCCTGGAGAATATTTTATAGTGAAATCATATTGTGAAAGGTAGTATGTAAGATCACCTAATTCTTCGTCTGTCCTCGCTTTTATATTTAAATGTTCTAATGGTTTGTGATCTGAAAAAACTAAGAATGGTCTTCCTATGAGCCAGAATTGCCAGTATTTAATTGCTTCCTTTATAGCTAGACATTCTAGGTATATGGCTTTTTTCTTTCTCTGGCCGTTATTTAATTTTTTTGAAAAGTATGCTACTGTTTTTTCTTCACCATTTAATTGTTTCTGTTTCAATATCGCGCCTATACCTTGTAGGCTTGCATCTGTATAAATATGTATTGGTAAATCTGGATCATAGATTTCCAATACTGGCTTTGAACATAGCATTTCTTTTATTCTTTCGAATGCTTCTTGACACTCTTTGGTCCATAGAAAATTTTGACCTTTCCTCAGCAAATTGTGTAGTGGATCCAAAGTTATAGCTACATTTTGTATGTATTTATTATAAAAATTTATTTTTCCCAAGAATTGTCTGACATTCTTTTTGGTTTTTGGTATTGGAAATTTCTTTATTGCAATTAGGTTATCTTTAAGTGGACATATAGAATTGTTACTTATAACATGGCCGAGGTATTTTACTGAATTCTCTGCGAATCTGCATTTTGTGAATTTTAATCTGAAACCCTCTTTCTGTATTGCTTCCAATAATAGGGATAAATGGTTTATATGCTCATCGAAGGATTTTGAATATATTAATATGTCATCTATATAGTTAGTCGCAAAGTTGGATAATTTATGCTTTCTGATTATGTTACTTAAAATTCTTTGAAATATTGCTGGGGATGTTTTTAACCCAAATGGTAAGCAAGTCCATTGAAAATGACCTTCTTGTGTAACAAATGCTGTTTTTTTCGATCCTCTATTCGTAGAGGGATTGCCCAAAATGCTGAGTTTATGTCTAACGTTGAGAAAAACCTACAGTTTCTCGTTTTTACCATTAAATCTTCTATTAAAGGAAAGGGTTGTGATTGTGGTATCACAATTTTGTTCAAATCTCTAAAATCAATGCATAATCTTGTCTTCTTGTTTTCCTCTCTTTTGTACGCCAGTGTCACTGGCGCAGCAAAGGGGCTGTAAGATTCTTCTATAAGATTTTGTTCCAGTAATTTCGCTATTTGTGCTTCTATTTCTTGTTTATCTTCCATATTACACCTGTATGGCCTTTTGCTGCAATATTTATCTATCAGTAGGTCAATCCGTGCTTCATAATCTTTTACTGTGCCTATGTCGTATTTGTCTTTTGCAAACATCGCACTATATCTTTCTATTAATTTGTCTATCTCAAATTTCTCTTGATAGTCTAAATGATTTACAGACATACTGAAATCTGATTTATCTCTGTGTTCATTGAAATTTATAGAATTCTTACTTAAAGTGTATCTTTCTTTTATAATATGATCTTTTTTCTGTGTAATATTCAGATTTTCATCTTGAATGAGTTTGAATTCTTTTATAATATCTAATCCGATCAAAAATTCATATTGGATATCATCTCCTTCTACTACAAGAACATTCATAATCTTTTCTACATTGAATATTTTTATTTTTATGGATATCATTCCCCTAGTTTTCTTCGCACCATTAATCGTTCCTAAATTTGTTTTCCATATATTTTCTAATTTCTCATTTCTTATATTCAATAATTTTGAGTTTATAAATGATATGTTCGCCCCTGAATCATATATTCCAAAAATTTCTACTGTATCTTCAAGAGTTAGTCTAATTTTGATTAATGGTGGAGTTATGAGTTTTTTGGACTCGTTTCAAATAATTCTGTTTCTATTTCCGCATTGTTCACCACTCTGATTTGATTTTTATCTTTCTTTTCTTTTTCATTTGACTTGAACCAACAAAGAGATTCAGGATGATAGCGATTCATTTTTCCTTTCGTTTCGCAAATCTTGCATAGAAGTTTTTGTTGTTTGTTTTCTGGATTTTCTTTAACATCTTTGTGACCAGTTTTTCTCTTAATTAAATGTTCTAAACTTCCTAATTCAGTAAAGAGCTCTTTGGATGTGTTTAGTTTCTGTCTATTTATTTTATCAGTTATAAATTCTGGTAAGCCTACTGCGATGAGATCGATCATAGTGCTATTATCGATTTGTTTGTTCATTTCTAATAAAATTCTTTCTTTTTTCAACGCGTAATCTAGTAACGAGCCACTCATATATTTATATTGGATTGCACGTCTGATTGAAGACCACCCTTTGTTTGCATATGTATCGCAGAAGCTATCTTCCCAAGTGCTCCAATCTGATGTTAACGAATTCTTTATAAGCATCGAATTGTACCAGTCTATAGCTGAACCTTCTAGAAATAGTCTTAAAACTTCGATCTTTTCTGTGCCTTCGCCTATTGTTAAACGCGCACATTCATTCACACAAGTATCTAACCACTGTTTTCCATTACAATTTTTACTTGTAAACTTTTCAAGAACAAATTTTTCTGTTAGTTTCTTTAAATTACGGCACTTGTTTTCTTCCCTTGTTGGTGTCGGTTGTGATTCTTCGATAATTTCTTCTGGATAGTACTCATAGATCATTACATTATCGTTCTCATCCAAATATTTTCCTTTCAACTCTTCTGTCACCTTGATCCAAATTTTCCTTGATTCGTGTCTCAATTTTAGAATCTCTCTCACTTTTTTCACCGCGTTGATCTTCAACAGTTCTACATGATCTTTTAACGGATAGTATTCTATAAAGTTTCCCATCCGGCGTTCCAATTGCTACCAGACATAGTATATTGGTTTTTTTATCTGTTGCTGCTACCACTTTAAGCGAGAGCAAGAGTTTGTCTACCGCCATGACTGATAATGTCGTTTTATAATGTGTGATTAATCTTTTTTCTTTCCACGATTGGTTCAATTAACTAAATTGTGTTTCTGTAAGAATATACGGTTTTATTAACAATCGTAACAACCTTAGAAGCTAACTTAATACTAGATAAATATTCTTACCTGTAAGAATTGTGACGAGGCGGTATAACCCTCGCAATCTTGTGAGTTAGGAATATTCGCGAGAATATTAGAAAAGGACCGCAATGGCAGAGTCGCGTCGTCTCGCACCCGTGGTGGACAAAAGTGTACGCTAGAATTTGCGCTGCCGAGACATCTCGTGATTTTCAGAGTCCCAAGGCCACGGAATGTCAACATTGTCGGCCGGTCGCGAGAGACGACGTCGGCGGACGAGAGAGAGAGAGGGATGGCTGTGCCGGCGATCGAGGATCGATTGTCGCGAGGACCGTCTCCCCTCTTCCCCCAGATAGGGCCACGAGGGAGCCGGCGAGCGAGCGTAACGCGAGGATAGATTTAGTACGGTTTCGACTGTGAGATAAGGCGTTAAGGTTGAGGTAGAGGCGTAGAATACGAAAAGGCAGAATTGAACAATTAGTAGTGTGTGAGCGAGCGTGTGAGGAGAACGAGTAGAGCGAGAGAGAGTGTGTGTGGGTGAAGGATAACGAGCGGAGGAGAGACGGGAGAACGAGCGAGAAAAGGGAGCTTGAGGAACCGCTGCGCGACGAGGCTTGAACCACGGAATCGCAGACAAAAAGGTAGGCCCGCCATACGTTTCCTTGTGTCGATGAGGTATCGCGTACCGTCGGCGCGCGGTAGCTGAGCTCGTGTTCGTCTCGCGTGGTAGCCCGCTCACGAGCATAGCCCTTCCCCCCGGCGTATCCGGGGGACAGCGCTACGCCTCCCCGCGCACGGATCGATTAGCGAGTTATTAATATTTGATTGACTGAGAAAATATTGTTAAAACGCGGTGCTCGGCACACTATATTGTCACGACGTTGAGTACGTAGTAAAAATAAATTAAGTCTGTAACCTGAGATACGTGTGCTCTACGGGAAGTCTGAATTATTTAATTGTACCCAGTAATTAATCGATGCTCGTCCCCCGACCCTACGAATCCCCTGAGATCGACTGAATAGAGAGAAGTGATCGTTGACAAAGAAAAGTCCCTTGGTGCTACGGGGGTTGTACAAGCACCTGGCGCCCAATAATACATTGGAATACGAAACAGACGGTAAGGATCGACTATTGGGGGCGTCATAATAAAATTTGGACTGGCAGCTCTCTTCGGCGTTGGCGAAATTTCGCAGAAAAGAGCTCGTCACAGAATATACGAAACGACATTAAAAGTTACTTCGTTCCAATCATGTCTACACCTCACATTAATTACTCTGTTTACACTTCAGTGTCTCTTATCGAACTGCCGACTCTCGTCGCTTTGGACCACTGGCGTAACGCAGGCGAAATATCTAATTACTGAGATAATACTATTGTATTATCTTACATATATATATATATATATATATATATATATATAGTTTTTACATGAAATGAAAGTGCCAAAAGTGGGTGCTCTGAGAGGACCGAGCTTTTATATTTTATTTATAACATTTTTGTAACGGATGGGCCATTTCATAACTCTTTGATGTTCATATAATTGATGAGTAGTGGCTGGCACAGCGGTAAGAGACATCGCAAATGCAAGGGTTGCGGGTCCAAGCCGGCCCCATTTACGAACCTACATAATTTATTGTATTTATTTACATTTTAAAACAAACCGTAGGGCATCATTATTTTCACAGGCACATTGAATGTGCATCAACGTTATTTTTGTATGGATACTAAGAACCATGGGCCATTCCGCGTGAATCGCATCACGCACCTAATTATAAATTAGTCAACTTTTGTATATCGTTTGTTCCTGACGATGTACCTACAATATGGTGTCAAGTATTTTTTATTTAATTGCAAAATCTTTCGATTTTAGAAAATTTTCCGACTCTTTAATCAATAATTGCATAGCTGTTTTCTTTTAAGTGGAATACATATTTGTTTTTAATCGAAGTTGTTACAAAAGGAATATATTTTATGATAAAATTATTTACAGCATAAACAAAGTTATTTCGTACTATTTATTTAACAAATTATTTTCCAATAATTTTGTTAACTGTCACGGATATGATGGAAAAATAAAAAAAAATGTTGTCAGAAACTGTCAACCATCCAATATACTACAACAAATTTCCATCGATGTATTTTGTTTGGCTAGCGATAAAATAATTTTTGAATTTCTGTACGCGTGAAGAATCGGTACTCAGTCCGGCAGCCACGGGCATTACTTCATAGTACTGCACGTTACGCGTATATAAATCCAATGTAACTTTCTCTAAAAGGGAATTAATAACATCGTTCTGAATTTTTTATAATGCGTATAATGGTACAGAAATTAAAACGATACTGTCTTCGATTTTTGTTGTTTACGGGGCAGTGGCTCGTGTATATTGTAGGCAAACATTCCTTGCATTTAGCATCAATCTATTTTGGATTGATGCATCCAAAATGGATTGATGCTAAATGCAAGAAAATGTTCGTCTATTAATAGACGGTACAATAACAATCGAAGACAGTATTGTTTGATTTTTTAAACCATTATGTGCATTATAAAATATAACAACGATGCTATTTATTCCTTTTTTGAGAAAATTAAATTGGATTTATATACGTGCAACGTGCGATGCGGTGAAGTAATACCCGCGGCTGCTGCACCGAGTACCGATTGTTCACGCGTATAGAAATGTAACAATTATTTTCTCGATAACGAAACCAAGTAAATCGACAAAAATTTTGGGTAGTATATTGGAAGATTGAAAGTTACTGACAACATTTTTTTTAAATGTTCCATCGTATCCCTGACAGATAAAAAAAATTATTGAAAAATAACTTGTTAATTAAATAGTACGACATAATTTTGAATTATGTTGTAAATAATGTTATCATAAAATATAGTCTTTTTGCGACAACTTTAATAACAAATTTATTCCACGTAAAGGAAAAAAGTTGTGCAATTATTGATTAAATATTCGGAAAATTTTCTATTATTCATAACTCGAAAAATTTAGCAATTAAAAAAACAATATTTGACAACATACTGTATATCATCAGGAACTAACGATATGCAAGCTTTGACTAATTTCTGATACGTGACTAATACGATTCACGCGGAACGGCTCCCATGTAACTGTAAAAATGCGGCATTGATAACGTGTACGAGACGCTGACACAATTACTGCTTCCTTCTACGATTTTTACGATGACTATGGCCCCAGTACATGCAATTCATGAACTGTACAATAATGAATGTGACTAATTTTATGTACGAAGTTCTCTCGTATGTTTTACAATTCCTTCTTGGAAAGTTATTTCCAAAACCAAATATTCCATGCTTATACGCAAATAATGACGCCCTATGCCTTTTGTAAAAATATAAATAAATAAAATAAATTATACATTATTTCAGTTCATTTGCGGCGAAAGTTTCGTAAAAAAAAAGTGAATGGAAAGAAAAAGTTCCCGCACAAGAAAGTCTCGAATCATTGGACGTGCGAATTATTAATCCAAACTCTTGTCGCTGCGCCAGCCACTGCTTCAAACAAACATAAAATACTTATATCCATACCGATCTGCGATAAAAATGTTATGAACCAACTAACGCTTGACCTTCTATAGCTAACCACTTGCGACATTTTCATTTCAAATTAAGTCCTACAGATATGTTACCATCAGATTTTCAAGTTTCAATAATCAATCAATAGTGATGTTTAAAAATGTACGTATAGATCGATTTCCTCCAAATTGTAGCCAACATTCTCATAATGTCTTTACGAAAAATTTGTACATTTTTTTCAAAAGGGAACGTTGTAGCCCATGACCAATCGCGTGGATTGAGTTTTTCATCATTCCTTTCTGGTAATATCTTCACCCCCCCCCCCAAATTGTTGATATATATCAAACAAAATTTGTCTCAAAAATTATCGATTTTTCGGATACGGTTTGTACAAATGTAGAGAATATTATTCTAATTTTACAGCGCGTGCCAACTGCACTTACCGATTCCAAAAAAGTCGTCGCAGCGTATGTTTACGTCATTTACTATGACGATTGCCCATCACAAACACGTGTGCGTTTTTGCTCTTCACTTTCAACACTCACTCACTCACTAAATTGTAATTCGCGCACTGACAACCTACACACTGTATGTACAGTATATAATAATTTGAAACAATTTTGGGCAAAATGACACGGAAATCGTTTTCCGTGTGTCAGATTAAACGATAGGGTGACACGGTGAAATAGTTGACAAGGGACAGATCGATACGAACAGTCGACAATCGCGATCATCGATGCTCGCGATTGTCAACTGTTCGTATCGATCTGTAACTTGTCGTGCATATTTCTTAGAACGAGAGAACAATATTAT
Organism: Netelia virgata; assembly: GCA_951802705.1. NCBI lineage: Eukaryota > Metazoa > Arthropoda > Insecta > Hymenoptera > Ichneumonidae > Netelia > Netelia virgata. The sequence continues at coordinate 14,845,061 of OX637866.1, forward strand.
AAAATGAAAGTGCCATAATATTTAAACAACGCAAACACATAATAAAATGAAATAATAATATTATCTAAAGAACAAACTGTTTAAACATAATAAAATAAAATTATTATATTATGCAAGCGTCAAAACCTAATGCAACATAGAAAATGACATAATAATATTTTTCATTCGCATACAATGAAGCGAACCTTTATCACTTACATATATAGCGACAAAGGTAGCTGCAAACAATAATTCTTAGTGCAAAGTCGTTCACAACGCAGACGATCAAAACGAAATTTGTGACTATATTATGCCACAATTCTGCATCGACTAAGCAATACAAAAATGATCTTTGCGGGGATCATTGTGCATTGTCGGTAAGAGAAAGTACGAGTCTTTATTTCCGTCAGCCGCTCAGTCGCCGGCGATGAATAGCCACCAGAGCCGCAAACATACACGTTCTTATATAGCATCCAGGTCTGCCTGACGTAGAGCTAATGTGTAGTACGCTCTGCTATGGCTATCTGCATTATCTGCTACGGCTATACGTGTGTTTTTCACGCTCGCCATCGAGAAACGCAAAGCTGCTAATGCCTAATTTACTTCGAAAAACAAATCTCACGTTTCGTAATAACCATGGCAATATATACATATATATTATATACTGTCACGCCGTTGGTAGAGGAATAACTGGGGGAAAGTGGGGGAACCAAAAAAAAATTTAATTTAATATGGGCTACACGAATTCCAATAAATATAATAATTATTTTATTCGCTTATTATTAGTCGGTAACAATTATATATCACACAGAAAAGACTTAATACTTATTTTCGGCGGACGATCTCGGGGGCGATCTTAACAAAAAAAAAATCTATACAAGTAAAAGTGATGGATATGGGCGCCAGTTATTTTTACAAAAAAAAAAAAATAACAAAATAAATTTTATTACAAGGGAGAGGGTGCAAACAATTATTTTGGGGAAGATTAGGGGAGGATGAATATTGGGGGTTAGCTCAGGGTGGGTTCTCCGACGCGATGGCCTCTTAGTAATTACCACTGGCCACAAGTTTGAATTTGAAATAATATTTCGCTAAGTGCTGAAACTGTAACGAGATAGCGCGGGACTCTATACAAAAAAACCGTAAACACGGGTAACGCGAAATCTGACGGGCGGAGACGGTCGAAGGCCGTCGGGAGAATCTTAACTCTACGCGTCTTAATATTACACAGCCGTTCCACGGGCTTATCAAAATTATTACTATTTCTCCGTGAAAAATCACGGAGATAATAAATATTATAGGGAAAATCCAAATCGGGAACAAGAATGGGGGAGGAACTCGAATACAAATGTTTTCGCAAACGGGAAGTATAATGAATAAAAAAAAAAAAAAAAAAACGGTGTGCCAGAATTTCGAATGGTGCAAACACTTACGTTCGTTCGCTTTCGCTTCCTCGTGTTCCTTTGACTCGCCGGTTCGTCGTATTTCCCCAAATCTCGTCGTAGTTTAAGCTCGCCTTCCGTTATTCTCCTCGTCCTTTCCTCACTCACGCCGCACTCTCTCTCTATTCGCCTCACTCACACTCTAATCTTCTCGCTAACTCTCTATCGCCTGTCACTTCTCTCTCGTCCGTTCTCTAGCACCGCTCGTCGCAAAGTGTCCGGCACATGGCGTGCCGGAACTTGCGAATTTTTCCGGGTTCTTAAATTTCTCCCGTGCCTCTGATTTGACGAGACACGGGAGATCCTTGATCGATGATTGGCCGCGCGGGTCACGGGTCAATCGATGAGGCGACACTCAGGTCGATTTTTCTGGGGACAATGTTGGGGGCAGGCTCTAACGGGAACTAGGTGTAACGAGGATTTATCGATATGGTAGGATAAGGTATCGGGTAAGTAGGGCGGGTGGGAAGGCTATCGGTGTCGCCGGACGCTGCTGCCATCTCCTCGCTTCGGCCGTCACCTTCGCCGATTGATGGCTCGGGGACAGCTGATGAGATGTGGCCGGTGACATGTGCGGTGTTGTTTGGAGAGTGCGGGTTTATATTTTCCGATCCCAAGTGGTGATAATTTTATATATTTTTGTGAGTGCGCGGTGGGTAATGTTCCGTTCGGGTGTCCTCGATGGATTCTTCTCCGGTGGGTGGTGAGTGTTCTTTTAATTGTTGCTTGTTCTTTTCTTTTTCTTTCCGTGGTTATTTTATTTTAGGTTATTCGGGATGATGTCCGGGTGGCGATGATGATGATCCTCGGGTTGCTGTGGCTCTTCTCGATGATGATTTTCTTCGGTGGATGGCGAGTTTTCTTCGGGTCGACGCGTAAGTGTTTGCACGATTTACAATAAGAGGATACGGGAAGGGAATAATAATACTTACTGTTATGTTATATTTTAGGTCGGTGAAACGGCTGCCTTTGGGACGAGCTGGTGCAGCGGGGGAGGATAAAATTGTGCAACGTCACAATACATATATATAAAACATGCATATTCCCGATAGTTGCATCGAGTTTATTATAACTTATGACTAGACAGATAGCGCGCAATGAAAATACGCACTTCTTGCCGTTTATTTCATTCAATTCGGTGAAAAAATGTACGAGTATCATTGGCAATTCTTATGGTCGATAAGACAGGATACGAGTCTTTATTTCACGAGGCCCGCGCGGTCGCCGATGACGAAACAGCCTCGTGAGCCGCACATATCAGGGTAGCAGGGCGGGCGACAGTTGACGACGACGGAGAAGGCTAGGCCTCACGGTCTAATATATATAAATATATAGCGGCAAAGCTTTCCGGCATATGTCTCCGCCTTCGTCTGTTACCGTACGAGTCTTCTGAGAAAATTTCGCCAGCGCATTCGCGCAGAATTTCGGTACACTATTTTTTGATATGTCGGTATCATTTTCTAGCCGTTGTCGTTATCTTCTTTTCAAAAATTTTCACTCACGAATTCTCATTCATTTCTGCATAAAATCAAATGAAATATCGCTCAAAATGTATGTTTTTTAATCGCAGAGTGGCTCTTGGCCTAGACATTACGATTCGATCCGTGCACCCATACAAAATTCTGTCATTTCTCCAGTGATAACTGAAACTGCAAATTTTTTGCAACGTTTTGAAAAAAATATACCAAGAGCCAGTTTTTGCCATAATTGTCTGTGTATCTGCCAATTTTTAACCTGGTCAGTTGTTTACTGTTCGCATGAGTACTGATCAAAATGTCCAAGCGTACGTCGCGGGTATCACTGCCTCTTAAGAGCTAACAAGGGGAGGTTGCCAGTGCAGCAATCGACTTCGGGACGTCTTTTCAGGGTAGTGTAGGTGTCCCAAGTGTCACCCCTGGCCACCGTTCCTCCTGGTGGCCTCCGCGTTTTTGAGAAGTCGACTAAACAAAATTTGTGTGACGAATTTGAACTTCGAAAATAACAAGAATTTTCGAAGCGGCGTGATAGCCTAGTGGTTAAAGTATTCGGCTAGTACGCTGCTGGTTTTGCGTTCGAGTCCTGCTACCGCTGTTTTTTTTTCAATCAAAATGCTTGCGAATGTTGTTTTTGAACTTTAATTCAATTCGCACGCATTTCAATCGAAATGCTTGCGAATGTGGTTATGTACTTTAATTTAAATCCAACTTTTTTATATTGCGTTTAGAATTCTTGCCGGTGTGCTTGTAATTGCCGTTTCAAACATAAAATTGCAATAACGGTAAAGGTAATTATTGAGCTCCGTTTTGCCGAAACAAAGTTTAAACACGCTGTAAACGAAAAAAGGAATCGTAGAAGACTAAAATTCAAATGAAAAGGGTAAATAAAATAATAATTTCTTAACACCGTATTTGCAGGCTTAACTATTTATTTCTTTATCGATTTTAATTGTTAGTAATAATCATTGCGTTGGAGTCTGCCAGGCCTCGATGCACGGATCTCGGCCTCAATTAAAGCGGTGTAACGCACCTTACCTGTTGTCTCTGCGTATGTGACGGTACCGGAGATTTTCTCTCGACATCCTAAGAGCCCGCGATGTCAAGTGTCGTCGGAGCGCCTTATACAATTCACAGCCTCCGACGTTGTGCGTTGACTGAATTCGTCACGCTCCGTCGCTTTTCGGCAATTTTCGACGACAAGAGACGGAAAACTCTTGACAATAGCGCAACGGTCAACCGTTGGCACCCCCTCCGTCCCCCTTTGTCTATCGATCGTGATCGAACATGATTTTGCCGAATAAATCAGACAGTCTCATATCGGCTTTGGTAGCGTACGGACTCCCAAAAGTAGAGTCCTTATTGTATAAAAGTACGAACGTCTGGGAACGTACTCTTATACGGGTGTTAGAATTATTTGTTAAACTTGTGTGACGGTCTTCGTGCACAATCCCGGGGTGGTGGAGAATTCGACAATGTGTCGTCGTAATTTGTCCAACGGGAAGACATAGGTCGTGGACGACGGGGGTGTCCAGACATCCACGACTACTAACAACCCCATTTTGTCAATCAATATTGTAAGTACAATAAATTTATCTTTTCCGGCCAATCACTGAGTCTTTCTTTGATTTCGCGAGGCTTTCCTATACACGGTCCTTCAACGGAACTCCCCCTGAGAATCATGGTCGTCAATTTATTTGTCAAAAACAGTGTCGTTTGTCAGAACGAAAAACTGACTGGCCCCCAAAGCGGAATATAGAAATCATTTAATATTGTCATAAGAGCCCGGCAGCCGACGGACCGCGGCCGCGCCGGAGAGATATTTCAGAATAAGAGAAAGAAAAGAAATATTGGTCTCAGTGTGTTTGTGCTGACGTTGCCGTATGGTTCGGTGAATCGGGAAGGTAAAATGAGAGCTTCCTCTGTGTGTTTTGACACGACTCGCCAACTGTTCAGCAGATTTGGTTTATTTTAATATAATTACATTGTTTGGTCTGGTTACAATTCGATACGCGCACGACCGCAATGCCGATGACTAGCGTTGTGCTGAGTCGGCGTAAGGCGAGCACTCTGAATGTAGAGACTGTATCGCACGGCTCAGTGCGTACAATTGATTCGAAATAATTAGTATTTTCAAAAATCAACAATTGAGCTCAATGTATTCCGACGCGCAATGCAGCTAGAAAACGTATCGTGCTAGGGTAATATAAATAGAGACGTGAAGCGCCGCTAGGGACGGTTTACACGTAAAAAGTTCTTACTCGTTTCGTTAATTGGTTTTCCGAACTCACTGTTACACTTACTAGACTCTAACAAGGAGACCGTACGGTCTTGGAAATTGACTTCGGGATGAGACTTGGCAGGTCAGTAATATACCTTAAGGGTATCCAGCTCGTAAATTAATAGAGCGCACTAGCCATAAGTTGTCGAGAAAAAGGGCCTTCAATTTTTTACGCGCAGCTCACATACTCGTCGATTTCTATATATTCCAAGAACAGAGCAGTAGCAGAGTTAGTGGCTAACTCGCTTGCCACTTGGACGATCGGGGTTTGATGCTACCTCTGGGAAATTTTTATTTATTTGTTATTTAATTGTTTTAAATATTATAAAAAGTTTTAAATAAAGTTAATGACCTAAAAATATTATCAATTAAATCCTTAATCATTTGTTTTTATTTATAAAAATACTGTTACAGCAAATTTAAATGTGAATTAAAGATAATATTTTATTTTTAAGAATAATTTCAAATGCGGTTTTAATGGAGGTAAATTAAAACTTTAATTACCACCATAACCAAATTTTGGGAAGGGTTTTATTTATATACAAAATTTTACAATATCGTCTTTATTTGTCAATTTTGTATGTTACATATAAGCACCAGAATGATAATTATCATAAAAACATTGAAAACACAAAATATTTTGACATCTTGCACAATTTATAAAGAAAGATTGTTTACACGAACAGCCTTTATGTAAAAGACTTGTTGGAAAACACACTTCATTTGCATTCATGAACATTTCTCTGTCATCGGAAAGCTTGGAAGCGTTCTAGGCATACATGATCATTTCATTGAAAATGGGCGATGACAGTTGATGATGCACTATTGATTGTATTTTTATAGAGTCTTCGCGGGAATTTATTTCTCTATTATTTTCAATCAGTTAAGCGCAATTTTGTATACGCTTTATTAGATATTTAACCTGTCTTTAAAAATAGATATCACACGGTTGAACAAGAGGTGTACATTTTGGAGGAATCGCTTTAATTGTACAAGTTGGTGATTTCTCGTCATCTTGAATAATTAGGTCATATAATTCAGGCTTTGTTTTTCCGCCCCAAGAGTCAATAATTAATAGAAACTGTTCTTTTCCCACATAAGATTTAAAGTAACGGTTGAGAACGCCAGTATACAGACCTGCCGTTAGGTTTCCAGATTTTGAAGACGTTATTATGACATTTTTATATGTTTGCGCCTATTCATCTATTGTTTTTTGAACTCGAAGGCGAAAGTTGCCGGTTGCTACTTGTAAACAAACAAATACTTGAGGTACGACTTTTTGAGACAGAGTGAGACTATATTGAGCGGTATATGTATGCGCCACTTTAATTCACATTTTACTTAGTTGTAATAGTCATTTTATAAATAAAAAAAATGATCTAGGATTTATTTCATAATATTTTTAGGTCATTAACTTTATTTAAAAGTTGTTATAATTTTTGAAACAATGAAGTAAAAAATAAAAAAAAAGATCTCAGAGGTAGCATGGAACCCCGTCCGCGTGGCAAGTGACTTCGCTACTAACTCGACTACTGCGCTGTTCTTGGAATGTATAGACATCGGTGAGTATATGAGCTACGCGTAAATACTTTAAGGCCCTTTTTCTCGGAAACTTATGGCTAGTGCGCTTTATTACTTTACGAGGGGGATACTCATAAGGTATACTACTAACCTGCCAAGTCTCATCCCGAAGTCAATTTTCGAGACCGTACGGTCACCTTGTTAGTGCGCAAGTGAACTTGCCGCTGAGGAACTAGTACCTCCTGACCGATAGATACGTCTGTTAGGACTTAGAAATCAATTAACAAGGAGATAATACGGTAGTGGCATTTTTGTAATTATTGGCACTTATGGCACTGAACGGTCAGCCCTCGAATAACAATTCCCCAAAACGGTTGAGCTAGTTGTTCAGAAGTTTTCAAGAAAATCGACTTTAAAATATTCCGAGCGAAGTGTGATGACTCGCGGTGAGATAGTTTTCAACAGCCAGCGTGGCTTACCGGGTAGCGAGCAACATTAGTAAGCGGGGAGTCTCGATTCGATACCAGCCGTGCGCAATTGGTGTTTCTTTGATTTTTTTCCTTTCATTCATTTTTTTTCTTTAATTCATTTTATTCTTCAATATGTATACCCACGTCGTTCATGTATAAAATTATTGGAATTTATGCCTATAAGCGGATGTTTCGAGTGTTTCTCTAATACTACCTACCTGTGGAACATAATTGTACCGGCACAAAGGATTTATAAACGAAGGGACTGGTTTACAGGACGCGTTGTAAAATGGACGGTCCTTCGAACTAGCATTCGACCGTTAGTTTTCGGAGCATTGAGACGTTTGTCTCCTGCGATCAAGAGTCCCTCGTACACTTTGTAAGGTGCCGTATAATACTTTGGTTCCCCTGCTTCTACGACGAATATTACACGGGTTCTGCGGAACCTCGACTGCGAAGTAAACAGTTGCGATATATCGTTATTCTTATTGTTCATTTACTTGCGCTATGTTTTACGAAAATAAAGGATACTGTGACGATGGTCTATCCCCAGCCACCTTTTTTCTTCTTTCCCAAGCGCCTCTTGCATTCCTTTCCTGCCTACGTGACTTCCGATAGCTGCACCCTTGCTATCGTAAAAGACATCTTTCCGTTGAAATGCAACTAGTCTTTGTTTCCCGATAAAGCCCCATAAACATTTTTGTTTTTTTGCTTTTTGTTTTTTTATATTTTTTACAGTCTAGCCATAAATCACCTATCTTTATGGCCTGCCCTGCCTCAAAACCGAAACACTTGCCGTTCCCAGCGTCTTCTAAGACGTTTCCGTTTCGAGAATATTCTGACTCCCAAATTCTGTCCTTACCACACCACGAATTTCCCACAGGTTAATGTTATAAGAACCACCCTTCTCCTAGGCTAGCCAGTTGGTAGTTTTCCGATTATCTGAGCATCAACGTTACGCTGTCCGTTGTAATACTAAAAATCAAGTCTTGTGCATCTCCATTAAGTGTGTACCGCGTTCTTCGTCTCAACTACCACTTTCCGTAGCCGAGTCGACAACTCCAATCAAAACAATTCAATAAATAAATAACTCGCGACATTACAATACTCTACCTGACGTTCGTCATTTTTATACCCAAAATTCAATTTATCCTAAATATTATTAGTTAACAAGCCTACATTACAAGAAATTTACACGTAAACTACATGGGTATCCGTTACGAAGAAAGAGAAATGAATAAAAGAAACGAAATTGCCTACGGCAGGAATCGAACCGAGACTCTCCGCTTACTAAACTCGCTCTCTACCCGGTGAGCCACGCCAGCTGTGGAAAACTATCTCACCGCTAGTCATCACACTTCGCTCGGAATATTTCAAAGTCGATTTTCTCGAAAACTTCTGACCAACTTTCCCAATTGCTTTGGGGAATTGTTACTCGAGGGCCGACCTTTCAGTACTATAAGTGGCAACAATGTCACCAGTGACATTTTTGTAAGATTGTGAATAATCGGTCGGACGGAACCCTCGATGCCGTAGGTCGAAGGTGCTATGGGAGTCTCGCGGGGGTAACCGGGAAGTGTCGAGTTACCGATTGGGGAATCGATTATTAGGAAATGGGGTCGATTTTCCAATCGACAATTGAGTTTTCGGAAATCGCTTTCTTGGAAACGTTGACGGCGCAGCGCGTGCGATCGCGCGCGCTCTGCACTGAATGGAATATATTGTTTCCGCGATTTCCACTTGTGAGGTCGAACGCCGATACGGAATTCGATGACTTGGCCGCGTGTGGACTTGGGTGTTGTTTCTAACTGCCTGTTGCTAGGCGAATCGTGTGTTGCTAGGCGAATCGGTCCGTAACAAATTGTATTAATACAGACGAAAATGTCAAAATATAGAAGAAAATTAATTTCAACAAAGATAATATATAAGAGCAACAAGAAAAAAGCGATCACAAACTAGATGAAGAATCTAGAAATATAAGAAAAATAAAATTGGATATACACAATTTTTGAAACGGCGATTACCATCACCTGAGCAAGAATTCTAAACGCAATATAAAAAAGTTAGATTTAAAATAAATTAAATAAATAAACTAACATTTACAAGCATTATTATTATAATAATCCCGTGCGGGGTTGCTGCTCCCCCACCGGGCATCTCCCCAGGTGGCGGATAGGGGAACGTCCTACATGTATGTGATACCCACACCATGAAGGACTCCGGGAAGAGCCACAACATCGCAACACCCGGGGTGGACCAAAAGCAGCTATGGGACGGTACCCAGAACAATAAACCGATATGGAAAGCTATATAATCAAACAGTTTACACTACAGGAGGTCGGATCTCCAGTAGCGGTGACCGTCAGGGGTGAGAAAGCAGGCCCCGGGTCGTCGTCATCACATGACTGCAATAATGGAACAGACAGTGCCGGAGCACCCACGGCAAGACCATCGCCAAACATCGCGAAGAACCAGCAAACCCCACTACCTCTACGAGGGAAACCGCGAATCAAAAGTGCTGGTGGCACTCCACAATATGTGGATAGCGGGAACCTGAAGCACAGTGAGGCTATCGTCCAACTGAGGCAGAAAGATGAAATAAAATGGGAGAAATGCCGGCAGATCATCACTAGCATGAAGGCCGCGACAACCCGGCAAAAGAACATCTCGATGGACATTAAAGACGGCCTGACAAAGATAGAGGAAGCCATCGACGTTATCGCATATTACAGGCGAATTTGCGTCGAGATAGACCAAGGCCAGCGCGGACCGGCGAGGAAACCGGCCCAGGAAGCATGGCCCCCGGCTCTCTTAAATGCGACGGCACCCTGCCTCACCCCAGGACAGAAGCGTGCGGCATCCAGCCCGGCCGAAGATGGGCGGGAAAAGAAAAAGAGGGACGCGGTTCCAACCGATGAATATTCCATGGTGCCCCCCAGGACAAGACAGCGGAAAAAGAGCACCCCCATAAGAGAGGAGCGCCAACGCCAGCGGGGGAAAACGAGCGAAAAGGCAGGTGCCCCAAACGCGCCCCCACAAAAGAAAAAGCGCCTTCCAAAAAAACTGCCACGAAGGCCACCGCTGGAAGCGTTGCTGATCAAGCCAGCACAAGGGATATCCTATGCCGAGGTACTCGGCCAAATTCGCAAAAAGGTCAATCCTACGGAGACAGGAACCAAGGTCAAGTCCGTACGCCGGACGGGGCTAGGAGATCTGCTCGTAGAGCTCGGACCCAAGACGAAAGATAAAGCAGCCCTAGAAAACGCTATACGAGGAATACTAGGACAAGATGCCATAGTGCGTAGGTTAGACCATGAGATCACTGTGGAAATCCGGGACCTTGACGAACTCGCGACTATGGAGGAAGTTCATAGATGGTTCCGCCATCAAACGAGACCTGAAGGAGCTCGCCGGGGAACCAAAAATCTCGGTCACCAAAGCGAATAGCAGAGCACTGAAGATGGCAATCGTCACGATGAGTGCTGGAGACGCAAACGAGCTGTTGAAGAGACAGCGGGTAAAAATCGGCTGGGTGAACTGCCGGGTACGCCAAAGGGCAGACGTGCAACGCTGCTACAGATGCTTGGGATATGAGCACACGCGCAGAGAATGCAAAGGCCCCGACAGGAGTGGCCTATGCTGGAAATGTGGCAAGGACGGACCCAAGGAACCTGTGAGTCCAGCACAAAATGCGTCCTCTGCGTCGAAGCAAACGACTCGAGGCTATTAGATCATGTACCGGGAACGGGCACATGTAAGACCTTTAGGGACGCTCTGGAGAGCAGGAGAAAAAAAATACAGAGATGACGAAGGTTCTGCAAGGCAACCTGAATGGATGTAAACTCGCTGACGATTTACTGACACAACTCGCCCGTGAGGAAGGAGCACATGTTGTTATCATAAGCGAGCAATACCGCAATGGAGAAAGTGCAACGTGGTACGCTGACGCATCAGGCAATGCAGCGATATGGATCCCGGACGCAAACAAATTCCGAGTTGACTCCCGCGGCGGCGGCGGCGGGTATGTATGGATAAAGAGCAGGAGCAATACCTTCGTCAGCTGCTATTTCTCGCCAAATGACATCATATCGACCTTCCGAGAGAAGCTCGGTGGGCTGGAGGACGCTCTACGTGAAGTAGCAGGCGACTTAGTAGTAGCAGGAGACTTTAATGCTAGAGTAGTCGAATGGGGGATGCCAGAACCCAACACTCGAGGGAAGCTGATAATGGAAATGGCAGCAAGACTCAGCCTCGTGGTGCTGAATACCTGGACGACACCAACCTACCGAAGACCTGGCTACGGTAACTCGATACCAGACTTCACGCTAGTATTAGAGAACCTGGCTGCTCGAGCCGTCGAATGGAGGGTGGTGGAGAGTTATACAGGGAGCGACCATAACTACATCACCTTCCACATACAACGGGGAAGTAAGATGCAACGCAACCGGGCGCGCCAACCACTGGGTTGGAACACAGCAAAACTGGACGAAGATGAGGTCATCACAACTCTAACCAACGGCCTTGAGGACATTCCAGAAGTCCCAAATAAGAACGAGGATAAGGAGGCAGCGGAAGACATCGTCAATGCTACAATGAGACTCATTGAAAAGGCCTGTGACGCATCGATGCCCAAGAAAAAGGGATGGAATGGGGCACCCCAGGCATACTGGTGGACCGACGAAATTGCGGAACTCGGGACCGGCCCGAAGCCGCTGAAAGATCGGCAAAACATCTAGTCGCAAAAAAGAATTGAGAAAGGCGATACGGCAGAGCAAAGACCGCAGCTGGCGTACGCTGTGCAAGGAAGTTGACCAGGACCCCTGGGGAAAGGGATACAAGCTGGTAACTGGAAAAATGGGCAGATCATGCACAACAGGGTAACTAGATGCAAAAACAATGGAGCACATTGTGGATGCGCTTTTCCCAACCCACCCAGTAAGGGAGGATATGCGGGCTCCAGTACGAACCGAGGAGATTGGAATGTTCAGCGAAGAGGAACTAAGAACAGCGGTAGGATCGCTAAAAACGGGAAAGCACCAGGACCGGATAACATACCTATAGAGGTGCTTAAAATAGTTACCAAGTCTAAAGGCCGGAGTCTTCGCGGCACGATGGAAGGTTGCACAACTGGTATTGGTTAACAAGGGGAAAGGTGAAACGGACGCACCATCGTTATATTGACCGCTATGTATGCTAGACACAGCGGGAAAAGTGATGGAAAAAATGCTGAAACCGCGGATTGAAGCAGCGGTTCGGGCTGCCGGAGATTTGTGTAGTCGTCAACACGGATGTTGACGGGACCACTCAACCATCAGCGAAATCACTGAGGTTATGGCTGCCGTTGACAGAACAAACTTGGCGTGCCACCAAGCGAGACCAATAGTCCTACTTGTCACCCTAGACGTGAAGAACGCCTTTAACTCGGCAAGATGGAGCGACATATTACAGGCACTCGAGCAGATCTTTAAACTGCCGAGGTACCTCCTAGTAATGGTAGAAAGTTACCTGAAGGACCGATGGCTCCAGTATGAGACGGAGGAAGGACGAATACAAAGAATGACGACACCTTCCTAGTGGGTACGCCGACGACGTCGCCGCGGTTATCACCGCCCGCAATGCTGAAATGGCCCAGCTGAAACTCAACCAGATCATGCGGAAGGTCAACGAGTGGATGGGTAGACATGGGCTGCAATTGGCGATCCCAAAAACGGAAATTGTCATGCTCACGAGAAAAAGGATTCCAACCATCCTCAACATGGAAGTCGCAGCCCATGTTGGACACACGAAGCGAGAGGCAAAATACCTGGGGGTGACGATGGACAGGAAGCTCACGTTCTGGAAACACATCCGCAATGCTGCTGATAAGGCGGCCAAGGTGACTGCATCACTGAGCCGACTAATGGCCAACTCAGGGGGCCCTAAGCCCGGAAAACGGAGGCTACTGATGACAACGGCCCAAGGACTGATGCTATACGGTGCCGAAATATGGGCAATGCAATGAAAGTGAAAAAATACAGGACGAGAATGGCCTCGGTCCAACGGCGCGGAGCACTATGAATCGCATGCTTTTACAGAACTGTGTCAGAAGCAGCAGTCCTGGTGGTTGAGCGGAGCCAAGTAGAGTAGATGTGGCAGGACAGGAGCGCTCCTGCACCATGCAGCTCTGGCAGCAACGCTGGGACAGCAGCCCCGACGGACGATGGACGCACCGGCTCATCAAACAGCCGAGAGTCTGGATGGAGAGGGATCACGGGGAAGTAGACTTCTACATGACCCAATTCCTCACAGGGCATGGGTACTTCCGAGTCTATCTATATAATATGGGTAGGGTTAAGTCTCCGCAGTGCCCATATTGCAGCACAAAACGAGACGACGCGCTCCACACATTCTTTGAATGTGACCACTTTGTGACAGAGAAGAGGGCAACGGAGATGACGATGGGCCAAATAACCCCTGACAACGTGATCAACACGATGCTCTTAGATGAGGAGCATTGGAACGTGGTTGCAAGATACGCACATGCGGTACTGCGGCGACAGAAAGACGATGGATGCCTAGAGGATCCTGACGAACGATGAGACAGGCGAGAGCCCACAAGGGCGGAGCACAGCATGGCCCAAACCGAAGGAGTGTGAGAGCAGTTCCCGGTTTGAGGTACTACGTGAGGAACGATAAGGGTTTTTTAGTCGGTATGCTAAGATGGCGAGTCCGACACACGAGGTGGCGTAAGCCTCTTAGAGTGCGGAATGCATTTTCCCCCTCATAAAAAAAATAATAACAATAAAAATAATAATAATAATAATAATATGACGACAGTCTGCTTAGACTGGAGCTCCCGCTTGGGGGTTCGCCTCATTGCTTACGCTGACGACGTGGTAGTAGTGATCGTCGAGCGGTCTCCAGAACTGGCGCAGTATAAACTGAACCAGACAATGAGACGGGTCGGACGATCGATGACAGAGCATGGACTGCAATTAGCAACGGAAAAGACTGAACTGGCGTTTCTTACACGGAAACGAATAGATACAAGCCTACCGATGAAAGTGGGAACAGACGAGATCGGGGCCAGAGGGGAAGTCAAGTACCTGGGGGTGACTCTGGATACAAAGATGACTTTCTGACCTCAGATACGAAAGAAAGCCCAAAAGGCGGCGGAAAAGGTAGCTTCTTTAAGCCGCCTGATGGCAAATACGAACGTACCGAGGCCGGGAAAACGGAGACTTTTAATGTCAACGACCCACTTCGTTCCACAACGTCCCTTCTCTATGGCGCGGAGATCTGGAAAGACTCCCTAACGACGAGAAAAGACTGCCACGCAATGGCGACAGTGCAAAGACGGGGGGGCTTTGAAGATCGACAGCTCCTACCGGACTGTCTCAGCAGAGGCAGTGCTGGTGGTGGCCAGCGTAATCCCCATCAATGGCCAGCAGGATCCATGACAGAGCGGAAGGCAAGACACGACAGGCCGCTGCAAAGACGGAAAGGGATAGGACCATGCAAACGTGGCAACAATGATGGACAGACGGGAAAACGGGCAACTGGACGAGACGGCTGATAAAGGACCTGAGACGGTGAACCGAACGGGACTTCGGGGACGTGAACTTTTACGTCACTCAACTATTGACGGGACACGACTACTTCAGACGGTACCTTTACAAAATGGACAAAGTGCAGACGCCAGGCTGCACCTACTGCGGACACGAACGGGACGACGCGAAGCATACGCTTTTTGAATGCATCCACTGGACAGAAGAACGACAGAGACTGGAGGCGACCTCGGGAATCGACATCACCCCCAATAACATCGTGGGGGTGATGCTCCGGGGAAAGAAGCAGTGGCAACAGTTCGCCCCATACACAAAGACGATACTTGGACGAAAAACGCCGACGGCTGCCTGACATGACGGACCCGACGCGACAAACGAATAAAAGACGGAAATAAACAGCGCACAGAACGACGAGACGGACGTGGACCCCCGGGTAGACGCAAAATCTTCGTTATAGTACCTAGACGGGGCGACATAGGAGGTGGCGGTTTCGCGGGTAGTCTGGCGGGGGGGGGGGGCGCGGAAGTGGGCTGTCCGGCCAGGAGGCCAGCATCACCACCAGCCCGCATGACTGGTGGTATCCATAAATGGATTCCGCACCTCCTCAGATAAAAATAATAATAATAATAATCATAATAATCATAATAAAGCCCCGGAGCTGACTGGCCGGCAAAGGGCGGAACGCTTAGCAGACGAGACGGCCAAACTAACGGATCCACTGTGCAACACGACAATGCCGAAACTCCAACAGAGGCAAAACAGACGACCGCAGTACTGGTGGACAGATGAGATAGCCGAACCGCGTAGCATCTGTCTGGTGAATAAACGACGTGTAACGAGGGCTAGAGGTAGATCCGAGAGGGAAAACCTCCAAGCAACCTACAAGACGGCACGGAAAGAACTGACGAACGCCATACGGAAGCATTGCAAAACGCAATGCTGGAAGAAGCCCTGCGAGGAGGTGAACGAGGACCCCTGGGGTACCGGTTACAAGATTGTGACCGGTAAACTAGGAACCCGAGTAACACTGGAACTCAAAGACGCTGCAACCGCAGGGCGAATTGTTCACGGACTGTTTCCGACGCACCCGTTACGGACAGACGTGACTGACGACACGGTTGTCCCGATAGCCCCCATATTCACCGCGGGGGAGCTTACGAAAGCGACTGCCGCGATGCAGACTGGTAAGGCACCGGGACCGGACGGAGTACCGGCAGAGATTCTTCGACTGATGGCCGACCGGAGGCCGGAGATACTCCTTGACCTATACATATAAAACACGTGCTTGACGACAGGGACATTCAGCGATCGGTGAAAGTTGGCACACCTAGTCCTTATCCCAAAAGGTAAGGGCGACCCCGATACGCCGTCAGCCTATCGACCGCTGAGCCTACTGGACACGTCAGGAAAACTATACGAACAGTTACTGAGGCCAAGACTGACGGACGCGATACAGGCCAGGGGAGGCCTGTCATCTGCAGTTCGGCTTCAGAAGGGGCCGATCAACGATTGGAGCAATCCGAAAAGTGGTCGACGCCTTCGAGGAACTAGACAGACACTGCTATGCAGCGCGACCTGTCGTGCTGCTGGTGACACTCGACATCAGGAACGCCTTCAACTCGGCCAGGTGGGAGGATATCTTGGAGGCGCTTAACGGTGGCTTCGGGATTCCGCGTTATCTGATCCGGGTTGCGGAGTACTACCTTAGGAACAGACGGATAACTTACGAGACGACCGAGGGACAAGTGACCAGACAAATGACCGCGGGGGTCGCACACTGATCGATACTGGGACCGGATTTTTTGAACGGTTTATACGACAGGCTGCTCAGGCTGGAGATGCCGCTTGGGGTACTCCTCGTCGCGTACGCCGATGATGTAGCGGGGGTGATCACTGAGCGCTCTCTAGAACTGGCGCACCTGAACTTGAACCAGACAATGAGACGAATCGGACGATGGATGACGGACCACGGACTTCAATTCGCGACACAAAACACGGAACTGACGTTTCTTACGAGAAAACGCATACAGACAAGACTAACAATGAGGGTTGGGACGGACGACATCCAGGCCGGAACGGAAGTCAAGTATCTAGGGGTGACTCTGAATACGAAGATGACCTTCTGGCCTCACATACAGAAGACGGTTCAGAAGGCGACCGAGAGGATCGCATCCTTGAGCCGCCTGATGGCAAACACGACGAGACCAAGACCAGGGAAGAGACGACTGTTGATGGCGACAGCCCACTCGATTCTCCTTTACGGGGCGGGGATCTGGGCAGATGCTCTGAAGACAAAAAAATACAGCAAAGCGATGACCAGAGTCCAGAGACAGGGAGCGTTGCGTATCGCGAGCTCCTACTGGACAGTCTCTGCACAGGCTGTGTTGGTGGTGGCGAGTGTAATTCCCGTAGATCTTCTTGCCGAAGAGCGCAAGAAGATCTACGGGCTCAGCGCGGACGTGAGACGAGAGGACGCGGCAAAGACTGAACGCGACAGAACGATACAGGTGTAGCAACAACGATGGACGCAAGAACAAACAGGTAACTGGACCTGATAAGGGACCTGAGACCGTGGACTGGAAGGACATTCGGGGACGTAAACTTTTACGTTACCCAGCTTCTGACCCGACACGGCTACTTTCGACGGTACCTCAACAATATGAATAGAGTACGAACACCGGGCTGCAAGTACTGTGGGCACGAACGAGACGACGCGGAACACACATTTTTTATGTGCAACCAGTGGACGGACTTGAGACGAGAACTCAAGACGACAACAGGTAACATCACCCCGGACAACATAATACAGGCGATGTTACGCAAACAGGAATGCTGGCTACTTGTAGCCACCTACACAGAGACGATACTACGACGAAAAAACGCGGACGGCTGCCTGACAGACGACTAAGCAGACGAAGTGACGCGACATAACAGATGACAGACAAACGAGACGAACGAACAAACACGGACAGGACGCCCCAGCCAGAAGTAATATCAACATGTTTCCTGGTTGGGGGAGAGGGTGAAGGAGATGGCGGTTTAATGGGTAGGCCTGTTTTTTTGGGAGTCCCACATAACCTCCTAGGGCTGAACGTCCAGTTCTGTAAGACTGAGCTGTAGGCCCAGGGGGTATCCGCCAAAAGGATTCCGCAACTCCTTATAAACAAAAAAATTAAAAAAAATAAATAATAATAATAATAATAATAATAATAATAATAATAATAATAATAATAATAATAATAATAATAATAATAATGATAATAGAGGTAGCAGGTCTCTAACCCAAAACCAGCAGCGTACTAATCGAAAACCTTAACCGCTAGGCTATCGTGCCGTTTCGAAAAATCTTTTCGAGGTTAATTTCGAGGATCCAACTCGCCATACAAATTTTGTTTTGTCGATTTCTTAAAAACGAGGGCCCACCAGTGTGAACGGTGGCAGGGGTTGACACTTCGGAACCCTACACCCCCCTGAAATGACGTCTCGAAGTCGATTGCCGCACTGACGACCTCCCCTTATGAGAGAGGAAAAAGCGATGGAAAACGACGGGACACCCAACGGGGCATAGAAATACGGAGGATAAACGCCGGGGATAATGGCATGGGAAGTATGTAGGAGAGTGTGGAGAGGAAAAAGATGACCAGAGGAGAGAACAATAATACTGATAGTGAAAAAGGTAGAGGGGCGCGAAAGTAGAAGAGTGCCGGGGCGACGCTAATGCATTCAGTATATAAGATATACATGACGACATTAGGGAGACGACTAAAGGAGGAAGTGGAAAGAAAAGGAATAATACCAGCACTCCAGCCAGGAATCAGGAGAGGAGTAGAAGTAGATAATATGTATGTACTGAAACGTATCAACGTCCTCGATACTGTGCGCAGCCGAGACCTGTAAAAGGCAGATAAACAATTTTAATAAATCCGCCAGAATAATAACAAGTAAGTAGTTTATATAATAACAGCTAGAGGGACAAAACCAAGAAAACCGAATCGCATAAACAAACTGGACCATCGCATAATATAACTGGGTGACGAGTAAATGATTAAATAGGCTTGAAAATAATAAATTCATTTGGAATTTGCTGCAAGACAGTATCGCTGTTGGGACTTGGATCGACACGCCAGTGAAGAAACAGAGTATCTCATGTTGTGATTAAGTTGAGGAGCGAATTCCGAACAACAATTTCTGACAAACGAATTATATAAACAACTTTAGAGAGAGCAAATAAAAGAAACTTGTAAAATAAGAATATTTAAATAAACTCACCAAAAATTTGTTCACAATGGAAACCACCAGGACGCACAGATCGCAGCAACTCCTTCAAGCAATCTGCCAGGGGATAACCAGTTAATAAATAAATAATCAAAATAAAGAGAAGGTACACTCAGTAGAAGAAAAAGAGAAGAAAGAAATATTTGAGGAAAAGAGAAAAATAACAAAAGAACAGAAATAAGGAAAACAAAGAAAATAAAGAGGAAGAATCGAAAATATACAAGAAAATTGGAAAACAATTGAGTCGATAAACGCCTGGAGATTCACTGAAATAAGACGCACTGCACTACGATATACGCGCATGATGCAACACCGGCCGCAGCCATATTAAGGGATCGTCTCAGTGTGACCCTTCGAAAAATCACTGATTTTCGCGATTTTTTAAAAATGTAATAAACTAATCGGTCTGGTTTTCTTTTTATAAATAAATACATTCATGCCGAATACAAAACGATTTTTTTTATGTGCATTTATTTAGTATATAATAATTAAATAAATTGTCGAAATGACACGTTAAAAAAAAGGTCCTGTACGATGTCCACGATTGCGGCCGCAATTTTGATCTGAAACAAAAATTTCAAAAAGATTATTAATCTGTAAGAAAGTCGCTATCGCGCTATAGAGGTTTTTTTTTAATTTGACAAAATGGCGGTGGTTTGAACAAAAAGTATCGAGTGTGGCCTTTTTCCGACAGTTTTTCGTAAAAAAAAATAGGAAGATTAAAAAAAAAGCTTCCATAGCGCGATAGAGAATGACGTACTGACAAATTTTTAAATTCGATTGAACCCTTCGTTGAACGTACAGGTGGCACAATACGTCGCTTTCTGATGCCATGTATGCCGATGCCGAATATTCGCATGACGAAATATAAATGACGATTGATGTCGTATGCATTGTTTATCAGCGAACAATAATTGATTTCGCCCGAATCTGAACACAAACACTGAACACAAATTTTGAATCCCAATCCTCGAATCGATTTTTTATAAAATCTCACATCACTATTACACTTTTTGCGCTTGAGGAGTTGTTGCAGAGCACCGAAAACTAAGAAAAATTCGATTAAAACATAGCTGAATGTTTGATCGATTCTAACCTCAAACTCCGGACTCTTTCTCGCTATTTTTACCGCCGAAGTACTTACAAATGATGTATCCGTCTCAATAAAATGTCGATCTGTTTCCTTGATCTTTGCGGGTGGTTTTCTATCACTTCGTGGATTCGTGCTCCTCGCGCCTTTTCTGTCCATCTTGATTTTTTTCGGGGGGGTTTCACTCGTGTGTCTATCCGTGGTGGATGTCAAAAACGAACTGAAATGCTTGGACAGTTTATTCTGCAAAGTTATAGAACCTAAGCTCCTTAGAAAGGTACACGCGCAGGTAGAAAAATAACAAAAGGATAACGGTCGAACGGCGCGACGGGCTGGGCAGATGTTCCGCTCCGTTCTCTTTCTACAAGAAACTCTGTAGTGACCGTAATAATTTGAATTTCGATTTGAAAATTTGAGAGAATGTTTAGAACAGTGTACACTATACGATAATGCAAACAAACGATTTTTTGAAAATTTCACATTGAGACGATCCCTTAATTCCGATGATCTCCAGCGCTCACAGCTGTCACGGTCAATAGCATAATCAATACGGCGGCCGTTATTGCGTAGCAAGAAGCGCCAATTACGAACCATTGTTCAAACCTCAACATCTGTGGAAATACCTGTATGAGCATAACAACCATTTTACTTGTGTAAATCTATATGTTACCGACATTCTTCACTATACGACTTACCTTGAATTTATTACCGACTCGAGTTTCCGAACCGAAGAATTAAATGAAACATCATTAACGTTTCAGTACTAAACCACATAATAGGGAAGGAGGTCAACGAAGCAAAATTGAAGCTGGCAGCAACATTTATATACCAAAAAGCAGCGTTAGTAGAGTAGATAGGAGGGTGGTATAGAAGTCGTTAGAAGAAAAAGGAGTGAGAGAGGGTTTAAGAACAAAAATAGAGAAGATATATAAGAAAACAATTAACAAGGCGAACGCAAGAGAAGAAACGAGAGAAAGATTCTGGACGGCAATGGGAGTGAGGTAGGGGTGTCCGCTGAGCCCGGCGCTATTTAACTTACTGATACCGGACTTAGAGGAGAAGATGTGGCAATGATAGCGGAGAGAGTGAAGGTAGCGGAAAGAAGAATACGCATGCTAGCATACGCGGAAGACGTAGTAATATTGGCGGAGGACGAGGAGAAGATAAAGAGCATGGAAAGACACTGAAAAGAAAAAAAGCTAGAAGGAAATATGGGAAAGGAGAGGTTACCAGATTTAGAAAACGAGGTGGAAGGCAACGAAAACGAAGTGGAAATGGAGAGGGAGGTCTAGAGGAAGTGAACGAATTCAAATACTTACGATATATGTTTAAGAAGAACGGGGACCAGGAGGCCCAGATACGGGACAAGTAGAAAAA
The DNA here is from genome assembly GCA_951802705.1 of Netelia virgata. Classification (NCBI taxonomy): domain Eukaryota; kingdom Metazoa; phylum Arthropoda; class Insecta; order Hymenoptera; family Ichneumonidae; genus Netelia; species Netelia virgata. The sequence continues at coordinate 14,866,515 of OX637866.1, forward strand.
GGCAGTAGCAGTAATGAGGCAAGTATGGGGGATAGGGAAAAGAAAATTCGAAAATCTGGGAGAGGAAAATGTGACTATTCGACACGTTAGTGTGGACGGTGATGGGGTATGGAGCGGAAATATAGGGATGGGAGGAAATACAAGAAATACAGAGGATATACGATAGGTACCTAAGATGGACGATGTGAGTGGACTAGATAGAGAACCCCAGGATATATGGTAAGGGAAAATACGAAATGGGAGAATTCAAAACCAAAGGCCGGGAGGTATGAAGAGAAGCTAGCAGCAGGAAAAGGGAGCGAGCTGTCGAGGCTGTGCCTAGGGGAGATAAGAAAGAGAGCGAAGAGAATAAAATGAAAGAATATCGAAGAGGGAAACGAGCAGGAAGGAGTTAAAAAAGCAGGGTGGAAGAGAAGGGGGGAGAGGCAAGTGGCATATGAGGAGGTCGAAAAGAAAGGTAAATAAAGACAGGCACAGAAGAGACGAGAGAGAATAACAAATTCGAGGTACAACAAATGGTACAGGGAAATAGTGACGGAAGGGTACCGCGATATCGAAAGTAGCTCCTGACTGAATATACGTATAAATAAAAACCATATAGCAGTAAGGTCAATTTAATAATTTAATGTAACACATGATCGAATTTATGTATAAGTAAAAACCATATTCTACCAACCATCCGAGTACGTCATTTCGTATTTCGGATCTATACCCCATTGGAAATTACCTAGGCGCCATTAAAATGGATTAATCATCCGTTTTAATATCATATTCAACGAAATTAGGGCTGGCTACTTTGGAATGTTTTCTGGTAAGTATTATTTAACCCTTTCGGTACGAGCGTCGGATATACCCGGCATCCATGTAATGGCCCGTATACATGAGCGCCATTTATAGTTGGTAATAGAATTTTCTATTTTACCGACGTGTTAGATTAAACATATTCAAAATACATTTTGCAAATATGCTTAGAACTTATGGTTACACTTAGACTTTATATTTCAAGATGCTTGTTTCGGCTTCTTTAAGGGGGTTGCCCAGAAAATAGGTATACTGTTAAAAAGTTCATAGACTCGAATGTATAAAACGAAGTATTTTTATTTTTTAATTCAAGGTCAGAAATGACTTTAAAAATGCTTCAAATAAATTGTAGTTTATAATATTAATAAATGACGGTGCTGCAGAAATTTCCGCGAAGGCCCTTCGCATGACGCGCGCATAGGTTGCAACAGATGATTCACCGACAAGTTGCAGCTGAAACAAAATATCTCATTCCTAATATATTGTCGCTACAATGTAGCGTACCGTTTTATCGACTATTAGAGAAATTATGAGGAGCCAAAGACGAAAAAATATGTATTTTGCACCGAAATTTCGCGCGTCAAAACGTCAACAAATAAAACCAATGAAGTTATCGCACAAATCCTACGTAAAATTTTAGATGATGCATCTAAAAGTATTGTGTGTAAATCTTACAAGAATCGGGTTGATAGTTTGCAAGATTTCGTCCGCCACAGTTCGAAAAATAGTTTCGAGATAATCGCGAAACAAAGTAAATGTGCGGTTATTCGGTTAACGGTGCGGTTTTTGGGAGTCCTGCCTTCAATTAGCGATTCCTGGTCCATACTACACTAATAATCATCATAATACACTAATAATGGCAAGTGACCCTATAAGGCCATGAATGTTCGCTGCAGCCGAAGCAGATAAATCAAAACCAAAAGTATTTACGATTCAAGCTCGTATCCGAACCCCATTGCCCGTCGAGGTAGTAAATACCAATCTCTGTGAAGGCTATTTGCCTCGAATTACCACAACTAACGGTATATATTGAAATGGTGGGGTTTCATGAATCCGGGAGCGGAGAATCCCATGAGGCATCTGCGGAGCAAAAAGAATACAATATAATTAAAAGGTCGACCATTTTGGAAGGCGTATCAATAGTTGCATAAACACCGAACCGAGGGACAACAAATAATTAGACATTCTCACACACGAAGGGGTGGGAAGAACAAAATAAATACCCGTGATAATATGGAAAGATTACAAAAATTTCCAACAAGCATCGCCGTAGCGACTCACAAGGTATACGGCCGCGGTACCAAAGTTTACACGAGAGTGTGATGGCGGGGCGCATATGGTTGACAATCTTGGAGTTTACTATCGCAACATTGGCTTTGGAACACCTACGGCACGCCGATTAACGCGTCACTCGGCGGAGTCGATACCGGTACATCCTCCGCAGTACAGAAGACCCGAGCACCCTGTGGCTCGGGGCACAGGGAAGCACTGCGAGAACGCAGCGTACCGTGGTGAAGCTCTCACCAGGAGTACGGGGGGTAGGAGTGTTTGAGCGGAAATATGACCTCGGAGTAGATGCATGAGAATGTCAACACGTGACGTGACGTAATGTGACGATCTGCAGGATCTGAGACGCAGCAGAGATAGCGATGCTCGGTGATATCCACCAGGCGACCTGCTAAGAGAAGAAACGCAGCGAGCGATTAGTTTCAAGTTCAACAACAGTAGCGAGGCCATCCCGGAGGTGAAGGAACCAATTATTTCGGGAAAAAGGAGACATGAACTGCGGAGATGAGGAGGTGTATGACCTCGAACATGACACAATCTAAGAAATAAAAGAAAGATATCACCAAAATTTTCCAGCGACGACTCAGGAACATCGGCGAACCCATCGTCACCGTCATAAGTCGCACCGAAACACACCAAAACTGGTTGGAAAAACACACACGCAGGTAACGTCACGATCGCAACACACGAGATACGCTGATCTGCCAATCGTGGTCGCGGCCATATTGGCGCTAGTTCCGGCATACGCAATGACGCACGATGCGCGACTACGTCGATCAAGGAATCGATTTCACGCATCTCCGAGTTACCGACAGTGGCGCGAAATTCAAATCACAAATGATGGAAACCTGTACATAACATAGAAACAAACGAATAAAATGAATATTAATAGATTTCTCCGTGTCCGACCTCCATTATTATAATTCTTATCGAGTCTCGAACTATAACAAAAATCAACGGCAGACCGAATTAAAAAAAAAATCCCCCGACAGACTATAACTATTATATCATTCTCTAACCATGTTTTTTTTTAGATTGGATCCATTTTCAAGCAGTTTTGATGTAGACCATGCGGCGCCATCCTTGTCGGCCGCCCGACATTCATATTAGAAATAATTTTTAAAAACTGAGGTGTATTGCATGCGCCCAGGTGAGGCCTTAATACTCTCCATCATGACATGAGCATCGCAGTCCCTTCGCAGGAATTATTGCGTTTCTATTATTGTCATGTTGACAAATTCGAGGCGAGTTTCGATCAAATTTCCTCGTCGGATCAAGAAAGAGAGGCTCCTGCCGATCGAGTAACCGCCATCCTTCAGGCATTACGGTTACAACAACTCAATGATCCCGAGCGAGAGCACGTGCCTCGGCTCGTAGAAGAAGATCCAATGAGGTTTAAATTACCCGGTGATATATTACCATGGACTGATCGCGTTGCGCACCGCATCCCAAGGCTAGACGATCTTCCGATAAATACTCGATAATACCGTTTTCGCGTTAGTCACCGTCATGAGGTCGAGACGCAAGTTCAAAAGAAACTGGCAGATAAGTTATTGCTCCGTCGCAATCACCGTACAATTCTCGAGTTTGGATAATGCCGAAGAAACTCGATTCTCACGGTCGCCCTCCCTGACAAAATCAACCTCGTTTCAACCGCGTTTCATTATACGCTTTACCGCGTTTCAAGTACGTGCAAAGCGCGTTTCTAAACGCGCTAAAGCATGTGAAAAGCATGTGAATTCGAACGCAACCACGTTTCAGGTACACACTTTACAGCGTACCAAGCGTGTTTTGAAATGCGCTTAGTACGTACTTTATCGCGTACGCAGTATGCGCTTGGCACGCACTTGATACGCGGTAAAGCGTGTAACGAAACGTGGTTGAAATGCGCTTAGTACGTACTTTACCGCGTAAGCGGTACACGCTTGGCACGCAGTTGATATGTGGTAGAGCCTATAATGAAACGTGGTTGAAACGCGGTTGGCACGCACTTTGCACGTAGTATTGTTTGGTCTGAAACAGGCTTGTCTCACGATTGGTGCACGCTTTACTACGCTTCCATACTACTAAATTTAATTAAAAATTTGTAATTTAAATAAATTTAAATAAAAATAAAAATCATCCCCAAGTATTAGTGTCTTATTACTATCGTAATAAACCACTGTAATATAATAAGCTGTAAATAGAGATAATATAAATATAAGAAAAACGTAAACCATAGAGACTTCATCCTCTTCGGGATAGTGGGTTTACTCGTGCTTTTCATCACGGTTGAGAGATTGATTATTTCAGTAAAGCGTTTATAATCCCAATGGGGCGTCGCTTCGCGTGCGAGAATCGCAAGATAGCCATGCGCTACCTATCAGCCGCGAGTAATATAAAAATCACGTGACAAACGCGTTTCAAAACGCGGTTGAAACGCACTATTATGCAGCCAAAGTCCGTTTCAAGTGTATTCCCTCAACGAAACATACTTGAAGCGGACTTGGCACACACGTGAAACGTACTTTTCCGTGGAAGGTTTTTGTCAGGGCTAGTATACGAATGGTCATCGATTTTAGGAAACTGAATGAGAAGACGATTTCGGGCGCTTACCCATTGCCGGATATATTGGATATATTGGACCAATTGGGTGAGTCCCGTTATTCCTGGACGTTCGATCTTGCACATGGGTTTCAACAAATTTCTACGGACCCGCGGGATCGCGAGAAGGCGGCATTTTCCACTCTTAATCGCCATTACGAATATACTCGTATGCCGGAAGGATGATGGACAATGTTTGACGAGGTCTCCAGGACACCGAGTTATTTGTGTACCTGGACGATATCGTTATATTCGCAAAAACCATAGATGAACATGAGACGAAGATACGAAGACTGTTCGCCCATCTTCGGGAAGCTAATCTGGTCCTACGGCCGGATAAGTGTGAATTCTTAAAAAGAGAAGTAGCTTACCTCGGCCATATCATTTGCCAGGATAGACTGCGGCCCGAACCCAAGAAATTAGGAGCCGTGAAATATTTTCCGATGTCGAAAACGGTAAAGAATGTACGGCGGTTTTTAGGACTCGCCGGTTACTACCGTCGATTCATCGAGAATTTCTCAGGGCGAGTGAAGCCACTCTCCGACCTTACAAAAAAGGGTAAACCTTTCGTGTCGAGCACGACCGATGCTTCTGACATAGCAATCGGAGCGGTCTTGGGACAAGAGCGACAGGGTCAAGATTGCCCGATCGCGTACCACTCCAAAATATTGTCACCTGCCCAAGAGGGTTATGGCTCGACAGAAAAAGAGTGCCTCGCGGTAATCTCTGCAATAGACAATTTTCAGCCGTATCTATACGGGCGAAAATTCAAGCTGATCAGCGACCACGAGCCTCTAAAATGGATAGTTGAATGATCCGGGCAAAATACGCGTACGATGGCGATTGCGATTGCAAAATTATGACTACGAGATTATCTATAAGCCGGGACGTCTTGACGTTAATGCGGATGCATTGCCACGAAATCCCGCAAATCCACCGAGTTCTGACAGTGAGTCAGACATGGGGGGGGGGGTGAAACGAGTAATGCCGATCCAAAGGGGACGACCAAGAATAGGTTCGGACCCATCTCTCACACGACCAACCCGAGGAAGGCCTTTGGGCTCGATGAGAAAACGAAGTCAAATACCGAACCCTTTGGATGAAAGCGATTTCGCCACCCTAACTCGCATGCGTATGCCGGATGCGCCTCGTCCCCTTCCTAATTATTTGGAATTATCAGGGACGCGTTCGGATGACGAACCCCGACCTATACAACGGCTGCATCGCTTGCAGTCCCCCTGCCGTCTCATGAGACCTCGCAGTCCGTTTACTAAAACAGTCGCTCCGCTTAGCGAAGATGCAGCAAGCGAGAGCGAGCCAGCAAGGCCGGAGCCCTAGACCGGTGTCGTAATCGTGTCCCGTCCCCCGAGCGACTCGGACGAGAGCACGGAGAAGGAAGTTATAAACGATAGGGAAATCCCGATCACTGGACTTACTCCGCTTATCTATACACAAATACGACGAGTCTATTCGAGGCGCCTCGAAAAGTAATTTGTGGAGGATTGCAAGATTGACGAAGCCCTATTACCGGAGCATATTTCCAATACCGAACGGGTGATGAAAATGTTTAGGAACTCCTAAAGCAAATGGATCCCTTTGATCTTGAAAAAAGAGATGCTATTTTCTCAGACCTGATCAATAGATTATCGGAAAGGTGGCCAAAGTTGTCCGAGGATGAATCGCTCATGCGAACCAGTTACTCTGGCAAGCATAAACTACAGCCATATGATCGAGGGGTGGAATTCGAGGCAGAATTTGTTCTCACGCTTTTGCACGATAAGTCATCGCAAGATACCAATGTAGAGCGGCCAGCGCGCATGGGGTCATCCTCTTCTTGCCATGCACCGGGTCCAAAGATGGCCGCGACGCCGAGTCATGGAGACTCTACGCTGAACCTACTATCTCTCTCTCTCTGAGAGTAGGCCCTCTCCTATGTCCCCACTATGTACCGCGAAGAGCGAGAGCGCAACAGAACGAAAAAGAATACTCGTTGGCCCTATGTATAGCGATTGTTTTGAGGTTGAGGAATTCCAGGAATTACCGCCTCGACGCCATGATATCGCCGCCAAGAAAAACAAAGATGCGGTTACGACTTTCGGAACGAAACGTATAGTGGGCTGTCGTGACTTTTTGGCACATGCCCGCAATAATTACATACATTTCATTTCAGCCGACGGAAAACTCACTTCGTCCGTTTCAAAGATACTATCTGATTTGGGACTCGTCGATTCGCGAATCGTGAAATCTCGCGGGTTACCAATTGGAGGAATGTTAATTACACGGATGAAAAATCATGAAATTTTGAGTGTAGTAATTAAAGAGAAATATTACGACGAAGCAAAATTAAGTAATATCCGTGTCAGATTACTTGCTCTAAAAACTTACGCGTTACGGAATAGCGTCGCGTCACTGCGCATTAATTGACATGGCGATCTCCCGGATGACGTATCACTAGATACCTTGCTGCCGATGATTCATGAGATCTTTGAATCTCTGGAAATTCAGATAACGATATGTTATGGCTGAATATCTATTCCCCCACTTCAAGATCGACTCGGAATAATTACGAAATATCATGAGAGCCTATGGGGAGGGCACAAGGGCGTCACGAAGACGTATCGCAAAATCCCCGAACGTTTTCACTGGCCAACCTTAAGGTAATTCCTCTGCGAAAATCTCAACCAAAGTTTACATACCATGTTCATGTTTAAAAGATTGATAATTGGTTCAATTAGTAATAAATAAAATTAAAAACTACGCAATATTAACTCGGTACTAGCAGATAATACGATGGATATCATTTATTGCCGTAAAATATATTTATATTGTATTTTTGATCTATGTACCATTGCCAGCAAACTTTATGCAGGGAGTGTCCAAGCTTTGCCCCAATACACGCAATAGCTTGTATATACAGACAACGCAGTCTTCTGTGTGTATGTGAGAATGACGATCGTGGCAACGTTGCGCATCAGCTGTGGCCTACGTACATATGTTCGCTGTAGTGGAAGACAATATTATTTGTGAGCTAGGAGAAGATCAATTCTCAAAAAACGTCCACTCGAACCCGACACAAGGGACAATTCATTTTAAAAAAAGTGCTTGCGAAGAAAATGAAAGCCGTAGCGGCTTCCCTGAAAGCACGATACGAACACGATGAGGAAATTGACGAGTAGTCCAGTCACCTTAGGCCATATTTTACGAAGTTCTAGTCAAGAGGCCCACCCTCTCCCCAATTTTGGTATAGGTTGTTTACATCTATAAGAATATAGGTCTAAACAACCTATAAGAAATAAGAATAACGTATTTTTCCCCCCCAAATCGCATGTGTATAATGATACGAAGCTCTATGATTTTTTTCAACCCTGTGGGCTTTCGTCGGGAAATTCTATTGAAGGGGTAAGCTTTTTCGATGATCGCTGATTGTTGCTAAACTATATCCCGCAGATCGATCAATCTTGCATGATTCTCTTGGGGTTTGTCTCCTTTACAACATGTACGAGTTTCAAACCGATATGTTGATAAACAATCGATTGCGGTTGCAAAAATGGAATTGAGATTTTCATTTTAATTTGTCCCATTGCCGCTTAATTAATAATGTTAGCACTTTTTTTAGGACCTTTTTTACAGAGGACGTTATGATGAATAAATTTTATTCGAAACTTTTTTCGATAGGGCGCGTTCCAAAAAAATTATCTCAAAAATATCGTTTCTTTAATTTGTCATAATTTTTCATTGCCAAAATATACCTCGGAAAAGTTGTAAAACTTCAGGATATATACTTGTAGGTCTAAACAACCTATAACAAAATTGGGGAGAGGGTGAGCCTCTTGAATAGGTCTTATGCTAAGGTGACTGGACTAGAGGAAAATTTAGAGGTTATCCAGTGCGATGGGAGACGTATTGTCGAGCTGCAAGAGCTTGGAAAAAACCTTCGATGCTGTATGTGTCGAAAAGTTCTTTCATTGGAAAGAATTGTGAAAGCAACACGTCTTGAGCTCAATTCGTGTTTTACGATTTCTTGTGACATTTGTAACGAGAATACACTCGTTCTGACAGGAAAAATGCCTACCGCAAAAGACCTCTCAAAATTGTCAGATGTGAACACGACAGCTGTCCTTGGTAAGCCAATTAACTTAATTATTGAATCCCATATATTTTTTCTAATTCTCAATCTGCAATGATAATTTCTTTGCTGCTTAAATATATGGGCTGTTCACTCAGGGGTCGGACCCACCGCTTTGAACAAGCTTCTAGCTTGTTTAAACATCCCTCCAATATCCGAGAATTTATTCAAGCGGTACGAACAAGAAATTTGCCCAGTAATTGAGGAATGCGCCAAGGAAAGCTGCAACGGAGCTGCCGAGGAAGAGCGTAGATTAGTAATCGAAAATGTCGAAAAGTTATGTCGGGAAATGTGAGTATTCAGCTTAATTGGTCAGGGTCTGATTTGATAATCGAGTATATCTTTTTTATAGCTTTCATTTTGCACTATTGAAGTAAATGAACTCGTAAATTCTCTTTGTATTACAAGATTTTTTATGAAGCGCTGTAAGAATTTTGTTCAAATCTCTGTGGCGCTGTGAGAATTTTTTCAGACCTCTGCGGCGCTATAAGAATTTTTTTCAAATCTCTGCGGTGCTGTAAGAATTTGTTTCAAATCACTGCGGCCCTCTTAGAATTTGTTTCAAATCTCTACTCCGCTGAAGATTCTCATTAGTATTGTGAATTATTACTTTCGTTGAATTTGCTACTGAATTTATTTTATAGCATCTGCGCTTACATTTATAACTTAACGTCTAATGGTCCAGTGTGAAAGCTACATCGACTAAACAGACACCAATCTTTGCTTCGATAAATTATTTACAGCGTAATTGTTTTACTGGTCTGCTTCACTGTTTTGCTGTTAGGCAAATTAAAATTGAAAAATATGACTAACTTTATTTTTACACGGCTTATGCCGTTTATTTGTAAATTTATCTGCAATTGTATATAGAAATATATTTCTGGACATAATTATTCTATATACTCATAATTTGTACATCACGAATCGTATGTGTATACCTATAAATTAAAATATCAATAAAAACTATTTATACTAAAGCCTAAGCGCTGATAAAAAACTAATGGAATATTGTTTTAAGGTAATTAAGGCTATTAAGGTATTATATAATCGAATCGTAAGAAAAAATCTGTGTTCTGTTGTTAATGAAAGATTAATAAAAACGTCACTTTCCTCAAATCTTCTGTGAGTTAGATTATTTTATGTTCTACGACTATTTTTCTGCGTCAGGCCGACTGAAATAGTCGGCCAGACGCTATAGGAAATTTATCCTCATTTGCATGATATTGGACCTGAGACGAATCCCAATTTTCCGCCAATCCTGAACGATGATCTCACGGTGGCGGATGCATCCTCGGATAAATTCGACAAGGCATTGGGCAACATCATCAACATCATCGTTTCTTACGATATGGGATGGAGTAAACGCGGCAATGGAAGCAGTTACGACAGTCTGAATGGCTATGACGCAACAATAGGATTTTCCAGCGGCAACGTCCTTGATTTTGCGACTCGGAATAGAAAATGTAAACTCTATGATTCGGGTGGAATGAAAGAAGATCAGGATTGTCGAAAGAACTTCCAAGGAAGCGCGAAAGCCATGGAACCTGATGTTGGAGCTGAAATAGTAAATCGGAGCACTATTCTGAAAGAGGCAAGGCTCAATGTTCGTGTTTTAATTGGCGACGAAGATAGTTCTACTATCGCAGCGGTACGTCGGGAAAATCTCAACGAATTTTTAAGTTAGCTGACAAAAATCATCTTCGAAAACAGTTCGTCACTGAATTGTATGAGCTACACAAAACTTGTAAAGAGTTAAAAAAAAGAGGCTATCTCTCATGTCAACAAATGTTTCGGATACGCAGTAGCTCAAAATAAAGGCAAATCTGTGGAGCTAGAAAACTGCCTTCGCAATATACCGGACCATTTGCTCAATCGACACGAAAAATGTGGAAACTGGTGCCTCTGTTCCGAGAATAATTCAAGCGCTCAAAAAGTGATATTCGAAGATCCAGAGCTGTACAAAAAACTGCACGAAATATTCACCAACAACGCCTTCAAATTTTCGGTCGCAGTTTCGAGTCAAGCCAACGAAAGCCTGAACAGTATCATGGCTCCGAAAAATCGATGCTACAGTCAAAGCGAATCTGCCGATCGCCGATTCTCAAGCGCTGTGTGTAGTAAGAATGACCGTGACAATTACTTACTTACCGTTGCAGAAAAAAAACATTTCACCCGGGAAAAATACTGCATCATTTGTTGCGATAAACGAATTGAAACATTTGTAAAGAGCGCCAAAAGCTAAGTTACCTAGCACAAAAACTCGCAGGGATATACTGGCTGATCAAAGACAGGCTTTGAGAAAAAAATCGAAACATACAGAAGGAATTCAATATCAACCTAACTGTGGCTTTGAAGTTGATATCGATGATCTAGAAAGTTATGAAGACATTCTAAACAACAATATACCGAATATTTCTTCGTTGTTGGACGCGCTTCAAATCTCGTTTTCTTCGATTTGGAAACTTTGGCCTTAAAAAATCGGCAGACATTTTGCAGATTGCAGCCAAGTGCGGTGAACATGCTTTCTGCGAATATGCGAATCCTTCTCAGCCAATTACATCGTGCACAACGGCTATCACGGGCATGAGAAATGTGGCTGGAGAATTGTTTTTATATGACAAGAAAGTCCAGTCGATTCCTATTGAAGCCGTTTTTCGTGAATTTAAAGAATGGCTAGCTGTGCTGAAACCGTGTATTCTTATAGCGCACGATGCAAAATTTGACACTTCACGCTTACTCGATGATAAAGGATGCCAAAAATCTTATCGCCGGATTCGCAGATACTCTCGTCATTCTAAGGAAGCTTCATCATCAAAGAAAAGGTCCCGGAATGTTCAAGCTATCTACTTTCGCTGGAGATCTACTGCACATTGAACCCACTGCAAGTTTTCACGAGGCATCATACGATGTCGAGATCCTGGAAAAACTCGCTTCTACTATCCCAAAAGAGAATCGAATTGCAAATAGCAAATCTTTGAAAGGATGCTATATTCACGAAGCTCGAGTACAAAAGGCAGACGTACTCGAACGAGCCTTGACAGATCTCAAAGATGTTATCTCTGCGGGAATGTTTAAAAAAATAGCAAGTGCGGGGATTGATCTTGTTAAATTTCAAACAACATACACGAAAAGCTGAATAGAGGATATCATTTAGTTGCTGTCGACGAACTAAATGGATAAAAACCTCGTGTCACAAAAGACAACAAAATTTTGGAAAAGATTATTCTATTTTTAAAAACGAACCAAAGTTCCGACGCTTGGGTTAAAGAGAACGAACCAAAGCTCCTACGTTTACGTTAAAGAGAAGAAAAAACGGAAATGTTATTTTAAAAAAAACATTGTTCTATTAATTACATTATATTGAATGTTCAATTACATTATATTTTAGGAAACAGAAGATTATTTGAAAATTAAAATTTATTTGTTACACTCAAGTTAAAACCAAAATAATGTTTGTGCAAATAAAATACTTTGTTAATATTTAAAGATATATTGAGACAATATGTTTGCAATAAAAGTATGCTTTAATATTTTTTCACCAATTTACTCAAATGCCATTTGTTTTGGTCCAAAATCATATGTTCAAACTAAGCGCCTGGCCGTGCACACTGTTGCCAGATCGCTGACCCGTTCCCCCTTCACGCACTCGTTCGCTTGCAGGCCGAGTAGGATATATGCTATACGAGCAAAATTGTGAGGGCTTTTCATGGTTATATTTTGGAAACTAGATGGTGAATCACTCTCAGGAGCGCAGTGGCTGAGTGGATAGGGCGCTGGATTCGCACTCAGCGGACCCGGGTTCTATTCCCGCAGCCGACACCAATGGGAAAAGAAATTGTTTCTATGTGTTTATTCTGCAATCCTGGCGGTTCGGATTCCACCAAAACAAACGTCCAAAAAAGACCTCGCTGTGATGAGTGGGGGGTCGGTGCTCGGCTTTGGTGCTCCCGCAAGGCGGTTCTCATCGCGCGGATGGTGACACCTTGGTCGAGCATGGGCCGCCCATATTATCACAGATGAGGAGGTGCCGACCTAGGAGACTCTGGTGTACGTGCTTGAGTTTACTCGCAATGACACTGAAGGAGACTAGGTAGGCCCCGACCTGTATCGACGGAGGTTTTCTGCAATTTCCCTCCGTCCGTGGCAAATACGATACAGGGAGGGTACGGGAAATGCGAAACGGCTGCAGCCGTGGTCGTGAATAAGAATGTCGGAGGATAGGTAATGAGAGGAAAAGATTGAAAAAGGAAAAATATATGTGTGTAAAAACCCCGAAGGCGAGGGTATGCACGGTAAACTCCCACATTATGGTGAATCACTATCATTTTTTCACATTATTCGTGATATCTTACTCTAGCTGATCCTCGTTTTTTGATAAATTTCTTAATTTTAGTTTTGACGGTAGAATTAATGATGCTCTGTTTGCCCATCACAACGCATTTGTTACGTGTAAGCCAAGCCAACTTTAAGTGTATATATCTTAGGTTTGCGGTGGTCAAACTTATTTAAATTGCACAGATGTTTGGATAATGTATTAAATAACATATATGTCAAATTTCAACAATTTCTTAATTCAACTCTTCTGTGGACCTTCAGAGTCAGTGTAACACGGAGAAAAATTTCGACGGGTTCCCTTTCCCAGCGGTAGTGCAGAGCTCGCAGCATTTGGCTACGAGCCGCTGCGCACTACCGCTAGATGTCACGGCGCGCGTCTGCTACGAAGCCCCGGTACACGAGGCGGACCGAAGGCCGAGGCCTCGTAGCAGTGCCAGCCATGACCCGCCCCGTTCGAAAATCTAATGCTAATGCTCGGCTATGCACATGTAACATACACTAGTGTGCATGTTACACGTACGCTGCAAGAATTTCTTTCTCGCTACAATATATAGCCGAGCGTACCAAACATTCAAGTTTGTTTTTGCTGCAACCACAGCAATAAATAACAGAATTATGATAATTCTGAGTATGCAACGACAAACGTCATTGGCATCTCGCTCTTTAGCAGAGCGGTTTTTATTAATTAACATATTTGTTAATTATAAATTCTTACGAATTAAAATTATGTCCGTCTATTTTAGCAGACGGAGATAAACAACGACGAACGTCGTTGGCATCTCACTCTTCAACAGAGCGGTTATTAATAATTAACATATTTGTTAATAAACATTTATAAACAATTAAAATTCTGTCTGTCCACTTTAGCGGACAGACTTACAGCGACAGGCGTCGCTGACATCTCGCTCTTTAGCAGAGCGAGTTTACTAATTAACATATTTGTTAATTCATTATTTTTAGAAATTAAAAATATCATTTTTTCATCATTTATTGAAGAAACTGCGCTGATATTTTTTATCATTCAGTGTATATCGGAGAAGCTTCGCTAACATTTTTTCATCATTTATTATGTATTGAAGAATCTGCGCTGACATTTTTTCATCATTTAGTATGTATTGAAAAAACTGCGCTGACATTTTTTCATCATTCAGTATGTATTAAAGAAACTGCGCTGACGTTTTTTTCATTATTTAGTATGTATTGAAGAACCCGCGCTGACATTTTTTTATCATTCAGTGTGTATCACAGAAGCTTTGCTAACCGTTTTTCATCATTTAGTATCTAGTGAAGACACTGCGCTGACATTTTTTCATCATTTAGTATATGTATTGAAGAATCTGCGCTGACATTTTTTTATCATTTAGTGTGTATCGGAGAGCCTTTGCTAACATTTTTTTATCATTTAGTAGGTATTGAAGAAACTGCGCTGAGATTTTGTTAACATTTATTGTGTATCGGAGAAGCTTCGCTAACCTTTTTTCATCGTTTAGTATGTATTGAAGAAACTGCGCTGATATTTTTTCATCATTTAGTATGTATTGAATAAACTGCGCTGACCTTTTTTCATCATTTAGTATGTATTGAAGAATCTGCACTGACGTTTTTTCATTATTTAGTATGTATTGAAGTAACTGCGCTGACATTTTGTTATCATTCAGTGTGTATCGCAGAAGCTTCGCTAACCTTTTTTCATCATTTAGTATGTATTGAAGAAACTGCGCTGACATTTTCTCATCACTCAGTCTGTATCGAAGAAACTTTGCTGACTTGTTTCATCATTCTGTGTTTAGCAAAAAAATTTTATTAAACGATGAAAAAATGACTGCAAAGTTTCTTCGATACAGACTGAGTGATGAGAAAATGTCAGCAAGGCTTCTTCTGTACACACTGAATGATAAAAAAACGTCAGCGCAGTGTCTTCAATACATACTAAATGATGAAAATATATCAGCGCAGTTTCTTCAATACATACTAAATCATGAAAAAATGTTAGCGAAGCTTCTCCGATACACACTGAATGATAAAAAAATCTCGGCGCAGTTTCTTCAATACCTACTAAATGATGAAAAAATGTTAGCGAAGGCTCTCCGATACACACTAAATGATAAAAAAAATGTCAGCGCAGGTTCATGAATGTATACTAAATAATGAAAAAATGTCAGCGCAGGTTCTTCAATGCATACTAAATCATGAAAAAATGTTAGCGAAGGTTTTTTGATACACACTGAATGATAATCAAATCTCAGCGCAGTTTCTTCAATATATACTAAATGATGCCGTGCCGAGAACCGATCACAATGCTTCGGCTATGCATATATATATGCGTCTGGGTAATGTACACCCAGCATCTGTCAAGAAATATGTATTATACAAAAATGCAATCATAGATGATAATCAGTTCTTATAAACTAACTCTCTCCGTTCGTTTTAGCGAACGAAGGAGGACAGTGACAGGCGTCACTGTGATCTTGCTCTTTGGCAGGGCAGTTTTTATCAACTGACAACAGTTTTTCGAAACTGTAATTCTCTTCATCCGTTTTAGCGGACGAAAGAGAACAGCGACTGACGTCGCTGGCATCTCGCTCTTTAACACAGCGAGTTTAGTAATTAACATATTTTACAATTAAACTTATAATAATTTGCAAATATATTCTGAAAAAAAAATATTTGTAAAAATTAGTTTATGGCTCAATCGCTCCCCTCTCAAAGGTTCTCTCGAGGTTCGGATCTCAAACCTCAAATTTTCGGAGCTACAGATTGAAATTTAGAGGGTATACGTAATTTTTAATTCTAAACAAGTTTTTCATCTTAGTAATTTTCGAGAAACTTGCGCGTTCGCGAGAAAAAAATTAAAAACTAAAAAAAAGGGGGGTCGGGAGTGGTTTTTGACCTCCCACGGCTGTAATTTTTCGATTTTCCGAAAAAGGTAGCACTAATCTATCTGTAAAAGGGGGATGGTGAAAATTGTTCAAAGTTTTTATTTCGGCGCACGGTTTTTTTGTCAAGCCGCGTCTCATTAAAAAATTCATAGAAAATCAAATAACTTGAAAATAATTTTTTTAACACGGCAGTTATCTGTAGAATCGTTTGTTTTATAATTTACGCGAAACAAAAAAATTCTATGATTATTTATACCCGTTGTATCACAGTTTCAATATTTGAAACGGCTTTTTTTGGGTGTTCCCATGAACGAAAAAATGTTTAGCCTAAATATTTAATAAACCTACTTTATAACGAAAAATAAAGTTCCTTGAAAGTTTCTCGTCGCTATCACCGTTTCCGCGGTAATAATTATTTGAACACACGACGCGAGGGACAAAATTTTTAAACCCGCGACGCTGTATAGACAGAGAAAGACCTATCGCCTATCTCTCTCTTACTCACAACGCATATGGAGCCTTCGCTGGCTCCATATGCTCTTACAGCCGTGGGAGGTCAAAAACCACTCCCGACCCCCACCCCCTTTTTTTTTAGTTTTTAATTTTTTTCTCGCGAACGGACAATTTTCTCGAAAATTACTAAGAGGAAAAACTTGTTTAGAATTAAAAATTACGTATACCCTCTAAATTTCAATCTGTAGCTCCGAAAATTTGAGGTTTGAGATCCGAACCTCTGGTTTGACCTGCCTATAAAACCTTGAAGCGCTCAGGATTTTACCTAACATGAGTGTCGCCACGGATCAAAATTATTATAAAATGAATTTATTCCAATATATAGAATTGCTATTTAGCAATAATAATTAGGTTGGCGGTAACTTGGAGAATAAATTCTTCATTGAATTCCGTCGATTTTTCAATTATAGAAAATATGCAAAACTTTTTTGTTATTACGTTGTTACAATTTTCGAAGAGGGATTTTATAATTGCTGTTTGAAAAATTGTAGATAGAATAAAATATTTTCGCCGTTTTTTTATTCGGAAAAATGAGTGCAGTTTCGATTACAATTTTATTCGACGACATATTGTTCACATAATTATTACTGCTAAATATCAATGAAACGATAGAAATATATTCGTCTTACAATAATGTTTGTCCACGCCGGCAATTGGAAAAAATCTGGGAGTGCCGACGCTCGGAAGACTCAGAGAAGGCGCGCCTAACATGTAAAGAAAGAATAAGAAAACACCAGTAGTCTCCTGACCGACCCCAATGCTTCGGTCATATATATATATATACGGTCGAAACATTGGTATCTGTTCACGCCACTGCTTGTGTTCTCTTTTCGACCCGAGCATGCATACATATATACACTATAAATAATTTACGATTTTTTTTACAATTAGCACCCAGTTTAGACAACGACCATTTTTTGTTATTTTATGAGTGGACCCCGTTTGTGGTAAATTTTTTTAACGCATTTCTAAGCTTCAATTTCATTTTTTAGAAAATTTTCTAGGATTCTTTTCCAAACATATTTCGTTTTTTGAGAAAAAATAGATAATTTGGAAATTGCTCCGAATTACGAAGATGATGAGGTTTACAATAAGACTTCAAGACGGTAAAAAGTTGTATTACTTTTTGTTGAGTTAACGAGAATTTTTTCAGATGTTTTCTTTCTTTCAAAAAGCATTCCCATAACAATTAATGTATATTTAAAAAAGAATTAAAATATAGTTAAATATCAAAATTAAATTTACTTGCTCCAGACAATTGTTACTTACCCTAGTTTCCCAACTCCATCCAAACTGCTATCGCTTGTACCCCGAGTGCGAAAAAACAGTGCAACGCCGCTTCCGTTCTCCAGCCGTCCTTTTCTTGCTCGCTCACGCTCTCCACAGCCTTCCTGCTCCGTCTACATGAACGCCGACAACTGTGCTTTTCGCGGGCTACGCACCGAGCATGTAGACGGTACTCGCGCGATCTGCTTTCTTTTCTCCCATCATTTTATTTTCAAATAGGCCCGTTCACTGAATTTATTTTTTATTCTCATGAAATAATGCTCATTCACCGTCATTTTGCTTACTGTTTTCGTCTCCTCAATTATACTTTGCAAAAAAATTAAGCAATAATTTTGTATACCTCATAAATTAATACTTTGTAAGAGCCCGTGCAACTTTCATTGCATTTGTCGTACGGGCATTATTTTAAATCTCCGTACGAGAAATACAATCACAGATACAGGCTGTTCAAAATTTTGTATTTTATTAGGTATAAAAAACTATCTCTTAATTTTCTTGTAAGGTATAGTTGACGAGCTCAAAACGGTTGATAAAAGCAGAATGACGATGAATGAAAATCGGAAAGAATAAAAAATATATTGTGTTTCTTGGTTGTCATACCAACTCCTTGTCACGTTTCACTCCTTTTTCACTTACTCACCACACTCTCACTAGTATCCTCTATGCACCATCACTGATATCCATTCGTATATTTTTCCACGTATCAGACGCGTTGAGCGACTAACCTCGAGTCACGTCACTTTCCTCTCACAAATCACACAAACGCGGCTCAATGAATCAAAGAAAAAACGTTGAAACTCGCGGCGAATTAAAAATAATATACGTTGCAGTTACCTCAAAATACATTCGCGTGCCCGGCGAGCTGAGCGACTAACATTGTCCGACGTCACGCGGCTCTCGAGCGCTCCGACGATCGATATATATATATATATATATTGGGCGACAGTCGAGAGCGTCCAATGTTTACTTTTTTGAAGTCCCTTGTTCTCGACGTTTTACATCGCGTCGTGGATACGTCATAAAGAGTAGTAGCAAATCGTCGAGAGCAAACCCCACAAATATATGATAAAGTAAAATTATAATATTATACAAAAAAATGTTATGGAACATAATAAAATTCAACTATAATATTACGCTAATGAAAAATATTAACAAACATGAAAATGAAAAATCAGAATATTTCGCAGAAAAAGAAATCTTTTCGTACAAAATTAAATAAAATAATAATATTGCCCGTGTGAACAAAATCGTAGAAAATAATGAAATAAGATTATGATTCGATTATTGATATATACTAAGGATCAACATGCAGTTTGTCTTAGGAAGATTATTCTGCATTCCCGTGCTGGCAAAGTAATAATGAAAATATAATTTCGTCAGTCAATATTTTGACGTTTTTGAAGCAAAAAAATATTAAATTGTTGACGTGAAAACAAAAATTGCAAAGATAGATTCGAACCATCGATATTCTCGACGAGTATACAACGCCTTAGCCCACTGAACCACCGTCGTTCATTCGAATTATGTGCAGTGGGAAATGTAGGTAAGGCACTCGCTATCCGTTGTGGAGTGTTCGCTTCTTCTATGCTCGCTGACAGCGAAAAACTCAGCGGCAACGAGAAAACGCCGTCTTTGTTTTGACGAGCACCGAGCGACCGATCGGGTTGAAACTTTGAGGATACCTAGAGAATTATGGTACAAAGATCCTAAGACTCGTTTTTTTTTTTTTTTTTAATAAATTATTTTGTTAATGAAAAAAAAACGATAAATTTTCATACTCGTACGATATTTCTTATCGTGTTGAAGCCAACATCCATGCACAATGGAAAACGCACATTTTGGGCTTTGTTTCATATCATTTGATGAAAAAATGACTGAAAATTCTCGATTCCCGTTTTATGTATCGCGGGGTCGGTGTCGGTAACTCTCATAGCCCGCGCGGCGGACGGATGAGACGCGAGCGTCGAACACAGAGACGCCTCACATACCCGTTCGACTCCGCCGTGCACGTAGCGCTAATGCGGCGCACGTATATATTGTCACGCCGTTGGGGAAGGAATAACTGGGGGAACGGTGGGGGACAAAAAAATTTACTTTGATATGGCGACACGAATTCACAAATAAATATAACAATCCTTATTTTATTTAGCTATCAATAATTAACAAAAGTAAGTATCACAGAAAACAATTGAAAGTTATACTATTAACTTCGGCGGACGATCTCGGGGGAAGTATAAGAAGAAGAATTTATACCGTTAATATCTATGGGCGCCAGTTATTTTTATTACAAAAAAAATAACAAAAAGGACTTTTATCGTACAAATATTTGGGGGTGCAAACAATCTATTAGGAGACTAGGGGAGAATGGAATATTAGGGGTAGCTCAGGGTGGGGGTCCTACGACTCTACGGCCTCTTAATAATTACCACTGGCCACAATTTTGAAAGTTCGAAATAATACTTCGCCAAGTGCGGAAACTGAAACGAGATAACTCGGGACTCGATACAAAAAAAACGTAAACACGGGTAACGCGAACTCTGACGGGCGAGGACGATCGAAGGCCGTCGGGAAAATCTTAAATCTAACGCGTCTTAATACTACACAGCCGTTCCACGGGCTAATTAAAATTATGACTACTTCTCCGTGAAAAATCACGGAGATAATTTTGCAAGGAAAATCTAAATCGGGAACCAGCATGGGGGAGGAACTCGAATACAATTTTTTTTCGCGAAGGGCCGGAATACAAAATTGGAAAAAAATCGGTGCCAAAATTTCTATGGTGCAAACACTTACGTTTCTCTCGCTCTCTCTCGTGGTCCTGGTGACGTGCCGGGTCGTCGTGATAATGTCCTGTCCTCGTCTCTCCTCATGCACGCCGCTCGCTTTCTCTCCCTCACACTCACCGCACTCTCTATTCTCAAATATTCGCACACTCTAACTCTCCTGTCTACTTCTCGAACTCTTTATAATTTTTATTAAATTTGGTTTTAACTCCTGAATCGTCTTTCCTCTACCGTCGCTCGTCGCAAAGTGCCCGGCACATGGCGTGCCGGAACTTGCGAATTTTTCCGGGTTCTTAAATTTCTCCCGTGCCTCTGATTTGACGAGACACGGGAGATCCTTGATCCATGATTGGCCGCGCGGGTCACGGGTCAATCGATGAGGCGACGCTCGGGTCGATATTTCTGGGGACAATGTTGGGGGCAGGCTCTATCGGGAACTAGGCGTAACGAGGATTTATCGATATGGTAGGATAAGGTGTCGGGTAAGTAGGACGGGTGGGAAGGCTATCGATGTCGCCGGAGGCTGCTGCCATCTCCTCGCTTGTGACGTCACCTTCGCCGATTGATGGCTCGGGGACAGCTGATGGGATGTGGCGATGACCCGTGCCGGTGTTGTTTGGAGAGTGCGGGAGACAATATTTTTCTTCCAAGTGGTGATAATTTTATATATTTTGTGAGTGCGCGGTGGGTAATTTTCCGTTCGGGTTTCCTGGGTGGATTTTTCTCCGGTGGATGGTGAGTGTTTTAATTGTTGATTTCTTCTTTTTCCTTTTTCTTTACTTGATTATTTTATTGTAGGTTATGCGGGATGATGTCCGGGTGGCGATAATGGTGATCCTGGGGGTGCTGTGGCTCTTCTCGATGGTGATTTTCGTCGGTGGATGGTGAGTTTTCTTCGGAGCGACGCGTAAGTGCTTGCACAATTTACGATAATAATATAAGGAAAGGACATACTTACTCATAGACTTATGTTTCAGGTTGGTGGAACGGCTGCCTTTGGGACGAGCTGGTGCAGCGGGGGAGGATAAAATTGTGCAACGTCACAATATATATATACTGTCGCCGAAGTGTATGGCTCGCCCGATCGAGCTATAGGCAGCTTCTTAGGGCGAGAAAGATAAACCGTATTATGTCTGAATTTTACTATACAGAACAATCGGTCTGAATGGCATTGCTCTTATTGTTGGTCGTATTGTGCTGTATTGTGGTGTTAGTTAGAGAATAATCGTGAAGTATCATCGTTTCGTCAATCAATATTTTGTCGTTCATATGATTTCATGATTTACGTTTGTGTGGAAAGCGGGCTGGCGTCGTTATTTCACGAGGCACGTGTCCCAGTCGGCTTCGGAGGGGGCCGGACTCCGTAGTATAAGTAGATATACATATAGAATGGATCTCGATATTGTGGCATAGAAGGCGTGGCTGTATGCGGTGTATTAGTCGTAACTTTTCGAGAGTCTCCTCCTCTGCCAGTTCCCGCACCCATCTCGTGAGACAAATACGTCAGCGCTCCACACGGAATTTCGTCACACTATTTTCACGCTGGGCCGATAATATTCTCGGTGTTTTTTTTCCATAAAACCTTAATTTCGCAGCCAATTTTGCATCAAATTAAATGAAACAAAGTTTAAAATGTGTGTTTTTTAATGCTACGTTGCCTAAGAATCCGACAATTTCGATAGAATCGGTGCAACATAAAGAATTGTCTCATTTCTCTAGTGATAAACTGAATCTGCAAATTTTTTTTCAAAATTTCGAAAAAATGAGTCTCATGTACAAGGTGACGTAATTCTCTATGTACTCGCCAAATTTTAATCTGATCGGTTGCTCAGTGCTCATACAAATAAGGATGCCGTTTTCGCATCGCTCGTCGCCTGTTACACTGACTCTTAAGGAATGACGTGCAAAATTTCATTCGTTACTGCCAGGGTTGTCAGGAGAATAAACTCGTCCGCGTATGCACGCGCGAGTCTATGCTCATAACCGACACTCCTGTCAATGTCTTCGATAAGGTAACTTTGGATAATGGAGGTTGTTCAATATATACGTTGTTGCACACGCTATTCTTGCAGACCGCGACGCACCCCTTATTAATCAACTGTTTTGCGAAATATGCAGATTATGCAAAATCGACCAATTAACGACTTCGGGTAATCGACCACAAACGAACGGTTCATTGGACCGGTCATCGGGTTCTCATAGATTATATTCATGCATATTTCGATCAATTCGATGATTGGGATAGGATGTTATCCTACAGAGAAGCGTCATATGACAGCACGGTTCACGAGGCAACTAATTTCCTGCCGAACGAATTCGTCTTTGGAAGAATCGTTCACCCGATGAGTACCTATTATACGGACAAACTTCTCCCCAAGAGCAATTCGTTTCTTGCCGAGTTGATCGAGTGTCAATATTTGACAACCCAGGAAGAATGGCTCTACTCACTCTCGCGGGACGGGAATGAACAAATAATATGCCCCGATCTACCGATCCTGCAGATCGTTATTAATCACGTGGAAATATTGCGCGTAAGCCCGAATTGCGCAGGGCTCATGAGAAGCACAACTCTCACGGGGGTACGCATTTTCGAAAGCGATACGACCTATCATTATCGCCCGCGTATCGTTTGAGCTGCTATCGATGATATCGCCGAGATTAAATGAAATTTCTCAGACGGACCCACACATTCGCGCGGCGGTTGATGATAGACCCTACGAAAGCCGGGTAAATTTATAGAACTCAGTGGAAGGCGATCCACTAGCCGACATCGAGGCAAACATCCATGCTATCGGTGAGCGTACCAGAGAAAAACAAACCAAGCATTACCTTATGATCGCTGGCTTCGCAGGACAAGGACTCTTTATTCTGGCTACATGATGGTATATAATGCGTCAGAGAATATTTTGTCTATGCTATCAGAATACTTTGTCGCATAGGCGAGACTCTGACATGCCGGGATAGCAAGGGACGAAGTCGAGAGAACTGAAAAGAAAGGAATATGACACCTGCAATAAAACTGGAGGCAATAAACACCCCATTGAGCACTCGAGGCCACGGGTATGCTGAGATCGCGCGCTCCGTCAGAACCGTAGGCACCACGACGTCGGCCGATATGGGCCCTCGTCCCTTCTCCCGCCAAGAGACCCTAGTCGCCTAAGGGTAATCTTTTGTTACGGACCGACCCACATCACATCTTCGCCAGTCACCAAATTCCGTAAAGGCGTTTCAACTCGCTGGTGATCTCTTCACGATCATCAAATTCCTCAGAGGCGTTTCAACCTCTGAGTCGAGTTCAAGGAAGCGCCAAATTCCACAGAGGCGCTTCAACTCGCGACACAACTTGGTCACCTCGCACGAGCTGCACCATCAGCATTTCCCAACATTAATTCCCAAAACCCCGACTAACCTATTGGGGAATTAACCCAATTTCCCAATAACCGACATTCCGTGACTACCCCCACGAGACTCCCGTAACACCTTAGCCTTAGAGTATCGAGGGCTCCGGCAGACCGATGATTCTTTAGTCTTAATCGATAGCTTCGTCCTAACAGACGCATCAATCGGCCTATCCGCAACTCTTTCCTTAGCGGCAAGTCCACTCGCGCACTTAGAGTCTCGCGAGTGTGATAGTGAGTGCCGGGGCCCTTGAATAAATTCAAAAACACCGGTTAAGAACTCTATACGTTTAAGCAAACCTTAGCGGCGCTTAACGTCACTCGATATAATCTCGTTACGCGATAATTACCTTAGCGGCATTACGCGACGAAATATATCGAGAATAACTGTCAAATCCCGAAATAACCACTATAAATATTACGCTTACGCTATAGAGCCGGCCCGAGAACTCTATATAACCTTACACGCCGACTCAGCACGACGCGAGGCGCTAGCCCCGCGACATACATTGTGCGCGTAACACACACACGATACCACCGCAAGTGTATAAGTGTCACAAGTGTATCACTAGAGCAAAATAAAGATACAACGCCTAACACCTGGCGAGTCGAGGCCAAGATCGGCAAGGCCGTTACTTCTTTCACATCTCGACCCTCCAGGCTCAACAGCAACATCAGCAAATCGCAGACGACTGCAATTACAAGGTGAGGTGCGTCACGCCGCTTAAAATAGGACAGAGATCCATGCGCCAAGGCCTGACATACTCGAGCGCGATCATTACAATTAATAATCAAACATAGCATATAAATAATTAAGCCCGAAAACACGGTCTTAACAGTTTCTTTCTCGAGCGATGCGAACAAAGAGGCAAGGAGTGGGGATGACCAAGAGAAGAAAGGCCGTGAACTCTCGTCACTCAGAGAGAAATAAAAACCGTCGCTACGCTTGTTACATTGACATCGGTTATAATTTCTCCTCTCGAAATTCTTAGCTTTCGAAATAAATTCGCTCGCGAAAACATACGGTGCCACGGGAGTTTGTCTGTTTTGCCATAAAACAGAAAACGAGTGTTTAGGCATGTTGAGGTGCGCGTCGTCATATAAAACATTCAGCGCCCAAGTGACCGCGAAATCCATCCTGTGCGTGATCTGTGGGGTGGACGGTGAACTTACGAAATACGAAGTACACTTTAATTTATGTATGAGTAAGTTTTGCTGTATGGTGCGTCATTTAGTCGACGAAGGCTACGGACGGTCGACCAAAATTTGCGAAGTTCCCGCAGTAACCCAGTCGAGTGAGCGGACCTTGCCCCCAGGAAAGTGCCTGGTATGTGGGAGAAACGAGCCGCCGTACCCCGGTGTGGAAGAGTGTGTCGAGAGGGATATGGTAGTTCGTGCGCGAAAGGCACATGCTCCGCGTTACCCCCTATGCGACGGCTCGCGTACTCGGCTTACGTAAGAGGATGCGTGGCATGCTACGAGACCTAGCGAAAGGATGCGCCCGCGGGGCCCGTCGCTTTGAGCACCAAACCTGTGCAACGGATGGTCCTTAAGGTGGCTGCAACGCAGACACAAAGGGTGGAGCTGCGGCCCCAAGAGCCGTACAAATTTATTAAATGGGTCGTTGAGCCTGTCAAGGAGCAAATTGCCGAGCAGGTCCTGATCGACCTCAACGCGACTATGACTGAGCCTCTCAACGTCGGGCCGGTCGTCGCCGCCAATCATGAGTCAACCTAGACGGGAGGAGAGGACGTCAGCGGACTCTCCAAACCTGACTCTGCCAGGATGCCGGCAATGCTCGGGCGGGGTCACTTAAGGGGAGGTCGGGTCATCCTCAGGAGAGACTTCCTCAAGGGATTCGTCGAGAACGAGGACAACGTCACCGAGGAGGACTGCGTCGCCCAGGAGATGGCCAACGACGACGAAGACGTCGTCTAATCCCCAAGGGGGGGGGGGGGGGGGGGGGGGGGATGAGTGTTGTGGCCTCGCAATAAAAAACCGCGGATGTTTCGCGTCTGGCCATAACGACACCGCTGCCCCGCGGAATTCGTCTCCGGGGCAGCGGAAATCAGGTCTCCGGTGTATAGCCACACGCAGCAGCGTCAGCGGCATATACCGTGAGACCTGCCTACGGTGCGATCACGCCACATCCGCGGAAAAAGGAGATGCTAAGACTTTGCCGGACGTACCCCCACCTCGAGATCTGAGGAGCTCGAGGTGAAAACTGTATCACCCAGAGATTACTCTCATGGTGAAAATCAAAAGGGCAAGTTGTCCAATTGCCACGGGTATCTCCGAGGAGTTTACACGGCGAATAAGTTAATACCTGGAAACAGTGCCAAGATTAAAGCACTTACACCGCGCATAAGTCGTGGTTCCCGAGAGGCTATCCAAGGCACCATCGCTATTGTATTAAATCTTCTTGTTAAGTGAATAAGAATATAATTAACCAATACTTTATCAAGCGTTCGACATTATAATAATAATAATCAGGGTTTATATTTTTTTGGGGTTTTCGATTAAGAGACAAAAAGTAGAGGACATTAAGTGATAACATTAATTAGAAAATTAAGTGCGCGTCAGCAATCGCCGAAGGATCGCGATGCGACAAGAAATTGTCGGATCGCGATCCGACAAAAAACAGCCGCGGCTTAACAAGAAGTAAGTCCATAAATTATAATAAATATCAATTTCACTATATCGTGTTCCCAACATTCTTTTCATGTAACTACCCCCCTGCATATACTTCACCAGCATTCTCTAAATCGCAGGTGAGAAATATATCGGGCCCGTATGGGACCTGCGAGGACTCCCGTCCTTTCGGAGGTAAACACGGTATCCAATCAAATTCAATAATTTTCCATCCAACCACTTTAATAATTAAAATTTCTTATTGAAATATATATCAGTCCCGCACTGCACGCTGGTGGCAGCGCAAAATAAATTCTTAAAATCAAAATAGATTCCAACTCCTTGTGGATTCAGCACATTGTTCGTAACATTTCAAAGTTTATTATGAATTTAAAAAAATTGTAATAACACATTTCAGGATTGCCACCCGCCTTAACCGATTTCATCGATCCAACATGGGAGCGCCAGTTCCTATACAATAAACAATGTTTCAATAAAATCTTTTTTTAATTGCTCACAGCAATTCTGAAGAACAGCTACAGGTATAATTGTTGTGTGATCTCAAGCGATCGAAAAAATTTAGATTAAGATTATTTTTGACACTTGCTCATACAAACATTTTTGGCCCTTTTCAGAGTGTTTACAGGAAACAAAGAAATTATCGATTTAATTGGAGTTCTCTTAATTCAGGCCGGTGGTCCATTTTGAGGTGTAGGGCGGGAAAACAATTAGCCAAATGAACTTTTGGGGATAGTTTGATATGTATTTGAACTAACAAAGAAATTGTTTAATTTCTAACAATGTATGATAATCCATGTTATAAATGGATTCGTGGAGCGCCCCGCTACTGAAATGTCCAGTTTGTGCACAAGATACAGCTCGCAAATTTTGTTTGAAAAAAAATAAAACAATATTCTAAATTTTAATGTAATATTCTTCGATATGAATTAAAAAATCCGGAAAAACACGTAAATTTGAATCCTTGTGGAAGGTTTAACAAAAAAAAAGTGATTTTTCAAGAAAAAAATCACTTCAACTCGGTGCAAAAGTTGCTTAAAAAATTGTGTTCTATGCTTTTTAGTTCATATAGAAGAAAAGACGATACGAAAGATAACGCAACTTGGATGGGACCGATAGCTCATTCAGTTTTTTAAACCCCGTACACAGATAGGGTAAAATCGTAAAAATGAAAAGTCGCGAAAACGCGCCTTAAAGTAGACGGTCAACGAGCGGAGCACTGCGACAAAGGGTACGGCAGCTACTCGACGCCCCACTGCATTCGGCTCTGTACCTCTGGAAATGATTAGAATTTAACTCTGAAATTTGTTGTATATATTCTTGAATATCTGATCTATTGATTTCAGCAATAAACAAAAATTCGATTTTTTCGACCTTCTAAATGGACCGCTGGCCTTAAAGTTTAAGAAAATCCTCATACAAATGAGGACGGACCACGCGCTGTGTGTGCATTTTCGGAGCAGCGCCTCGTACAGCGGGAGTGTCACGGCGGACAGACCGCTCGTACCGAAAGGGGTAATCAATATAAGGTTCTAGCCTTATTAATTAGGTGATTCATTTCGCGTGGCTACGGTAATTAAATGAAGTAATTATTTCGCTGTGGCCTCATTGGTGGTGTCCCTCTGTTGTTATGCTTAGGGTCACGTTATGGCGAATAGCGTTGGTTCAAGGAGAGTATTTATCTATGGCTCATGTTCGTGTTAGGCCTAGGGCGTAGGGTTACAATAATTTCCATAATACGAATAGTAAAGACCTGCTGTCAATGTAATATAAGTACGTAATTACGAAGAAATATTCAGTAATATTTTATGTAAAAGTATGTTTGGTCATTAAATGCTTGTTATTGAAAGTATAAGTAATAATCAGCCGAACGAATAATAAAGATATATTTTTATTGAAACAGAAGCAATGCAACGATCTCTTTCGCCGTTCAGTGCATGCGCAGAACACGCACGCACGCACTCTTCCCATGTCTTTTTGTATAACGCTGAGTTCGCTAGCTGATTGAATAAATTCTTACCACTAATAAACCTCTTACACACTAAACCATTCTTATTAGGG
Source organism: Netelia virgata (assembly GCA_951802705.1). Lineage (NCBI taxonomy): Eukaryota > Metazoa > Arthropoda > Insecta > Hymenoptera > Ichneumonidae > Netelia > Netelia virgata. Next base: position 14,895,217 of record OX637866.1, read on the forward strand.
GCCTTAAAGTAAATTCCACCTGGAAATAGTGTGTTAAGGTAGTACCCACGTAAAATCACTTCAGACAGATTTTTCTTAAATTTTAACAGATTGTCAATTACAATAGGATCTATATCTCCTCAAAATTTTAGAATGATCGACTCATACAATCCAGAAATAAATCCCATTAAAACTCGGTTGTTTTATATGTATCGCACATGCCATGTCGATGTTAATGCCACATTCTCACTAATTAAGCTTTTATCTCGAGACAGATTTTTTTGAAGAACGAATATGTAATAGAATAAAATATTAGGAATTTTTGCGGCTAGATTCCAAAACCATCGTCTCATATGTTTCCGAGATATTAACGTTCAAAGTTCAAAATTCATGATAAAATTGTACAAGTATGGGAAATGGAGGGGATAGCACGGCAACGTTGTAAACTCGGCATGCGGACAGCCGACTTGTTTACCGTGTGTGAAACCGTGCGGGCCATACGGAGCTGAACCGCATCATAATGTGTGTGTGTGTGTGTTTAGCCCAGGAAACGTTACAACAAATGTTTTTTTTTCCATCAATGATGTTCGTTCGATATTTTATTGCAGCAAATCCAATTGCTGTGCGTACAATCATTTATAATTGTAAAATTTATTTTGAGCATGAAAAGATATTTTTTTTTCGCTCCAATTTTCCTTTATACCGTACTAAATTTTCTAAATTTACGTTAGGCATTTTTCGCACCGTTTACTTGTATGAAGATAGACTAGTATAGACGAATAGACGGATGCGCACTCTTCTGCGCATTTTCTAAGCAGCTGATACATTGCGATATTGCCGTGATCTACTATTCGTCCACTACACTAGTGTACCCTTATCTGTATATATATTTCATTGTGTGGTCTGCCTGTACCCATCCAAAAGTTGACGCTTCTCGTAAAAATTTAATCGACTGACAGTATCTAATAAGCAATTAGATAATATAACTAATAAGCAATCAATTACTTCAGTATATATCTACAAGGGTATATATGTATACGAATATACCATAATATATAATGCGATATTAAAACAACTCCTTTTACCTCATTTAAAATATAAGAAATTGGACTAACTTTTGCTCACTCCCGAACCTGGGTACTACCTTAAACAACAATTTTTTTGATTGCAGGTAGGGAGTCAATTCAGCCAATATAAAGGAGTGCATACTATATCAGTCAAAAAGGTGAGCTACTGTTACGGTTCGGGAATACTCGCCTGATAAAAACTTTATGGTTCTAGAATCGTCAAGGTGTTAAACCTTTTCCACCAAGATATTCGCCCTTTTCAGCTGTTGTTGCCACAGTGGCGGGATTCACAAACCTTTGCGTCGATGCTACCACTGTGGCGGTGACGACCGCAAAGGATTAATGTTTAGTCACTAAACATCTTTGTACACAATAGTGATTTCCAGCTCAGCATCTCGCAAAATCCTTGGGATCTAACTGATTCGCCAGTTTATCGTAAACCTCCTATTCTGGAACCTTGGCTGGTACTCGTAACTGGGGATCGTAAACCTCCCTTCTATCTTGGCTGGTACTTGTGACTGGTAGTTGTACCTTTCCCCAGAAGAGAAATTTAGAGCGAATAACTATACTGCGGATACACGCACCTCCACTCAGGTGACCAGAAGCTAAATGCAATGACTTGTCACGCCGATGGGAAGGATAACGGGGGGGGGGGGCGGATAAAAAAACGATTTTAATATGGAAGACCGAATTATAAACAAACAGAATAACTATCACTTTTTTCTTCCAGTAAGTCAATAGAGTAACTAGCAAAATGATTCACCGATAATATAGCTTCGGCGGACGATCTCGGGGGTAATAAAAAAAAAGATAATGAAAAAAATATGCTATACAAAACAATTTAGGGATTTGGGCGCCAGTTATTTTAGTTAAAATAACCAAAAAAAATTGTCAGAAATTTTGGCATGGAAACACTTATTATCGGGATACTAAAAGGGGAAGGGAATTTTGGGGGTAGCTTAGGGTGGGGGGCCTACGACTCTACGGCCTCTTATTAATTACCACTGGCCAAGACTCAAAATACTACAAAAGACAAATATAATATTTCTCGGGTCTTAATATAATTTATGTTTCATGAGAATATAGTTATCTGAATTTGCTCGATCGATCTCGAACCCGAAAAAAATGTAAATACACGAGATCGGAGCAAACAACAGTGAACGAGGGCGGTCGAAGGTCGTCCGGGATAATACGATGACTCGAATAACAATAAAACACAATTTTGGCTAGTCTCAAATAAATTCAGGGTCTCTAACCGTAACTCCGGGAATTTCGCAATTATTTATCAAATTATATTTCAAAAAGGAATTAATAAAAAAAAAAGAAAACGAAAGAATCTCATCAACCGATCGAGATTTGAACCTCGCCCGCTGCCTTGACAGGTACAATATGGCCGCCATGGGAGACTGCGTGGCGCGTATCATGAGGCGAGGGCGACGCAATGCAAGGAGCGAATATTCTTAAAACTACACAGCCGTTCCACTCCGGCAAAGAAAACATATACTAATATCTCCGTGCTAGTTCACGGACGCAATAAATGTTTTATAGGGAAGCTATACCAGGAACGATAATGAGGGGGGGGGGGGGGGGGAGGGGGGGAACTCGAATACAATTTTTACCAAAGCAAATTCAAACACTTGCGTTCTTGGTCCGGGAAAACTATGCCGGGTCGCACGAATCCAATTGTTGTTGTCCCCGTCCGTTGCAAGTTGCCTGGTTGTCGTAATTGCAGTAAATCGGTTTCTCACTCGCTTCTCTATCCACACTCACGCCGCACTCTAACTCTCTGACTCTCTCACTCTACTCAAACAAAACTTTCTCTAATCGCTCGCCCTAAATTCTCTCGCCTATTCTCTTCCTTTCGCACTCGTCGCTCGCCGCAAAGTGCCGGCACATGGCGTGCCGGAAGCTTGTGAATTTTTGGCGAGCATTCTTGAATGTTTCTCGAACATTCCCGTGTCTCTGGTTTGACGAGACACGGGAAATTCTTGATGCGTTATTGGGCGATCGATTGGCATGGGATAATCGATGGCTGGGGAAATTCTCGTAGGGACGATGCTAGGACAATCTATAGGGAAATGGGGTTAATTATAGGATAGTCGATACTGTAGGCTAAGAGGTTTGGGGAACACGGGACTGACGGGTAAGGATAATCGATATTCACCGGTCGCTGCGACCATCTCTCTGGTCGTGATGGTATTCGATACTCGATGATCCGTGTCGATGTTCGTATTACAGCTTCTCGATAAATTGACAGCTCCAATGTTTATTTCTTTAAGCGTGTGCGGGTTAAAATATTTTACGAGTGGCTAGATCTTTGGATATATCGTTGCTGTGAGTGCGGTGTGTTATTTTTTTCGGTTTTTCCTCGTGAGTATTTGACAGGTGAGTTCTCCTTTGATATTGTTTTATTTTCTTTCTTCCTGTACTTTCCGTGGGTGATTGTTTTTGTAGGTTAGAGCTGATGACGATGACGATGGTTATCCTGGGGAATACTGTGGCTCTTCTTGGCGACGGTAAGTATTTCTCTGTTTATCTCTTTGTTATCGTCGTTGTTTTTAGACCGGTTGTATTTTTCAAGTTTAAGTTCTAGGTTTATGGTCCAGGATGGACCAGCGAACATTCTTGCTCTATGATTCCTTTATCATCCATCGAGTTGCGAGGACCACCCCGAACTCCACAGGATGTCTTCCCTACTTATTAACCTCTAACCCCTGGGAGCCGTACAGTCTAAATTCATTCTGAACTTTCTAGTGGTAAAGCAACGGCGAACAGGGGGACGCAAACACCAGCTACGGAAAATTATCGCTCAATATAACGGCTATTCGCGAGATGGTACCCACGGCCATTACACCGAGGAATTCCTGGAGCATACATTCTCGAAAACACCCATCGAGATTTCGTATAAATTACATAAATTGGAATATACAATTAAATTTTTACACCCATCTTGGATCCCCAAAAACGATCCTCGACGGAGAGTATATGAACGGAGACTAGTAACATGTAATATAGCTTCAACTCAATAAACAACTCAATAAACTCCATTAGCGTTTCCCAAGACTCATTAGCCTTGCTAAGGTCAAAAATAGAGCAATTGACATTACTGAGACGTAACATTTGGCGATTGAGAGTACGGACAAATATTCGATATTTCCATATTCAATTCAAAATTCTGAACATGAACGCGATCATGTGTGATTGCGTGATGAAGGGAATATGTCCCTTCTGCGTGAAGCATGAATGCCAGTGGATTAATTGCAGCTGGGTTAGTTACATGTACCGAGCGATACCGCCTTTATTCGAGGCGTGCCTCTGCAACTATTCGATGTTGCTTCTGCAACGTGCAGAGGTTGGACCAGAAACACGAGGAACACTTCGTGATGTGCGGTGATTTATTCTTCCGACGAGCTTGGGAGTATAACGCTGTAACCCGCAAACCGTCTAATGTGGAATGGTCCCCTTCACGTGCGGCCTCGCGCACTGTCCAGTGTACACCGGCTCCAGGAGTCACGACTCGGGACTGTCCGGTGTGTGTTTAAAGTGCCGGCGAAGTGCCCGGGATTTGATCAATCATTGAGAGGGCAATGGAAAAACGTGCGTGTTCGTTGCGTTACCCGAAATGACCACTGTGCGATGTGGTCCATATCAGGGCCGAATACTATAGGCATGTGGGGCAGTGCGCTGCTGCCTATGAGCAGGCGCAACGGAGGAGCGCGAGTGGGCCGAGTCGGACCCGTGCAGTATCCCCGCAACTCGCTCTCCCCAAAGCGCCGTTCCGGTAAGGTGGCGTATACTCAAACGCCTCGGCTGGAGTTGGATCCAGCCGAAAACTATAAATTCGTACGGTGGATCGGCGAACCGAAAACCTCCGCAATCAAGGACGCCGCTACACTTACGGACGCGGCAGCCATCTCCGTTAAGGAGCCGCCTGTGTCCCGGGCAGCCGTCGACGGGAGTAGATAAACAAGGGCGATTCGGGACGAGCATGGGTTAGTGCACACGTACACGTCACACATAAACAGCGGGAGCCCATGATGGCGTCACGTACATACTCCAGATACTTCTCAAAAGTTCTCGAGGGTGGATTAGCATATTTAATATTCCAAGGCATCCCGACGGCGGGGGTATGGGTTATGAGGTGTGTCGTATGGCTTCCCCAATATTTCTTAATCGTATTGTTTATTTAAAGCGTGAGATAAATATTTTTTTATGCCGCCAAGTAGCGGGTTTTTTTAAGAGTACACGCATAAGAGGACAAGCATATCGAACAGTTCTCACGATGAAATTAATTAACTAAATTATCCTCTTCTTCGATACCTCCAGCACAGTTCCTAGAACGCTTTGACAATCTGCACATTGGCGAGGCTCGTGAGCATCCAATGTTTTACATTTATAATGTTCGACGTGTTACAACGCGTCTCTGTTACGACACAACCAGAGCAGGGTAAAACCTCTAGACATAAACGAACAAATATATCTGATCCAACGTGTACATTTCACAGCTACCGCGAGATACCCTTTGCTGAGAAGAGCTAGCCGTGATAGGTAAGGTGTCAGGTGACTTTTCGAACACGTTTTATCATTAATATTGACGGCGACGGTCGAAAATCCGTTATACCCTTTTTTCGCAAAACTTTAGAGTGAGCGAGAGCTGCGACATTATTCCTTCGATCGTATTATTATGAGTATTTCTGAACGTCTCTCTTATAAACAGACGTGCGTACAAAGAGTTTACATCATTGTTCGCTATCCATCCACCGGAATAATATCACATATCGAATTATTGTTGTGTATATCACGATGGAATCAAAAGATTATCAGATATTGATTCGACTCATGGAAAGAGCCTACAAATGTCTCAAAAAGAAGTCCTCCATATGCGAGATTGAAACATGGCTGACAAATGGACTTACAAATATTAGGCTTTTGTATAGAGTGGTGAAAACCGCTACAACTCTGGGAGAGAAAAATCGAATTTCAGCAACAATTGGAATCTTCAAAGTCATAAACGCAAAAATTCAATCTTTGCAATAAGTCGGTAACGGTGTTTCGCGAAGAAGTGACAGAGTTCAGTGGGAAGATTCTATGTCGGCTTTCAGATCAAGCATTCGTACCGGAATAGTGATAAATCTTGGGCATAAAGATGTGAAACGTTTTCTAAATGATTCGAAAAATTTGATCATCAGAAGATTCAAAAGTATTCCGTTAAAGAACAGCAGTGTCAAAGTGAACTGTACTCTTGCATGTAAATGTTCAATCACCAAGAATGCTGACATCATCGAGGACATTCAATTTTTCAACACGCGAAACGAGGAAATGCATTCATGTACATTTTTTCATACACGCCGTGTACATTTCCTCGTTTGGCGACGGATTTCAAGCAGTGGCACAACGGGTTAGTCGAAAACTATTGATGAAAATCGAAGACTTTCATGAAAAAGAGTCGGGCTGATCCATGGTTGAGATCATCAATTTAACAGTCAACATCAACAAGCATATGCCACTACGCGGAAGACTGTCTACATTCGTCGAGCTTCCACATGACACTCAAAACAACAAAGCAGTCGTCAACATCCAAAACGATGACCTCTACTGCTTCCTGTGGGCAGTTGCCGCAGCTCTTCACCCAACCTCATCTAATACGACTCACACATCTTCATTTTATTAATGCCATCGTATTAAAGTACGATGGCACCAACTTTCCCATGCGATTGAAAGATTTTGCGAAATTCGAAAATATGAACAATTTGACAATCAATGTGTATGGACTTGAGCGCGGTGAGGGTAAAAACCATTGTAACGAGGTAATGCCCGTTTACGTTAGCGGCAACAAATCCGATAGACCCACGATTCACATGCTCGTGCATGAAGCAAATAGCGAAGTTAATGATGAAGAATTAGGAAAAAACATTAAGAGCCAGTGATACCCAGCGGAAAGTTCAGACGGCTCCGCTTTCACCGCGGTAGTGCAGAGCTCGCAACATTTGGCTAAGAGCCACTGCTGACTACCGCTAGATGGCATGGCGCGCGTATCCTACGAAGCCTCGGTACGACAAGGCAAGCCAAGCGCCGAGGCCTCGTAGCGATATGCGACCGTCCCCCCCGCCCCGCGCCCGCTGCCCCGTGGAGAGAAATAGATGAAACTAAAACGACGGAGTCGCGCGAACAGATCTTATTACTTCGGCCATGTGTATATATATATATTGAAACGGAATGTATGAAACGGATGTTGAAGTTTCAATTAAATTTTATTAAGTTCGAGACTCGAGCATGTGCAAAACCTTCGGGTGAGAGTACAAAATCATGTTTATTCAGTTATTTCGTTCTACAGGTTTGTGTCTTATCGGCCGATCAATGGGCGATATAGTTGATCGCTTTCTCTTCTTTTCTTATCTCTCCGTAGCGCTCTGATATTGGTCACATTTAAATGACTATATTATTAGTGCGCTCGGATGATTGATGGGCGCGTGGCGCTTTGCACCGTGGCCGCCTTCGGTCGATCGACGTTGAATCACCGATCAATATGGCCGTGTGTCGTCGTTGACGTGCGGCTATTATACGACAGTATTTGTAATTTGTGTTTCGTGTGTAACTTGTTTCGTGGTTTTTGTGAACTGGTTCTTCGTGCTTCCAATCCCAGGAATGGATATTTTCAGGTGAGAATCTTTTCTTTGTTCCTTATCTGTCTTTACTTTTATTTTCCGTTATTTATAGGTCGACGGTAATGTATAATTTTGCTTATATTTGTCGTTACTTGTTTTTTTTTGTGTAGTGCTTATTTCTTGTGCTTACCTATATGTAGTATGATTGTGTCATGTCTCGTGTATTTAGGTATTAGATTTTTGTGTGTAGAACAATAATTGTGTAGGATATACTGAGATTCGTTTTTAATATCTCTGATGTCCCCTGGCAGGTTTGTCCCGAAGGTGTTGGAGCTCCTTCAGGGATCACCGTGCTGGAGTTCGAAACCGTCGGAGTTTCTCGTCGCCTGCGTGTGTGATCTTCTTGTCCCGCACCGCTGCGATCGTCGCCGTGACTTCGAGGTCACGTGGTGCTACGTCTTCGCTGTCGTCGGTGATACTCTCCAATAATCACCAGGTAAGGTGCTTAAATATTACTTCTCACCAGACTATCTGGGTCTTAGTCCCCGATAATAATTATTCTCACTCCGAGCACTGTTACTCCCTTATCTATGCCCTTCCTACCTCTCAATCTTTCGATCAAAAAGGTAAGTGTCACCAACAATATTTCGGAGTACTCTGGTGGAGTCAAGAAATTTTTGGGGTAATGAATTTGATTTTGCTTGGATTCATATCGTACGTCCTGGGCCATAGTAGTTTTGAGAACGTTCCCCCTCTGTTGGATACCTGAGCGACTAATTAACTTCTATCTCTCTCTTTCTAGGGCGCCGCTTTTAAATGGATGCCGAGGACTCCGCTTCTATATAGATATATATTGTCACGCCGATGGGGGGATAACTGGGAGAAGGGTGGGGGAATATAAAAAAAATTTAATTACTATGGGAGACACGAATTATAACAACCAAGTAACAATTATTTTATTGATTTGTCATTAGGTAACATAGTTAACTATAACAAGAAATAATACTGATAGTTTCGGCGGACGATCTCGGGGGCAATATCTGAAAAAAAAATTTATACAAAAATATTCTTAACGGTATGGGCGCCAGTTATTTTTACACAAAAAAAATAACAAAAAAAAATTATCACAATTTGGGGGGGGGGGGGTAGCCTTCTGATCGGGATACTGAAAAGGGGAGGGGATTTGGGGTAGCTCAGGGTGGGGGTCCTACGACTCTACGGCCTCTTAATAATTAACACTGGGCAACTTTCAAATACTCGAAATGATATTTCGCCAAGCTCGAAAGTTTATACGAGATAGTTGGGGACACTGTAGAAAAAAAACGTAATCACTGGGTGTCGCCGAATAATAGGTAGCGAGGACGGTCGAAGGCCGCCTGAGAATCTCAAATTTCTACTTGACAATTTTCTTAAATCTACACAGCCGTTCCACACACGAATTTTACAACAACATTCTCTCCGTGAATGATCACGGACACAATAAATGTTTTAGGGAAGCTAAACCGGGAACAAGAATGGGGGGGGGGGGCTCGAATACAATTTTCCAAAGGGCGTAGTATAACAAAAAAAAATTTCGCGGTGCCAAAATTTCTAATAGTGCAAGCACTTACGTTTGTTGTCCGGAGAAAACTATGCTGGGTAGTCCTCAAGTTTCAATCAGTATCCTATCGAATTTTCCCAGTCGTCGTAGTAATGTTTTATCCTTTTTATCGACTTATTTCTCGCTCCTCTATCCTCACGCACGCCGCTCTCTCTCTCTCTCTCACTCTATTCTAACGGCAATTACAATTCGCGCTCGCTATAACCTTCTCGCCTCTGCTCGTTTTATCTCGCCAATTGCTCGCCACAAAGTGCTGGCACATGGCGTGCCGGAAGCTTCCGAGCTCTTTGCGAGTGTTCTCGAAATTATCGAATTTCTCCCGTGCATCTGATTTGACGAGACACGGGAGATCCTTGAATTTGTGATGGGTTGTTCTCGGGTCGATATTTCTCGGGACAATGCTGGGGGGGGGGGGGGGGACTCTATAGGGAAATTCGCGTAACGGGAAAGTGATCGATATGGTAGGGTAATGTGTCGGGCATATGGTGATTTTTCGGGAAAGTAGGACGGGCGGGAAGGACTATCGATATTCGCCGGGCGCTGCTGCCATCTCTCCAGCCGATGGGATACTTAATTGATAACGTACGCCGGTCGATAGTTTGCGACAGCTGAGCGTCGTTGTGCAAATTTTGGCAGCTGCTGTTGTGGTGCAGCTGTTGTGGGGCGAGTGCGAGTGTGAGTGGACTTCGGTGAGGGTCTTCTTTTTAATTTTCTTATGGGGATGACGGTCTGGTGGTGAGTTGATTTCTTCGGGGCGTCGGTAAGTGTTTCTTCCTTTCATTCGTTTCTTATTTTGCTTTATTGTTCCGTTTCCTCATTCCTTTGTAGGTTATGGTGTGTAGTGGCCGGTGACGACGGGGTTTCCTTAGGGATGGCTGTGTCTCTTCTTGGCAGTGAGGTTCTTCGGGACGTCGCGTAAATGTTTACACTATTTACAATAATTATATAAGGGAAGGGAAGGTACTTACGATTTGTTTATTGTTCAGGTTGGTAGAACAGCTGCCTTTGGGGCGAGCTGGTGCAGCGAGGGAGGATCAAAATTGTGCAACGTCACAATATATACATATACATATATATATATGTAAGGTAGACGCGTTGCACTACCTCAGTCTCCCAATTCAAAAACTCCCGCAGAAAGTGCGGGTAGGTAAAACAGGCATCTGACTGTGCCTGTGAGAGGAATTACGTAAGGAGAGACGCGTGGAGAGAAAATTTGTCGAAAAAGCCGTCCATTCAATAATGGAAGATAGAGGAGTGAAATAAAGAACAGCGTGGAAAATAAACATTGAATGTTGTTTCGTTGTTTTACAGGTAAGAATTAAAATATTCTTATATTTTAATTCTAGTAGATTATTAACATTGCTGTAAACTATAATGTAAAGAAAACTTTGTTTTACAGAGAAACAATTCTTTTTATTTTGCTCGCCGTGAATTGCTGCTCCAAAAAAGACATATTATATATAATATAATATAATATATATATGGGATAATATTTGTTCCTGGTGGTGTTGGAACGGACGCGCGGTTAATGGATGAACTCAAGACATTGTATACGATAATGAAATATAGAAGACTTTATTATTACTGATAATTATTACGAAACAACTTAACAACGCTAGGTCGACAGACCATCTGCGCTACTCGTAACGAATGCTTCTTACAGACTACTTTAAAAACTCTTTTTCATTCTCTTCGCCTTTAGCTTTTTGCGACTTGCTCGCAGGGCGTCAGCGTCTTAACTACTGAACACTCTCGCGCGCGCTCTGATGGCGATCGTCGAAATGCTCGAACAATCGTGGCGCTATGGTCGTTTTTTCAGATTCCTACATATATACTATATATATTGTGACGAGGCGTTACACTTCTCGCAATCGCGGTAAAGCGAAATATTCGGAGGAATATTAGAGCGAGATAGAATAGGCAGAGTCGCGTCGTCTCGCACCCGTGGTAAAGCAAAGTCGTGCTCTGGAACATACACTGCCGAAGAAACTTCATGGGTTACAGAGACACGAGGTCGCGGGAAGTAAACATAGCCAGCCGTACGCGAGAGTCGACGCCCGGTGAACGTAATTATCGTGAAATCGGAAAAATAATAAGTGCCGAGAATACATATTTTTGACGACTACGAAAAATAATTTACGCGGGAAATAAACAATTGTGAGGTCCGCGAAAAATAATCCGCGCAGTGAATAAAATATTATTGTGTTGGAAGATAATTTCGGAAAATATATTTGACAGCGGCGAAAATTAATTCAAGCGTGATAAATATTTTTCGCGGATAAATCGAAGAACTCAAAATCGGAAAAATAATTTACACGATAAATAGATACTTTTCGATGTTCACGAAAAATAATTTACGCGGTAAATAAATACTTTTGACAACAAATAAATTTCACACAAAAAAGGAACAATTGGTCTGACATCGACGGAAATTAATGCGAGTGTAATAAAATATTCTCCGCGATTGATTCGTCGAAGTCTGAAAGGAAAAATAATTATTGACTAAATTCGCGAAAACTGAATCGCTCGAGTAATTCAATAATTTATTAATTCTCGTAATCGATGTTTTGGACAATGGCCGAAGACCAGACGCTCCTCGACGCTTGCCCTCCGGACGCGGGAGAAAACAGGGTAAGTGTGGCCACGAATATCGACGTTGACATGACCAGAGTGAACACGCGTGAACGCGGATCGCGTGCGCCGGATCCATTGCAAGGGATAGACTCCATGCCGGATACCGAGGTTCGACAGCTGTTAGGCGCGACGGGCGCGAGTGTCGAAGGAACCGGTGAAGTGTTACGCGATAGACTTCGAAGATGCAAGCTCGGCGAAAAAGGGTACACCAGCATCACGTGGGGAGCGGGTGATCAGATTCCCGATAAGGGTCTCGAGAGGGAACTCACACGAATCGACAGTTTCGATGTAAACAAAATTCAGGAGATTCTCCGAGCATTATTCATCGACCCGACTGGTGTATCAGCAGTGACTCGCAATCGATTGCGAGAGTGGGTGTCGAGTGCGTCACGAGCAACGAGTCAAGATGGCGGCTCGAGACAAGCGAGCTCCGCGGACGGAGCACCAGGCACCAAGCCGGGCAAGAGACGACCGACCAGCGGATGGAAGGAAAGTCTCGGTAGGAGGTCGGTTGCACCGAGCGTCTGGTCGGTGAATGGTGGCGGACTTATGGACATCGGATCAAGAAGCGCGCAGACCTCGTCGACAGAGCAAGGCCCCTAGAAAAATCCAGGAGGACGTGCCGGGGGGGATGCAGGCTGTTGATGAGGGGCGTGCTGCGTCGAAGCCGATGAAGAGGCCTGCGCCAAAATACCGTGAGGTCGGCGTGCAAACGGACAGCGACAACAGCGAGTCTAGCGTGCATCACTGGACGAAGGTGATGAAGAGGGGAAGGAAGATATCCACAACGCAACACACAATACTCGAGTGAATCGTCGACATCATTGCTAGAGTCAGTGGTTGTGCCAAACCACCAATCGTCCGGGAGGAGTGTGGGTGAACGATCACGTAGAGGAAGCGACGCTCGAAGAAGCCATCGGAGCTCAGACAGCGAGGGATGTCGCAGTGGACCGAGATCACGCAGGCACACCCGTGATATCGGAGAAGTTGCACGAAAATAGCAACTGAGGTTTACTGGAGATGACGACTTCGGATGCGAGGAGTTTACTCTACGAGACTCTACGAGAAGATCGCTGCATCGAACCTTCGATACAGCGAGCGTCTCCAGGTATTACTTGAAGTTTTGAAAGGCCGTGCCGTTCGGTGGTACCGATCCAACCGTTATGAATGGGAAGAATGGTGGGACTTCCTACACGATTTCCGTGCGTGGTTCGGAGCTGATTATGACCAGCGAGGTCTGAAGGACGACATTCGAGCGAGAACTCAAGGTCCAGACAAATCTACCAAGGATTATCTGATCTGCCTCCAAGGGTTGTACAGTCGGCCCCGAAGGAAAAAGAGTTTAAAGAGCCAGCTTGATCGAGTGTACGCAGGCCTGAGGCGGGAGTACTGGGACAAGCTGGAAAGATATGAGGTGCGCACGTATGCTCAGCTCGTCGAACGCGCCTCCCAGATTGAACGACGGTGGGCTCGAGCGAAAACGCGCCAACCACCTCCATCTGCGGGCGAGTGCCATGTAAAAAAGTTTGCATGGGTTGCCAAGGGTAGCGCTGTGACGACGTCGAAGGATCCGAAGAGATCATCGAACCAACGACATCGCGCATATGGGGTGAACGCTGTGACGAACAGCAGTACCGAGAGCACAAACGCTATGGAGGAAGCTGCGCCGAAGAGACGCCGAAGGGAAAGGCGTAAGAACAACGGTGCACAAGCGGCGGTGGCGGAAGCAACGACGTCGCGAGCGTCGTATGTCAGCGCTGCGGCAAAACCTCCGGCGAATTCCGCAAGAAACCCCCAGTCGCAACCGCAGTCACGTGGGGGGAACACCGGGAGCGGCAGGTCGAACCCTGGTAATCGCGGATCAGGAAATGCTGTTTCGCGTGGGTCAGGGAGTGCACCGAGAAGAACTCCGCTCTTCTGTTTCAATTGCGGTGAGACGGGTCACTTCAGCCACGATTGCAGCGGGACGAAGGTACACTCTGCCTAGGTTGCGGCAGGAAAAACGTAACTGCCGAGACCTGTGGCTGCGCCTTCTCAAAAAACGGGAGTCGAGCCTGGCAACCGTGAGACAGCCAGCGCCCCGCGTAGAGAACCCGCCGAACGGAGGTGAAGAGTTGCGACCGAATCCTCTTCCTCTTTCCCCTACTCCCAATCCATCGAGTATCGATAGGATAGAGCGTGTGAGTACTGCGTTAAGAAATAATCTAACCACAGGTACATCGAGCTCTCCGCGCGCAAATGAATCGGCGAACGTAGAGGGAGTCGACACAGGTGAGTCACACTACGGGCCGATTGGCATTTGGACGCTCGACGAATCGGAAGAGTCGGATGAGGAAATACCTGACGCGCGCGTCATCGGCGAAACGATGGAAACTGACCGCGATAAAGACGTTGAGCGAGTCAACGGAGATCGCGAAAATGCGGCGCGCGAACAACCGCCCGAACGGGAAGTCCTTGTTGAGAGGAACATTAGATTTCCCTTTGCCTTTCCCGCTCCACCAAAAGAGTGGAAGCGCGAACCGGGACGACAGAGGGTATTCGTGTTGTTAGAGATCGGTGGGAAGTATCTCGAGGCGTTGATAGATTGCGGTGCGACAACCTCCGTGTTTGGGCGTATCGATAGCCGTGTACGGTACGATACCGTACAGACTATACGCAGCGACGAGACTAGACTGCGTGACTATGGCAAACGGCACAGCGGAAAAAGTAGTTGGGGAAGCGTACAGAAATGGTTCCCCGCGAAAATTGTTCGTAATATAAAATCACATTGCTTGTTAGGCATGGATTTCATGCACGCGTTTGGAGTCAATGTGTGCGCGGGACGCGAAGTTTGGTCATTAGACGAAGTCGGAGTAGAGCACCCGATAGTAAAGCCGAATGATGAGATTGCAGCGATATGCCTATGTTTCGGGCTTCAGGAACCCGTGCGCGACGAGAGAACGCAATTAGATCAGATGCTCTCGAGAGTGATTCCGACGATGCCGAAAGATTTTAATGTTGCTATGTCACTCACGCAACACGTGATAGAGGTTACCACCGATCGTACCGTGAAACAGCGGATGTACCGATGCTCGCCCGTTGTAGTAGACGCATTGCATGCCGAAGTAGATAGGATGTTAACCGGTAACATCGTCGAGCCGTCGCAAAGCGAATGGGCTAGCCCGCCGGTAATGGCCGCGAAACCGAACGGTACGTGGAGATTCTGTGTAGACCACCGGGAATTGAATAAAGTGACGTAAAAAGAGGCATATCCTCTCCCGCGAATGGATACAATACTGAGTAAGCTCCAGGAAGCCGTGTACATCACAACGTTAGACATGAGTGCGGCGTACCACCAGATTATGATGGCGGAAACCAGCAAGCATTTCACCGCGTTTATTGTATAAGGAAAGGGTCTGTTCCAATTCGGTAGAATGCTCTACGGACTATGCAACGCGCCAGCCGCGTTTCAAAGGCTGATGGATAGGCTGATAGGTCCCGAACTCGAGCCTCATGCGTTTGCATACTTAGACGATATTATCATCGTGAATAGGACATTTCAGAAACTCCTCAAGTGGATCGAGAAGATACTCGGGATAATTCGAGAGGCCGGCCTCATACTAAATTATGACAAGAGTGAATTTTGTCGAAACGAGGTACGCTACCTCGGGTTTTTGGTGAGCAGCGATGGGCTGCACCCAGGCCTCGAGAAAGTGCGGCCTATACTCGAGTACCCGCGACCGCGAAATGCAACCGAGTTACGAAGGTTCAATGGGATGGTGAACTGGTACCATCGCCATTTGAAAAATATTTCGCGGGTCGCCGGACCATTGAACAGACTGACCAGTAAGACTGTGACTTGGGACTGGACAGACGTCGAAGAGGCTGCGTTCCGAGCAGTCAAGGATGTGATTGTGCATGCTGCAATATTGACATATCCGAACTACGAATTGCCGTTCATCGTGTATACGGACGCGAGCGATCGTGGAATCGGGGCTGTGCTAACACAGAAGAATGGTGCGACGGAACGATTGATCGAATGTGCGAGTCGTGCGATGCTAGGACCGGAAACGCGATACACCGTGACAGAGAAAGAGTGTCTCGCGGTAATTTGGGCGGTACAAAAGTTCAGACCCTACTTAGAGGGGTACGAGTTCACCGTAGTAACCGCTCATAGCAGTCTTAGATGGTTGTATAATCTCGCGGACCCGATTGGTAGGCTCACGCGTTGGTCATTTGAATTGTCGGGATACAGAATGAAGATAGAGTACAGAAAAGGTACGGAAAACGAAGTGGCCGATACCCTTTCGCGGATGTTCGAGGACGTAGAATTGAATTATGATGCTCAAATCGATTCGCTAGGCGATTGTTTCGAAATCGATTGGTATCAGGAGAGGTTGAACGCTATTCGTCGAAACCCTTGCGAGTTTCCGGATTGGCAAGTGGATGGCAGTGCCATTTACTTTTATCGCCCCAATGAGGGTAAATGCGCAATAGGTGATGACGTAGACGCGTGGAAACTTGTAGTGCCGTCGGAAGATCATGAAAGTTTGTTGCGGCAAGCGCATGATGCTGAGCAGTCTGGTCATCCAGGTGTCGACCGCACTTATCGTAGACTAGCAAACGATTATTATTGGCCAGGGATGTATAGAGACGTAAAGCGTTACGTAGGGTAGTGCGTCACCTGTGCGTTACATAAGGCGAATCAAGCTAGGCCGACGAGAATAATGGGACCGCGGGTCATTGCACAACCATGGGATACGGTAGCCTCCGACGTGATGGGACCGTATCCAAGATCTAAGGCAGGGAATCGATATTTGATTGTATTTGAAGATATGTTCACCCGTGGGATTGAGTGCGTTCCGTCGTCGGCAGCCACGGGTAAAATAATTATGAATGCTTTTCGCGCGAGGATACTCTGTCGTTGGGGAACCCCGCGTAGACTATGGACGGATAACGGGACTGAATACGTGAATCAGACGGTACGAAAACTGACTGACGATTACAGTATAGAACGTGTAACGACACCGCCGTATCACGCTCAGGCGAATCCTGTGGAGAGGGTGAACCGGAATCTCAAGACAACGATCTCGAGTTACGTTTCCGCCGATCACAGCGAATGGGATCTGCACCTCGCAGAATTCCAGTTCGCTTATAATACCGCGGTACATTCGTCCCTGGGAGTTAGCCCAGCTTTCTTAAACCTCGGTAGAGAACCCCGGCCGGCTCAATATTGGAAGCGTATCGCGGATGAAGACATTCCGAACGTGCCGGATCGCGAAAAATGGATCGCTAGGATGGGTAGGCTGGTCGAGCTGAGGGACCTCGTTACGCGGAAAATCCACGAAGCTTCGGCCAAACAGGCTAAGTATTATAATCGAAGTAGGAAGGATGTTCCGTTGCATGTAGGGGACCGCGTTTATAGTCGATACCGCGTACTATCGAATGCCGCGAACCACGTGACGTCGAAATTCGCGAAGAAATATGCCGGACCGTTCGCCATAACGACGATGACGTCGCCGAACATAGTCGAGTTGTCCGATAGTGCTGGTCGACCTGCGGGGACCTAGCATGTGAAAGATTTAAAAATTGCAGTCGATAAGCGACCTGCGGAGAGCTCGGTGTGACACACCAACCCGTAAGTAACCTGTCTGTGGTCAATAATAATTCCCCGCGTTTCCCTGTTGCTTGGTTATTCGAGAGTAGACAAGAGCGCTGTGCGATAATGTCGTCGAACAACAAAGCGGGAAGTGGGCGACCAATGGCTGACGAGCTGCGCCAAATAAGGGAGGAAGCAGGTCGGCGTTATTTCGGGCACGGGGAGGCTGAGCCAGTAGAGGCCCCGGTGGCAAGGGCGGCACAAAGGTACGCCGAGGCAACCGCGACCGCGCGCCCTGAGGACGGAAAGGCTGCGCCACCGCCGGGAGCCGCGAACGCCGAGCGCACGGCACGGGATGCGGCCGCGGAGGAAGAGGAGAGCGTCGGGGAGGAAACGGCTGAGCCGAATGTGGACGGTCCCGCCACCACTTCCCCCGGGCCTGGCCATCAACGAGTTGCGGCGCGCCATGAACGCCCGCGTACCTGCCAATCAATGGTCAGGCGTGGGATTCATGGAGCGGCCGCCGATCAATTTCGTGCGTAGGGACCGGGAGCGCGTGCGAAGAGAGGATGAGGCGGTCACACGGGAGATAGGGAGTAGGGCCGCAGCGGGCCGAGGGTGCCTGAATTGTTGCAGTCTCGGTTACGGGTGGAAGAGCTGCCCGAGGCCGCTGCGGAACTATTTCTGTCGGCTGTGCCACCGCGACGGGGTAACGACGGCCCAGTGTCCCGGGCCGCACGGACTTGAGCGGTCAGCGCACAGTCGCGCCGAGCGCGCCAGACGCGGGTACACCAGGAGACCCATAGCCGACTACCCGTTCGAGATGGCTTGCCCGCGATGCCTCCAAGACGGGCATGGGCCTCGGGATTGTGGCCTGCCGTGGGACCCGACGCGGCCATACTGCATCAAATGCTACCGAGTGGGGTACACTCGGGAGACATGTCCCGACTGTACGCCCCGCCGACGGCGTTGACGGAGAGAGCGGACATAGATTTAGAAAAAATTATTCTTGTTACAGCCAACAATTTAATGAATAAATAGTACAAAGGGTTATGGGAATGGAATGTTTTGATTTGGTGATTATGAAACGATTGGTGAGGAGATCGATCGGGAGCGAGATGGGCAACGACTCTGCTACCGCGTGATAAGGATTGTATCGGCGTGAGCCGATAATGTGACGAGGCGTTACACTTCTCACAATCGCGGAAAATCGGAATATTCTTCCGAATATTAAAGCGAGATAGAAAAAGCAGAGTCGCGTCGTCTCGCACCCGTGGTCAGAAAAATTGTACTCTAGAATTCGCGCTGCCGAGATACTTCGTGATTTTCAGAGACACAAGGTCACGGGATGTAAACATTGTCGGCAGTACGCGAGAGACGACGCCGGCGAACGACGGGCGAGAGAGAGAGGGATGGCTGTGTCGGCGATCGAGGGCCGGCCGTCGATAGAACCTTCCTCCCCTTTACCCCCCGATACGACCACGAGGGAGCCGGCGAGCGAGAGTGACGAGACAGCGGACAGTGTGATCTCGACCACGGGCCGAAATTGTAGAAAAGTAAAAGCGGATAGTTAGAGAAAGCGAGTTATAGAGAGTGATAGAGAGTGTGTGAGAGAGAGAGAGAGAGAGAGAGAGAGAGAGGACGATCCAAGAACGCTGAGCGACGGAAGCGAGGATACCGACGGATAAAAAGGTAGGCGCACGCAGGTGCAGTTCTTTATTTGTCGGTACGAGCACGGGTACCGTCGGACGCGTGGGCATGAGTCGTGCCTGTCTCGTAACGCGCCCCGTAGTACGTAGCTAGCCGTCCCTACCGGCGTCTCCGGGGGAGGGGAAGAGCTATATCACTTTGAGAGTTGACTGTATAATAATTGTTTCCAAAGAGAGATTGTCACGCGAATAACTATTGTAAAGTAACAGTGTAAGAAAAGATTGAATACGGTCCAACTAGGGGACCGAAATAATAAATCAGTTATTGTGAATATTTTAGACACGTCTACTAGAACGTTAATTTTGGAGATTGAGTCAAATTAAGGTAATCGATGCTCGTCCTTCGACCCTACCATTCTGTGAGGTTAGAATAAGAGCGGAGAAAAGAACGAACGAAGAATAATTCCCTAGGTGCTACGGGGTCTGTACAAGTACCTGGCGCCCAATTGGAAACTGGAGAAAGAAGTGGTTGATATAAATAAAATTGATTTGTTTGAAATTGAAAAGTGGTTGATATAAATAATGATTTTGGACGGGTAGCTCTTTTCGGCTTTAGCGAAATTTTGTCGGCAAGAGCTCGTCACAATATATGCATGCATATTTCTGATAGGGTATATGCATAGCCAGATATCTGTAACGATATTTGCAGTTTTATCCAATATGCGTCAAAAAAATGTACATAATGCTGTCGAGCTTCAGATGTGCGACTGAGACTCGAAAATTCTCGATCGTGTTCCGACTCGGCTCGTTACGTTCGCCAAACGGCTCTCTTGAGCCAAATGTATATATACGTCAAACAATGTAATTAGGAGTCTAAAATTCGCGACCGAGAAGCGAAAATTTTCGGCCGATTTTTGACCCGAATATTTTTATTCGTCGAACGATGCTTGTAAACCACCCTTGATCAAGTAAGACCAACGTCAGGCGAGAAAGTGTGATCTCGGTGACGGACATTGCGAGTCTGAAATTCTCCTGTTTTCTACAAGATAGGATCTAAACAAATCTACACATTCATTATATACTTTTCATGTCTCATTGTCACAATTTTATATATTCTTTAGGCCCTTCTCTATCTTTGTATTTCTTCTATTCTGAATTTGTTCCGTGGCAAGGAAACGAATAAAGAAAACAATTTATTCCCAAGGTTCTAAGTTTTCTTTAGGAAAATTAAGATATTATTTTTTTCTGACAAATAATAGTCTACACTACACAAACAAAAAATCATATTTTTTTGGCGTTACTTTTTCACGTGTAACCTAAAAACCTCAAAAGAGAGATCTCAGGTTATTCTCAGGTTTGTCGTCCCATAAATAGAATTTTAATTGCATAAGCGTCATGATATAACATATACCTGAAGATATTACTTTATCGGCAAGAATGACTCCGTTTACCCGTTTTGTCTTCGATTCCCTATTTTTTGTATCTCACCACTTACTCACTGATTATATAATACGATTACTTACATTATATATAGACTGTACACTATTTCGAAAAAATCGATTTTAAATCAGTTTTTGGTTCTAATAATCATTTATTAGCTCATAATTACGGTAGTACGCGTTTTTTTACTGTCGTGACAGCAAGCCGAATGAACCACGCCGCTCAGCTGACGCGTTAGAAAAGGACAGCGTGATCGTGTTTTGTTCCCTTCTGTCTCGACCACGTGGTGCATACAGCTCGATATGCATATGTGGTAGTGTATACATTGTGACGAGTAGTTCGTCACACCGCGATGTGCAGCCTGGAGGGGGTCGGATTTGCGACCCTGGGCGACGCTGGATGGTTGCATCCGTTATACATCGCGATACCTCTGCTTTTCGGCTATATTTTCTCTTTCAGCGTTCCTCGAAATTTCATGGCGCGTCGCAGTCCGCTAATAACGGCGCCTGAAGATAAGAAGTATGGGACGGAAGACGAGGGACATGGTGTTGTAATTTCAGTGCCTGGTGGCAATTCGCGTGAGCCAACCGCCGAAGCAAGGGACGCCTGTCCGTCGACGCGAGCTTCCCCCGTCCCCGTGGCCCGTCCCGGGCTCGAGGAGGAAGACGCGCGGTGAGGCGGAAACGATAAAGGGTTCGGAAGCACTCGGCTCCATGGCAAGCTGTACACGGCTCTCGTCAAGCCCGCTCCTCCTTTGGCTCGTGTCACTCGATGGTCAGCGAGGGGCACGGGGCGCAGGAGGACCAGAGAGGAAAATCTTAGGAGAAAAATTGACAACGTTGCCAATTTTCGATACTTCGCGACAACACGGCAAAATTATGGAAAGTAAGCCGGCCCATGCCGGCTGGACAATGGATCATCAGAGTTCCGCGGACGACCAAAGAGAGAAGAGTTTAGTTCAAACATCGCGAAGTTAGTCTAACGTAATTTTTTTTTGTATCGTGGGCTACGTTCCGGCGGCAGAAACATGTGAGGTCCAGTCCCTTACATATTCTCGGTTGATGAGAAGAATCAAAGAGGTCTTAGACAGCTTATTGAGTAATTATTGTTACTTCCGGTAGTCCCGCGTTCCGATGAATATGATTTTGCGACAGTCTCGCGCGTTGCCGGCGGAGAGCCGAATATTAATTTATCTTATTTAACTGCCGGGGCTTCGTCTGCTCTCTTCCTAAACTTGGTATTTGCGTGGTTGAATTCATTTCTAAATAATAACGTGTAATGGAAGTTGTTCGCGTGATAGTTTGCGTGCGGCGTGTGATGTGCGAGAGGTATCGTACACGCCGGGCCGCCGGGATAGAGTATCCCGTGCTGTCGTCCTCTACGACGGTCACGTTTAGTGTGTACGTTTCGTTGTCTCGCGTCGTCACGTCCGTTTATGTCGTTCTATCGAGTCTATAGTATTTCTGAAAATTAATGTATTCTTTCTGTCGTCGCGTCTTTGTATTATATCGTCAGTTTGCATTTCTCGTGAAGGTAATTGAGAGGCTACTTTTCCCGTGCCTATTTTATCGGCGACATACTTGTGTTATATTAATTCGTGACTGCCCTTAAAGGGCTATATTTTGTTATGTGACTATTTGATTCGTTGTCGAGCCGGAATTCGGGAGTAGGTTAGTCCGGCTCGGACATCGGCTACATACTTTGTAACTTGCGTGTCTGATGATGGGCACTGCATTGTTATGCCCATTCGTAATAAACGTAATACCGTATCGATGAGATTGTTTCGTGTTGTTATTAGTTATTAGGCCAACTCAGCCGTCCCGATCCTCCACGTCCACCTCCTCTGCCTTGCCGACCCGACGTCGGGCTGGGCTAGCCCGATTTTGAGCCCGAGGCCCTTTACATCCGTCTTCCGGGGGAGGAGCGCGGACTCGTGAGGGGTCACCGAGGTGGCAAATTTAAATAAAGCCGACTTCGGTCGGTGGTACGTTACCGTACCTGGCGCCCGCCCGGTCACGGAGCAAAGGGATCCCGGAAGGTGACGGAAAGCTGTTACACCATATAGCACATCGATTCGGTGGTGTGAATCGCATGGTGCCACGCGCGCGGTATGCGACTGCTCGTGTTCTCCCCCGCCTCACCCCGAAAACATCGTTTCGCGAACCGATCGCTACGCTTCGCTCATGTCCATCTATATATATATACTGGGTTTACGTATACACATTCGTATATATGCATGTGTCTATATATTGTGACGAGTTTTCTTTCGACCCCGTCACCCCGGAATCAACACCTGTGTAGGAGGCGGGTTTGCGCCTCCGACGACGACAGAAGAAGCCTCCAAATCATCAAGGCTCGATGGCCGTATATTTTCTCTCCGCCGATGCCGATTTTGTGCATCGAGCGCCGCAGTCCGCTATACACGGTGCTCCCATCGGGTGGAGTTCGGGCTGGGTGACACGGGACGCGGTGCTGCAGTTTAGTCGTGGGCCAGCCGCAGGGTCAGGGACGCCGGCCCTGCGAGGCGAGCCTCCCCCGTCCCGGCGCCCATCCCGGACTCTGTGGAGAAGGCGCTCGATGTGGACGGAGAGGATTTTGGGTACCGGAAGCACGAGGCTCCTTGCGAGAGGTGCACGGCCCTATCATCTCCGTCCCCTTCCCCTCCTCACCGCGAGCTTGGCCAACGCGAGGATCGAGGGGCGGGAGGACGAAAATCGGAAATCATCGCGGTAGGAGAGGAAAATTAGCGGCAACGCGGGATATTGGCAACGATTAAGACATTGGGGGAAACACCTATGGAATGGGGGGAGAGAGAGCCGGCCAGCACGGTTCACGCGGTCAGAGGCCAAGAGGATCAGTCTTCAATCTGCTACCGTTTTAGCCTTAACGTTCATTTATCTTCTAAACCAGTTTTGGTTGTCGTTCTCTTTTGTCTTGTGTGCCGGCCGACGGGTACAAGTTTCAACGCTTCTACGGTGAGTCCAATTTTTGTCATACGAATCTAGCTCTCTTATCGCGGGATGGGAGAGTGTCGATTATATAGTCACTAGCCTTCGGGGGTCAGAGAATTCATAGTTCATTTCCATTAAGGGCAAATAAAATTAATTGCGATAGTCTCGCGTCTCCTTGTGGACCTCTCGAATCGCTAAAGTCATTAATTTTAGTAGCGAAATCTGGATATTTATTAATCATGTTCGTATGTCGGCCGGGCTCACATATATTCGATCGGCCGTTGTTCGTCGGTAGCGTCCTTTTCGGAGGTCGCTCTTTGTCGCCGACTACACGCGCACTCGGCGCTCGCACTGTACGCGTATCTCGCTCTCTCGGGCGTTAGTTGGCCTTGGCGTTATACCCATCTCTCTCAGCTTTGTTTTGTTTTGGCGAGCGTGTGTACCTCGTTGTTACAATCATACGATTGGGAATAATTTCGTGATGGTGATATTATTTGCTATCTCTCGGTAGTTTTTCTTTCTGCGTACTACATTTTCGTGGTCGTAATATTTCTTTTGCTACCTTTCAGGATTTTGATTTCTGCGTGCTACCTTTGCGTACTTGTAATAGTATTTGCTACCGCTCATTAGTTTCATTTCCACGTACTACGTTTTCATGATCGTAATTTTATGTGCTACCTTTTGCGATAATTATTTCGGCATTCTATTTGCCCGTAATGGTGACTTTCGCGGGTCACCTACCCCTAGCCTAATGTTGGATGCTACCTATGGCTAAATTAATTGTTGTATGCTACCTATCGCTAAATTAATTGTTGTATGCTACCCTTCGCTAAATTAATTGTTGTACGCTACCTTTCGCTAAATTAGTTGTCGTATGCTACCTATGGCTAAATTAATTGTTGTATGCTACCTATGGCTAAAGTAATTGTCGTATGCTACCTTTGAAGAGGCGGTTCCTCATGCACTATCGCGTGAATTCACTATTACGCGCAAATTATTATCCGGGAATCCTATTGTTGGATTGACTCTTGAACATTAACTATCGTGCGCTACCTATCGTAAATTAATTACCGTGCGCAACTTAATATTTCGTGAATTATATTGTTTGATCGAGTATTACAAATTAATTATCGCGCGCAAATCGTTATTCCGCGAATTATATTATTTGATTGAATGTTGGGAATCCGTCCCGTGCGCAACTTAATATTTTGGTGAATTATATTGTTTGATCGAGTATTACAAATTAATTATCGTGCGCAAATCGTTATTCCGCGACTTATATTATTTGATTGAATGTTGGAAATCCGTCCCGTGCGCAACTTATTATTTTGGTGAGTTATAGTGTTTGATCGAGTATTACAAATTAATTATCGTGCGCAAATCGTTATTCCGCGAATTATATTATTTGATTAAATGTTGGGAATCCGTCCCGTGCGCAACTTATTATTTTGTGAATTATATCGTTTGATCGAGTATTACAAATTAATTATCGCGCGCAATTATTATTCGGCAACTTAAATTATCCGTGTAGATGCCGCAACTTCATGAGTGCGCAAGGTATCATTCCGCGAATCCTATTACTCTGTCGAAGGTTGCGAATTCGTATTGTGCGCAACCTATTATTCGGGAATTATATTACTCGATCGAATGTTGCAAATTCGGCATCATACGCAAATTATTAACTGAGGAACCCTATAATGGGATGGCGTATCGCCAGATTTCTTATAATGCGCCGGCTAATATTCGGCTGATTATATTAATTGATCGGATATCGGCAAATCATTAACGTGCGCTACCCGTTGGTACTATTGTTATGTTGTGCGCCACAAGTTCGCAATATTATTAGGTCGTGCGTCCCCTGTTGGTAATATTATTACGTGGTACGCTACCGGTTCGTAGTATTGTTATGTCGTGCGCTACCTTTTTGTAGTGTTAATGTCTCGCGTGCTATTTTCCGGGACCGTAATTTCATTGCTTCGCGCGCTACCTCTTCGGACTCGTAATATTATCGTTCCAATGCTACCTTTTCGTAATATTTGGTTCCGAGTGCTACCTATGCCCCTTCAATTCTCGTCCGCTACCTATTTCGCTCTCACGTCGAGAGTCTGTTATGGATATAGCCATGAATCTCAACGCAAGTGTAGTCTAGGGGCAGCGGCCCTCATTGTAAGAACGTCGGAAAATTGTAATAACGAACCGGATTAAATCCGTTTGAAAGTAACTATAATATGTCGAATTGTTTCTTTCACGCCTCCACTCTCGTGCCCGTCCACGCCCCTCTATCCTTGCCGGCCGTATGGTGGGCTGAGCTAGCCATTTCAGTATTCCCGAGATCTCTGCTCCGTACCACGAGGAGGTCGGGGTTCACGGAGGTGCATACGGGGCGGCAAAATCAAACAAGCCAGTTCTTCCGGTGGTACTTGTACCTGGCGCCCGTCCGTTCCGGATGCGCCATCCGCACCCCGAATATCATCGCCTACCTTGGCCGTGGTTGTGTAGGGTGCGCGCGTAGCGCGGGTACCCTCGTGGTACACAGTCGGGTAGGGTTCTCGGAGGAGTAGCGAAAAGCCGTTACAATATATATACGAATGTAATATATATATATTCCATTCGTGAGTGTAATTATTTCTATATATATTGTAATGGTGGCGTTGCTTGTTCCCGGGTGCGGATAGTCGTAGGCAGTACCTGAGAACATAAACATAGAAACATGATTCACTAAGCAGCCATTTTGGAGACATGGTAATGGTATAAATAATTCATTCAATAAATCATTCTCGCATACAAAGAGGTGAGAGTAAGGAGATAAAAGCGAGGAAAATTAAGAAAGGTTGGCGAATGACATTTCCAAGTGAACTGCTGGATAGTGACTCACGAGGTACACAGCCGTGGGACCAAAGTCGACACGAGAGTATGACGGAGGGGCGCAGATGGTTGAAAAGCTCGGAGTCCAATATCGCAGCAGCATCACTGGTCATTCTCCGCAGTACGGAAGACCCGAGCACCCTGTTTCTTGGGACACAACGAGGAGCTGCGAGACCTTAGCACACCGTAGGGAAGATGACACTGTGACCCCAGTGATTCACAGGGATAGGAGGATCTCAGGACCATGGCATGTAAATGTCAATACGTGCCTAACCGTTGGAACATACTCACGGCGTAGAGCTGCGTTACGGGATCTGAGGCACAGCGGATAGGGCGATTGCGATGGGAAATCCGATCGGTGACCTGTTCAGAAGAAAGAAACAACGAGCAATTAATGGCACAGTGTACGAGAGGAACGAAGCCATCCTAAGGCTAACAGGATCTATTTAGCCCGAGAAAAGGAGTCAGCAAAGGCGGAGATGCTGAGGGGTGTAACCTCCAAACCGAAACGAGACACAACGAAATAAGGACGGTCTCACCAAATTTTCCCGTCGACGTTTCAGGAAGATCGGCAAGTCCCACGTTGCCGCCGTACGTTGCACCAGGATACACAAACGTCACGGGGCAGGTCCACACCCGAAGAATTATTCGCACAAAACGCGAGGTACGCGAACATAGCACACGTGGCTGCGGCCATCTTGGCGCCAGCCTAAGCCTGCGCAGTTGGGCGCAACGTGCATATGAATCGATCGAGGTATCGATTCCTGACAGCGGAGAAGCGCCACCCATGGCGCGAAATTCAAAATAGCACTACAAACCCTTGTACATAGAAAACACACGGATAAAATAGTCATTAATCAATCTCGGTGTATCTAAACCATACCACTCTAATTCTTATCGGGTCTGGAACTACACAGAAAAACAACAACGATAGAAACGATACGTTACAATATATATATATCTATATGTATACGTACACCCAAGTATATGCGAACACATGTCCATAACAAAAAAGAATTGATTTTGCGAAGCATATTATTTGATGTACATTTGTTGTAAGCTACATCTCTCTCCGTCGATTTTAATGAACGGAGATTCTCAGCGACAAGCATCATCGATATCGTGTCCTCTGATAGGATGGTACATAATTTCTACATGTCAAAATTGATAAAATTATATCAACACACTAAATTGTTTCATCGTACGTTATGAGTCGCGTGGATAACCGCGCGCTCGTGTTGCGGTTATCCACGCGACTAATAATTTTAAAAAATGTTGTGAGAAATGACACGGGAATCGTTTTCCGCGTGTCAGATTCAACGCGTGACTGATCTCGAACGAAATCCACCGATAAACGATGGGGTGACATGGTGAAATAGTCGACGATTGCGAGCGTCGACGACCTCGAGCGGTGACGATCACGATCGTCGACTGTTCGTATTGATCTGTAAATTGTCGTACATATTTCTTAGAACTAGAGAACAATATAGTAAAATGAAAGTGCCATAATATGTAAACAACAAAAACACATAATAAAATGAAATAATTATATTATCCAAAGAACAAACTGTTTAAACATAATAAAATAAAATAATTATATTATGCAACCGTCAAAACCTAATGCAACATAGAAAGTGACATGATAATATTTTTCATTCGCATGCAATGAAGCGAACCTTTACCACCTACATGTATAGCGACAAAGGTAGCTGCAAACAATAATTCTTAGTGCAAAGTCATTCACAACGCAGACGATCAGAACGAAATTTGTCACTATATTATGCCACAATTCTGCATCGGCTAAGCAATGCAAAAATGAACTTTGCGAGGGTCACTCGCAATTTTGCATTGCCGGTAAGATAAGGTACGAGTCTTTATTTCCGGCACCCGCTCACTCGCCGACGACGCACAGCCACAAGAGCCATACACATAGTCATTCTGATATAGCATCCAGGTCCGCCTGGCTAATGTGTAGTGCACGTTGCAGCTATACGTGAAGATATATATATATTGTAACAACTTTCGTTACCCCTCCGAGAAACCCCACTCGCAAGTGTACCACGAGGGTACCCACGCTACGCGCGTAACCTATGTACATAACTACGGCCATGGTAGGCGATGATATTCGGGGTGCGGATGGAGCATCCGGGACGGACGGGCGCCAGGTACAAGTAGCACCGGAAGAACCGGCTTGTTTAATTTTGGCGTCCCGTATGCACCTCCACGAACCCCGACTTCCTCGTGGCACGGAGCAGGGATCTCGGGAATACAGAAATGGTTAGCTCAGCCCGGCAAACGGCCGGCAAGGATAGAGAGGCGTGGACGGGCACGAGAGTGGAGGCGTTAAAGAAACAATTCGACACATTATGGTTACTTTTAAACGGATTTAATCTGGTTCGTTATTACAATCACAGACGTACTTACAGCGAGGGCCGCTGCCCATAGACTACACTAACGTTCAGATTCACGACTAGATCGGTGACAAACTCTCGACTTGAGAGCGAACTAGGTAGCGAACAAGAATTAAGGGTAAGATAGGTAGCACTCGGAACCCAAATATTACGAAAAGGTAACATTGGAAATGATAATATTACGAGTCCGAAAAGGTAGTGCGCGAATTAATGAGGCTACGGTCCCGGAAAGTAGCGCGCGAAATATTAACCCTACGAAAAGATTGCGCACGAAATAATAAAACTGCGTAGAGGTAGCGCATGACACGATGATATTGCAAAAAGGTAGCGCACGACATGACAATATTACGAACAGGTAGCGCACGTTAATGATTTTCCGATATCCGATCAATTAATATAATCAGCCGAATATTAGCCAGCGCACTATAAGAAATCTGGCGATACGCCATCACATGATATGGTTCCTCAGATAATAATTTGCGTATGATCACGAATTTGCAACATTCGATCGAGTAATATAATTTCCGAATAATAAGTTGCGCACAATACGAATTCGCAACCTTCGGTCGAGTAATATGATTCGCGGAATGATAACTTGCGCACTAACGAAGTTGCAATATCCAAGCGGATAATTTAATGCACCGAATAATAATTGCGCGCGATAGTGAATTTTCAATATTCAACCCAACAATATAATTCCCGAATAATAATTGGCGTACGATTGTGAATTTCCAAGATTCAATCAAATAATATAATTCGCCGGGATAATAATTTGCGCACGATAGTTGATTTACCATAGATAGCGCCCAATAGTTAATTTACAATAGATAGCGCACGATAGTGAATTTGTAATACTCAATCAAACAATATAATTCACAAAATACTTTTGTGAATTATATTGTGAATATATTCGCAAAATATATTCACAAATAATCCGCGAATTATTTGTGAATAAATTCACAAATAATTCGCGGAATAACGATTTGCGCACGATAGTTAATTTACAATAGGCAGCGCACAATGAACCGCTTTTTCAATGGTGGCATACGACAATTAATTTAGCGATAGGTAGCACACAATATTATGCTAGGAAAAGGTAACCCGCGAAAGTCACCATTACGGACAGGTAGAACGCGGAAATAATCATCACTGAAAGGTAGCAAATAATATTACAATCACGAAAAGGTAGCACGCAGAAATCAAACTACTAAGAGGTAGCGATTAATATTACGATCACGAAAAGGTAGCACATAACAGTATGATCACGAAAATGTAGTACGCAGAAATAAAACTACCGAGAGGTAGCAAATAATATTACCATCACGAAGATTATTTCCAATCGTACGATTGTAACAACGAGGTACACACAGTCACACGCTCGCAAAACCAAAACAAAGCTGAGAGAGATGGGTATAACGCCAAGGCCAACTAACGCCCGAGAGAGCGAGATACGCGTACAGTGCGAGTGCCGAGTGCGCGTGTACTCAGCGACAAAGAGCGACCTAAGAAAAGAACGCTACCGGCGAACAACGGCCGATCTAACACACATGAGCACGGCCGATATACGAACATAAAATTCACCGCCGAATTACACAAATATTCGCGGTATCGAATTTACATAAATGAAGGGGGATAGCGAGGCCTAGGACAAATATCCAACTTTCGATAAGCAAAAATACATGAACTTAGCGATCCAAGGGGTCCACAAGGAGACGCGAGACTATCGCAAGTAGTTTCTTATTTGCAATTAATGCAATGAAACTATTAATTCTCTGACCCCCGGTGCCAGTAATAAATGAATTTAGCGATCCAAGGGGTCCACAAGGAGACGCGAGACTATCGCAAGTAGTTTCTTATTTGTAATTAATGCAATGAAACTATTAATTCTCTGACCCCCGGTGCCAGTAATAAATGAATTTAGCGATCCAAGGGGTCCACAAGGAGACGCGAGACTATCGCAAGTAGTTTCTTATTTGCAATTAATGCAATGAAACTATTAATTCTCTGACCCCCGGTGCCAATAATAAATGAAATCGAAATTCTCTTATCCTGCGATAATAAATGTCGATTCATACGACTAAATTCGACTTACCGAAGCTGCGGTGAAAATCGTACTCGTCAGCCGGCACACAAGACAAAGAATGAGATAAAAGGCAATCTGGATTTGAAATTACTGTTACGTTAATGCTGAACGGTAGCAGATCGAAGACGAATTGTCCCGGCCTCTGACCGCGTGAACCGCGCTCGCTGGCTCTCTCTCCCCCCACTCCATATGAGTGTTTCCCCCAATATGTTAATCGCGGGGCGATATCCGGCGTTGCCGCTAATTTTTCTTTCCTTCCGCGACGATGTCTGATTTTCGTCCTCCCGCCTCTCGATCCTCGCGCTAGCCAAGCTCGCGGTGAGGAGGGGGAGGGGACAGAGATGACAGGGCCGTGCACAGCTCGCAAGGAGCCTCGTGCTCCCGGTAACCCATATATTCTACGTCCACGTCGAACGCCTTCTCCACGGAGTCCGGGATGGGCGCCGGGACGGGGGAGGCTCGCCTCGCAGGGCCGGCGTCCCTGACCCTGCGGCTGACCCCCCAGATAGCATTCAATATACAGTGCATATACATCAGAAGTGCCCTATGTGCAAAAAATGTCCGGTACATTTCATGTTTATACATAGCATGTTAATTTTGAGCATATACGTCCATGGACGGACATACTATATCTTATAAATATTGTCAATATATAAATTCAAGTAAGAACATGGGATATTGGTCTGGGACTCTGTACGTACATCTATTTTTGAATATACATGGTGCATTCCATCTAAGTACATAAGATACACTTTGACGTATCCACCCTTATATGGATATTCGGAGCATATACGTCCCATGTACGTTATATAAATATCCTTCTTTGGATGTACATAGTACATTCCGAGGGGGACATAAGTGGCACCTCGACGCTCCACGGGATAAGGACATTCGCAGGATATTTCCGGTTTGCATATTACTGATATCTCTTATTTGGAGGCACGTGGTACATCTCGGAAAGATATGTAAGAAAACCATGCGTATGGAGCATGAATTCTCGTCATCAAATGAACATGCGTACAATATCGGCCGAGTATGAGATACGAACATTTGTTGCTGAATGCACGTGGTTATGTCCAAGACATACATAAAAATACATTAAAGTTTATTAACTATGTGGAAATATATGCAGGATATCGGCTGTGGACATTATACGAACATTTTTTTGGGATATAGATATGATACATGGTTATCTGAGAAACATGGTATATCTCAGAAATGTGCAGAGTGGTATAGTATAAAAATTGCTGTATGGTCTAAATATATGTAGAATATAGTCTGTGTATATTATATGAACATTCTTTGTTGAATGAACGTAGAACAACCCTAAGATGTTCTCAAGGAGCACATGAAAATTACTTTGTTGTATGAATATGCGTAGGATATGTCAAGCATGCACTTGATACAAACATCCCTTTTCAGACGAACATCGTACATGTCAGAGATATGTAAGAATGAACATCCTTGTTCATGTAATAGAAGTACATATCATGCTGGACAAAATTATTGAAAAAAGGTACTCAGGAAAATCCACTGCAAAAAGCAGAGAAACAATTCATTTTATGATATCAAAGATTGTAAATTTACAATACCTGAATTATCATGCATAAATTAATATTTGCTAAATATCCATTAAAATTCTACTACGCATCACTCTCACCCCGCCCGAGCATGCGCCGGCGTGAGAGAGAAAGAGATACCCTCTGCCGCTCGCTCGAGCGAGAGCCAATGCGACGGAGGTGTGAGCGAGAGAGAGTGATGCTCTCGCTCTAACTTTCGTCGCGTTTGGCGAATGGACAACTTTTCGTGTTTGCACACACGACACGCAGATTCAAACATAGGGAAACAAAACTATAACGCGGGAAACAAAACTATAACGCGCGAAACAAAACATGCGCGCGTAACATGCACGCCGGCATTAGCGCTTTCTGGCTAGTTTTAACAAGATACAGCGGCGCGGTGGTACGTCATTTGTTTCTCGCATTGTGAACATATTACAACGAAATCGCCGCGTATTATTTACAATTCTCCATCATTTTTCCTACAGGTAAGTTTGTTATGGTTATTTATAAACAGATATATATATATATAATTTTGTCCGATTTTCTCACTGTGGTTGAACAATTCATGGACTAATATTACATAACCCCTAAATTGCGACGTGGCGAAAATCCCGCGTTAGAATTTCTATCTACATATTCGGCTAAATCTCTCTCTCTTTCTCTCTCGCTCAACAAATTAATTCTTTCAATGTTTATTTATATAGATTATCGAATTTTGTGAGTACTGTACTGGTTATGAAAAAATGTCCGATGAAAGTTATAATCTTAGTTTTATTTTATATTCAACTACAACTTTTTCTACTTGAGGAATAATGATATGGAATAATAGATCAATTGTGTTGCAGGAATAACAAGTGTGCCGATATAACATACTGAAATAAATCTTGACGCACAGAAGACTATAATCATGGACAGAGCGACTAAAAAAAGTAAGTTTTGCAGAAATCTTAAAAACAAATTGAATCAATCTTTATCATTGATTAATGCTTGTGATACAATTAGTTCAGAAGAAACAGAGGAAAGGGCACACAATACTTGTGATATACTTCCTACCGTAGACCATAGTTCGGCGAATAATGATGATTTAAATATAGATACCGAATTTCAAACTGACGTTTCGAATAGAAATAGTTGTATTGATACCATTGGTGATATACCTTCGTCACGTACTTCGTCACTGGGCGACGAAGTATATATCGAAAGTAACAGCTCGATTGTAAATTATCTCGATGAAAATGAAGCAAGCCAACCAGATTTCCGGTCAAAATTGCAAAAATGGGCTATTGATGGCAATGTACCTGTGTCAACTCTTGGTAAATTATTAGATATTTTACGAGCAGAACCTGGGTACAGCTATTTGCTGAAAGATCCTAGGTCCCTTTTGAAAACACCAACTACTACACTTGTGAAAAAACTCGGTTCTGGATCGTATTATTATTTTGGTATATTGGAAACATTGAACAGCGTATTTGTAAATCCGAACATAAATGTAACAGCAGACACGAAACTCTCTATTGCAGTTAATATTGACCGCCTGCCATTGTTCAAAAGTACTTCCAGTTCATTTTGGCCCATATTATTTTCAGTTTTGTCAGTTAAAGCCGTTGAAAATAATGTTTTCATGGCAGCCTTATATTATGGTAAAGATAAGCCTAAAGCAAATGATTTCTTGGAGGATTTTGTAGATGAATGTATTGAATTGTCAACGAATGGGATATTACTGCATTCTTTTAGGCATGATTTTAAAGTGTCTATGTTAATTTGTGATACACCTGCAAAGTCACACATATTGAACATCAAGGGTCATTCAGGTTATTTTTCTTGCACCAAATGCGATCAAGAAGGCGACATGATCAATAATGTCATGTGTTTCGTTGAAACTGAGAATTTTCAAAAAAGAACTGATTGTTCATTCAGAAATCAAATACAGCCGGAACATCACCTTGGCACTACAATTTTATTGAGAATTCCCAAGTTTGATATGGTTCAAAGTGTTCCTATTGACTATTCCCATGCTGCATTACTGGGCGGTGTAAAAAAATGCTCGCTAAGAAGCGTTTCGGGTGAATTTATGGCAAACCGCCATATAAACTTTGTGCACGAGATGTAAATAAAATATCTGGAAATCTCGAACATTTAAAAAAACATATTCCTTGTGAGTTTGCTCAAAAGACTCGACCGATTACTGAATGCAAGAGGTTTAAAATGACAGAATTTCGATTATTTCTGCATTATACCGGTTCAGTAATTTTGAAAGGGATACTATCTCCTAAAATGTATAATAATTTCATCGTATTCAGTTTGGCTACCTCAATATTAATCAGTCCATATTATTCTCGCTTCGACAATTTCATTTCATATGCCGAAAATTTATTTAAACATTATGTCTCATATTTACAGAAGATGTATGGGCCAGATTTTATATCACACAACATCCACAACTTTTTGCATTTAGGTGATTGCGTCCGATTATTTGGTCCACTTGACAACTTTAGTTCTTTTAAATTTGAAAATTATCTACAGAGTTTAAAAAAAAAGTTAGAAAATCTGCGCAACCACTGCAACAAGTAATTCGTCGAGTAATCGAAGAAAAACATACAGAAACTATTAAAAAATCTGATAATACTGTACAGTACCTGATAGAACATAATAGAGGTCATTTAATTCATAAATGTACTTCACCTCAATATAAAAAAATGAAAACTGATAAATATGTGATCAATATTTCTAAAGTGGCTGATAGATTTTTAGAATTGGAAAATGGGAAAATTGTAGAAGTAAATAATTTTTGTCATTACGGAAATACTATAGTATTATTGGGATATGAGTTTAAGAGAAATGGAGATTTATATACAAAGCCATGCCAATCAACGCTTTTCGACATAGTTTACATAAGAAAAATTAATACGCCACTACAAATGTGGAGTATTGATGCGATTAATAAGAAATTGGTGGTACTTGTACATAAAGGTCGTTATGTGTCCTTTCCGATGTTACACGTATAATGTGTATTTTCATTTCATGTTTACTGCGTTTGATTATTTGTTTTATTCTATTTTTCTTGATCTATACTGCATTTCCCTTATAAATATTTAATCTTTGCGTGGACTTTCGACTTAACGACCGACTGATGACAGATGTGACAATTGAGAGATGGCTAGTCGTCAAGTTTGACAAAGAGGACAGAGTTGAAGCTGTACCCGAATGCTGGTATAATCGAAAATCGATGGAATGCTACTGGCCACCTAAAAGCTTTACTGGAAAACAGCAGACCGATTACATCAAACATAGCAAACGGCCAGAGTCAAACTGGCAAAGGTACCCGGCTGCAATTTTGGGATCTTATGGTAAAGGTAATATATGAGACATTTTCTATCAATTCCGCCATTTTTTTATCTCGTCAGATTAGATTGAAAGGTGGTCACATTTCAATACCAATTGAAGATACTCCTTGTACATTTTTTCAAATTTTAAAGTCCACATTTTCAGAAAGTAGCTTATTTTTTCAAAGACAATTTAGAGCGAAAACTTTAAGCCTAATAAAACGAAAATCCCGTAATAAAAGTTATAGTTTCATGAAAGTTTGCTTGGAAAATGTTGGAGCTGAGAATAATTGTTCCAATAATTGAGTGTCATGAGGGATATTCGGGAAAGAAAATGCTCGCTTTACTGTTTATTTATTAATGACTTTCGGTATACAATAAAGCTCTTTGTTAATTGTGAAATACTGATCTCAATGATCTTGCCACCACGACCTCGCAAAACATACTACCGAGACCAAGAAGAAAGAACGACGGTTATCCTTCCCTCCCACTCTCGTGTGCGCGCTTATTGGGGAGCGTGCTTCTCATGCTCACCAATAGTCTTGCGACTATTCAAGCTTAAGGCGGATCTGCGATGAACTGCTTCAATACTTCCTTCGTTTGAGTACGATCCGACCTTCGTTACTCCGATGTTCTCCCTCAGCAAACAGAACCGGTCTCGCGGAAGCGCCTTCGTGAAGATATCTGCTTTCTGTTTTTCAGTGCACAGATATTCGACCCTAAGTTCATTCGCCTGTACTTTTTCTCGTACGTAGTGAAACCTCACATCGATGTGTTTCGTTCTTTTGTGGAATTCGGGGTTCTTTACCAGGCGAATGGCACTCTGGTTATCCACAAAAATCGTTGTTGCATCGTTGCACGGGCATTTGACGTCCGACAACAGTTTCCTCAGCCACATCGCTTCTCGTGACGTGATTGATGCTGCCACGTACTCAGCTTCGGTCGTACTGAGTGTTACCAGCTTCTGTCTCTGGCTTGCCCATGTCACTGGCCCACCAGCTAGCTCGAATATATAGCCAGTAGTCGACCTTCGAGTCTCGATATCTCCTGCGTAGTCTGAATCAGAATATCCTCGCAGGACAAAAGGGCTTCCTTCGCCGCAGTACTCGATGCCGTAGTCCAATGTCCCTGATACGTACGCAATGATGCGTTTTACAGCACGCCAGTGCTCGTCGCTATGTTTATTTAGAAACTTGCTGACCGAATTAACAGCGAACGAGATATCCGGACGTGTTACTATCGCCAGGAACATCAGCGAGCCAACTGCTTCTCGATAGGGTACTTTCTCGTTCTCTTCTTCACCAGCTGGCATCGGACACAATATTGCGTGTGGATCACATGGTACACACATCGCCTTTGCGTCGATCATTCCAAATTTCTTCAGGATCTTTTTGGCATACGTACTTTGATGAAGAAATATCGTTTTTCTCAATCGATCTCGGTCTATTTGCATCCCGACGAACAGGCTTGCATCTCCTAGCGTTATCTTGAACGCTTTCTTCAGCTGATTCAACACTTCTTTAATCACGTCGTTTGACTCCGCTGCAACCAGTCCATCGTCCACGAAAAGAGCCAGATATACCGTGCTCTCACCGACTCGTCCAACGAAAATACACTGATCCGCACTCGTTTCTTGAAATTTAAAGTCCTTCAAGAATGACGTAAATTTCCGGTTCCAGCACCGTGGTGCCTGCTTTAATCCATACAAGGATTTTTCTAGTCGACAGACTAGATCTCTCGTTGATCCATTCTCTTTGCTCAGTCCGTCCGGCAGTTCCATGAATATTCTCTCCTCTAGCTCCCCATACAGAAATGCCGTCTGCACGTCGAATTGGGCTAGCTCTAGGTCGTTGGCAGCGACAATCGAAAGCAGAACTCGCAGCGAGTCATATCTTACTACTGGCGCAAAAGTCTCATAAAAGTCTATGCCCCTTTTTTGCATAAAACCTCGCGCGCACAGTCTTGCCTTGAAACGACGAGCTTCTCCATCTGCATTATTGATCACTCGAAAGACCCACTTGGAGTCTATGGTCTTCATTTTCGGTTCTCTCTTCACCAGCGACCACGTGCCATTTTCTTCATGTGCCTTTAGCTCATTCTCGATTGCCGCATTCCACTGCAATGACTCTTTGCTTTGTAGTGCTTCTTCATACGACCCAGGAGTTTCATACTCCACGACATTCACATCGTATCGAGATGGTCGTTTGATGGAGCGTCTATCTCGGAGATTTCGGCCTTCGTTTTCTGGCTGTTGACCCTCGTTCTCTTCTTCGGCCGGGAGAAAAACTTCGTCGTCTTCCTCGATGTCTTCCTCTTCTTCACGAACAGGAACGGCAGCTTCTTCCTTCGAAAATATGATCTCTCCTGCAAATTCTCAAGATTTTGCATGTCTTGAGGCACGTTGTCCCATGCCGTTTGAAAATTTCCGTACTTTGAAGACAAGCTTCCGAGTATTTTTGCCATTATCGTTGTATCCGACACAGGCTCTCCAACATCGATCAACTGCGCAGCCATGTTTTGAATTTTCGCCACATGTTCCATTACAGAGTCGTTTGGCGCCATACGATACTCGTACAATCG
Source organism: Netelia virgata (assembly GCA_951802705.1). Lineage (NCBI taxonomy): Eukaryota > Metazoa > Arthropoda > Insecta > Hymenoptera > Ichneumonidae > Netelia > Netelia virgata. The sequence continues at coordinate 14,933,544 of OX637866.1, forward strand.
CGTCGATAATAATAATTTGTTCGACGCAGACTTTTGTTCGTGCACCCTCGATAATCTCTGCCACATTTCGCATGCCGTCACGCACGTGAGCAATGGTCGCAGTTGCTCCGGCTCCAACGTGGTCGACAACAAGAACATTGCTTTCGCGTTGTCTGCCAACCACGTTTGCTTTGGCTCGCCCTCCTCAGCCGGCATCGTTTTCATCCCGTCGACTATCTCGTAGATTCGATGCGCCAAAAATAATGTCCTCATTTGAAACTTCCAGCCCTGATAATCATTTCCGTTAAATTTAGTTACACTCCGAGTACTGATCGCCTCTGCCATCTCGGCTTATTGTTCACTCGCGACCGCGCGTCAATTTCGCCGGAAAGACCGTGCCAATATGGCCGCCGCCTATCTCACCTCGTGTTTCACGCACCACGCTTCTCGCGCACTCGAGACTTCTCGCCTCACGCGTTAACCTCCACGAGAACCCTTCAACGAACACCTCAGGACACTCACACAGTCAGCGTGCTGGGCCCATAACCTGTTGGAGCTGAGAATAATTGTTCCAATAATTGAGTGTCATGAGGGATATTCGGGAAAGAAAATGCTCGCTTTACTGTTTATTTATTAATGACTTTCGGTATACAATAAAGCTCTTTGTTAATTGTGAAATACTGATCTCAATGATCTTGCCACCACGACCTCGCAAAACATACTACCGAGACCAAGAAGAAAGAACGACGGTTATCCTTCCCTCCCACTCTCGTGTGCGCGCTTATTGGGGAGCGTGCTTCTCATGCTCACCAATAGTCTTGCGACTATTCAAGCTTAAGGCGGATCTGCGATGAACTGCTTCAATAGAAAATTTTCCAAATAATTTTGTTGACTTAACAAAGTTCATTTATCATTCAAAATTTGGGAGATTTTTTTTTATTATTCAAAAATGGCCACTTTCATCCAACTGTAAAATTCACACCATCTTCGAACCGGTGTGTTGATACTGTAAACAAATTGCCGACGTGGTCCAAACCAATCTGAAGAAGTAAAAAAAGTGGCTGAATTGATAGAGAATGTCTTCTAAATAATATGCATATACCAGAGCATCCATGTAATGACGTAAGGACCTAACAAAAGGAGTGCGTCGATTTCATAGGTCGATCTGGGGTCATATTTAAAAGACCATACTCAACTAGGCAAGCAGGCTAATATAATTTTTACAGTTTCTTGAAGTTGGCAATAGGTAGAGTACACCCTTAACATTTTAAAGTAACCTAGTTGAGGATCGCCTTGATGCTATGAATCAACCGATGTAAAATTACACTTTAAAGAGAACTTACAATAGAACTTCAGTTTGATCTACTGTATTGTTAATAGTACCGTATATCTGTTGTCAATTCATTAGATAGCCTTGCTATTGCAATAAGAAAAGCTGATAAGGCAAAGAGTACGTCAGACTTGTCATCCGCTTGCGACGAGTTTCTTGGCAGTAATTACGTACGTCCGTCAAAGAAAAGAAAACGATCGCCGTTATCTGATATCGAATCACTTTCGGATACTTCTAGTATACGATCAGACGTCGATGATGATGCATATCCAGATGTTACCAAGCTTTTTTGAGAAACAGGTAAGAATTTATACTCCAAAGAGTTTGAGGCAAATCATTTTTTCTTGTAACACTTGAAAATGAATCTCTACTTGAAAATTTGGTAAGTTCAAAAAGCGTTCATTTCTTTCCTTCGTTTATATGTTGATCCTCTATCGTTCGATTTATTACAATGTGAAGGTGAGTATATTAGAATCTTTGGACATAATTATTAATGAATTCTTTCTTCCGATACCTTCATTTAATTCTCGCCACTCGATCGGTACGCACAAGGATTGGAATTAACAGAATAGAATAATCACAGCTATTTCGAGATTTCTCTTAGGTAATTTGGCAGAAAGTCAATTTCTGAACAATTAAGCTATCAAAGATTAAACTCGGATAAACGGCATGGATTCTAAACCATTTGCTTGGAAAGTAATGTAGTCTCGACATTTGTTGCAATAACTATACTTTTTAAACTAAGAACAGCTACCCTTTTCCCATGTGACAAAATATTGTTTTTGTAACATTAATGTAATTACGTCAGATTCATTTTTGTACTAGTATAGTTTAATTTTTTTCTCGAGGCATTAAACTTTTGTTTAAAGGGTACGTCTACTATATCCTCAATAGGCATGCAAAATACAAGTGCTGGCAATTTGTAATCGTAAATGATAAAGGAAATTTCCATATTTTGTTTGAATCGTGTCGAGTTACTTGGGAACCCAGCGTAGGGAAAACCTTATCCAAAAAGGCCCGTGTACGGTTGCGATCATTTTTCTTTCTTGAAGATTCTTACTCTCCGAGCCCTTGAGCAAAAATTTAACGACAGCCCATATATAGAGCCCATATATTAAGAACATTTTCTAAAGTTTCACTGCTAACATCAAATTTTTTAACATTTGTATTATTAAATAAATAACATTAATCTATCAATAATATTAATCTACATAACAATTCAATTCCAAACCCGCAAGACTGCCGAAAAAGGGTTCAAACATCCTCAAAAGGAACTGAAGTCAGAAGAATTCGGTCATCGAATGAAATCGCTCAAGGTCCGCAAAACAGTCGAAACACCGTTGAACCACCGCCGAAAGAACCTAGGACTAAGAAAAATCGGTCGCCTATAGAAAAAATCAGGAGTCCGGAAAATTACCGAAACAGATTCCAATTATCACCAAAAGATATTAAGAGCGCCAAGAGGACTCGACACTCTCAAGAAAAATCGCCCAGTCCGCAAGACTACCGAAAAAGATTTCAGTCACCACCAAGAGTAAATGAAGCTGGAGGTAATCGATCACCTGATTTAGAAAATGTGGGTATTTAAAACCAGCGACTGACAATCCAAACATCAGAAAAAGTTAAAGCTTCCACGAGTAAGACTCCTGGTGAGACAAGAATTCAGTTGACAATAAACTGCTTTGATATATTATTATATTACATTGCTGAAATTTTGATTTGTTTTTCAATTTTAGAATTTCAGGTTCGACTATTTAAAGAAATCGATTCTATTCAGTTGAAGTTGAATGATCTCATGGACGACGTGGCTATCCTGCTCAAAAACAGACGATTAGAAAGTGAGCGACAAATGATTCCAAATGACGTTCCCGAAATCATGCATCAATTTCCTTTAGATGAAAAGTCACTATACGCCGTCGAATCTTGGCTAAATTCATCGTACGTGATTGGGATGTACATACGTATGTACTTTAGATGTACAGAGTACATGTATGTGGTAATTGTTTGATATACTTAGAACATCCATGGTATAAACGTTTCACATTAGAAGTATATACATGGAATGTGCGATGTTCCGATCCCGATATTAGTACGACATACATAGAATATGATTTTGCTATCTGGGCCACGACTAAAATGCCACCAGGCAACGAAATTTACAGCACCACGTCCCGTGTCGTCCCGCCCGAACTCCATCTGATTGGAGCGCCGTGTTTCGCGGACTGCGGCGCTCGATGCACTTCATCAGCATCGGCGGAAAGAAAAAGCGAAGATTGGCGGCATCTCAGCCTCGATGACTTGGAGGCTGAGTACTTGGAGGCTTCTTCTGGCGGTCGTCGGAGGCGTAAATCCGCCTCTTACACGGGTGATGATACGCATGTGACGGGGTAGTAAGAGCTCTTCCCGTCTAAATTTTGCGAAAGACGAGAAGAGCTACCAGTACAAAATCTCTAATGACGCCCAACATTTCTGTTATTCCGCTTTCCAATTACCGATTAGGCGCCAGGTGTTTGTACCATCCCCGTAGCACCAAGGGAACTTTCTTTTCCTCCTCTTGCTTAGCTAGCGATTCAGGGGAATGTTAGGGTTCGGAGGGCGAGCATCGATTACATTTAATATCAAACGAGATATATGAAATTAACGTGTGAGTATTCTTTCGTAACCAAATAACAACAACTTATTTATTAATTCCGGTCCACGGGTTGGACCTCAACCAAAATTTACAATGTCGGGTTACATTAACAATTCTCGACTTGTCTCTAACAATTACCGCCAAGTACGGTTCGAAACAGCCGAATAGACAATTATCCGCGCGACGAGCACGCGCATTAAGCAATCATTCGTAATTCTACGAATGATTGCTTAATGCGCGGCAGAGACAGCTACGTAGGTGCAACGAGATACGTTGCGAGATGGACACATCCTACTACTACGCGTTCGACGATACGCTAGGCTCGTACCGGCGAAGAAATTGATGCACCAGCGTGCGTCTACCTTTTCGATTCGCCGAGATCCGTCGTCCTCGTCGCACAGCGTTCCTCGTGGGGTTCCTCTCTCGCTCGTCTCTCTCACACTCTCCGCTCGGCGACACGCTCTCTCACTCTCTCTTCTGCACACTACTCTTAGTCGCTATCGTTACTCTTATTCTATTTCGTTCCTGTCGGGCTCGTAGTCGAGTTCTCACTATTCAAATTAGCCTTATCACTACCGTGGTCGAATTCGCACTCCCTCCTCAACTCGTCGCTCATGCTGGCCGGCTTCGTCTTGGCCCTATCGGGGGAGGAGGGGGTCCTAGCGACGATCGTCTCTCGATCGCCGGCACGGCCATCTATCTCTCTCTCTCGTTCACCGGGCGTCAACTCTCGCGTACGGCCAGCAATGTTTACCTCTTGCGACCTCGTGTCTCTGTAACTAACGAATTTTCTCCGGCAGTGTACGCTCTAGAGCACGACTTCGCTTCACCACGGGGGCGAGACGACGCGACTCTGCATACTCTACCTCACTCTCATATTCCGCCGAATATTTCGCTTTCACGCGATTGCGAGGAGTGTAACGCCTCGTCACAATATATATATATATATATATATATATATATATTGTGACGTTGCACAATTTTGCCCCCCCCCCCGCTGCACCAGCTCGCCCCAAAGGCAGCCGTTCCACCAATCCAAAACATAAAATTATAAGTAAGTATTATTATTCATGTCCCTTATATTATTTTTGTAAATAGTGCAAACACTTACACGACGCCCCGAAGATAATCACCGCCAAGAAGAGCCACCGCGTCCCCAGGATAACCGTCGTCATCGTCATCAGCCATAACCTAGGAAAGTAATCTCCTAAAGGAAGCACCCGAAGAAAAAAATAGTAATATTAATGAAGAAAACTCACCTATCCAATACTCACGAGGAAAACCCGAAATGGAAATCACCCACCGCACACACAGCAACGATACATCTAAAGATCTCACCACTCGCAAAATATTTTAGCCTGCACTCTCCAAATAAAAACACCGGCACATGTCACCGCCACATCGAATCAGCTGTCCCCGAGCCATCAACCGGCGAAGGTGACGTAACGACCGAGGAGATGGCAGCAGCGCCCGGCGAACATCGATAGCCTTCCCACCCGTCCTACTTACCCGACACCTTACCCTACGATATCGATCAATTTCCCGTTACGCCTAGTTCCCGATAGAGTCTCCCCCAGCATTGTCCCCAGAAATATCGACCCGAGTGTCCCTTCACCTATCGACCCGTGACCCAGACGGCCAATAATCAATCAAGGATCTCCCGTGTCTCGTCCAATCAGAGGCACGGGAGAAAAATTCAAGAACACGGAAATTATGGAGCTTCCGGCACGCCATGTGCCGGCACTTTGCGGCGAGCTATAGAGGAGAGAGGATAGAATTTTGGAAAAACTATTAGCGAAAAGTAAAGAGCGAGCTAATTAGAGAAGTGATAGATAATCATTAGAGTATTGCTGGAGAATAGTGAGTGATGAGTGAAAGAGTGAGAGAGAAGCGAGGAGTGATTGAGTAAAATTAAAGAACGAGGAATACGCAAGGAGAAATTGGACGACGTCGACGTGGCACGATTATATACGGACCCCGAGGAAATTCGAGAAGGAAACTTCGAACGTAAGTGTTTGCACCAATTGAAATTTTGGCACACATTCTTTTTTTCTTTCATTTATTTTCACTGCCTTGCGAAAATTTGTATTCTAGTTTCCCCCCTTCCGTTCTTATTCCCGGTTTAGTTTCCCTAAGAATATTTATTATCTCCGTGAATTTTCACGGAGAGAGCTTTATATTATAAGTAGAGCGTGGAACGGTTGTGTAGATTTAAGAAAAATCACGAGTAGAAGATTAGCAGACGGCCTTCGACCGTCCTCGTTACCCATTGTTCGCGATTCCCGGTGTTTACGTTTTTTTTCTACAGCGTCCCGAACTATCTCAGCTAAAATTCCGCGATCGGGAAATATTATTTCGAAATTCCGACTTTAATACTCAGCCAGTGGTAATTATTAAGAGGCCATAGAGTCGTAGGACCCCCACCCTGAGTTACCCCAATATTCCCTTCTCCCTTAGTCTCCCGATGTTAATTGTTTGCACCCCACACTTGTGATAACATTTCTTTTTGTTATTTTTTTTTATTTAAAAATAACTGGCGCCCATTTCTATAAAATCTTTGTTTGTATAAATGTTTTGTAATGTTGCCCCCGAGATCGTCCGCCGATAAAACTTAAATTATTTGTGTTGAGTAGTAAATTTAAGAACCATTTCAGTATTAGTTATATTTGCCAAATACGGCACAATAAAATATTGTTATTCTATCTCGCACATAATTACAAGTTATTATATTTCCCCCACCATTCCCCCAGTTATTCATCCCCCATCGGCGTGACAATATATATATATATATATATATATATATATATATATATATATATTGTCACGCCGTTGGGAAAGAAATAACTGGGGGAAAGTGGGGGACAAAAAAAATTAACTTAATATGGGCGACACGAATTCAAAGAAATATAATAATTATTTTATTTGCTTATTATTAGGCATTAACAATTAGATATCACAAAAAAGTTTCAATACTGATGTTCGGCGGACGATCTCGGGGGCGATCTTAATAATAAAACTCTATATAATTAAAATTAAGGGAGATGGGCGCCAGTTATTTTTATACAAAAAAAACAAAAAGAAATGTTATTACAAATTTTTGGGGATGCAATCAATTTATACTGAGAGACTAAGGGAGAATGGACTATTAGGGGTAGCTCAGGGTAGGGGTCCTACGACTCTACGGCCTCTTAATAATTACCACTGGCCACAATTCTGAAAGTTCGAAATAATATTTCGCTAAGTGCGGAAACTGAAACGAGATAACGCGGGACTCTATACAAAAAAAACGTAAACACGGGTAACGCGAACTCTGACGGCGAGAACGGCCGAAGGCCGTTGGGAAAATCTTAAATCTAACGCGTCTTAATACTACACAGCCGTTCCACGGGCTACTCAAAATTATCACTATTTCTCCGTGAAAAATCACGGAGATAATAAATATGGTGAGGAAAATCTAACTCGGGAACCAGAATGGGGGAGGAACTCGAATACAATTTGTTTCGCAAAGGGGAGTATAATGAATGAAAAAAAAAGGAAAAAAATGTGTGCCAAAATTTCGATTGGTGCAAACATTTACGTTTCTGATTCTCGCGGTCTTTCTCTCTTTCTCGTGTCCGTCGACTCGCCGGTTCGTTGTAACCGTTGTCGTGTCCGATAGTTATCCTTGGCGAAGCCGGGTCGTCGTAATTCTCCTTTTCTCCTTTTCTTTCCAATGTACTCCTTCGCGCCTCGCTCACCACTCACTCTCACTCTCACTCTCTCTAACTCGTCCTCAACTCTAATTCCTCGCACTCTAACTCGTCTATGAATTCTTTATCGCCTGCCTATACGTCCGTTCTCTATAGTTGCTCGTCGCAAAGTGTCCGGCACATGGCGTACCGGAACTTGCGAATTTTTCCGGGTTCTTAAATTTCTCCCGTGCCTCTGATTTGACGAGACACGGGAGATCCTTGATCCATGATTGGCCGCGCGGGTCACGGGTCAATCAATGAGGCGACACTCGGGTCGATATTTCTGGGGACAATGTTGGGGGCAGGCTCTATCGGGAACTAGGCGTAACGAGGATTTATCGATATGGTAGGATAAGGTATCGGGTAAGTAGGACGGGTGGGAAGGCTATCGGTGTCGCCGGACGCTGCTGCCGTCTCCTCGCTTGTGACGTCACCTTCGCCGATTGATGGCTCGGGGACAGCTGATGGGATGTCGAATGTGGCTCGTGCCGGTGTTTTGTTTGGAGAGTGCGGGAGACGATATTTTTCTTCCAGGTGGAGATACTTTTGTAGATTTTATGAGTGCGCGGTGGGTGATTTTCCGTTCGGGTCTCCTCGATGGATGTTTCTCCGGTGGGTGGTGAGTGTTTTAAGTGTTGATTTCTTCTTTTCCTTTTTCTTTGCTTGGTTACTTTATTGTAGGTTATTCTGGATGATGTCCGGGTGGCGATGATGGTGATCCTGGGGATTGCTGTGGCTCTTCTCGATGGTGATTTTCGTCGGTGGATGGTGAATTTTCTTCAGGGCGACGCGTAAGTGTTTGCACGATTTACAATTATAATATAAGGGAAGGGAAGAATAATACTTACTGTTAATTTGTATTTTAGATCGGTGAAACGGCTGCCTTTGGGACGAGCTGGTGCAGCGGGGGAGGATAAACTTGTGCAACGTCACAATATATATATATATTGTGACGAGCTCTTTCCGACCAAATTTCGTGAAAGCCGAAAAGAGCTCCCCGTCCAAAATCACTGATGACGCCCCAACAATTTTTATTTATACCATTCACCCCTTTCTCCAATTTATAATTGGGCCCCAGGTGCTTGAATCAACCCCGTAGCACCAAGGGAATTATCATACGTTCGTTCTTTTCTCCTCTCTTAGTCTAATCTCAGGGAATGGTAGGTTCGAAGGACGAGCATCGATCACATTACTTTAATTCAATATCCCAAAATTAACGTGATAGTCGACGTGTCTAAAATCTTCACAATGACCAATTCATTATTTTGGTCTCCAAGTTGGACCTTACTCAATCTTTTCTCACAATATTGCATCACAATAATCCTTCGCCTGATAAACAATCCTCGGAAACAATTATTTTACAGTAAACTCTCAAAGTGACATAGCCCTTTCCCCCCCGGAGACGCCGGTAGGGACGGCTAACTACGTACTACGGGGCGCGTCACGAGATCGGCACGACTCACGCATTCGCGTCCGACGGTACTCGTGTTCGTACCGACAAATAAGGAACTGCACCTGCGTGCGCTTACCTTTTTATCTGCCGATATCCTCCGCTCCCGTCGCTCAGCGTTCGTTGATCGCCCTCTCTCGCTCCTCTCTCACGCTCGCTCCGCTCCGCCACGCTCTCATTCTATCACTCTTTATCACTCGCCTTCTCTAACTATTCGCTCTTACTTCTCTTTACAATTTCTTTTCTTTCCTACTTTTCTATTTTCTGCTCTGCTACAATTCTCACTCTATTACAACTCTCTCCGTAGTCGAGAACACACTGCCCAACGGTCTCGTCACTCTCGCTTGCCGGCTCCCTCGTGGTCCTATCGGGGGGAGAGGGGGAGGAGATCCTATCGACGATCGGCCCTCGATCGCCGGCACAGCCATCCCTCTCTCTCTCTCGTTCGCCGGCGTCGTCTCTCGCGTACGGCCGACAATGTTTACATCCCGTGGCCTTGTGTCTCTGAAAATCACGAAGTATCTCGGCAGCGCGAATTCTAGGGTACAATTTTTCTGACCACGGGTGCGAGACGACGCGACTCTGCTCTTTCTATCTCGTTCTAATATTCGGAAGAATATTCCGATTTTCCGCGATTGCGAGAAGTGTAACGCCTCGTCAATATACATATATATAAGAGAGCTCGTCACAATATATATATATATATATATATATTGAGACGGGAACAGTCTCATACGACGCCTCCCACCACGGCCGACCAGCTGACCCGGCAGCAAGGACCCCCACCCAAGCGAAGGTTCACACGGCACCACGGTCGACCAGCTGACCCGGCAGCACGGACCCCCCACCCAAGCAAAAACAGGACCTGGGGCACTATAAAAGGGCAGCCAAATCGCGGATAATTATCAGTCCTAGCTGATCAGACCTGAGGCATGAACTCTGAAGAAGAGTCTTGCCAAAGATCAACCAAGCCACGCATGCACTCTGAAGAAGAGTCTTGCCAGCGGACAACCAAGCGCTGAAAAGCCGCAACCCATCGGAGGTACGACGAGAACGTCGTTTCCCGAAATGCCAAAACGACGCGACGTTGGACGAGACGAACGCCGGGAGCGTATACAATAGGACAGCTGATCGAGATAACGCGGGACGAGTGAGGAGAGGAGGGAGTGGCGAGACAGCAACAGCACGAGCCAAGGAACGAGACGGGCCGTCGCGAGCACGAAGCCGGGGAGCCGCGGGTCAAGGAGAGGGGATCATCTCCACGGGAGACCAAGCACCAAATAGAATTAACACCAAAATAAACACGCCTAATTAAACGGCGAAACATTACACACACAATAATCCAAATGTAAATACGTCGATATTCACCGAATAAATAAACTAGCGATAGCATTTATGTAAACAGGTCGCCGAAAATCATTGCACACCGACGAAACATTACCCTAGGCCAGTGTCCCGAGCGTCGAGCCTCAAAAGAACTTTAAGGAAACACTCTAACGTTTCAATATATATAAGAGAGCTCGTCACAATATATATATATATATATATATATATATATATATATATATGTAAGGTTATATCGGCGAGGTGTAGGTTCACTCAGGGAATAAAGGCGCACTATTTCGGTGTTTCTTCAAAACCTGAAGAATAAGTATGTATATTGAATATATTACAAGTAACAAATGTTGTATATAATTAAGCGACTGCAGTTTAACGCGCGGTTGAGTTCCCACCTGAAGAAGCCGAAGAAAGGTCGTTTATTCCCTCTCCGTCTCAGGGTTTCAGAGACCCGTGAATAATTACACTTCTTAATGGCGACAATAGTTATTGTCGTCTTGGTTCTAGCACTTGCTCCGTGAACACCTTCACGGAGCAAGAGCTCGTCTTCTTTCCCTTTCCTCACGGTGTGCTCTGAACCCAGCTGTATCTACGGCTAGCGCGTGTTCTTAAGGAGTGGGGTGTACAGCACCTCACTTCACATCCCCCCCCCCCACAATGAGATCAGGGATCAGTCAAGGGGGCAGAATTTGCATCATCTGATATATTAACTGGAATCATCCTGGATATGTGATAACGATTTGATTCCGCTGTCTTTTTCCCGGTGTCTACTTCGTATATTGTGTTTGAAATTTTCTTTATTATTTTATGAGGTCCCTTTCGTATCTTGTTTAGTTTTCCTCTGTTCAATTTGTTCCCGACGCCCACAAACACAAGATCACCCACTTCAAAATTATAGTGTTTTCTATTTTTATTAATCCTCTTGAAATTCCTATCTCGTGATCTTTGTGACTTTCGAAACGCTATTTCTCGATCAGCTTGTAAATTTGGTGTCTCTCGAAGTTCGCGTGGTATCAGGTTCGATTCTTTACCTAAGAACAGGTATGCTGGTGAAAACCCTGTTGAGGAGTGAGCGGTATTGTTATATTCCTCCACCGCCTCCTCCGCCAGTATTGCCCACGATCTGTTCGGTTCTGAGTTCTTTTTACAACGGATGCGATTAACTAAGGTTTGATTAAGCCTTTCATTTAGTCCGTTGGAAAATGGGCAATCTACTGCTGTAAAAGTTAATTTTGTATTTAATTTTCGGAGAGACCTTTTAAATTCTTCTGAATTTATTCCGCTGTATTGGTCCGCTAAGACTGTACCAATTTCCCCAAACCTCGTAGCTTTGCTTATAAGTTGTGTGAAATCTTTCGGTTTTTGGGTTGTGGATGTTATAATGAAAGCGAAACGTGTAAAGTGGTCGACTAAGAGGTGGAGATATTTTTTTGTAGAATTGCTTCCACCGAATCCTCTGATTGTATCTATGGCTACAATTTCCAGGGGTTGTTTTGCTGGGCCTAATTGGGAGAAAAGTCCCAATCTTTGTCCTTTTCTCGTTTTGTTTTCTATGCAGGTTTTACATTCCGAGATTAGATTTTGAATCATCCGACCGAGTTTTTTTATGTAATAATATTTTCCTATCATGTTCCAAATTTGATTTTTATTTATGTGACCGTACTTCAAATGGCATACTCTTATCAGTCTTTTTGCTAGTGTAGGAGAGATTAATATTTTATTTCTGTTTTTTATTTTTATCATTTTTACTCCTGACTGTAGTATCACTTCATATTCGTTAAAATTTGTTTTTATATTATTCTGATCGTTTTGTAATTCCTCTATAGTTATGAGGTTCATGGTTTTTATTTCTTTTGCATTTTCACTATTTGCTTCTAGGACCGGGTTTCGAGATAAACAATCAGCTTCTTGGTTTTGTGATCCCGGGACATATTTAATGTCGAAATCAAATTGCGATAAATAAAGAGTTAAGTCCCCAAGTTCTTCATCCGTTCTGGTCTTTATATTTAGGTTTTCCAAAGGTTTATGATCGGTGAAGACTGTAAACTTCTTACCAACCAGCCAATGTTGCCAGTAGCGAATGGCTTCTTTAATTGCCAAACTTTCCAAGTAAATCGCTTTTTTTTTCTTTTGTGCAGTGTTTAATTTTTTTGAAAAATAAGCCACCGGTTTCAGATCTCCGTTGTGTTGTTTTTGTTTCAAATTAGCCCCTACACCTTCAAGGCTCGCATCTGTTTGCACAATGGTCTCTGATCTCGGATTGTACATCGCAAGAATTGGTTCTGAGCAAAGATAATTTTTTATTTTCTGGAAAGCTTGTTCACAGCCAGCAGACCATTCGAATTCTACTCCTTTCCGTAGTAATGCGTGGAGCGGGTCCAGGAGGCAAGTAGAATCCGGTATATATTTATGATAAAAATTAGCCTTTCCCAAAAATTGTCTGATATTTTTTTTGTTCTGCGGAACTGGGAAATCACGGATTGCAGTTAAGTTGTCCCGCAGGGGTCTTATTGAATTCTCTTCTAGGATGTGTCCTAAGTATTTGATCGACTTCTGTGCGAAGTGACATTTTTCAATTTTGAAACGAAATCCCTCGTCCGAGACCGCGACCAGGACTGATCCAGATGTTGTATGTGTTCTTTTAGGGATCTTGAGAATATGATAATGTCATCAATATAAACTGAGCAAAAGTGATACAAATTCTTTTTGAAAAGTATGTTCGAGAGTATTCTTTGGAATATTGCCGGGGATGTCTTTAAGCCAAACGGAAGACATTTCCATTGGTAATGCCCGTTTTGTGTTACGAATGCCGTTTTATATCGATCCTTCTCATGAAGGGGTATAGACCAGAATGCAGAATTGATATCCAGAGTCGAAAACCGCGAACAGTCGGAGGTTTTAGCCACAATGTCTTCGATGAGGGGAAACGGTTGTGGCTCAGGAATTACGATTTTGTTTAGCTCCCTAAAGTCTATACATAACCTTGGTTTTTTTCCCTCCTCTCGTTTATAAGCTAATGTTATTGGCGCTGCAAAAGGTGAACTGGACGTTTCAATAAGGTCTGTTTCCAAAAGGTTTTTAATTTGGTCATCAATCTCATTCTGATCTGGAACTGAGCATCGATACGGTCTTTTTGCAACATAGCGTTTCTCTGTTAGTCTAACATGGGCTTCGCAACCCTTGACCGACCCCATATGTTATGTAACCTATTATTAATATACCCATCCTCATGATATTGATATTCCAATAGATTTATAATTTCGTTTTTGGTTTTGTTTTCACTTTGTTCTTCTGAAAATTTTTGGTCAATATGTAATTTTTCGTTTTGTCGTAATCCAAATTTCGATATTACATCTAACCCAATAAGTAGGTCGTACTTGAAATTTATATTTTTTGTAACAAAAACGTTAATTTTTTTTTCCACCTCACAAATTTTCAGAGTAATTTCAGTTGTTCCATCGACCTGAGTGATTCCGTTAATTGTGCGAAAAGTGCTCCTGGAAGATTTTTCATTCCGTCTAATTTGTTTTAGGAATTTATAACTCATCATTGAAATATTCGCGCCTGAATCGTATATGGCGTTAGTCTTCCAATTGTTATCCACCAGCACCCCAACCTCAATCAACGGAATCATTTCTCGTTTTTTGGAGCCTCCTGAGCTAAATCGAGTTTGTTATTTAGTTCTAGTTCGATCTGGTTTATGTTTCTGTTTCTATCCTGATTCTCAGGGTTTCTATACCAGCAAACGGATTCTGGATGATATCTATTAGAGCCAAGCTTTTGACAGTGAGAGCAAGGCAACCGACGAGTCGGAGATCGGTATTTTGAAAAAGAAGCCGTAGGCGAAAATCCAGAAGTTGATCTTTCTAATTTTGAGGTGTTAAACTTTCTCTCTATTTTTGGACTTTTTTGTTTCTGAGTTATTCCTACTGTTTCATGATTTTTAACCGATTCTAATAATTTTCTAATTGAATTTGTCATTTCTCGATCTAATTTTTCTCTCACATGTTTCGGGAAGTTGCAAACAATTAAGTCTACTCGCTGTCTTTCGGCAAAATCTGGGTCTGTTTCTAGGAGTAATTTGTTTTTTTTTATTACGAAATCTGTTAGTGTTCCTGATAGATATTGATAATTAAACGCGTATGCGACGTGCTCCCAACCACGTTTAGTAAATGCGGCAAGAAACTCATCTCGCCAAAAGTCCCATCTATCTTCTACCGAATTATTTATCAATAAGCTTGAGTACCAATCCGCAGCTGTATCATCTAGAAATAAACGTAAGGCTTCTGCTCTGCGTTCCACGGGTAATTTAAATCTCTCACATTCTGTTTCGAATGTAGTTATCCATAGAGATGCGTTTTGATTAATGTTATTATAACGCGCGATTATAAAGAGTCTTGTAATTTTATCTAGAATATCGCGCGCTTCCGGAGCCGCCTCTTTTTGTGTTTGATAACCGGTTGGTTCTACAATTTCCTCTTCGAGCATTATGCCTTTAAAGATCGGATTTAAATCCGCATCGAAATATAATTCTGAGAGTTCTGATTCTCGTGATATTGTGATATTTCGGAAAGCTCCTCGTTTTGTGAGTGCCTTTACCGCTGCTTTCATCGCCGGTAGTTCCATCACCTCTTTATGATGAATTATTGGCTGATGGTTCTCCGGAAAAATGAATGTCCGGTTTTGTTCGACCAGAGTTACTGTTCGAATCACTACAGCCCCGGTTTTTGGGTCCGGGCCAGCTGTCATCGTGATATAGAATCGGAGTTTCAGATCCATCCTAACCTCTTCGGCTTGTAAGGTTATATCGGCGAGGTGTAGGTTCACTCAGGGAATAAAGGCGCACTATTTCGGTGTTTCTTCAAAACCTGAAGAATAAGTATGTATATTGAATATATTACAAGTAACAAATGTTGTATATAATTAAGCGACTGCAGTTTAACGCGCGATTGAGTTCCCACCTGAAGAAGCCGAAGAAAGGTCGTTTATTCCCTCTCCGTCTCAGGGTTTCAGAGACCCGTGAATAATTACACTTCTTAATGGCGACAATATTTATTATCGTCTTGGTTCTAGCACTTGATCGTGACTAAGCAACTCTTCTCATCGAGTTTCGAGCTCTTGCTCCGTGAACACCTTCACACCGTCTTCTTTCCCTTTCCTCACGGCGTGCTCTGAACCCAGCTGTATCTACGGCTAGCGCGTGTTCTTAAGGAGTGGGGTGTACAGCACCTCACTTCACATATGTATATATATATATATATATATATTGTGACGAGCTCTCTTCGACTAAAGTTCGCCAAAGTCGAGGAGAGCTACTAGCCCAAAATCTGTAATGACGCCCCAAGAATTTTCTTTTACCATTCACTTCCTTCACCAATTTCCGATTGGGCGCCAGGTGTTTGTATCAACCCCGTAACACCAAGGGTCTATTATTTGTTCGTTCTCTTTCTTACTCAATACTCAGGGAAATGGTAGGGTTCGAAGGGCGAGCATCGATTACAATAATTATATCAAGCATACGAAATTAACGTGTGAGTAGATTTTTCTCAATTATTAACAATGACTTATTTATTATTTCGGTCCACTGGTTGGACCTTACTCATAAGTTACAATCTTCCGATACAATATTTATCTGCGTGCCAATCACGCTCAACCAACAATTTATTGTACCGTAACGTCTCAGAGTGAGACAGCCCTATCCTCCGGATACGCCGGTAGGGACGGCTATGTGAGTGTCGCAAGACGCGGTACGAGATAGGCACGACCTACCCCCACGCGTTCGACGGTACGCGAACTCGTACCGGCAAAGAAAGTATTGAACCTGCGCGCGCCTACCTTTTTATTTCGCCGATATCCTATTCCACGTCGCACGGCGTTCTTCGGTGGTCCTTCTCTCGCTCGTCTCTCACGCTCACTCCACTCTGCTACGCTCTCACTCACTCTCTCTCTCGCACTCTCTATCACTCTCTACAACTCTCCTTCTCTAACTATTCGCTTTCCGCTATTCTTCAATTTCGGCTCGTGGTCGAGATCACCCTGCTCCTCAGCTCGTCACTCTCGCTCGCCGGCTTCGTCGTGGTCCTATCGGGGGGAAAGGGGAAGGAGGTCCTAGCGACGATCGACTCTCGATCGCCGGCACAGGCATCCCTCTCTCTCTCTCGTTCGCCGGGCGTCGTCTCTCGCGTACGGCCGGCAATGTTTACATCCCGCGACCTCGTGTCTCTGTAAATCACGAAGTTTCTCGGCAGCGTATGTTCTAGAGCACAATTTTGGTTGACTACGGGTGCGAGACGACGCGACTCTGGTTTCTCTATCTCGCTTTAATATTCTTCCGAATATTTCGATTTCCGCGATTGCGAGGAGTATAACGCCTCGTCACAATATATATATATATATTGAAAGGTATTGCTTCTTATTAAGAGTGTTGTTGTTCGAGTAAGTATAGTCGGAGACAAACTTATACGGAAATAGGTAATTTTATTTGCTCGATAAACGGCTGTACATCAGATGGATAGTGATTTGAATTTTGGCGCCATTCTCTGCAGACGTTCACGGCTCTAATCGATTCTGCAACCAATTCGTGAGCGTGGTGGACGCCGCTACGCATGCGCGCACGGGGATCAACATGGATGCGGCCACTGTGGTAACGGGTGACCGTATTTCGTCGCGTGTGTACTAGGGTGGGTCGAAATTTTTTCTTTTTTTGTTATCGAAACGTAATAGTGCGGAAAAGTTGCCTTGAGGTATCAATATTAAGCAACCAAAACCCTAGTTCGATCGGACAATATCTTCTGTTTCAAACCTGAGCTTGAATTTTCAATTTTTTAGTCGAAAATACTAAAATGTGAGGTAAATCGCAACCAACTTTATTTTCATTCAAGAGTGTTGAATTCAATATCATTCGCTTCTAATCGCTCGAAATATATTTCTTTGTGTTAATAATTCACTGGAACAATCCATTTTTATTAGAGATTTATTCAATTATTATCGGTGTAATGAAGTAACGATGAACACTTTAAAACGAAGAAACGTTATCGTTTCTGCCAATAAGTTCTGATGTTTTAAATATATGAGAATGTTATGCGAAATATTCAACGCTTATTCTTTGGGCTTTAGTCCACACTCAGAGTGAGCTGAAATTGTTTCATCCATTCATTCACATGGACTCTAAAGTCATATCGTAGCGTTTCTTCAATCCAAATGAAGAAGATGAAGAAGAGATGAACCGAGATGAGGCTCTTTGCTCACTTGGTTCAGTGGCCCAGGATTCACCACTCGGAGGTGGCCACACTTCAGATAGTTGCCACGCCCTACCCAACCAACCAAATAATTAGGACTCAATCAGGAGATTACTCGGATTTATCATAGCCCATAGCGCTCTTATACTCAGCTTTACTGTGGAATTTTGGTAATGCGGCTCTTGACTTCAGAGTCGCCCTGATGTATCGATCTCTAGAATACTGACAACTCATCTTAGCTGAAGTGGGAAGTGTCACGATCTTCACCATCCGCTCCACTGCAACAGTGTGACAGGTAAAGTTGCTAAACCTCCAGGTAGGTAAGGATTCCTTATCAGAAAGTTTTATCACAAGTTCTTCATCCGTGATATTGCTGGTGGCGATGTTATGGAAACACTTGTCCAATCAATCATTTCCCAATAATGTTTTGCCTTGAATCTGATGTATCTTCTGCAGCCGTAGCTCTTGCTTGTAGAATTTTCTCGAGTGCGTCTTCCTGCACATTTGGTGGAGGATCTATCATCATACTCAACAGTATGTTTTCGGGTAACGCAAAGAAAGTATTTTGTACAATTGAAGTATTTACAACGTTGCGATACTTGAGAGGCAAGTATCTTGAGAGGCGAATTGCTTCGAAGAGGTGGCGAGAACTATCTTTGATTGAATGGTTTTTTTCGAATTGAGAACCACATTGGAGCATAAACGGTGAGTTTAAATTTACATTTATCTTTCAATGCCGTTGAATGTTTCGACATCGAAATATATAGCCTTAATATTCTGTTAGCAGTAGTGATCCAGCGAGCCTTGTGGTTGCGACCAGGATCTCGGCTGCTTAGATCGGAACTACGACGATCAGGACGTATTGCTTTGCATATATCAAATAAATATTTTTGATCGTTACTGAGATCGGCAGGATTAATATCAGGTAAGTTACATGGTATAGCCTTACATTTTACAACAGGGAGAGTTTCACAGGTGGAAAGTAATGGCCCTATAAGTCCCTATAGGGCCATGCGGTCTGAACTTTTTGTACCCGATTCTCAAGTTAATAGCAGTTTTTGGCACTATTGGGTTCTCAAAAGAGACGAAAAAAATTAAAAAAAGAGGTAATTTACCCTAAGTGTACACTCTATAGTCTAAGATTGAGCAATAAATAACCCAAAAAATGGTCTCATATACTTAAAACATGAGAACTTATAGGCAGAAAACATAACGTTTCTTCGTTTTAAAGTGTTCGTGGTTACTTGGGTTTTCTTTATTTCACCGATAACAATTGAATAAATCTCTAATGAAAAATGATTGTTCGAGTGAATTATTAACACATAGAAGTATATTTCAAGCGATTAGAAGAGAATGATATTGAATTTAACAATCTTAAATGAAAATAAAGTTGGTTGCGATTTACCTTACATTTTAGTATTTTCGACTCAAAAATTGAAAATTCAAGCTCAGGTTTGAAACAGAAGATATTGTCCGATCGAACTAGGGTTTTGGATGGTTAATATTGATACCTCAAGGCCACTTTTCCGTAATATTACGTTTCGATAAAACAAACAAAAATTAAACCCACCCTAGTGGGTACCAAATACCATTTTCTTTTCCGTTTCGTGTCGTTCTTGGGGTTAATCCCATTTCTTGTGCCTCGAAATATCGCTCGGTCTACCGGTGCACGGTGTCCGATGAGTGTTGGTGCCTTTCCTGTGTTTTGTTCGACTGGCTGCGTACTCGGGGAGGTTATGAGTCCTCCGTCTCCGTATTTCTTAATTCTCGTCTATTCGAAATTCTCATTTCTCAGTCTCTGGACGTTTCTTCCACAGGCTTGGTGATGGTATCTTCCAGCCTGCCACTCGTCGCTCCTTAGGATCCAACCGGTGAGATCGCCCGTGCATTTCGGAGACTACACCGTGCCGCGTGCTCTTCTGCCACCCCGGTAAGTTCGTTCCGACATAAGCTGTTATTTCGTCTCCGAAAACATGTACGTCTGTTTTTAGATCCAGCGTGGTAATCCACCTCCCATCATTACCATGGGCTGATATCCCTGGGTCGCAGCAGCCCCGTGCACGTCGTCTTCGCACGGCGTTACAGTGCTACGAGCCACAGGCGCTCGTTTCCTCCACTGAGCGGAGGATCGAAGCCGGATTCTCTTAGGAACACCCGTGAACCGCCGTGCTCCCTGACTTCCGTAGCACGGGGTTGAGATAATCGTCTCCCGACCCATATGCGCCCCACAGTCACACTTTCGTGCTTCTATGGGTATCGCGGCTGTGTACTTCTTGAGACTACCCGACCACTGATTGGAAGTCCGATTTTTCACCGTTTTCTGTATCATCCTTTGCGATTTATTTTCCGCTTCTCTCCTTCTGCATATAAGAATCCTTATTTGTTTATTCATCCCTCTGTGATTAGTTAATGGAACTAGCCTTTCCAAGATGGCGGATTTTAATATTGTCTTTATTTATTCCGCAGGTTGCTGTCTCGCCTGCTCGCTGTTTCGTTCGCCGCCGTGACGTGCCAATATATATATATTGTTACCGGAGGATTTTCTCGACAACATACGAGCCCGAGATTGGCGGGTGTTGTCGAGACGCCCTATAGTGAGTCAGGCCTACGACGTCGTCCGTTAGCCACACTCGCGGCTCACTATGCTTTTTGTGAATCTTCGGTGACAAAGGGCCGAGAGGCTCGAAGTTAGTGCGATGATTCTCCTCCTCCCCCCCCCCCCCCCTCTTTACCTATTGACTCCGTTTGCCTAACAGACACCATGGACAGATCGGCACTCGATCGCGTACCGTCTTGGCTAATGCACACGTCCCAAGACAGTAAATTGATTACTATTTTTCACGTTGAGGAATAGCGGAAAAGGTTCCAAAATAACGGGTGTGTCATTTTGTCAAGTGGTTTGGTGAAGGATCGGCGAAGAGCGCTGTAACACGAACTTTCGTCAAAAATACAAGTAAGAATAAATCTGTTGGTTTATCCGATCAGTTGGGTCTCCATTGATCTTGCGAGCTTGATTGGTCCTGCAACGGAATCCTCCCCCTGAGAATCCGGTTCGTCAATTTATTTGTCAAAATAGTGTTGTTTGTCAAAAGAGCCCCAGCAGCCGACGGCTCACGGCCGCGTCGGGGAGATATTTCAGAATAAGAGAAAAAAAAGAAATATCGGTATCAATATATATATGTAAAGAGATACGACGATACGCATATTCGTCCCGTCACACCTCTTCCAAAGAGTTTTGAAATTTGCCGCTCAGAGACGACAGTTGTGAATGCGAGCGTGCGCCATCAATCCGATCGGAGTGTCGCGAATGCGAGAAGATACGGAGAAGAGCTTGTAAAAGAGAAGAGCAGGAGGCGAGAGATAGAAACACGAGGAAACTACCGGCTGTAAATGTCGTTTCCTGAATTTACAGGTAACGACATTAGATGTAAATAGTTAGAAAATAGGGGTAATGTAAATAATTTAGTAATGTAATATAATAATAAAATATATCCTGAATTTACAGAGAAACCCATGGCAGTCGTACTCTAACCTCCATATAGAGAACATAACCTAACCAACATTATATATATATTTATATATATATATATATTGTGACGAGCTCTTTCCGACAAAATTTCGCTAAAGCCGAAAAGAGCTACCCGTCCAAAATCATTAATGACGCCCCAACAATTTTATTTATACTATCCGCTTCTTTCTCCAATTTCCAATTGGGCGCCAGGTGCTTGTATCAACCCCGTAGCACCAAGGGAATTATTATTTGTTCGTTCTTTCTTTCTTCTTTCTTATTCAACACTCAGGGAATGGTAGGGTCGAAGGACGAGCATCGATCACATTAATTTGAGCAAATAACCGAAATTAACATGTGAGTAAACGTGTTTAAAGTATTGACAAACACTTATTTATTATTTCGGTCCCCTAGTTGGACCTTACTCAATCTTTTCTTACAATATTACGTTCCAATAATTATTCGCGTGATAATCACTCTTCGGAAACAATTATTGTACATTAAGCGCTCAGAGTGAGGTAGCCCTATCCCCCCGGAGACGCCGGTAGGGGCGGCTAAATGCGTGTTACGGGACACGTTACGAGATAGGCACAAATCTACTCCCGCGCGTCCGACGGTACGCGCGAAATAGAGCCATCGCTCGGCCCCGACACGTCTGCTGAACTACCGCGAAAAAGCGACAAAAGTTTCTACGATTCGGCAACGCTGCCCGGCGCCCGGCGAGGCGACAGGCTCGCGAGACGCGAAGCATGAACGACTCTACGTACGACCGGCTACAAAGTCAGATCTATTGTACCTTAACCCAGTGACAGAAAAATGATAAAAGAAATACGCCAACGGTGAGGTGTTGGAATTATTCAAGTGTGTCTGTGCCGATAACCCGCCTGTCCGATAACCCGCCGGAATCACGGACGTCCGACAGGGCAACGAGTTCTTCTATATATTCGACGGAAGAGAGAATTGAAGGTATTTATTGAACAATCATAATAAGGTATAAGGGAGAAATCCTCTTATCCATCTTGACGGAATCTACAAAAGTTCGTGAAAGTTTTCGAATTGTTGGGAGGTCTTGGCTACGGATTCACGACCCCGGTCCCGTGTCTCATTTCTTTTACGCGGGCTAGCCAGCAACACGTGGCCAAGGCAAAGGGCACGAATTAAATTTTTTCCTGGCCCTCAACTAAAAATATCTAAGGTTAGAGAATCCATGGATTTAGTGACTAATCGGCACCCATTCGTCCGATAGAGGAAGTATTTTATTAGCCGTAAATAATTAATACTTTATCGTGGTACAATATATATATATATATATATATATATATATATATATATTGTGACGAATTTCCGGCACATATATATATATATTGTGACGAATTTCCGGCATCCTTCCGCCATCGTCACCTTCGGTGACCTTCGTCGTTTCTGAACCCGCAATGTTGCCGGCAGGGCGCCTGTTGATTTTTATTTCACCGGTATCGATAACCGGCACAACCTGGGGGTCGGGACGGAATAGTCCGGCCCCTCTATTCCCATGGATCGAGATAAGGGCGAATCAAGTTAAGGAAAGCGGGAATGACTTACCTTAATTCACCGACCCCGAACTCACCGTCGGGAGCAGTGTCACTTTTTGATTCACCGGAAGTGACGATCCGGTTGACCTGAGTGCATCCGCGAGGTTGGCGGACTCGGAAATGCTCGGCCGCTCAGGTTGCGTAGTATGGTAGAGAGGGTCGGGGTAAGTCGCCCCGGGATGGCCAAAATATCGTTATTTCTCCGCGAGGCGAAGCCTCAGTTCGGAGAACGAGAGCCTGAATTTTCTCGGCACCGATTAACTCGTACCGTCCCCGAAAAGTCACCGCCGGAAACCCCTGAAACCGAACACCTGTTCACCAAAAACTCACGAGACCCCAAACTCCACCGTTCGATATCATTAAATTAATAATTATTTTGCGAGAACACACTGAAAATAAAATATCCGTAGGGAGCCGGACCTATACGGAACTCTCCATGGCGCGTACGTGAACTCGGACCTCTCACTCTAGGGAGAGATCACCGAATAACCCGAGAGCGCGCTCGTAGAGAGAGAGCGCAACTTACGCACGATGCGCAAGTGAGACAGATACATCTCGCTCTCTCCACTATACTTCGCGAGACACCTGGTCTCGAGCGCGACACGACATGGTCATCGGGCCAATCGAAATATTCGCACAATTGAGTCCGAAAGCTTTCACGGAGAGCTACTGCCCCTCACTGAGCAATATTCTGACTATTAAGATATCGCGATTATCGCGGTTGCACGAGATCTCGCGAGTACCCCGAAAATCGCTTCCCCATGGTCATCATGCATAGGCGAGCACTTACGGCGGCCGCGCGAGAGACTCCCATTCTCGCCCGTAATTTGAAAACCTCCGCTCCTTCTCATGCGTGATGCACCTAACAGCGGGGCGCCGATATTGCAGCCGGACCTATATCAATTCCTCGGGCATACTCGCCGGCCGCTCTAACCTGACTGGTTACTCGTTACGGCGAGCCCTATCCTTCACGTCAAAGTTGAACGCCGTGACCACTCCTAACTCGAAAACCTCCTCCAAAATCGACAACAATGTCACAAGCAATGTCGGTCACAAAAATCTAAACGGGAGCGCATAACGTGACGAGGGGTGATTGAGAGGGGCAAACAACGAGAACGGCCTTGGGACGACGCCTTTTCCCTGCGTCGGGAAAATTACATCACAATATATATATATATATATATATATTGTAACGTCACGACGGTGGGCGAGGCAGCGAGAAGGCGAGACAGCATCCTGCGAAATAGAGAAAAACAGTACTAATCCGCCATCTTGAAAGGGATAGTTCCATTAACGAACTTCAGAGGGATCAATAAACAAATGAGGATTCTCATATACAAAAGGGAGACAAGCAGTGGATAAGAAGCCAAGGGACGAGACAGAAATGACTGAGAAATCGGACTTTCAATCCGTGGTCGGGGGTCTTAAGAGGTATACAGCCGCGATACCCATAGAAACACGAAATTGCGACTGTGGGGCGCAGATGGGTGACACCCTCGAGAAACAAACATCTTAACCCCGTGCCAAGGAAGTCAGGGAGCCCACCGATTCACGGGTGTCCCTAAGATCGTCAGGCTGGCATCCTCCGCTTAGCGGAGGGAGCGAGCGCCTGTGGCTCGTGGCACTATAACGCCGTGCTAGGGACGACGGGCGCGCGGCCGCTACGACGCAGAGAGATCCGCTCACGGGAATGTGGATTAACTTACCGAAGCTAAAACATATGCACGAGGTGACAAAGATGAAATAAGGAGAAGTATATCGGAACGACCTCACCGAGGAGGCAGAAGTACAGGCAGCACGGTGTAGTCCCTGGAATGCACGAGGTGATCTCGCCGATTAGTCCCTAAGGAGCGACGCGTGGCAGGCTGGAAGATACCATCGATGAGCCTGTGGAGGAAACATCCAGAGAGTGATAAGCAAGAAGTACGATCAGACGAGAAGCACGAAATACGGCGACGGGGGGGGGGGGGCATAACCTCCCCGAGCACGCGGACGGCCGAAACTGGGGCACTGGGACTGCGGAAACAATTATCGGACACTGTGCACTGGCCGACCGAACGATATATCGAGGCACAAGGAGCGCGATTAACTCCAAAAACGACATGAAACGGAAAAGAAAATAGTAATTGAGACACACACGACGACATACGGTCACCCGTCACTACAGCGGCCGCAGCCATGTTGATCCTGGCGCGCGCATGCGTGGCAGCATCCGCCACACTCGTGAATTGATTCTGCAATCGATTATAGCCGTCAACATCGCCGTGGAAGGTCGCCAAATTTCAAAATACGATTAAGTTCATGTATATAGCCCTTTCAAGAGCGAATAAAATTACGCATTCCTTATACGTTTGCCTCTGACTATACTTACCTTCACTCCCCTCGAGTCCCGAACAAAATATTCTTGATAAGAAACCATACGTTTCAATATATATTGAGACGGGTATCGTCTCATGTGCCACAGCCGAAACTCAAATGTTACCGTCAATAACACGGAGTGACACCGATTCCGCTCAGACACCAAGGCGACTTCTACATCGCACGGCATGTCCGCCAAATCAGCTGATTGGGCAGCGAGGCGAGACAATCCACCGATTACTAAAAAGAAAATTTATCGAAATTAAACATAGGTGAAGAATCAGCGAGAATAAAAAGGCTGAAATTACCTACCTGAGCCCAGAATTCTTCTAACCTGCAATAGCAGTCCTTGGCTGGGCTAAGAGATCCGGGACACAGGGGCCCGAGCTAGCGCACGACGAGGCATTATTAAAAGCCCATCGGCGTGGATTTACCACAGGCGATATTACGTATCTGGAATAGATTAACAAGATATTAAAAGTCTACGCGAAACAAGGCAGAGCTAGATTAAATAATGTTCTCCTACCTGGGTACATCAGATAGAGAGAGAGAGAGAGAGAGAAAGAGAAAGAGAGAAGAAGATACAGTGAGACAGTTGACAGTGACGGAGGGAGGAAGGGAGAAGGAGAGAGTACGAGATAGACGGTGAGGACCTAACCTCACTCTGAAGGAGAAATACGATAGGACACCAAAACGATATTGTAATCGGAAGAGTGGATTCCGGATTACGTCCAACACTGAAGGTCCTTTCCACCGGGCGAGGTACGTCTCGAGAGGAAACAGCACATGAATTTCATTCACTACACCAACGAAAACACTCACATCACGAACACGGGTCCACGCCATGGGGTACCGGCACCACACTAACGCATCGATCTTTCGCATCGATCAAACGAGGCGATAGAAGGCCGACCACTGGAAGGGGGAGGTAACTAGGATCGCTACATTTACCTCCCGGGACGGCGGTGATAAGGATCCAAGCGGGGCTATGTACCCGCACGTTCAAATGAGATTAAATTCTATTATTGAGAATTACTTTCCTTTAATTCAAATCATTATTCGTAAAAGATAAGACATTTTTCACAACATTATAAATTTATTTTCATTTGTATTAATAGTAATAACTCCTTTTGAAGAAAAACACGTTATTTTTTAACGTGTTATAAAAACTGAAAGAAATCATTTCTAATGAAACCTTCCTATCGTAGTTCGATCGTTGACGCCTCGAACTAATAAACAATTCTGAGACTTATAAGTTTCAATATTTTACAATAAAAAAGTGGTACGATAATTTGCGTATATTAGAATTTTAACAGTCGGCATCTTCTTCTTTTCTTATTCTTTTTCTTCTTCGGGCCAATATACGTCACAGGTATCTCTCTCTCTGTTCAGATGATAGATCAGCTATGGAAGACAGACATAGCCATATGATGTGAGAGAGGATCGTATATACGTATCGTAACATAGACGCTGTATACATGATTTTTAGTACATACCTGTTTATAATTATCCCTTAGCAGCTTTGAACGCGATCTTGTTGAATTACGTCCCGTAATACTACATAATTAGATTTTTACTATTTGCGGCCTCGCTCATTTGTTGAAACAGCTCGTCCGCTTCTTCGAAAACTCTGACGAATCTCGTTGGTATGTAGATAGCACGTCAATTTACCATCTATATTCACGACAATTCACGCGCCACATGTCGTTTGTACGATTTTGATGCCAGTAATATATAGTATTTTTGGAGCTCCAACTCGGACAATCTTTTGAGGGGAAGAAGTGCCTCCAAATCGCCCACTTGGTTGATTGGTGTGAAATCCATTGTTCAACTTTAGTTTCTCAGTTTTATTGTTAAAGCACGTAACACCGATATCGCGTGTATTTTTGCTTTAATCATTGCAATATCTCGCAAAAAAGCGCCTAAGCGTACTTTTAATCGGTGATGCTTACTTCTTTGAAGACTTAACGACAATGTCTGTCTATCAATGAGCGCAGATACATCAGATCCCCTACCAAGCAGTGACATCCTTCTACTCTGTATACCGAGAGAAGCAGTCTGAATTTAAGTGGTGCAACATTTGCTTATTTTGCAAAAACAGTAAGACGCCTTCAGATACATCAGACCCCTACCAAGCGGACCCATACCCCTACTCTGTATACCGAGAGAAGCAGTCTAAATTTAATGGATGCAGCATTTGCCTATTTTGCAAAAAACAGTAAACCGTAAAAGTGGTAGTATTAGTTTACCATATCACCAGGTATCGTTTACATTTATAAAAACTGTGATACGTAAGGATCGAGTTCGCGATGGCGCGTGTCTTTGCGCAAATGACCATTCAAGGAGTTCTGAGAATTCAACAGCTCATCACTAAAATATGTGTATTATAATCATCGTAGTATGACGTTCACAAATGTGGGGACGAAGAATACACATATTTTTACAAAATATACTTTATTTTTCAGTCGATAATTATGGTACAATTGGCGGGTGCGAGAGCAGCAGCCTTGTACACAAGGCAACGTTTTAACACTAAATGTATTGAGATTATTATAACGATAACCTCCCCCAAAGCGGCTCCCTTGCTGGGCATATTATTCAAGGATTTAGATTTGTTACACTTATTCATATACTCATTGTAACAGTCATACACATTTTTATCGTTTCGCGTTAAATCGATGGAAAACGCACTTCTAAGCATATTAATACCAAGGCCTGTAGACAAGAAATGCAGAAACATAACACAATAATGGCCGCAAGACTGTGATTCAGGACCCTGAAGCTGCATAGCATTGTAGCTACAGAACTTGCAGTTCTGTCGGAGACGCTGGAGATGCTGTGGAATGATTGGTGGTAGGCCGTAGCTGTCGAAGTACCATCCGCGTTCATCTCGATCGACGTACATGGCGACCCAGTGGCCCCTGGTTGCTTGTGACCATCGGTATTGGCGACAATCGCTGCTGGTTTCGCCCACACCTCGGGGATGCGATCTGCTGGGTATACGCCAACAATACGACTCTTTATTCCGCGTAGGGCTTGCAGAAGCTGCTCGGTGTTCATAATAGAGGACGCTTATAGAACCACTAGAGCGTTTTTATATCGGCTGTTTCCCCCTCTTCCTGGCGTTCCACAGCTAGTAAACCGATATTCCAGGCTGTCGTGGTTCTGTATTGCCACAAGGAGTTGGAGCAGTCGTTATCAGAAAGCCACTTTTTCATTCTCACAGCGTTGTTGATGGCACACGTGAAAGAGCAGTTTTTACGCAAAAACCACGATAGATACAACGGGTACTGCTCTCAGGAAGCTTACGAAACGACGAATCGTGGTCTTCTTCTTCTTCAATGTGTATAAAATAACCAGGTTTGTAACCAGATGTGTTGATGTTTTACGCTAGGTGGTAGAACGTTATAAGAGTAGGGCGGCGATATAATCCAATGGGTTAAGTACGACGTGTTTATAGAGACAACGGCGACATCTTTAGGTATAAAATGATTATATTTATCCTTCAAACCCTGTATACCAATGACGATATTCATGATGCTTCTCAATCGTCGAAACACGTCGGATTTTCAATGTAGACTTAAGACAAATATTGGACGCTCTGTCGATATCTGACATTATCCCCATCCTATAAGCCTTGCGATCTAGCCGCTAAAATCCACAATTACTTGTCTGGAAGAGTCGATCTCCAACACATGATCATATTCAGCATACGCAATGCAATTAATCGTTGAAGTTACGGCTGCTGCAAAACGTACTTCTATCCTCATACTACCGTATCTCACAAGATTCCAATGAGTGCTACAATTGGCCGAGAGATCGGGCGTAAGATTAAATGCAAAGAGACAATGACCTGCCGGGTAATTTATACGAGTAGTTGCCCTCGTTGAGAAAGTGGATACCTGTACCGGAAAATAGTGTGTGGTATGCATCCACATACATTTCAGCATCCGTGAAGTCTGGCTGTAGAGCTTTTAACGGTATTTGCAAACCATAAGCATACAATGAAAAATAATTTAGACTGTAATTCTGAACATTAAAGGGATTCACTTTACGGTCACCGTTAAAAGCCTTATTATTCATAAAACCGACAATTATACGTTTAGGCAGCTGGCCAAGTATAACATTATCGAGAGTATCTCCGTGTGCCCCGGCATGCAACGATATTGCTAACCTCGACCCGTGTCAAAGTGTATTTCGCTGTAGATTTAGATAGAGCTCTTGCATGGGCCAAAAGTGTACCGGGTGCTACCTTAACACGCCGTACACCTAGTGATGCCTCCGTAATACGAATGGTACACTCATTCGAAGAGCTCATGAGACAAAAAGCATTATCGGTCCGTACGAGACGCAGATGCATCTTAACGCCGATTAGCAAAAATCTCTGTTGATTGAAGATCTCGCAATACAAATTACCGAGGAGATCGATCGTTTTATTCTTACCTAATACGGTCCAACGGTTTGCAAGTCCGGTATTATTATCCTCTGTATCATCCATTTTACCCGATGAATCATTATACCACAGAGTACTCGCGAGATGCGGGGACTTACCAGCAGGCCCGTAATTCAAGAGGGATGTATGCCCTATATGCATAAACATTGTTAGGAGATGACACAAGTTTCTGATTTAAAAATAGATCGATCTGATTGAACATTGAGTGCAGTAGATTATTGACAGGTCCTACTTTAGGAGATGGAGCATCCGCTTTGTCAGGGGTCTCTATCTTTATATGCATGCTCAGCATAGTGTGTGCAAGATCAATGTACTCATCACCCTGGCCCGGTATGACAAACTCTATCGGTGAAACTTCCGTCAATGATGAGATGGGCTTGTAACACTCTGTATGTGTTCCCTCAATCGTTGTCTGTGTCGGTGGTAGTGTAAATAGCTCAAGCTGACTTAATACACTCACACGAGTATGCGTGTAAGAGAGCCATTTTTTCCCGAGATTGGGTTCAGCAAAAATATCTGCCACTGTTCTTAATTTCTTGTAACGATTCTTAGCTGTCTGTTTTCCAGCTCTTCTTCTTTTCACGTCCTTCTTCTTCTTCCTGCCTCTTTTTCAGAGAGCGCGAACGGTTTCGCGACCTCATGGTGTTCTTTCGTTTTTTCACACCGGTGCATCGTGTGATGCCCTCCCAGCGAGAGAATGCATCAATTTATTCATTTTACCGGCTTTATGACCCGAACCCTTCATGAGCGTACTAATTTTTTCTTCAGCCTTACACTTAAGATTTTCCCCTGATTCGCGCAGGCGCGTTTTGAATGGTTATCGCGAATGAACACCAGAATCCATGATATCCGTAGCCACGTTGATACCCGAGCGAAACGCCTCTTTGACAACAGCCTGCGGGCCTTACTTCAAGAGGGGTATTATTCATCGGAAGAAACCTCCGAGGAAACTACCAATGCCGTGACCCTTTCGATTCGGTGAGTCTATATAGACATGACTGATACCCCCATAACCGGTCCGACCGCCACCCGTTTGCATATCAAAGTATTCGTCATGGTAAGCCATTTTAGAACTGTTCAGGTTAATACGTTTGAACTGTAACATCACTGTCAACATTCCGTACTCGAATGGTATCGGCTTGCCAAATTCATCCCTTATATCAATCGTTATTGTTTGAAAATTAGTACGTAATAGGAGAATATAGCGTGGTGGTGAGAAGCTGCTTATCTTCACCGAGCCGTAATTACGGTTATCAGCGGCAACGATTGGCACGACGCGTGGCAAACGTGTATGCACATCTCCTGTGATATAGGGCTCGCAGAAATCCGTATAAACATGCATCATAGTTGCGGTCCCGTGAGCTAGGTTGGCAGGTCTCTGAGCAGTGTACTCGTTCTGGACTACCACATCCTCAGTCTCGGTGAATCCTAAATCTTGTTCAACACGTCGGAGAAGTAGAATGAGTGTTCCATGTTCTTGCATGATACACATTGCTTCTTCACAGATATGCGCCACCGCCATATATCCGTTGCGACAGTGCTTAAATTTGAGATGACCCAGGATACACGATGTTTCGTGAATAGCCTCGAGTAATGTGTCTATGCTGAGGTATACACCTGGCGGCACGCAGACACGCTCTTCGTTAAAGTCGGTGATTGCCATGCTACCGGCAAGCACCGACATTCAAGTTCCGCTCACCCTCGGGTGGTACATGCAAAACTGTCGTGGGTATGTGTATTTCAGCTAGAGAAACAGCCCAGCTGCCGTGAAGAGACATACATTGGGGTAAATGAGTGGTATACCTTGTTGTCACATTATCAGGATAATAATTCATACTACTATTACTGGGTAAAACCATATAAAACTCCTCCTTCATTTACGCGCCTAGTCCTTAACCTCCATCGTTTGCACTCTCGATAACTCAGCCTCGTCAAATATACCATCGATATCCTCACCTTCGAGATCACGCAGGATGTATATCACGGGAGAAATACTATGCGATACACGAAAGATCTTAAATAACTCGCTGCCCCATCCACCCTCGTAACCTTTTACGAAGGCTGCCTTCACACTACTGATGCGCATGATGTCGCCCACACTGTATTTGGGAGATCAATTTTCGGTTGTTCTATACCTCCGTACCAGGTCATTACGAGCCCTAGCCGCTGTAGCGTTTGTCACCGATACAGCAGCCTCGTGGCATAGTGGCATTTTTATGCCACTATGAATAGAGTGATTGTATGCCGAAACAATGTTCTGCAGAACGTCAAGGTAACTTTTTTTTTTGGAACACGTAAAGTACCGCCACATTCCTCCTTTCAGTGTTCTATTGAATTTCTCGATAATAGCCGCTTTTATATCAGGCTTGCCGCAACGGGGAAGTGTATGTTCTTTTTGTTTAAGAGAGCCTGGAACGCAGCACCGGTGAATTCTTTACCCCTGTCTGTCTGTAAGTAAACGGGTCATAGATCGTTACTATTTGTTGTCGATAGAATGAGATCAAACACTTTAGCTCCAGATGCAGCAGACGTGACAGGTAAAGGCTGAACCCATGCAAATTTACTAAGAACGTCTATAACGAATAAGAGATAAACATAATCATCATTATAATCTTTAATCGAACGAAGATCTACGAGATCAGCCTCCCAAAAGTTATCAATGTTTCGGACTTCCTGTGTGTATCCTTTTTCTGTGCTTCAAGCCACTGCAGCATCTTTACACGGGAAAAAATTTTCCGACGCGCCAGGCGTAAGAATTTGGTAGCACCTGAAAACGATGCTTCATGGGCAGGGTTAAAGTACACATTTTCTAAGATTTTCATGATTATAATTTTAGGTTAGCCCAAGTTACACGACTTTTCTTCTAATGATAGCCACCGCCTTTCTGCTTGTTTCCCTTGTATCTGTCGTGCCGGTGATCTGTTCTCAGGACCACTAAAAACGCTAACTGGTCCGTATTGGGCGATCCCGCGCTGCCAATACACTCCCGAGGTGTCTTGATCGTTCGCAGAACTTTGGCAATGGCACTGCGTCCAGCAGGGTTAGGTATTTTCCAAGCCCTCATAGCATTGATCACGCGATCAATAATATTTGAATCGTTTATTGGTTTTACGCTGACCGACGCGCCTCCGTCAGAATCCCAAGAAAAATTAGATCGTGGAACACCACGCAAACGGCGAAGCAGTAGTTTCGTTTTCACGCGAATTTTAGCTAGTACACTCTCCATTATGACAGTATTATTAATGCCGTCAACGGTTTCTTCTTCTTCTTTTTTTTATCATAATCAGATTCTACATAACGTTTATTCTTCATAAGCCCGCAGTACTGCTGAGCACTCTCATGATCGATGAAGTGGCGACAACGTTGTAGTACAGTCAAGTACACCGACCATTTTTCCCTCTCGTCCTTGTATGCATTGGAATGCAAAATTTCATTCATTTCCGCATCTAATCAAGCCAGCATGCAGCCACGTTTAAAACGGACTGCGTATGACTTTGTGTGTTCAGCTGCGCTAGATGTTCCTCCGGCACTAGTACCATTACTCTTGCGTGCTTCATTATCCTCGGCCAGAGATCAAACTCGATAGAACACTACCTAATATTGGCTCTAATAACCGAGATAGATATCCACCACTTTGGACAACAAACCATTGTTTACTCTTCCATCGTCCTTTTTTTAGGCTAAACGTCGGAGAACCGGTGCGTACTGACGTAATTCTTTTTCTCTGGTCGGTATTCAGTGGTACGTTGCCGCAAAGAACAGTGTTCGGTGCAAACACACAAATACAGTGGATAATGCTTGGATCTGCTTTACGTAAAACAGCCTCGAACTGTTCCTTATTGAGATGTTGAAGAGCACGCAATATTGCAACGTGTTTTTTGCAGAACGGTAAACC
This sequence comes from Netelia virgata, assembly GCA_951802705.1. Lineage (NCBI taxonomy): Eukaryota > Metazoa > Arthropoda > Insecta > Hymenoptera > Ichneumonidae > Netelia > Netelia virgata. The sequence continues at coordinate 14,967,027 of OX637866.1, forward strand.
ACCCCGCGCCATTACGTCTGATGTATCACTGATGTATCACACCTTTTAAAACCCCTTTGAACTGCATGTCCTTGGGGATATGCTGCCCCTAAGAAGTACCACACACACTGACAAACAGAATGACTAACCCTCGGTTGTTTTTTGTGCGTTCACATGTACTATGCGCTGTGTTGGCTTGTTGAAACGTACTCAATATAGCTATACATTTTTCGCGGCACGATGATGCTGTAAACGCCGTTACATGCGTTGAACTGGTAATTCGCTTGTACCAGAACTGTTTTTTAACTTTTTCGTGGTATGTACACAAAATGGTGGGCGTCATCGGGGAAAATACAAGTACGGAGTCTGCAGTTATCAGGTGTTGATTGTATCAAATCGAGTAACAAATAGCCATGTGGATTGGATGTTGCGTCATGATAGGCCTCGTGTAGAAATCGCGGGTTTTCCGGGTATACCTGGCGTGCGAGACGTTGAATTTGAGCACGGTCACGAGGATTTGTGAAAATGACGATATAGTTGCCATTCAATTACATATCGCGCTAACCATGTCCTTGATGGAACAAGCTTTGGGTAATAAAAATAACACTCAGGTTTTTATGATGGCTGCCTTTGGTGAAAAGATCTACAACGCTATTGTTATTGTGAGTTTTCCTTCATGAAACACATCGATGTACCATATTCTGTGTATGCGGGCTGCCACACGGAATAATAGAAAATAAGTCTCTCGAATGACTCACTGTTCATGAGCGCTATGAAGGTCAAAAACTTTTTTATAAAGTACGATTTACTGCAGCCACTGGGACCACCGATCATCGAGGTCCAGGGATGCTTCTACCGTGTGTCCATCTGCACGAATGAGTGCCTTTTCCATACACCTGCGTAATTTTAAGTATTTGTCATATGTATACGTGTTTTTTATTTTACAGTAACAGTATAAATATTTTACAATAATAACATAAATATTTTACAGTAATAACAATATTTTACAATATCATACCCTGTAGCCGTAAGGGACTGACCCATATTCGCCATTACGTCTCCGGTTGACGCTCAATGGCAAACATGATTTCGTTTCGGGTCGTGTAGCAACCTGGTGGAATGGGGTGCGCCGTATTGAAGCAAATCGTAGCACAATTGGCTCATCTCTCTCACCTATTATGAATGAACGTATCGATGTGTAATTTATTAGAGAAGTGTTCGCATACGTCAGCGTTATACCTTTAACTTTACAAACCTCGCTTTCTACACCACCAGACGTATGAACTATGAAACAATAAAATTTGGGCCCGCTTGAAACGAAAGATTTAACATAGCTCATCCGCTAGATCCCCCAGAATTTGACCAGTAGGCGGCTCGTACTCTTTAGGGTCTTTTTTCGTCGTGTAAATAACGGAATCCGTATCGCAGTACAAGGCATGTTCACCGAACAGTTCGAGATAGGGGTAAAGCTTCAAGCGGGCCTGAGCTGATATATGCAGCAATTACAGCGTTTGCTATATTAGATGGTACTACTGCGTTCTCAGTTTTTGTGTAATTAACATATAATACTTTGTTATTAACAGGCCGTATACCCGCGCTATCGTGATCGGGGCTGTTCAGTAGCTTCATAAGTGTTTCCGTGTCGATACTATTTCAGTTTTGGGTAAATTTTCGCGCTGTCCAAATTTACCCCAAAATGAATTATAGTTTAGCAACTGAGCGCAGACTACGGGTTTTTTGCTATAGCACTACGACATAACTCAATTCCTTCGGAAGCCTTGAAAGAAGCCGTATAATTGTCTTGCGCTGGCTCGTCTTCTACACAGTTCTCGGGCTAACCGCTGGCCTCTTGTGTAATTGTAAGAAACGTGTTGATGTATTCGGCAAAAAGACCCCCCTCCTGTGTATCACGGTTATACTGTGTTATCTTATACTGCCAGATTTCGCTTACGTTTAATACTTTATACCCATACATGATGACTTTTCGCAGTTCATCCACTACCCAGGTACCTGGGTAGTGCCTGGCTACTGCGGAGAGGTCAATGACCTCTCCGCAGGGTCTTCATGGGGGCACGCATCTTGATTAATTGTTTCGCAGCATCTACAACACAGTCCGAATAATGAACGATGATGCATACGCAACGGTAGCACGGGGCGGTAAAGATTTCGCGGGGGTAGCACAGTGCATGTAACAAGACCCTCGACGCGTAAAAGATCAGTGTTTTCGGGTCCTGCTACACCGTACACTCGTTACCGGCTTATAAAGTAGGGTGTCCTATGGGATATTTACCGCATTTACAGATATACGGGTACAATGAGCAGACTTCGACATACCGTATCTGCTCCTCATCTTTTACATCGTACAACGTAACCATGTTTTCTGTGCGACCACCGAAAAATGCATCGCGTGGATCGAGAGGATTTAATTTGACTAGAGCACGATCGCGCACAAAATTACTCAGTTCTATATCTGCTTTTATTATGCGGTCTCCAAAATTTCTGTTAACGTATAACCGCTTGAGCGGATTCTGTATGATATGGTGTTTGTTCGTTCGAGACGCTCGTCCATTGTCGTGCCGTCATTCTGCTTATGATCCCTATTTACAGCGAAACAAGCCGTGCAGTCGTGCTAATAACAACCGTGAAACTGTAATATATGAGTTGTATTGGCAGATTAATAGTAACCGTCTACCATTCAATTTTGGGGTAATTTAAATTCGCGCGAGCGGCCTGCATGAAGGATATGATGGCCTAAAGAGTGCTCCATCCACACGAGCCACGAAACGGCTGTTTTTAACTGTTTCTGAGCCCACATGTAGCCGCTCGTAGGTATAATCCCGACAGTGTTACTTTCCAAGAAGTTTTTTCGAAAAATTTTAAAACACGCCGACGCTATTCTTGTATTTTCGCTAAACAGGCAGACTCGCCCACTGTTCATAAATATTTTCCGGAACAAGCCTGTCTTAATATTATGACATCGTTCTTGCAGTAGCTTAGAATCTCTTTTGAAAAATCAAACACGTAATCGGCATTCTTCAGATCATTATACCAGGCGCAAAAACGCTCGCGTTCTTCTACGCGCATCGTGTACGGCGAATAGTGGTATAAAGAGGGTAGCGGTCCGATATAATTTAGATTTTCAGGTCTGTTAAATAAATGGGAAACAGATCCTTTAGCAAGAGCACTTCTCAGACTGAAAGCTTTTCGTAATGCACTCACAATCAGAAGCACGTGGAGGTAATGGAAACTATCGAGACATACAAGTTTTCCTATACGCATTGTAATCATTTTAGTACCGTTCGTTACTAAAGAGGGTAACTGCTTTGTTTTCTCTTCAATTTAATAACGCAGGATAAACTGTGCGTCGAAGCCGCCCGCATTATGGGATATTAAAAATGTGTGTGAGAAATATAAATATAAATCCTAAATCGTCCTAAATATAAATCCGTGAACATCACAATACTCGCACGGCTCGTCTATGGATTCATTGTCGCAACTTCGCGTGCAGAAGCGTTGAACCAGACCGAGATTTGGTTTGTGAATACGTATGGAAGGATTGCCTTTTACAGGTGTACACTGCTGTGTTTCAAAACCATAAAAAATAAATATGCTCTCTTTTAGTGTATTAACAGCACGAACAGGCATCATGAAACACAGATGATTATAAGGTTGACGAGATTTGCATGTTTTACAAAAGTCCACATCGCATATATGATTCTTCTCGTCCAAAGGTTTGATAGAATGGAAACAATTACGACAACGTTTAAGAGACTCGCAAACAGTATTTATCCTGCGTCTACGACGGATTGCGACAACTCCATGATTTTGTAGACCCCTCTCCTCAAAGAAATCACGATTACAGCTCTCACATCTGATTGTCCCGATCGAGGCTACCTCGCATGCTGGTGTTTGAAGATGGGGGCATTTTTAGTTTAAACATCTATGGTTATAACGAAAACGGGCATTACAAACAGCACAGAGGTTTAAACTACCGACGATTCCTCGTAGATTAAAAATAGTCTGAAAGTGATGTGATGGCTTGTAATATAAAATATTTCATGTGTGTTGAATCGAGCCAGCGATAGCCATAACCACCTGTGTACCGTCGAATAAGGGTGCATCGCGTCGACCCGGTGTCAAAAATTCAAAAACTATGATAGCAACCCCCGCTTGAGCCAAATAATCTTGATACAGCGCAATTTCACGCATTATACACCCGGCGCATGATACGTTAATACCGGAATTCTTTGTAAGTTCAAGTGCTGCTCCTTTTTGAGCCAAGCCATTAATTTGTCTAATAAGCTGCCACCTGGTGTGTAGAGTACGTATTTCACCCCTCTCGACGTATGCTAGCGTTGCTACTAGCGAGCGTTGTAAGCATAAATTGTCGGTGTTCCGAATCGTTAAAACAGATTTCTTCGCGACCGCCTCGTATGTTAAGCCTTTTTCCCTTCGGCCGTCTACACCTTTAACAATACACATTTTGATATTGAAGCACTCGTTAATGTTCATAGATGGTGTACTTGGAGCAACGCTTGTTATCAACTGACATACGTCCTCGAAGGTATAGTCGCGAACCGGTCGAAGTGAAAGCCAATTAGGATCGTGTGCTAAGCTATTCGCTGTGAACCTGCTTCCTGCGTAATTACAACCCTCGCAGTATCTCGTGAGATGTGTTAAAAGATCGCGAAATGCTCCTTCGAGCCACGCTCTTACACCCACTCATGGGGGTGGCTGACGGATACGCATCGTCGTCTCACGACCGCGTAGTTTAAAGCGCCAGAAGTAACGGTCTGTGTCGTGTATGATAATGATTCTATCTCCAGGTAGCTGCACATCCCCAAACACCTCGGGTCTCGGTGCCTTACGCTTTTTTCCCGAGCCTGTTTGTATATCTGGAATAAAAGAACTGTATAAGAGGTTTGAAGTTATACATCTAGAAATATATATTGTAGTTTTACCATACCTCTTATTAATCCTGGTACGGTAATAATGAGCCGTTTGAAGAATATCCTGTGACCGGTAGAACGAGGATCAGTAAGCGCCACACGGTGCGTCTTATACATATTTACCTGAATCGCTATGAACCAGGAGATGTTGAAACCAGTCATCATCTTCGGATTGGCCACCCATCAATGCCGTTTAGCAAATCGCGCTCTATGTCATATTCGCCGAGGTGATTTCCGGGCAGGTGGAAAATCCTATTTTCTTCTTCTTCTTCTTCTTCTTGCGCCGGTCTGTAGGCATAATTGTGATTATCGCAAATAACAGCGTAGGCGTCGTCCCCGTCACTGCTATCTGTATCATTTCCTTTAATAACATCGCAGGCCTCGGGTGTTCGATATAGACCTAAAGGGCAACCGATTTTCTTTGCGCCGCAGGGTATAACTTCTCATCACCGCTATCGCTATCGGATGCTTGAATTATCGCGATATTTTTCGGTCTTTGGCATATACCTGATAGTCCAGCGAGCGGTTCTCTATCTACAGCATTGTGTATCGTTTCTAACAATAATAATATTTATAAATTTTAGAAAAATAAAAATAAGTTTTAAATTGGTTTTATTTAGTTTTAATTGTTGTTGTGTGGGGCAGACATAAAAACTGACTATTTTTCGGACCAAAAAGTAGAAAGATGTCTTAAACTCTTGTAAAAAATACTTACTCTTGATTTCATCGGCAATACCGCGAACGCTCCGAGCTTCTTGCAGTCGTCTTTTCTTTAGTTCTTCATATACACTCTACGACCTTGCAATATACCCCTGTTACAGGCTGTCACTATATTGCGTAGGGGTGCCCACTATATAAGGTATGTCAAACGATTGACGAGGCTGTCACTTGATAAATGTCTTAACTCGTAACACCACTGAGCGTCGCAGCATCGTCCTATTTGTACACTATGTACTTTTATAAAACGTAAAAAAGCGCGAATACATTTGCGGAGGGCGTGATCGGCGATCGTCACACAATAAAATATAACGCTCTGTTACGCTCCTCGATTGAGACTGTTACTCTTGTGTCAAAAGAGGAGTATAAACGATGGTCTCATACTTATATTTCATTTGTATGCATTTTCTGTCAAATCAGCGTCACAAAAGTCTTGTGTAAAACGCGCAGCGATACCGGCTTCACGAGACGTTAGACCGTTCGTATAAAGACGACCGGCCAGGCCACCTTCATACATATATAGGTGTACGAGTTTATTCATCATTTATATAAATCTGAACAGCTGCTTGTTTTAATACTAAACGGTATATTTTTCCCAAGCATATCGGATACTCGCGTAACAAAGGTTTTTAAATAAATATTTATTTAATAACCATAAATCATATTAAAATATTATTGATTTTATTTTACTTAGTAGCTATAAATATTATTAAAATATTATTATTTATTTTTTTTTATTTTTTTTTTTTTTTATAAGGAGTTGCGGATTCCTTTTGACGGATACCCCCTGGGCCTACAGCCCAGTCTTACAGAACTGGACTTTCAGCCCTAGGAGGTTATGTGGGACTCCCAAAAAAAAAACAGGCCTACCCACTAAACCGCCATCTCCTTCACCCTCTCCCCCAACCAGGAAACATGTTGATATTACTTCTGGCTGGGACGTCCTGTCCGTGTTTGTTCGTTCGTCTCGTTTATCTGTCATCTGTTATGCCGCGTCACTTCGTCTGCTTAGTCGTCTGTCAGGCAGCCGTCCGCGTTTTTTCGTCGTAGTATCGTTTCTGTGTAGGTGGCTACAAGTAGCCACCATTTCTGTTTGCGTAACATCACCTGTACTATGTTGTCCGGGGTGATGTTACCTGTTGTCATCTCGAGTTCTCGTCTCAAGTCTGTCCACTGGTCGCACATAAAACATGTGTGTTCCGCGTCGTCTCGTTCGTGTCCACAGTACTTGCAGTCCGGTGTTCGTACTCTGTTCATGTTGTTGAGGTACCGTCGAAAGTAGCCGTGTCCCGTCAGGAGCTGGGTAACGTAAAAGCTTACGTCTCCGAATGTCCTTCCAGTCCACGGTCTCAGGTCCCTTATCAGTCGTCTTGTCCAGTTACCTGTTTGTTCTTCCGTCCATCGTTGTTGCCACACCTGTATCGTTCTGTCGCGTTCAGTCTTTGCCGCGTCCTCTCGTCTCACGTCCGCGCTGCGCCCGTAGATCCTCTTGCGCTCTTCGGCAAGAAGATCCACCGGGATTACGCTCGCCACCACCAACACAGCCTGTGCAGAGACTGTCCGGTACGAGCTCGCGATCCGCAGCGCCCCCTGTCTCTGTACTCTGGTCCTCGCTTTGCTGTATTTTTTTGTCTTCAGAGCATCTGTCCAGATCTCCGCCCCGTAAAGAAGAATCGAGTGGGCTGTCGCCATCAATAGTCGTCTCTTCCCCGGTCTTGGTCCCGTCGTGTTTGCCATCAGGCGGCTCAAGGATGCGATCCTCTCGGCCGCCTTCTGAACCGTCTTCTGTATGTGAGGCCAGTAGGTCATCTTCGTATCCAGAGTCACCCCTAGATACTTGACTTCCGTTCCGGCCTGGATCTCGTTCGTCCCAACCCTCATTGTTAGTCTCGTCTGTATGCGTTTTCTCGTAAGAAACGTCAGTTCTGTCTTTTGTGTCGCGAGTTGAAGTCCGTGGTCCGTCATCCAACGTCCGATTCGTCTCATTGTCTGGTTCAACTTCAGCTGCGCCAGATCTGGAGAGCGCTCAGTGATCACCGCCGCCACGTCATCGGTGTACGCGACGAGGAGTACCCCGAGCGGCATCTCCAGCCTGAGCAGGCTGTCGTATAGACCGTTCCAAAAATCCGGTCCCAGTATCGATCCCTGTGCAACCCCCGCGGTGATTTGTCTCGTCACCTGTCCCTCGGTCGTCTCGTAAGTTATCCGTCCGTTCCTAAGGTAGTCCTCCGCAACCCGGGCCAGATAGCGCGGAATCCCGAAGCCACCGTTAAGCGCCTCCAAGATATCCACCCACCTGGCCGAGTTGAAGGCGTTCCTGATGTCGAGTGTCACCAGCAGCACGACAGGTCGCGCTGCGTGGCAATGTCTGTCTAGTTCCTCGAAGGCATCGACCACTTTTCGGATTGCTCCAATCGTTGATCGACCCCTTCTGAAGCCGAACTGCAGGTCTGAGAGGCCTCCCCCGGTCTGTATCGCGTCCGTCAGTCTTGGCCTCAGTAACTGTTCGTATAGTTTTCCCGTCGTGTCCAGTAGGCTCAGCGGTCGATAGGCTGATGGCGTATCGGGGTCGCCCTTACCTTTTGGGATAAGGACTAGCCGTGCCAACTTCCACCGATCGCTGAATGTCCCTGTCGTCAAGCACGCGTTGTAAAGGTCAAGGAGTATCTCCGGCCTCCGGTCGGCCATCAGTCGGAGAATCTCCGCCGGTACTCCGTCCGGTCCCGGTGCCTTACCAGTCTTCATCGCGGCAGTCGCTTTGGTAAGCTCCCCCGCGGTGAATATGGGGGCTATCGGGGCGACCGTGTCGTCAGTCACGTCCGTCCGTAACGGGTGCGTCGGAAACAGTCCGTCAACAATTCGTCCTGCGGTTGCAGCGTCTTTGAGTTCCGGTGTTACTCGGGCACCTAGTTTACCGGTCACAATCTTGTAACCGGTACCCCAGGGGTCCTCGTTCACCTCCTCGCAGAGCTTCTTCCAGCATCGCGTTTTGCTGTCCCGTATGGCGTTCGTCAGTTCTTTCCGTGCCGTCCTGTAGGCTGCTTGGGGGTTTTCCCTATCGGGTCTACCTCTAGCCCTCGTTACACGTCGTTTGTTCGCCAGACAGATCCTACGCAGTTCAGCTATCTCGTCTGTCCACCAGTACTGCGGTCGTCTGTTTTGCCTCTGTTGGAGTTTCGGCATTGTCGTGTTGCACAGTCGTTCCGTTGGTTTGGCCGTCTCGTCTGCCAAGCGTTCCGCCCTTTGCCGGCCAGTCAGCTCCGGGGGGATGTTCGTTATAGCAGCTGGTGCAGTCATCAGCTCCTCGGTGAATTTCTGTACGTCGAGCTTCTTAAGGTTCCACCGCGGGGGGTATTGTGCCCTTGTTCGTCTCGTTGCTGTCTGTCCTGCCACTTCGAAGGCGATGTATTGATGGTCGCTAGCCGTGTAGTCCTCAACCCCCCGCCATCCCCTCACCCGTGGCAGCGTCCTATCCGACGTCATTGTCACATCCGGGATGGAGAAGCCAAACCCGGGTCGTCTGTACGTTGGCGTATTTCCTGTGTTTGCTACCACTAGATCTAGCCTTGCGGCCATTTCCAGCAGCAGCAGTCCGCGTCTGTTCGTTTCTGTCATTCCCCACTCGATTGCCCTGGCGTTGAAGTCTCCCCCGATTACCACGTCCCCGGGAAGATCTCTGATTCCGTCCTCGAGCAGTGCTACCTTTCTCTCGAACTCCGCCGCGGTGCAGTTGGGCGTCAGGTAGACGCTGACATAGGTGACAGCGCCGACCTTAACCCAGACGAAGTCGTCCCCGCAACCGCGGTCAGTTATTCGAGTTCGGGTAGCACCCCTCACCCAGATAGCTGTTGTCTCTGTCTCGTTCGTGATGTACGTCTGATTCGTCCTTCTCCTGTACGGTTCACACAGGATCAGGATGTCCGCGTCGAGTTCGTCAGCTATCTGTGGTAGTAGCATGTCTGCTGTCCTACTTCTGTTCAGGTTACCCTGAATTATTCTGTCCGTCGTCCTGCCTGTCTCCTGCACTCCTCCAGTGCGGCACGGAACATCGCGCACCTGCCGGATCCGGCGAGGTGCGCCACGTCTTTGTGACCGGCCTCGGTGCACAGTGGACAGGCCGGCTTGTTTTTACAGTCCGTCGCGTAGTGTCCAGGTGTGCCGCACCTTCGGCAGCACTTTGTCCTGTCCTTATCTGTACAGTTTGCCTTCGCGTGGCCGAAGCCAAGGCACTTGTGGCATCTCGTGACTGTCAGTCGTTTTCGGACGCGGCAGTGCATCCACCCAATCCCGATCCTCCCCCGCCGAACCAGCGCATCGGCTTCGTCCGACTCAACGTCGCACACAGCCATGTACTGCTCGGCGCGGTTCGGACCAAAGATGTGGACCCGGTACTCCGCGTCTCGTCCCGTTTCGCGTTTTAGTGCGTCTGTCACGTCGGCCGCGGTCGCGACGCAGTCCAGGTCCATGATCTCCAATTGGGTCTTGGAGTTCATGGCCCGAACACTGCCCGTTTCCCCGACCGCGTCTTGTAGTCGTTGTCGGAACTCGTTACGTCCGTCCGGTTTGTTCGGGTCTGCCTGTATCTTCACTAGACACCGACGGTTTTTCGTTTTCCGTAGTGTTGTCACCTGCACGTGACTCTCCTTCGGGTCGATTGTCATTCGTATCTTCCGGACTATGTCCGAGTACGTCTTGTCTGTTCCCGGCTTGACTAGGACGGCCGTGCCCCGTTTGCGCGGGGCCCGTCCGCTCCGGTCCGGCCGGGGTTTCGTGTTCGTTTCCGTTTTGTCGGGTGCTTTCTTTTTCACCGTCTTGTCGGGTCGTCCTCTCGTCACCATCTTCCAGGCCCCGGCCGGTTCCACCGTCGAAATCCTCTTTTGGGAGGATTCCGGAGTGGTTCCGGTAGGTTCCCGTTTCCGTTTCGGTCGCGGTGTCTTTTCGTCTGTCGGTTTCGTTATTGTCTTTGTGTTGTCCGTCGTAGGTCTCGGAGGAACTGCGTCCATGCGTTTCTGCAGCGCCATGTCCGCAGCCTCGAGGATCGTCTTTATGCCCGTGTTTGTAGTCATGTTCGTGTTCTTCTGTCTGGCCGCTGCCTGGGCCATTTTCGTCGCTGTCTGGTGAATGAGCTGTAGTAGCTCCGTCATCTCGTCTGTCGGTCCCGTTTGTGTCTGTTGCGTCGTCGGTGCGATGTTGTCAGTGGTAGAAAGGTAGCTTTCTCCACTGGCTCCGCTCGATATACTGTCCGTCCGGTTTCGTCCTGGTACGTTCAGTAGTCGTCTGTCAGTCTCGTTGTCGCTGTTGGTCATCTTTTTTTTCGTCGGTACGTACGATTTGCGGCCCTCAAAAACCTCGCCGCTGCCCGTGGCCACCGGGGCTTTCACCCGATCGGAACCCGGGGTGGATTGCCCCTGTGAGGGGGTTTCCACTTGAGGTAATATTTTGTTTTTTTCGTACATTTCATATTTTTTTGTTCCGTCTAGCTGGTGGCTCCTCGTGGACGCGGCTCCACGTACCGCGCTGGAACAACGCGCGGCCCCTGAGGCCCCCCCTCTCCCTGATCTTGTCTCGTGTGCCCCCCCTCCCTGTATGTTGTGTGCGAGTGACTGCAAGTGCCCGTGACGGCAGGCCGGAATCCACGATGTGAAGAGCCCGTTTATAGGGATTCCCTTCTTGCGCTTTTTCGGGAGAAGCCCGTTTATAGGGTCCCCGAACATTCATCATCCGATCTGTCGCTGGGCGTGTTTGTGTAAATGTTTGTGTATGTGTATGTGTGTGTGTGTGTTGGTGTTGGGTCCGTTAGTTTCCCCTCCAGCTGGCTTGCTGGCTAGGTACTTGGCCCTCCCACCACGACAAGGTGGACCCACGGGAGGGTAAAATATTATTTTAGTCTTATTAATATTATTAATAATATTAGTTATTTAATATGAATAATAAGTTATTAAATATAAATAATAAGTTATTTAATATAAATAATATGTTATTTAATATATAAAGAAAATAAAAAAAAGAAACAGCCTGTGGCATGCTCTCTATCTTTCCACAGAGACTGTATAGTGCTTTCTCACTCATACACTCAGCTGTTCAAAGAGACAGAGAACGCATGGCCGCTGCTTCAAAGCATAGACGTGGCGCGAGGGAGGGGTGCATGTAGGCCACGCGCGCTATTAACGGCGTGTACTGTTTGTGCTCTCTCTCTCTCTCTCTCTTTCTCTTTCTCTCTCTCTCTCTCTCTCTCTCTCTCTCTCTCTCTCTCCCTCTCTCTTTCATTTACATTTCATTTTAGAAAATTTACAATTAGTAAACTAGGAGAAACATTGTTACATCCGCGAATCCGTGATTGCAACCGGTATATACTGTGCCGCGCGGATCGGGCACAGCATATACCGCGGTATAGTGCTAAGCGTGTCCGATGATAATTATTCTGACGTGTAGCTGATCGACGAAGCGCGTAGTGCGTACGTCGAGTGGCCGAAGGCTTATTTTAGTTAATACCAGCCTTCGGCCACTGAATAACGCTAGCACGGTACGCCTTACGTAATTTACTGTCCATAGACGCGTCGGGGCACGAGGACTACATTTCGTGCTTTTTAACTAGCAATATAATACGTGCGGTAGTTGTTCATACCGGGGAAGAATATGCACTCATCCCCATGACCGTTCAGAGCTCGGAGAATGAGGCGGACGAGGACGGTGTTGACGTAGCAGTCCATTTTTTGGGCATGCTACAGAAGTAAAGAATATATATATGTTTAAAAGTGTTAGAGACAGGAGGGTGTAAAAGTGCGAGAGAAACAGGCGTGCGGAAAAAATAAAAATGTACAAAGTGTAAAGGAGTGCAAAGGAGTGCAAGAAGGATAACAGCTAGGGAGAGACAGTGAATATAAAGGTAAGACATGGATTTAAGTATGGAGAAGCAGCCTGTTGTCTTTCTTCCCAGAGAGGCTGCTATATCTCTTTCTCGCTCGCACATGCAGCCGTTTAAAGAGATAGAGCGCACGCGGCTCTGGTTCATAGTATATACTGTGTGTGATGAGCAGTAAGAGCAGTGCTATCTCCTCTTTGCGTAGCTGCTCGTACAGCACGCGGTATACTCGCTCTCTCTTACACTTACAGCATCGTGGCTCTGTCATAAACGGGCGCGACATATGTCTGTATCCGCTTCATATCATATGTTTCTTCTTTCTCAGTAACGTTATCTCAGCATGCGCGCTATTCATTTCAGCCGTGTATGCTGCGATCTCGGTTGTTGCTTTCTCGCTACGATGTGTCATGCACACTGGCCAAAACGCTGATCTAGGGCTTTGGGGTCCATTGCAACAGGGTTTTGCTGCTCCTCATTAGCCTCTAGAAATCAGTTTTAATTCAAGACGTGACGTGAGCGGAATCAACGATGAGCGAAAAAAAGGTCGCTAGTGCGATGCTTTCATACCAAATACGCGGTATGGAGAATGTCTTTAACGGTGCAGTACTGCCTCATAAGGTTCAATGTTTCGTGACCCATTTTGACACGTGGGAGCGGGTTTACGTAAGGACGCCTCTAATGAAGGTTGCTTGGTAGCAGCTGCAGCTTGCAATGAGGCGGTTTTACGTACAGACGAAACGCGGGGTGCCGGTCGATGTGACTTCTGCGAAAGTCGGGGCGCAAAGCGTGGTGGTAATGAGGTCGGAGAATCACCGGGCCGTTGTCGTTCACCCACCGAAGACGGAGTGGCTACGCGTGTTCTACGTCGAGGACGGCTACGGTGAGCATGTTGAGGTGGGTTCGGTGTACGAGATACACGACCAATTCCGGAGCCCTCCCACCTTAGCAGTCATGTGCGTTGTACCGGTGCGTTGTAGCGATCAATGTCGCCTCTCGGCCGAAACGCTGACCCCCAGCGTCCTTGACCGCGAGAGGCACTGCACCGTTGAACGGAGAATCGGCAACGGGTCGGACGTCCGGTTCCTGTGGCAGAAGTGCGCGAAAAACAGAAGTGGGCGCGCGTGCACGTGTGTGTGTGTGTGTGTGTGTGAAAAGGAGCGGTAACACAAAACAAAAGTGGTGAGTCCTAGATTTAATTCAAAAATTCTTAAAACATTACTCTCACTCTCAATCTTTAACAAAAAACCGTACTACGGCGAGATGCTCCAACCCTCCTCCCCCGTGTCCGCGATCGACCGAGCTACGAATTCAGCAGCCGCGGAGTGGGGATCGGAGTGGGGGTCGCCATACTGCGCACCCTACTACTCTCACAGCATGATAGTGTATCGTTCGGCGCGTATAATGATTTTTAATAATATGATATTTTCGGGAAATTACAAATGATCCCAATATATTCAGACGCGTAAGAGCCACTAAGGATAAGTTAACGCGAAGAGTGCGTAATCGATTCTTTATTGGCTTGACCGAACTCACTGTCACACTCACGAGACTCTAAGTACGCGAGTGAACTTGCCACTAGAGAACGAGTACCGGTAGACTGTTTGATACGTCTGTTAAGATGAAGACATAAATTAAGACTAAAGAATAATTGTTCGGACGGAATCCTCGACACCCTAGCGCGAAGGTGCTATTGGAGTGCCGTGGGGGCAACTGGAAAGTATCGGATTACCGATTGGGAAATCGATCGTTTGCATTTTCGACGATTTCTCAATCTATAATCGAGATTTTGAGGAATCGTTCGTTTGCGTTTTCGACGGTTTCTCAATCTATAGTCGTGATTTTGAGGAATGGTCAGCGTGTTCTTTTGGGGGCCAGCTGACTCCGCGACGTATGGGATCCCAAGGTATATTGCGATGAAAGGTGCCGAGGCAAGGTTAATCGCCTTGACGAATTTGATGATTCGTCCGCGTGTATTTGCTGATTCCTCTGTCGATTATTGCCGGGCAGATCGGTCCGTAACACATCTTTAAAATTGTTCAACATATAGTGAGCTATTTTTGTTCACGTTTCTTTGTACGTGCCACCCTTATTTAAAATATGGGCCCATCGGTGTAGCTGCGTCACTGATATCACCTTTCTAAAGTTCTTTGAACAGATGATACTTTTCTATTCCCATGTGTCCCGGATCTCCAGTAACCTACAACTCTTCTTTTGTATTCGTAACTTAATTCCTCTACATCTTGGGTACACACGTTTTCATTACCTTTTGGATCTAGGTACCGCTGTACGTGGCATTCTTCTCCATTGTTATCTTTTACTACGGCTGCTTCATGAACTTCATTTAGTGACAAAAAATCCAAACCAATTTCGAACTCTATTACCATACGTTGATCCATCGCCTCTATTATCATGTTTTCTAAATCCTTACTGAACTGCTTCTCCCGTTCGGTGATTGGAGTTTCACGCCCATTCATAGCACTTATCGCAATGGATAGAAGTTGAATAATATTCACCGAATTAATGTACATTTTTATTCGTATTTGCAACTGAAAGTTTATGGCTGACTTCTCCGTCGTAAAGTGAAGCAGCAACGATCGCTGCTGAATTTATATGACTTGATACCCAATGTACCAGCATACAAGAAAGACACGACGATGACACACGCTGTTATTACGAGGGCGGTCCGATAAGTACTTAGCCTCACCGCCCGATGCCGCCAATATCGCAACAGCAATTTACTATCGTGTAGTACATTCTCGTAAACAGCCACTGTCCAAATTTCAGCCGAATGGGTCTCGTAGTTTTGTTTTGACTGCGCGTGGAAGCGAGCGTGTCCGCGGATTTTAGAAAAATGGAAAAAGAGCAATATCGGTCGGTGATTCGATTCTTGTTTTTGGAAGGGAAATCGCGCAGCGAAATCAAAGACCGCTTGGATGCTGTGTACGGTGACTCTTCTCCTTCGATGGCGACCGTCAAAAATTGGTTTAACGAGTTTCAACGTGGTCGGACGTCGGTTTTTGATGAGCCACGCCCAGGTACCCCGGAAACGGCTACCACGGAGGATAACATGACAAAAATCCATGATCTCGTATTGGCAGACCGCCGATTGAAGGTGCGCGAAACAGCTGAGACAGTAGGCATCTCAAAAGATCGCGTGGGTCATATCCTACATCAGAAAGCATGAGAAACGAGCGCAACCGTGAGACCACTTCAGAACAGTGTTTGACGCTGTTTAAGCACAATCCGAAGGAGTTTCTACATCGTTTCGTGACCGTCGACGAAACATGGATCCACTGGTACACACCAGAGACCAAGGCGAAGACTGTCCGATCGGCCGGAAAGGTGATGGGCACCGTTTTCTGGAATTCACAAGGTGTGATCTACATCGACTATCTGGAGAAGGGCAAAACGACCACAGGGCTCTACTATGCCGAAGCATTGGGTCGATTCGACGCCGAATTGCAGAAAAAACGGCCCCATTTGGCGAAGAAAAAGGTGCTCTTCCACCATCACGACGCACCGGCTCACATCTCCGCCGTCGCCACGGCCAAATTGGTCGAATTCGGCTACGACCTGCTGCTCTATCCACCGCATTCTTCATATTTGGCCCCGTGCGACTTCTTTTTGTTTCCAAACTTGAAAAAGTCACTCGCCGGGCAGAAATTTGAGTCGAATGAGGAACTTATCGCCGCCACGGAGGCCTACTTTGCAAAACTCCAGAAAACGTATTTTTCAGAGGGGTTAAAAAAGCTGGAGCATCGCTGGCTCAAGTGTATCGAGTTAAAAAGAGACTATGTTGAGAAATAAATAACCACTTTTCCAAAATTTTCGTTTCTCTTTTGTAGGCTAAGTACTTATCGGACCGCCCTCCTAGGTCTGCTATAAATCATTAATAAGGTTACCTCGCAATATGCCGATTTTTGTA
Source organism: Netelia virgata (assembly GCA_951802705.1). Classification (NCBI taxonomy): domain Eukaryota; kingdom Metazoa; phylum Arthropoda; class Insecta; order Hymenoptera; family Ichneumonidae; genus Netelia; species Netelia virgata. The sequence goes on from OX637866.1 coordinate 14,983,459, forward strand.
CCGTAGTCAACCTTGCAATACGATTGTAGTACGATTACAGTCGCTGACAAACATTATTTGCGTTACTCCGTTTACGAGGCACCAGAAACCCAACGATCCTTTAATATCTGCAGATAGTGTCTTCGACACGGTGAGGGGCGTTTTTTGTTAAGTAAACAATTGTAATCCAGTTACTTTCCGACGCAGGAAATTATTCCGTAATAGCAAAAGCCTTACCTATTTCTGTGCCGATATGAGCGGAAAATTAAAGAGTGAGTTTCACCCAAATATTCACGAATTATTGTAATAAATAATATGCCATTCGTTGTTATATTCATCATTATCATCACGAAAGTCTAGTAGTCGAAGAGTAGAACATTTTGTCCGTTTACACTTTTTTTCATCCCGACCCGTTCAGGAATGAACAAAGTTTTTGAGTTGAGCCCTTAAGGGCGACATTCCGCCAAAACAGGAAAATTTGTATTGATTATTTTGACTGATTGTACTTCCAGTGTAACCAATTTTATTTCTACAAATTTGCATCCATGCCGCACGGTAAGAACTTTAAACGTTCGGGTGGGGGATGATTGGCGGTGGGGATGAATGGCATTTACAAATATGTACTCGAGTATTGAATAGAACATATTCTAACGTGACTTTAACCCGGAATGGCAAAAGGCCAGCTGATTATACGAAGTAATTGAGTAAAAAATTGAAGGGTAGTTTTAACCCCTTGATTATGAAATATCGGAAAAATAAAAAACCCGTCAACTTTATTTTGTCATTCTCTACCTGTATGCAAAGTTGCATCCCAATTGATTAAGAGCTCTCTGAGATGCGTATGAAAAAATTGCAAATTTGGAATAAACAATATAAAATTTGTTGTTATCTGCACCATTTTCATATCCAGTGTATAGTACGCGAAAAAATAAACGTTGTTGCAACTTGAAATTTTGTCGTATCTAGTACTGTGTCAAACGTTATCGACACACAACGAAAATACCCCTATTTTCGAGGGTGCGTTTCACCCCTTCAAAATTAATCTTGGCACGTATACAAAAATCCGTACCGCCTATTTTTGTCCATTCTACGAACATGCCAAATTTCATCAAAATCGGCGAGACACACCTTTCAGTCCCGGCCGAATCTTGCAATCTTTTCTCGCTATTTGACACGTACCAAATATCATCAACATACACGACAAAAAATATGCGTTCTCTCTCTCATCTTGTGTCATTCTCAGGCTTTGTCATTCTCAGGCATTTTCAGCATTGTCAGGCTCAGGCTCAACTCTCAGGCTTGTGTCATTCGCTGCGAGTTTCAAATTGAAATGCGAATTCAACTCTATCTAACAAAATATATATAATGTTAAGACCGTGTTTTCGGGCTTAATTATTTATATGTTATGTTTGATTATTAATTGTAATGATCGCGCTCGAGTATGTCAGGCCTCGGCGCATGGATCTCTGTCCTATTTTAAGCGGCGTGACGCACCTCACCTTGTAATTGCAGTCGTCTGCGATTTGCTGATGTTGCTGTTGAGCCTGGAGGGTCGGGATGTGAAAGAAGTAACGGCCTTGCCGATCTTGGTCTCGACTCGCCAGGTGTTAGGCATTGTATCTTTATTTTGTTCCAGGCATACACTTACGATACACCGGTACACTTATACACTTGCGGTGGTTTCGTGTGTGTGTTACGCGCACAATTGTATGTCGCGGGGCTAGCGCCTCGCGTCGTGCTGATTCGGCGTGTAAGACGATATGGAGTTCTCGGGCCGACTCTATAGCGTCTGCGTAATATTTATAATCGTATTTTTGGGATTTGATAGTTATTCTCGATATAGTCCGTCGCATAATGCCGCTAGGGTAATTATCGCGTAACGAGATTATATCGAGTGACGTTAAGCGCCGCTAAGGTTTGCTTAAACGTATAGAGTTCTTAACCGGTGCTTTTGGATTTATTCAAGGGCCCCGACACTCACTATCACACTCGCGAGACTCTAAGTGCGCGAGTGGACTTGCCGCTAAGGAAAGAGTTGCGGATAGGCCCATTGATGCGTCTGTTAGGACGAAGCTATCGATTAAGACTAAAGAATCATCGGTCTGCCGGAGCCCTCGATACCCTAAGGCGAAGGTGTTATGGGAGTCTCGTGGGGGTAGTTACAGAGTGGTGGTGATTGGGAAATTGGGTTAATTTCCCAATCGGTAGTCGGGGTTTTCGGAATCGTTGAGCTATTGAGAAATGCTGATGGTGCGGCTCGTGCGAGGTGGCTGAGTTGTGTCGCGAGTTGAAACGCCTCTGTGGAACTTGGCGCTTCCTTGAATTCGACTCAGAGGTTGCAACGCTTCTGAGGAATTGTATGACTCGGGTGAATTCGCGGGTTCATCGGCCGGGTGGCTTGGTCCGTAACAATAAATATCAACTTTGCAAAATTAATATTAATTCGGACGATTCAAAAAAATAATACTGACATTAATATAACCTCAAATCGAGGTAGTGAAGCAATTCAAATATTTCGGGTATTGGTTTACCGGTAACAATTCAATTTGGCTGCACGGAAGGGCGCAAAAAGCGATGAACATGGTGTGGGGGGTTTGGAAGAGGGCTGGAAGGGAAGTTATGGAGGAAAGGCTATATCTGTTAGACACGATAGTAAGAGCGGGAGCAGTATATGGGGTGGAGGTGTGGGGATTGGGTGAAATTGGGGCATTTGAGAGGATCCAGAATAGGTATTGCAAGATGGCGCTGGGAGTAGACAGAAATACACCGAAATATATTTGGAGAAGGGAGCTGGGGGTGCCAACGTTTGAGTATGCGATAAGGGAAAGGGCTTTGAGGTATGTAAAGGAAGTGGCGGGGATGGAGGAGAGCAGGTGGCCCAGAATATGCTTAATGGAGGAGATCAGGGCAATTAAAAACGGAAATCCGTCAAGGTGGGGGGAGGATTTGGTGAAAGTGGTAAAGGATATGGGGATAGGAAATTTAATAGAAATGATATGGGAGCGAAAAGCGGGGGAAGAAATAGAGGAAAGGATAAATGAAGGGCTGGAAAGGCTAAAAAAGAAAATATTAGGAAAAGAGGAGGAGGATATAGAGAGATCAACATACAGCGAAAACTATAAGTATTTGGGTATGAGGGAGGAGATGCCGTGGAGCTACTGGGCAGAGGAGGGAGTGAAGGGAAGGAATAAGGAGATGTGGGCAAGGATGAGGTGTGGAAACATAGGAAGGGCGGGGAAGAGAGGGGAAAAGGATTGGATATGCAGGATATGTGAAGAAAGGAATGAGACGCTGGAGCATCTGATAGTATGTAAGAAAGGATGGGAAGAAGTGACGGAGAAGGCGAGGGAGGCAGTGGAGGGGTGGTTGGAAGGAGTGGATTTACTAGCATTAAGGGGGGAAATGATCAATATGTTAGGGGGGAGAATAAAAGAGGACATATGCGAATATTATAGGCAGATTGAGGAGGTGTGTAGGAGGAAAGGTAGTGGGAGGAAAGATATTGATAATAAGGGGGGATAGATTTAAGGAATAGTTTATAAGACTTTGTAAAAAACTTCATGGAAGTTATTCAAATAAAACAAGTTACTACTACTATAACCTCAAATCTTAAAAACTAATTTCCACACAAAAAATATCTACACTGCAATATAAAATATGATTTTTTCATTCGCACTAAAGAAGTATAACTTCTTACGTGCGTATATACAAAGTACACACAGGTTTTTTTTAATAAAAGAGTAGTTTTTTTAAATGATCATTCAAAACATATAAGTTAAATTATATGGTAATATTGTTATTTACGTATGTGCAGGAATTCAACGTAATCCGTTACATGGTCTTTGTTATCGCTTACGTCAATTTCAAAATCAATTTCGTTATATGAACGAATTAATACCTTTGGTTACAGGGGCAATACGGACTAGGTATTATGATTATTGAAGGAAAGCATGCTGAAGTCGGTCAGGGTATATTCGTATCGGATATTCAGGAGGGGAGTGCAGCTGAACAGGTAAGGTTTTCTGTATCATTCATCGATAGCATAATTATCATCGGTGCATTCTCATATAGAACAGAGATATGTCAGAAAGATCTCAGAAATGTTTCAACTGAAAAAGTGAAACATTTCGGAAATATTTCTGCAAGATCTCTGAAAAGTCTCTGAAAGGTCACAATGTCCAAGATTCTTCCACATGAATCCTTCCAGAAATGTGTCTGAAAAGTCTGAAATATGTCTGCAACCTTTATGAAATGTATGCGAAACGGTTTCAAATGGATTCCTGAAATTGTTCTAAAAGGTTATCGAAAGCCTTTAGAAAATTGTAGAATAGTTTCAAAATAATTCTGATTCCTCTCCCCCAACGCACACGTACGCCCACACACAGATACACACGCACACGCACTTACATATGCACACGTACATACGTATTATAATTAGTACAAGGGTTAACAATTATTTAGAAACCTTTTAGCAATATTTACATATACAACATTATTTTGCACATACAAAATCAACAACTATTCTGAAATATTGTTGAATAAGTTTATAATTGCTGACCATTGTTGTATGGTTTGTATTTCATTTATTGGCCACAATTTAGCACCCCTGGGTAAATAAATGAAATACAAAAATTAGATAACAAAAATAGTGGCATACACTATATTTAGTATTATTTGCACAGATTAAAACCAATTGGTCGTTTCTTCCGTTTATTGCGTAAATACATTTTAGTCTGGTTTTTGATTAATTAACCTTTAATTAATTCATTGCAATTGCAATTTTCAATGACAAAGAACATTACAGACTTTAATTAATCACAATAATGTCTTTCATTAAACGCATTACAATTTTTTACTAATTATATTAGTCTTCTATTCTCAACAACAAAAATAAAATAATGTAACTATGAAAAAAATAATATTCATGAAGTGAACATAAAATTTTATAAAAGAAAAGAGTATTCAAAAACTCTTAGTTAGAGTACTTAAAAAAATGAGGTCCAGTAGTTATATTAAATTAACTAAACGTTCATTTAAGATAACTAATTCATAAAAATATACACACAAGTTATAACATTTTTTTAAAGAGAATTCAGGACCTATTACTTCGAGTAATTCAAAGAAAAAAAGCAAAGTAAACTAAACAATTATTCTGACAATAGTTATTTCGTTTTGGGTCGCTGCCCTCGTTATCTGGAAATATATATAAATGTATATAAATAACAAATAATAGTATGCATACTTTAATAGACATTAATAAAAACTATTTTTCTATCACGTACAAAAATACCTTACGGGTTGGGTAATTGACTTCGGGATGAGACTTAGCAGGTTAGTAGTATACCTTAAGGGTATCTACCTAGTAATGTAATAGAACGTACTAGCCATAAGTTTCCGAGAATAAGGGCCTTAAAATTTTTACGCGCAGCTCATATACTCGTTGATCTCTACACATTCCAATAACAGCGCAGTAGCCGAGTTAGTCGCGAACTCGCTTGACACGCAGACGACCGGCGTTCGATGCTACCTCTGGGAACTTTTTTAAATTTTGTATTTAATTTTTTTTTATATCATAACAACCTTTAAATGAAGCCAATGACCTGAAAATATTATCAATTAAATCCTAAATAATGTTTGTCTATTTATGAAATGACTTACAGCTAATTAAAATGTGAATTAAAGATAAGATTTTATTTTTCAAAAGTTAATTCAATAATTTCAAGATAATTTCAAATGGATGGAGGTAAGTACAAAATTTTAATTACCACTAAGCAAAATTTAGGGTAGGGTTTTATTTGTATACAAATTTGCGCAAAATTTACAAAATTTATACAATAATTTATTTGTCAATTTTTCATATTACATAAGTGATGGTCGAGGGTAGAAATAGTAATAAAGGGGATAAATGTAGAACGATAGTAGTTTATCGATGGGAGGAAGTTGTAGCGTGTGAGCTGTTGAAGTGTTGGCGATGAACTGAAGCGTCTTGTGTCATTCTCGGGGTCCGTGAGTCTAGGCCCTTTGTCTCGGGCCTGGGCGTAGTGGTCAAGTGCACGTATCGTGTGAAACGTCTCGCGTTGCCCGTGAGACGCTGACTCAGGGTGATAAGGGCGTATATGGGTGACAGTGTGAGTGTGGTGCAGGATTAGCGTATGGGAATAGATTGATATGGGGTGTATGATGGTATGTGAGAATGGTGTGATAATGATGCGTGGGAATGAATGTAATGTGGAGACGTTACACATACCATCATCAGAATGGTATGTGTAACGTCTCCAGGGGTGGACAATCAAACCCTGAATTATATAACAAAATCTTTCAGGATGACGAGAAATTACCAATTTATGCAATTAAAGTGATTCCTCCAAAATGTACTCCTCTTGTTCAACCGTGTGACTTCCATTTTTATAGACAGGTCAAAAATCTAATGAAGCGTAAACAAAACTGCGATTCCCGTGAAATAAATCAATAGTGCGCCATCGACTATCATCGCCAATTTTTAATAAATTGATCCCGTATGCCTGGTACGTTTCCAAGCTTTCTGATGAAACAGAAATTTTCATGAATGTAAATAAAGTATGTTTTCCAACAAATCTTTTACATAAAGATTGCTCTTGTAAATAATCTTCATTTATAAATTGTGCAAGATGTCAAAATATTGTTTCTTTTCAATATTTTGATGATAATTATCATTCGGGAGATTGTATGTAATATAACAAATGGACGAATAAAGTATTGTATACATTTTGTAATATTGTAAACAAATTTTGTACAAATAAAACTCTACCCGAAATGTTGTTATAGTGGTAATATAATAATGTGGGAGTTTATTGTGCATACCCTCGCCTTCGGGGTTTTTACACACCTATATACCTTTTCAATCTTTTCCTCTCATTACCTATCCTCCGACATTCTTATTTTGCGACCACGGCTGCAGCCGTTTCGCATTTCCCGTACCCTCCCTGTATCGCATTTGCCACGGACAGAGGGAAACTGCAGAAAACCTCCGTCGATACAGGTCGGTGCCTACCTAGTCTCCTCCAGTGTCAATGCGAGTAAACTCAAGCACGTTCACCAGAGTCTCCTAGGTCGGCACCTCCTCATCTGTGATAATATGGACGGCCCATGCTCGACCAAGGTGTCACCATCCGCGCGATGAGAACCGCCTTGCGGGAGCACCAAAGCCGAGCACCGACCCCCCACTCATAACAGCGAGGTCTTTTTTGGACGTTTGTTTTGGTGGAATTCGAACCGCCTGGATTGCAGAATAAACACATAGAAATATTTCTTTTCCCATTGGCGTCAGCTGCGGGAATCTGTTATAGTGGTAATTAAAGTTTTAATTTACCTCCATGCATTTGAAATTATTCAACTTTTTAAAAATAAAATATTATCTTTAATTCACATTTTAATTAGCTGTAAGTCATTTCATAAATAGAAAATAATTATTTAGGATTTAATTAATAGTGTTTTTAGGTCATTAACTTTATTTAAAAGTTGTTATGATATTTAAAGAAATTTAAAAAAAATAGAAAAAGTTCCCTAAGGTCGTCCGCGTGGCAAGCGAGTTCGCTACTGACTCGGCTATTGCACTGTTGTTGAATTGTGTAGGAATCACCGAGTATGAGCTGCATGTAAAAATTTTAAAGCCCTTTTTCTCGGCAACTTATGGCTAGTGCGCTCTATTACTTTATGACGTGGATACCCATGAGGTATACTACTAACCTGCCAAGTCTCATCTCGAGCTGAATTTCCCAACCCTTAAGCTCCCCTTGTGGTCGTGTTGCAATTTTCCTTGTCAAAACCACTTTGAAATCACTTGTAGTATTTGCTTGTCATTGGCTTCAAATTGTGTGCGGATATACTCTGAATATAAAGAAAGTTATTTTAATGTTGAGATATCTAATTAATAATTATGATCTTTGGAAGTACTTTTTTTCGTTTTCTGGGCTGTTTTTAAATTATTTTTAATCCTTTAAACGTTTATTTTACTTATTAATGTGCATTGGTACTGCGACGGATGGATTTTTGGAAGGCGGAGACAAATGAAGGTGACAAACTTTGAGTTTGATGAAACATATTTGACTTTGAATAATTATTAAATTGAAGACGTCTGATCAGTAAGGATGTCGGAGGAGAATTGATTTGGATATAGAGGGAGGTAATGAGAAAGGATTCGAAAGAAAGAGTTTAGGAGTGGAGGGAATGTCACGCGCGAGGGTGATAAGGAATCGTGGGTCTGTGAAGTCAGCAGAGTTGGAGAATAGCAGGAAAGAAGATTAGGAGTAGATGAGAATGGTGAGAAAGGAATGTGGAACTGTTACACTCCCCTTCTTACGAAAATAGTGGACGCTCTTCAATCCGTTTTACAATTTTGTTTTGATGGGTCTTGTGATTCTATAAAGTTTTAAATGTTTTCGTTAACAAGGTAATGTTAAGTTCTGTCTGAATTTATATAATTTGTTTCTCGAATGATTTGTGGTATTCGTGTTTTTGGTTTTCATGTTGGTTGTTGCCGCTGAAATTCTTGTAGGAGTTCTCTGTAGAGGTTTCTGTTTGTTCTATAACTAAAGAATATGGATTACTCTTGGTGTTAGTGGGTGGCGGTTTGTTATCGTGAGGGGAATAGGGATTTGTGGTTTTATTTATGCAGTATATATGTATATATTGAGACGATATTGTCCCATACCCGATTCATAATTTCCCGCCGTCGGGAAATAAGGAGAATAAAACCGACGTTGGTGCACACCGCACATTTTTCCGCACGGCACTACAGCGAGAACAGCTGATTGGACCGTGGGAAAAGTCATCTACCTATAAGGAAAGAGAAGAAGCAGTATAAAAGAGCCAGAAAATCCTCAGAGACCATGAATAATTAGCTGGTCACTTACCGGGTGGAAATTCTGAAGAACAGTCAAAACCTAGTAGAAGACTAGAATTCTGAATAAAAAGGCATGCTTGTAAGCATGCTTAAAATTAGCATGCCCTGTAATTGTTCACATTTTACAGTAAGAAGCATGCTAGTTTTAATCTATTCTAGCTTGAATCTATATCTATCTATCGAATCTATACTAGCATGGTCGTAAGCAAACCTGTTCAGACGCGCTTAAAGCACGCCCGTTCCACCCGGGCCATGCCCAAAAATCAAACAACTGTTGATTGTTGAGCATACTCGTAATAACCATGCTCATTATTAGCAATGTCTCGACACACATACCAATAAGTAGCAATTGCTCAATAATGGCATGCTTTCGTGCTAGTAATGGGCAGTAGTACCTTAAGGTAGCCTTTTCGCGAATCGTATTATGACATACATTTTTTTTATTATACTATTTAAGTATGTAGGGCCTGCAGAATTTCAGAGTGTCTTACCGACCATTTATCACGATAAATAATTCATGAAATTTCGAAATTTAACATACGGCTTATGGAAATCTCGCTCCGACAGAGATGTAGGGCACAAATCTTTAGTTTTTCCGGTAGATATTTTTCAAAACAAAAATTTGATTTGATTATGCTCAAAAAATTGAGGATAATTGAACAATTGCGAACAAAATCATCGATTTCGTAAAGTAATTACTTGATGAGTTGGCGTCTTCTACTACTACCGCTATAGTTACATAGATGGGATAACGCTGGATACCCTTTACCAGAACTAATAAAATTCAATCGATTCAAATATGTCAACTGTGAGGGGTTTTTCTATTGAGGAAACTTATGCCAGAAAAAGAATCTTAGAAAAAAATATGGTTGTAAAAAATATCTCTCGTAATAATTAAAACCGTAACTGCAATTTCTCCTGCAGAAAAAATTTATGAAAAGATCGTAAAAAAAATTAGATTTACAATGTGAAATTTGTTTTTCTTATAATTACATTTACAACAATACCTTTGATTACATATTGTTTCAAGAGACTTTCAAATATATCTTTTAATAAACATATTGTTTAGAGGATTAATTTGGTGGTCTTTCATCACAGATAGTGTTAAAACGTACAATAACGTTTTAACACTATCTGTGATGAAAGACGACGTTGAAAATCTATTTTTCATGTGGATAAATATCGCGTAGGGATTTTTAAGAGAAATATTATAAACATAAGAAAATCATTACGGCTGGACGTTATTTTAATATCACAATATTACATCACATTAAGCAAAATAAAATCCGAATAGGACATTTTTATTTCTCATTATACAAAATAATACAAGATGGATGTTATTTACGTTTTTCTATGGAAGCGACGATGGCTGCGAGAATTTTATTAGTTTATGTGACGCCTGGTTTCCCTCTCACGTCTTCACCGAGAAGAAGTCGAATCCCTTCTGCCCCCGAGTCTGAAAATAACCTTTGCAAAATTTGCATTGTGATTCCGGCCTTTGCCATTTGCTTTTTCATGCCAACCGACACCGTTTCTTCCATTACATCGAGCGATTCGGTGGTTTTAGCATGCACAATTGCCATTTTCTACTCATGCAGCAATTTATTTGTTGTTTTAGCTGCAGTTTAGCTGCGCTTAGAGTAGACACATCATTTACAGCATTATGAGCACTCTCGGACGCTTGAGAGCCCAAAAGATATATTGCAAGAGCTGTTTGACTGTAGCCTTTTTTATGTTGTTTGCGATCTGGGAAACGGTTACGAAAAAGACATAAGGTATCAGCAAACCTTTTCGCAATCGATTGAAACTCTTGTAGCAGTCCGTGTTCTTGCATGGAACGGAGTAGTATGGGTGCATCATACCTATTACAGACATTAAAGTAGATGTTATTTCTGCACAACTGGCGATAGGTATGCGAGGCCAAAATCCATGATGATAGAGAGCTGGAACTCGAAATCCTATTTATATAGTCGAAAAATATTAAAAATTTTATGATAAATAACGATCAGGAATTTATAAAAAAAATGAAATTGAAAACCTGAAGCCGTTGTGAGCTACTAAGATGACGTTATTCCCAAAATAACGTAGGTACGTAATAACATTTTTGTGAACACCTGCTATTTGGCAAATTTCGACTGTTTTAGTGAGTCTAGTGGTTTCTAAATAAAAAATGATTATCGCTTAAGGCCAACGTACTCCAAACAATTTTGAAAAAATCGAAATTTTTTTTTTTCATAAATTGCTACTGTATACTCGTAGAAATAGTATAGAATTAGTCCCGAAGGTCAGCAAGACTGAGAAGCAGGTATAAAAGAGTGGGGAGCGGTGCGGTAAATCCGGCCGTTCGAACGTCTTCGGTAGCGGCAGCTGCTGCGTGCCGTCGGATCGTCTTATTGTTTTGTTCCCCTCTATTTCTCGAAAATATTCTGTCCTTTACAATTAGAGAGCGTCCTTCGTATATAATATACGGCAGTGAAATTTTCGTTGGTGATGGTTGTTCGCTTCAGTCCTCGCACGCGTCGGTAAATTTTTCGTTTGTGTGCTCTCAAAATTTATCATGGACAAAAAAAGAAGAAGTGGTGTCCCACATAGATCAGGAAGAAGGAGTTTTTTGGGTAATCAACATACTTCAAATGATGATACAGAACAAACCAGTGCTGCTGCAAAAAAACTGAAAAACGCCGATCCTCAACTTGAAGTGAAAATCCATCCGTTGCTGACTTACGTGATCGTTCAGTGGTCTGTATTTGCTACATTGCAGCAGAGAGTTGTTTGTGCAAAGTGTAATAAAAAAGTGGAATTTGCAGAAAGTGACGAAAAAGATTAGGTTTTTAATTACAAATTATCTGTGATTGTGAGGAGAGTGAACCAAAAATAAAAAATGGTTATGAAATAAACAGAAGAATAGTTTATGCAATGCACTTGTTAGGAGTTGGATTTTATGGCTTATTGAATTTTTGTGGACTGATGGATATCTCAGTAACTGCATTGAGTGTTAACTGGCTATTATAAATGCATAGAGCAAGTTTATATTGCATTGCAGGCTGTTAGTGAAATAGTTTTTAAAAAAGCTGCTAAAGAAGAGCAAGAAAAGAATATAGAGAGAGGATTACCCGAAGATAGGCTTACTGTTTCGGGAGATGGTTCCTGGCCAAAAAGAGGATTCACAGCTTTACTCGGTATTGTTAGTTTGATCGGCAAGTACACGAACAAAGTCATAGATGATATAGTAAAATCGAAGATTTGCCAAGCATGCAGTAACTATTCAAAAAAATTCCCCGAAAATATGCCAGAGTTCGATGCTTGGTTTATCGAACATTGTGAAGCAGGCAATTGCACAAGGGATCATGATGGTAGTGCCGGTCTTATAGAAGTTGAAGGAGTGGAAGAGATGTTTCGGAGGTCTGTGGAGCAGTACGGTGTTATGTATGAATATTATGTCGGCGACGGTGACGCTAAAAGTTTCAAGAGACTCGAAGAATCTGAACCGTACGGCGAGGCTGTCAAAGTAAAGAAAAATGCATGTATTTTACACGTAGGCAAGAGTATATATAGACGTGGTAAAGAAGTCAAAAAAACCATGCAAAAATAAAGAGAGCTCTGGAAGCGCAAAAAAAAGAGAGGCACTAGAAAGAGGTGAAGAAGTACCCAAAGAGAAGAAGACTAAAAAAAGGAAACAACCTGTCGTAAAATCTTTAAAATTTACTGAAGCGCAACTGTCGCTCTTATCTAGCTATTTTAAAAAAGCTGTGCTTACTCATCCCGATTCTGTGCCAGACATGAAGAATGCAATTCTGGCCTCATTTTATCACAAGTGTTCCACCGATGCTAAGCCACAACACCAGTATTGTTCAGCCGGAGCAGATTCATGGTGCGCTTATCAAAAGGCAGTAGCTACACAACAGAATTACAACCATCCTCCAGCTTTCGATCAGGAAATTCAAGATCTTTTACAGCCAATTTATGAAGAACTAACCGACGAAAAGTTGCTCGAGAGATGTTTAGGGGCTAACACGCAAAACAATAACGAAAGTTACAACTCATGTGTCTGGAACATAGCCCCTAAACATAAGTTTGTCGGGAAAAAAACGCTTGAAATTGCTGCTCTCAGTGCTGCTTGCATTTTCAATGAAGGGCTTTCACCCATATTAAAAGTAATGGAAGTTATGGGTATCAGAATCGGCCCGCAAGCAAGGCACTTTGCTAATAGGGCCAACAACAGGCGTGTTGATCAAGCTGAGCTAGAAGCTACTGAAGCGTCTAAGGAACACAGAACTGCTTTAAGAAATGCAAGAATTCTTCAGAATGATGCTTACGAAGACCAGGAAGGAGTTGTGTATGAAGCTGGAATGAGTAATATGATTAAAATATGAGTAAAATGACTAATATGAGTAAAATTTACTTTTTTTACGATTTTTCACGAATAAAAACTTTAAACTGATTTTTCTCCGAACCACGTTTTTTTGCATGGATGACACTCTCATTTCAAAACTATTGCACTTATCGATATGAACTAAACAGCATTTTATTCTGTAGATGTCTGGCTATGACCTCAAGCAGAACCAGAAATATTCATTATTATTTAAAAAAGTTATAAACAATTAAAAGTGAAAAAACGGGTAAAAAAATTAAAATGTCCGCCATTTTGTTTTTTTTTTCATTGAAAATGTTTCATTCTGCTTGAGGCCATAGCCAATTCGATACAGAACATGAAACCGTTTTGTTTTTTGCTTTCAGATAATTCGTTTCCAAGAAATGATGTCATCCATCTACTAATCAGACGAGTTTCAGCAGCCATTTTCAAAACCGCCATTTTGAAAAAAAAAAAAGTTTTTTTCGAGTAATTTCATATATGTGCTTTCATATGTAAACAAATTGATTACTCAACATGTGTTGTACTATGAATAAAATTTATTGAAAAAAATCACGTTTTTTGGAGTAACCTGGCCTTAAGGGGTCACGTACAGTTAGGACTTCGAAAAAAAGGGGTTTTTTGCGAATTTTTTTTGGGGACACATTTAAATAATTAATCGTAAATCTTTTTCCATACAAAAGACATATATTTTAAGTAAATAATACAATTTTTTCATTGCAAAATATGCAGAAATTTTTCCATAACCGCACGTAACGTAGGGGTCCCAAAAAAAAGGTCCTCCGCGGTGATCAGTGCAGCTCGTCAGCGGATCGTCCGAAATCAAAATAAAAGTAGGGATCATTAGTTAATGACATAATGCTCCGGTTGATCGAAGGATTTGAAAATTTAATGATTTTTCACAAAATGGTGGATGTTGGAAGTCAAAGTTGTGTTTTCGACCCAAATTTTGCTCACATTTTCAGCTATAAAAAAATAAAAAATAATCGCATAGAAAAATCCTTCGTTCATCCGGAGGACAATTATGTCTAGAAAAAGTGAGCAAAATTTCAAGTCGATCGGTAAAGCCGTTTCCGAGGTACAGTGATCACCGTGTTCGAAAACATAGTTTCGAGAAAAACGCATTCAAAGTTTTCAGTACGATTTACATGCAGAAGAAAAATTTATGTCGGGACTTACAGTGAATCGTCTATTCCAGCACCATAAACGGTCCCTTCTTTCTCTTTGTCAGCTGCCCGAGCGGTAATTTTGAGCCTTCGTCGCATTATTCTGGCCTCTCGAGTATTCTGTGTTGATCGTCGGGCAGCTGTCGCAACTCGAATAGAATCCTCTTCCTTGGCGAAATCGTGGGCGTGAGGTCCTAGTTTAATCCCCATAGCGTCAAAAATAGATAATAGTCCTCGTGCACCTTCGTTGAATGTGCAGGTAGCAATATTGGCGGCTATGCTGACGGTTGTAAAACTTGCAGGTAAAGTTTTTGGTATGATTTTCCACACGCTCTGATTGAAACTTTCGTTGCTATTTTGCGTAAATCCTCCAATGCATCTTTGTAATAACTCATCGTTTGTGAGTGCTTCATAAATAGGATGTAGAGCATTTGCGACGATTTCTGGAAAGGCGGTGTAATCGTGCTCGAAAGACTCCAACTCATTCTGCGCCTTTGCCTGTTGATATTTACACCATGAGTCAGCAGCCGGTGGGCAATTATCATGCTGCGGATTTTCATCCGTAGAATTGTTATGATAAAATGTAGCCCAGATGGCTGTCTTCATTTTCTCAGCAGAATCGCAGTTGTTCCGAATAGCATTGCCATAATATTCAGACAATTGGTCTATCAATTTACCGGTCAATTTTCCTTTACCGCCGAGTCCTTTGGTCTTTTTTTTCAAACCACGTAGACGCGTACCCATCCGTTTCTGAACGTGACCAACGCACTCTTTTTTGACACGACAGTAGTCCCGTAAGGAGAATCCTTTAAAATTTCGGAGTAAGTCTTTGAATCTCCGTCCCCGATGTAATTTAAATATCTCACTCCAAGATTTTTTATCGAACGACGAAACATTTCAATCACAGCACTGGCCTCCATCTTTCCCACAGATCCCGTATGATTTGCCGAACAAGAATCTTCATGGGTTTCATACCATTCTTCATATGCCTCACTGCCTTTTTTATCCTCCCAAACTTCACAAGCCTTACAATAAGAACTTTTTACGAGCACATCAATAATTTTGCCCGTGAAACGTCCTATCAGCGATGTGACGCCATACAGAGATGAAAATCCGCGTTTGTGCCACGTCCCATCACCGGAAACCATTAAATCGGTATTCTCATTTTTCTTGTCCACGGAATTACGTCGAATTTCTTCTTTGCAAGCCTTTTTCATGAAAAATTCTGCCATACATCGACTCGCTTCATAAATATGCTGCAACATTATGCAGTACGAAGATCTGGATAAAAAGGGCGGAAAGTCCATTAGACCGCAGAATTTTGTTGCACCTTTGTAACCGATTCCTATTACACGCATGGCTAATATAAATCTTCGATTTATTTCGTATGAATGTTTAATGAACCCGCAGGATGCAATGTATTCCGGAGCGCAGTTTTCACAAGTAAAAGAAATTTTTAATCCAAGTCCACGTTCGCTCACGATGCCAAACGACACTTCGCCGCTACACTTTGCACATTTCACCAGTTTCGCGATCGCGGAAAATACAGAAAAAAAATTAATAATTCTATAATCTATAGAATTAGTTTTAGGGACATGGTATTCGTGTTGATTTTTCAGTTTTTTCGCAGACGTACTCGCTCCGCCATCATCTATCTCTGCAGTTTTCGGATTGAAAACCTGTTTTCTTTTCCGGGATCTCGACTTATAAACTGTTCGAGACTTCCTCACTTCTCTTGAAACTTTTTTATCCATTTTTATCGAATTTAATACTGTTGTATGCCCAGAGAAATATAATGTGCGCACAGCTCTACGTCTCACAGCAAACTACTTCAAGGCAGCAATTTTTCGAAAATGTACCTTGGAATATATATATAATTTTCAAAGGTACATTTTCTTATATATATAATAATATATATATGTGTGTATAGGTCACAATAGAGGCACTGACCGGCCTCAGAAGGTCGAGCGCGCAGCTGCCGCTACCTGCCTACTTTGGTGCGCCGGAGACGGCTCCGTTCAAAGTTACATATCTCCATACCCAACAGTCGGATTCGTCTAAAATTTTCACAGAATACTTTTCAAATGTGCTACTTTTAGAAAATGTAAAAAAATCGATTTTTTGAAAATTCTAACTGTACGTGACCCCTTAATCACGAAAATCTGCCGATTGCTCTTCGGAATTGCCTGAAATATTCACTTTATGTCCATGGAAAATTAGGCCGATGTTTGTCCGTTCAATCTGCTACTATCAGATGCGATAACATATATATTATACACTGCGAAGCGGAAGAATTATCGATAAGCTCTGAGACACAAGTGAATCCACTTTCGCTCCCATACGTGATCCATTCACGCCGTTGTACAGATGCTCCTTTACTCGATCGCTTCTTTTTAGAAACAGGCGTCGTTTTTTGGTTGTTACGAGTCTTGATTTTGTAACCTTCGATGCTCGTGTCGTATCTTTTTTTCTCGAAATCGTTTCGAGAAAAAAAGCTGCTCGAAGATGATTTCAATATTGTATACACCTCTTCAATGTAAGATACTCCGATATTATTTTGCGATACCGCTGAAGCAATGCGGTATTTGAGTGTTTCTGATCCAGCGTAGAATTTTGATTTCGGAGCTTTACTCGCTATCGTGTGGTTAAATGACTCGTTGGCCAGACTCGAAACACACGGTGCCAATTTGTGCGAATTTCATGTGAAGCGTGCGAATAAGAGTGAAAGAGTTTCAGAGGTCAGGATCCGTGAGTGGCTGTCCTTATGGGAGACCTTTGTAGTAATAACTGTTAGACGTCTTCTTATATTCACACCATATGATACAGTAGTGATGCTCTCCATAGGCGTGACGAACTATATTATTTACTGCCGAACATACGGCGGTAGGGTCTCCATGGTTTGGTTTCACGACATAGTTGAAGCAGCTGACAGATAAATTATGACTTTCGGTGGGATCCGTAAACTATGCAGAGCGTTGGTTAATGCTTTAGCCGAGTGATTGAAATCTGGCCACTGTTCGATTTGTGTAGCAGATTCTCATCGCACTGCTGCAATTGTTGAACAGTCGCTATCCCTATTGAGCACCGAAATCCGGACTCCCTCATCTTTCAGCATGTCATTATTTACGACCGCTTCCACATCCATATTCGGCTCCATGGATTTCGCGCTACCCCGAAAATTTGTCCGACACTCCGGACACCGGAGCTCATGATCTTTTTCGAGTGGTGACCAATAAGAGATGAGTGACCTGTTAAATTAAGTATCAAATGTACAGTATTCAGATTGCATACAGTATTATTATTATACCGCCATGAGAGATTTACCTGAAAGGATGTTGTAGCCACGGCCCGTACCACGCTTCTGTCATCCGGCGTCAAACGATGCCACTATATCCACAGGCCCTCCTGGTTCATGGAATGATTCACTAGGGCGTCGGTATACCGTGTAAAACAATATATATACATTTTTAACAATTTAAAACTCACCTCTCTCTCTGTGTCGAAGTTTCGCAATTTTTATCGATGGTCATTTCTTTCTCGATTTTGACACTGTCGCAGCAACTTTTTTTCGCAACTATTTCAATTACAGGGACTCACTCGTACCGTTTTAGAGTGGTAGATGAAAGTACGCGAACATTCAAAGCAGACAAGATTGTATTTAATTGTGCTTCCCCTATCCCTGTGTCAATGACCGCTGCAAATAATGAACAAACAAAATTTGAATGATGAGAATATAAAGAAACAAATATTTGTAAATAGTAACAAGTTTGCACCGACTTATGATTATTGTAAATATCGGACTTAAGAGACGGAATTGCTCGGCCGCTCAGTCTGCAAGGTTAGGCAGAGACGGTCGGGGTTGGCGGACAATGGATGCGAGAACTAAAGCTGGAGCGAGCCAACGGCTCAAGCGCATCACGGAACACGAGAACGAAATCACAAGACACGAGATCGAAAGTACAACCGACCATTGGCTTTATTATTATTTTACGGGAACGCTATGAGAACGCAACTCGGGGTCGGAAATACAACAATCAAACGACTTACTGAGCTGCCGAACCTTGGCTCACCTTCGCTACGGAATCCTGGGACGTAGCGTATCTCGTTCAGACACAGCACTGCCACAGAGGTCCGATCAACGCGTAGACACGAAACACGATTTCAGCACGACCTCTGACACGAAACTCGGTAACACTCGAGGAAAATTTATATTATTTACTTGGTACGGTACGCGAGCTAAGGCTTCGTCCTTGGGACGAGCGCGAACATAAACACACGGCCGAGTATACGACGCGAGTGACGCATCGTACGCACAACGAGTACGAGTGAGAACACACTATTCGCGCACTAACGAGAAAGCGCGAACGACTCGGCGCTTCGCCTCGATCACAAAGTGATCGCGAATATTCTCTGACGGGAACTAAACAATGCTGAGGTTCGTTAATGCCCGGCCGAGAGATAATCGGCGGCGGATTAACGCCTCGAGGCACCGGGGCTCTTGAGGATCCTCCTCGATCGCGAGAACTAAAGAAACAATAACGGACCCGAATCCTTTACGATTAATCGAAAACACGCACTACTCGAAACGCAGCGAGAGAAGAAAATTAACTCGGAGCACTGTAGCACGAACGAGATCGCACCTCTCCGTCGAGAGAGAGGGAGAGAGAGCGATCGAGTCAACACACGGGACCGCCCACACGAAGAGAGACATTGCGCGTGACACGAGAGCGAGAGAGACACCGAGTATTCGACGTCGAACGTACGCGAGGACCCTTATAATTTCGATCGCGACGCTCCGACGACTCGCAGTCGACTAATTGTTTCACAATCCTCGAAACCGCAAATACCCAGAAATCGTTTTCCAGATTTTCATTGCTGATAGCCACTGGCCTCTCACTCAGCGAAATTCTTAGCTTCAACTTAATCGTAGTTGTCGATGGTGCACGAGAGCTGGCGGAACCCCGAAAATCGTCTGTTTAGTCCGTTAATAAAGCCGGATCGTTTTAAGTAAATTCACGGTCGAAGTTGCCACAATTACAGGAATAGAACTCAGAGAAGAAAGCCGGTCGTAAATCGTATTAATTCACTGAGTTTGAAGAAAGTTGCCGTGTACGTATGCTGACGTCGAATTATGAAAGAATAGAAACTTTGAAGCGTCGAAGAAAATGGTTAGCTTTAGAAGTCACAGTGGAAGTGAAGAAGATGCCGAGATCGATGTCGATCGATGACGGATGGGTGGGGGTACAGTGTGGGAGTTCGAGTACCGCCGAGTCCGCATGAGAGTCAAAGGCCGAGAACTGCTGACCTCTCGCACGAACTCCCGGCACTACGCACTTATCCGAACATCGGCACTATTGCAACAGGGGCTGGGAGTGCTGCTCCTGCCGCTAACCAAGGTCACGATGGCAGGGATCGCCCTAGGAAACATCCCTCTCGCCTGGAGGAGGTCGAGAGAGGTATTTATACCAAACCCCGGGAGGACAGGATATGACCAACCGGGGTCCTTCAGGCCCATCAGTCTCACGTCGTACATGTTAAAAACGATGGAGAGGCTAGTGGAGGCAGCGCTGCACAGGCTGGTACACAACCTGGAGGCAGCGTGCTCATCCGACGAACTGGCGGTAGGTATTTACATGGACATGGGATCAATGAGACCACCATGAGGTGGATCGAGATCATGTTATCGGGCCGCCGGATGAAAGTCACAAGAGGAGACAGGAGAATGTGGGTATCGGTCTCGCCGGGCTGCCCGCAAGGGGTGTCATCGCTCCCCTGTTATGGTGCTTGGTCGTGGACGCTCTCCTTAGCAGTCTCAACGGCAGAGGTCTCCGGCCGCAGGGCTACGCAGAGGACATTGCTATTGTGGTGGAACCAAACAGGCGGCAAGGGCGCTGGCACGGCGTTAAGGGTAGTCCGAAGATGGTATGTGGAGAAGGGGCTGGCGGGTAATGCGAACAAAACAGAACTGGTACTCTTCAAACGGAAAAGGAGGATCGTGGGATGGAAAGGCCCAACCTTCTTCAGGAGAACACTTGCACCCGCGGGTGTGGTGTAGTACCTTGGATGCCAAACTGAACTGGGCATGTGAAGGTGGTGAGCAGGAAGGCATGTGGACTCTTATGGGCCACTAGCAGGATCTGCGGCAAGATATGGGGACTTCGCCCCAGGATGATGCGGTGGGGGTATACCGCTGTCATCAAACCCGCCCATGGGACTCTGGTGTGGTGGAGGAAAGCATCGCTGATAACAGCGGGGAACATACTCGAACACATCAGAGGACTTCCGTGCAGAGCGATAACGGGCGCGATGGGTACAACGCCAGTCAGTACGATGGTGCTGCTACTGGAGCTGCCACCCTTTGCCTTTGAAATTAAGGGGGCGGTACTGGCGGCGGCGTACAGACTTAACCTGACAGGGCAGCGGGGGCAGAAGGAGCTGCCCAAAAGTCGCACAGAGATTGCGGCGACTCTAGAGTACATCAGCCCGGCGGCCGGCATGTAACAGGACTACCTTGGGGAGGAGTACTGCTTTCAGCAGCCCTTCCGGGTTGGATACCTCAGCAGAGCGGAATGGGACGACGGACCCGGCCCAACTTGCGGACATAAGCTGATCTGGTTTACAGACGGCTCTGATGGGGAGGGAGGCACAGGGGATGGCATGCACCTGCAGGGCTCTAGGTGGAAGCTTAGCATTCCACTTGGTAGGTACTGCACGGTATTTTAGACCGAGCTGGTGGCGATTATGGCCTGTGCTCTGGAGAACATCAGAAGAGAATACAGAGGCAGGAGGATATGCATGTGCACGGACAGCCAGGCGACCCTTGGGGCACTGGAGACAGCGAGATGCAGAAGCAAACTAGTGAAGGACTGCAGGGACGTCTTGGGCGCAGTTGCGGGACAAACCTAGGTAAGCTTGTTGTGGGTAGCCGGACGTAGAGGTATCGAGGGCAACGAGAGGGCGGACGAGCTCGCCGGGTATGAGACAGGCCCAGATGGTATTGAAGGGGCTGGACAGGAAGCTGACGCAGCAACTTATAGGAATGGACAGAGGGGCTCTGAGGACGGCAGTAGGACTATACACAGGGCACTACAAACTCAGGAAGCACAAGCACCTCCTCGGTAAAAGTGAGGAGGCAACATGCAGGAGGTACGGAGAGGAGGAATCCTCCCTCCACATGCTGTGCCGGTCTCCGGCGCTCATTGCGAGCCGGCCTATCTGCATGGGGAAACCTTTTGTGGAACCCGAGGAGATAAGTACGCTCATGTCAGCGACCCAGATCCGATTCGTAAGAAGGTCCGGGCTGCTGGGATGAGGAAGAACAAATTGAGCACAATGGGCACACAGCCTGAGTGCATTAGGTGGGGGCCGGCAACGGAACTACCACTCTCGGCATAATAATAATATAGACGTGCTAAGAACTGAGCCACGATTGCTACTGGCGAAACATCGTTTAACGCGTCTGACTCGTTATGTTTACGTTTGGCTCGACTTTCTGTCGACTAGTCTTACTCGTGATATTCAGGTTAGGGACAAAATCTTCATCACGAGCCAGACTCGTGAAAATACGAGAAAGGGTTAAAAGGACAGATTCCAGATGAAAGACCTCGGGGAACCAAAAACCTTTCTTGGGACTACTTGGGATACGTGTAAGCCAACGCAACTATTTCGAAACGTTGCTAAAACGCGTCAGAATGGAAAACTGCAACCCGACAAGTACACCGATGGATCCGACGCCAATTCCTGAAGACGAAATGAAATGTGTTCCTGATGATAAACCGTATCGAGAACTCGCCAGATGCCTAATGTGCGGTATGTTGGCCACGCGACCCGATTTAAACTTTGCCATCAACAAAATATCTGCCATATTACAGATACCAACACGAACAATCAGAAACCCGATGGAAAGGTCTGAAGAGAATCTTGCGATATATCAAAGGCAAACTAGATTTTAACCTGTACTACAAAGAAGATCGACATCCGGCTTCCTGCCAAAAGTGTTTGGGAATACTGTATCCTGGACGATGAAGAGGCAAACTTCAGGGGCTTTGTCATCCACAGAAGCCGAATACATTGCGTTAGCTACAGCAGCGACTGACTTACTTCGGCTGAAAGGTCTCGTAAATGACCTAGAAGTTTTCCGCGAAGTTCCACCGACGATATGTGAAGACAACCAGTCGTGCATATACCTGCTTTCCAAATGGGAGCACAAGCGTTTGAAACTCATCGATGTAAAATACAACTTTATACGCAATCACTATGAACAGTGGCGAATTGCTGTCAAGTACTTGAACACGAAGGATCAAGTTGCAGATATCCACACGGATATATTACCTAAAGGACAAGTTGTAAAGCTCCGGAACGAGCTCGGAGTCCAAGGGATCAATTAATATTAAAATTACTGGAATTTGTTGAATTGGGGAGAAGTGTTAAGATTATCATTCCAATAAGCACATATACTATATAGTATGTTCACACCTTATCCCAGCATACCTCGCGTATCACCGCAATGTTGTTCTACCAGCTTCCTTTTTTACTTTAAGAAAAACTGTTCACCTCGTGATCGAGTTTATAATAAAAGCTTATTTCTTACTTTAAAAAAGTGCGGACATTTACTACTGCGCTAAACATAACCCCAACATGAGTGCATTATCGGCCTCACTTATGTCATAAGCTGAAAGGATGAAACCGTCGCCAAAATGAAGGACTTGAAAAGTTGAAATAATACATATAGAGTTGCCTAAAAAAAGAGGAACAACCCTTCGCAACCATGGTATTATTGTTGTTGTTTTTTGACGCTCACTTATGTCGTAAGCTCATAAGCTGAGAGGATGAAACATTATATATATATATATATATTAAAACGTCACGGCGGTGAACAAGGCAGCGAGAAGGCGAGGCAGGAACCTGCCGAATAAAGAAACACAATATCAAATCCGCCATCTTGAAAAGGATAGTTCCATTAACTAACCACAGAGGGATCAATAAGCAAATAAGGATTCTCACATGCAGAAGAGGAAAATCAGGAAATAAAAAGGCAAGGGACGATACAGAAAGCAGTGAGAAATTGGACTTCCAATCCCCATAGTCACGCTTTCGAAGCACGAAAGTGGGGCTATGGGGCGCATATGGGTGACACCCTCGAGAGACGATTATCTCAACCCCGTGCCAAGGAAGTCGGGAAGCACACCGGTTCACGGGTGTCCCTACTAGAGTCATGTTTAAATCCTCCGCTCAGCAGAGGAAGCGAGCGCCTGTGGCTCGTAGCACTATAACGCCGTGCTAGAACGACGAGCACGGGGCTGCTGCGACCCAGAGATATCAGTCCATGGTAATGATGGGAGGTGGATTACCACGCAGGATCTAAAAGCAGACGCACGTATTTACGGAGACGAAAAAGGCATCTCCGGAATGCACGGGGCGACCTCACCGTTTGGATCCTAAAGAGCGACGAGTGGCAGGATGGAAGATACCATCGCCGAGCCTGTGGAGGAAACATCCAGAGGGTGAGAAACGAGAATTCCGAATATACGAGAATCAAGAAATGCGGAGACGGGGAACTCATAACCTCCCCGAGTACGCAGCCAGTTGAATAAAAATACTGGAAAGGCACCAACACTTCTCGGATACCGTGCACCGGTCGCCCGAGCGATATTTCGAGACACAAAGATCGGGATTAACTCCAAGAACGACACGAAACGGAAAAGAACACAGTATTTGGTACAGACACGACGAAATACGGCCACCCGTCACCACAGAGGCCACAGCCATGTTGATCTCGGCGCGCGCATGCGTAGCGGCGTCCGTCACGCTCGCGAATCGATGGCAGAATCGATTATAGCCGTAAACGCCTGCGGGGGATGGCGCAAAATTTCATATTACTATCAAATGAATGTACATAGCCGTTTCTAGAGCAAATAAAATTACGCATTTCCTTATCCGTCTGTCTCCGACTATAATTACCTCCGCTCTCCTCGAGTCTCGAACAACAATACTCTTAATAAGAAACAATACGTTTTGATATATAGGGTTGCCTAAGAAAACAGTAACAACCCCAGCAACAACAGTGACGGTCAAAGAATAACAACAATCTTCCCAGGGTTGCCAAGGGTTGTTACTGTTTCTACAGTTATCGCACCGTTATTTCATTTTGGATTGGGCGTGTTGGATCTTTAGGCGCGCCTCGTCTTGAAGCTGCGTTGGCGGTTGGTAGCACTCTTCCCCTCCTATATTGGCGTATCTCAAGCGTCGTTCATCTCAACTGGGCACGTAGCCGTATACGAGTTCGAAGAGACTTCGTGCCGTTGAGGCATTTTGCATTTCGTTAAGGCCAGGTTACTCCAAATAACGTGATTTTTTTCAATAAATTTTATTAATAGTACAAAACATGTTGAGTAATCAATTTTTTTTACATATGAAAGCACATATATGAAATTACTTAACAAAAACTTTTTTTTTTTTTTTCAAAATGGCGATTTTGAAAATGGCTGCTGAAACTCATCTGATTAGTAGATGGATGACATCATTTCTTGGAAACGAATTATCTGAAAGCAAAAAACAAAACGGTTTCATGTGCTGTATCGAATTGGCTATGGCCTCAAGCAGAATGAAACATTTTCAATGAAAAAAAACAAAATGGCGGACTTTTGAATTTTTTTTACTCGTTTTTTTCACTTTTAATTGTTTATAACTTTTTTAAATAATAATGAATATTTCTGGTTCTGCTTGAGGCCATAGCCAGACATCTAAAGAATAAAATGCCGTTTGGTTCATATCGATAAGTGCAATAGTTTTGAAATGAGAGTGTCATCCATGCAAAAAACGTGGTTCGGAGAAAAATCAGTTTAAAGTTTTTATTCGTGAAAATCGTAAAAAAAGTAAATTTTACTCATATATCCATTCCAGCTTCATACACAACTCCTTCCTGGTCTTCGTAACCATCATTCTGAAGAATTCTTGCATTTCTTAAAGCAGTTTTGTGTTCCTTAGACGCTTCAGTAGCTTCTAGCTCAGCTTGATCGACACGCCTCTTGTTGGCCCTATTAGCAAAGTGCCTTGCTTGCGGGCCGATTCTGACACCCATAACTTCCATTACTTTTAATATGGGTGAAAGCCCTTCATTGAAAATGCAAGCAGCACCGAGAGCAGCAATTTCAAGCGTTTTTTCCCCGACAAACTTATGTTTAGGGGCTATGTTCCAGACACATGTGTTGTAACTTTCGTTATTGTTTTGCGTGTTAGCCCCTAAACATCTCTCGAGCAACTTTTCGTCGGTTAGTTCTTCATAAATTGGCTGTAAAAGATCTTGAATTTCCTGATCGAAAGCTCGAGGATGGTTGTAATTCTGTTTTGTAGCCACTGCCTTTTGATTAGCGCACCATGAATCTGCTCCGGCTGGACAATACTGGTGTTGTGGCTTAGCATCGGTGGAACACTTGTGATAAAGTGAGGTCAGAATTGCATTCTTCATGTCTGGCACAGAATCGGGATGAGTAAGCACAGCTTTTTTTAAATAGCTAGATAAGAGCGACAGTTGCGCTTCAGTAAATTTTAAAGATTTTACGACAGGTTGTTTGCTTTTTTTAGCCTTCTTCTCTTTGGGTACTTCTTCACCTCTTTCTAGTGCCTCTCTTTTTTTTGCGCTTCCAGAGCTCTCTTTATTTTTGCATGGTTTTTTTGGCTTCTTTACCACGTCTATATATACTCTTGCCTACGTGTAAAACACATGCCTTTTTCTTTACTTTGACAGCTTCACCGTACGGTTCAGATTCTTCGAGTCTCGCGGCCGGATTTACCGCACCGCTCCCCACTCTTTTATACCTGCTTCTCGGTCTTGCTGACCTTCGGGACTAATTCTATATGATTTCTACGAGTATAACATAGCAATTAAAAAAAAAAAAATTTCGATTTTCTCAAAATTGTTTGGAGTAAGCTGGCTTTAAGGTCATTCTGGATACGGAAGATAGCTCGGTCTGACGACCGACCATCGTCGTCTCGAAGATTGGTCCGGATTGCCGGGATGAGTATCGCATTCAGGCGTTCTACCTGTCCATTTTCCTGTGGGTGACGCGGGGAGTTCAGGACGTGACGAATGCTATGTTGACAAAATTCTGCGAAGCGTCGTGCGGTAAAACACGTCCCGCGATCGTTCACGATTCGGTCTGGCGTCCCGTAAGCCTGTACAAAGTCGACTAATACGCCAATGACGCCACGCGTCTGCGTATTTTTCATCGCCTTCAACAGTGTAAATTTAGTTAAATTATCAATGATTGCACATAGGTATTTGTTCCCCTTGTGTGCTTATTACGAAAGGACTCAAATTATATACGTGAATGATTGCGAATGGTCGATTCCCCGGTGGAATTGGATGCAGCTCACCCGCCTGTCGACCAGGATGAGTTTTAGAGGTGATACACTGTAGTCACGCCCTGATGTGGCGTTTGACGTAGTCCCGAATATTGGGAAAATAAATGACGGGATGTTGATACCGTTTATTGATATTAGTTTTAAATATCTTTCGAACGCTCCTGGTATTAACGGTTCGATCTGGTTCACAGTTCTCTGACTCAGTCCAGGTCCGTTATTATTATTAGTATTGACCGTGCAATACTGGCCCGTCCGATTTCATCGCGAACATTTTAGGAGCTTTCGATTATCCGTACAATCTTTCATGAAAAGACCGGGCTTCCAACATTTATAACAGAGTCGTTCGCCTCGGTCTCCATCTCCGCCGGGTTTACGTTCGCTATGCGTGTGCTGCTCCTTTCCAATACATGTTCCCTCGAGTGGCATTGGGCAGATCGTAGCGATGCTTTTAATCAAATCGTGCAATAACTCATTGCGATTCGTTTGAAATGCTGGTAGTACGGCGTTGCTCAGTTCCTTGGAGTATGGTCTGGCAAGGATAGCCTCCTTTTGATCACTGAACCGCAGATCGAGTGCCATGCACATTTTGCCCTTTGCGAAAAAGTATGAATGCAATGATTCATTGCGTGCCTGGCGCCTGTTCATAATTGTGGTAAACTTGTCAAATGTTACCTTCTTTCTCAATAAAAGTAGCGGTAAACGCGACGTGAAATTCGTCACACGAAATCACTTCGCTTAGGGTCATCGCCCACCAGTCCTTAGCTGAATGTCGAAGGTGCATCCGTGCGGAGTCTAAAGCGTATTCATCGGGCCATCGATGAGTCATCCGCATTGCGTCGAGATTCGTTAGCCACCCATGTGCATGAAGCCCATTCACCTCTGCGGTGAAATACTCAATTCCTCGTGATAAATCAGGCACAACGTGGTATGCGGGTATAGGCGGTACCGGTCAAATATTTGCAGGCGGTGCGCACAGTTCGACGGATTGAGCTCGGCTCAACGGTGGGTATAATTCTGTGGTCTCCATCTGAGGACACGCGACCACTTACTTTAAAGGGAGTGTTACGTATCCCACTTCTGATTATGTTAAAGATATAAGATCGTATAAATTTCGTTCTTTTCTTTTTGTCAGGTAAATAAGTTCAGACGCACATAGAGTCACTCCGGGTTTATGTTGCTGTAATAGGATATGGCACCTTTATTAAATATTATAGAATTATATATTGTCATGCCGATGGGTGGGATAACTGGGGGAATGGTGGCGGAATATAATAAAATTTAATTAATATGGGGGACACAAATTATAACACACGAATAACAAGCACTTTATTGTTCCGTAATGCACTAGTATAATGTAAATAATACCGAAACGGTTCACAACTCTATAATTCTACAATTAATTCTACAATTAATTCTACAATTCTACAATTCTACAAACTCTACAGTTCTACAATTAATTACTAACACAAAAAAAAATTATCAGTCTTATCGGCGGACGATCTCGGGTGCAATATATTAATAAAAACAAATTTATACAAGAAAAAAAATTATGGGGATGGGCGCCAGTTATTTTTAAATAAAATAACAAAAAGAGATCATATCACAAGTTTGGGGTGCTAACAATTAATCTCGGGAGACTAGGGGAGAAGAGAATATTGGGGGTAGCTCAGGGTGGGGGTCCTACGACTCTACGGCCTCTTAATTATTACCACTGGCCAATTTTCAAATACTCGCAATAATATTTCCCCAATCTCGGAATTTTGTACGACACAGTTGAGACACTTCAAGAGGAAAAAACGTAAACACTGGGGATCGCGAACAATGGGGAGCGAGGACGGTCGACGGCCGTCCGGAAATATCGAAATTGACTCGTAGTACAAAACAAAATGGACTAGTCTTGAATGATTTACGAATAATAATTTAATATTTATTTCAAATGGGACTGGGGGAAATAGATTATTAATGAACTCGCTAAAATTATATTAGGGGAATGTCGCAAATTTTTGTATCTCCATTTCTGCTTAACAATAGGCCTAACAATTTTCTTAAAACTATACAGCCGTTCCACTCGCGCAATATGTAACTATCTCTCCGTGAAAATTCACGGAGATAATTAATGTTCGGGGAACTCTAAACCGGGAATAGAATGGGGGCAGTGCAAACACTTACGTTTTCGATGTCCTGGCACTCTCCTCGTCATTCTCTTCCTCGTGCCTTAATGCGTTGCCGGGTCGTCGTTATCTCAAAAATTCTTTTTTCGTCCTTTGTGGATTGCTCGTCCGCTCACTATCGTCGCTCGCCGCAAAGTGCCGGGCACGTGTCGTGCCGTAAGCTTCAGAATTGTTTTCGTGTTTTCGAATTTTTCTCCGTGCCTCTGATTGGACGAGACACGGGAGACCCTTGGGCGTCTATTGGCGGGTTCAGTCATGGGTCGATCGATGATGATGAACTTTATCGGAAACTAGGCGGAACGGGAGGACGACCGATATTGTAGGTAATTGTTCTGGGGACACGGGAATTTGGACAATATATCGATCGTTCATCGACCGCGCGCTGCTGCCCTCTCGCTTCTTGTTGCGTCGCTACGCCGATTGATGGCTCGGGGACAGCTTCAAGTGATTGTGGTCGGGACAGGTGCCGGGTTTGTTGTGCTTTTGATCGTATAATTGTTGGTCGTGTCTTCGAGAGAGTGCGGGATTATTGATGACGAGGACGTCTTCGGGTGATCTCCTAGTGAATGCCGGTAAGTTTTCTTCCAATGGTTTATGACATCTTTTCCTTGTTTCTTGCATTTGTTATTTTCTTTTAGGTTATTACTGTGGCGATGGGGTTGTCTTGGGGAGATTTCTGAGTTATTCTGGGCGTCGGTGATATTCTTCGGTGCGTCGCGTGAGTGTTTGCACTGTTTACAATAATAATATAAGGGAAGGGAAGGTACATACTTACTTATTGTTTTATGTTTCAGGTCGGTGGAACGGCTGCCCTTGGGGCGAGCTGGGGCAGCGACGGAGGTGGTGATTGTGCAACGTCACAATATGTATTCACTTATAATTTAACGTTCATGCACGCCGCTTTACACAGAGCATGGCGTCGCTTGCTTTACACAGAGTATGGCGTCGCTCGCTACGTGCCACGAAGGTGCACAGATTTCACACAGATTTTTTAGTCACACAGACTCTCGGTTCACATAGGATAATGCTCACATAGCTTAGCAGGTCACATAGATTATTGTTTCACATAGATTATCGTCTCATATAAGGAATATTCCAGTAGATTAATCGAATGACATATAAAATGTAAACTAATCACTTGTAAAAATAAAGCGTGAGAATCACACCACCAGAAACTCGCCGTGACCACATATGGTCACAAAACCAAGTAAAATAGAAATTCCAAAACTGCCCAATAGGCAGTTTAGTCCAAAGGCGAATCACCCCATCGAAATCATCGTTATGGCCATATATGGTCACAATGACCAAAATGCCAAAATGCCGAATTAGCACTTTCGCATAGCGACTCGCGGGCAACCCGCGATCGCCATGATAATTAATTCAGTCTTAATTGACGAGCGGAGCTAATCAGTTGGTCTTTAATTAAAGCTCGTATCCTAAAACTTTACCGAACTTTGTATCTTGCCAATCCAAAACTTACAATAAAATGTTATTTCTTTGACCTCATAAACTCGAGTTCTACTCCTTATTAGCTAATATCCCAAAATAATATCTTATCGCGCATTACTAATGTTTTGCCGATATAACATTGGTGGCAGCGGTGGGATAACCAAAGTTCGTGGAGTGAATGATAATCAGTTGTGCGCGAAGTGTATAGAAGTGTTGTTAGAATCAGTGACAACTAGAAGTAATCCGATCTCCTATCAAACGCCTTGCGCGGAGGTATCGAAGAGAAATCATCACACAGTCGTTGAGTTTCTAGAGAAAATTGCCTGACACATTTCAGTCACGGCAAAAGAAGAATCCGCGAACGACCGAGTCGCCGGATCACAACCGCCATCCCGAGGTTCGACGAAGCAGGACCAACCGAGGACCATCCTAAGGAAGGTAGACCGAGGATCCGAACGAGAATAAGCCCTCAACAGACATCGCAACCGGCAGAATTCAACAATATACAATACCATCCTAATGTAAGTGGCGGCACACCAATTTATATTTGTAAATCAAAGCCAGTTAGGGAAATTTTATGTCCAATGAGGAGCGTCTAGCGTCTTTGCGTTTACCGGGAAAAGTTTGTCTATCGCGATCAGAAAATTCGATATTCGACTGAGTGTTAGAATATACAGGGTGGGCCATCTGTTGGTACGTTTTTGAATTTCGTCGTATGACAACGGCAAACGAGCTACAGACCCGAAATTTTTACAGTTCATTAGCCATACTGTCCGCGGCACGAAACAACATGTTTTCTCTTGAAGAGCGTTTTGAAATTTTAAAAACTTATTTTCAAAGTCAGTGCTGCGTCGCCGAAACTGTGCGAATTTTGAAAAGAAATATGGGTCGTGATAAAGCACCCACCGAAGGCGCTATACGCAAATTGGTGAAGAAAGTTCGTGAGAAAGGGATGTTAGTGGATGACAGAAGTGGTCCCAGAGCTCGAACAGTGCGCACACCCGAGAATATTGAGGCTGTGGCCCAAAGTGTGAGACAGAATCCGACGACCTCAACTCGACGCCGATCGCAGCAACTGAGCATTAGTCGCACCAGCCTGAGGAGAATACTGCACAAAGACCTCGGATTATTCGCCTACAAGATCCAGATGACTCAGGAGTTGAAAGCAAATGACCATCCGCTTCGATATCAGTTCGCTATGTGGGCCATAGACCAGCTCAATAATGACGTCGATTTTGGTCGAAAAATATGTGAACAAGCAAAACTGCCGGATTTGGGGTTCGGAACAGCCACACACAATCGTAGAGAGACCAATGCATCCTCCAAGAGTCACAGTTTGGTGTGGATTTTGGAGTGGTGGCATAATTGGCCCATTTTTCTTCGAAAATGATGCTGGCAACGCCGTTACCGTCAATGGCGAACGCTACAGAGCCATGTTGACCAACTTTTTATGGCCTAAAATCGACGCTATGAATGTGGACGACCTTTGGTTTCAACAAGATGGCGCCACATGCCATACAGGCCGACTTACGATCGACCTTCTGCGCACCAAGTTTAACAACCGCATAATCAGCCGTTCAGGAGATGTCAATTGGCCTGCGCCTAGCTGCGATTTGACACCGCTGGACTTCTTCCTGTGGGGTGCCGTTAAAGACCGATGTTATGCGGATAATCCAGAGACAATTCCAGCTTTGAAAAACAACATTACGACTGTTTTGAGTGAAATTGGCGCCAAGGTAGTTCAAAATGTCATCACTAATTGGGGTGACGGAATGGCATACTGTAAGGCCAGTAGAGGGAGCCACATGAACGAAATCGTTTTTCATTCTTGACGGGGATACTTTTAGCTTTACAACAACAACAAAATTAATAAAAAATATCAATGCATACTCTTTTGATCGCATTTTTAAAAACGTACCAATAGATGGCCCACCCTGTAAGAGAGAGAGAGGAATCCCTTTGCGACGAATTAATAGTAAAACGGCGCAGAATTTCCGCGGAAAATT
Organism: Netelia virgata; assembly: GCA_951802705.1. Taxonomy (NCBI): domain Eukaryota; kingdom Metazoa; phylum Arthropoda; class Insecta; order Hymenoptera; family Ichneumonidae; genus Netelia; species Netelia virgata. Next base: position 15,015,846 of record OX637866.1, read on the forward strand.
CCCCAATACCTCAGGCGACGCGGACGGGATATTACATTTCCGATTTCTCTTTACTCACTCGTCATAACGGAATAGCCAGGATGTAGTCTGATCATATGACCCTGAAAAGGCCGGGAGCTTAATTCAGCCTTTCGACGGAGAAAGGCCTGAAACGGTCTACGACATAATCGAAGCATTCGATTATACTTACGAGAGCGCAGCCGTGCAAATTTGCTGAAAGCTATCTTAGCCACTAAATTCGTTGGCCGGGCGAAAAGAGATCTCCGATACAAACAAATCGATACTGTCGCAAAATTAAATGAAGAATTACTTGCTTTATACGGTACGCGTATAAAGCAAGTAATTGCTTTATACGCGTTCTAGCTGATGCATGCGCCTCGCCGCATGCATCAGCTGGAACGCTAACCTTAAAGGCCGACACGGGCGCGCAATGCTGCGTGGTGCGCAAGAGCGCGCTGAAACCCGAGACACCGATAACGCCGGCGACCGTTCAACTGAGAGGAATCGAAGGCACAACGTTCACGGCACTCTGCAAGGCCACTGTGATACTCGACACCCGAGCTATCTCGATACAGCACGACTTCTATGTTGTGAGCGACTCCATACCGATAACAACGGATGGATTATTGGGAATGGATTTTATGCGAGAGCACGACGCTGATATATTGAGAGGCAAATATATGAAAATGTACGGAGATACGAGGCGTGTGGTGAACGCGCAAGAACAAATTAAACTCCCGCCGAGGAGCGAGAACGATTTCGATTTCCGCGAGCGAGTTCGATCTAAAACTTTGGAAAATATTGTTGGTCTCGTTGAAAAATTCGAATTAGCCGAAGGAATCATAATTGGTTCCTGCGTAACCGCAGCCGAAGATAATAATTGCCTGGTGAGCATAGTGAATACGAACGACGAGGAAGTCGAGATGGAACGACCCGCCATAACAATGAAATCGCTGACGCTCGCTGAATTACCGGACGACCCCGAGTCCGAGCGAGGAGTAAGTGCGATCTCCGCTGGAAGTGGGGCTGCACGTCTAAGGGATTTACGCAAGGAAATCGACATGGCTTATCTCAACGCAGAAGAAAAATTCGAATTAATAAATATTTGTGAACATTTCGAAGATATTTTTCATTTAGACGGAGACCGACTAAAATGCACCGCCCTGACAGAACATGAAATTCCCCTGAACGAGGGAATACGACCGATTAAAGTACACCCGTGCCAACTGCCAGAAATACATAAACGAAAAGTAGAAAGACAAACCGCTGAGATGTTAGAAGACGGAATAATTAGGCCAAGTAGAAGCCAATGGAGCGCACCGTTGTTAGTGGTTGCCAAAGAACCCGACAGGAGCGGTAGGCCTCGAATGAGAGTCGTGGTGGATTTCCGCAAATTAAACGAAGCCACTGTTGGAGACTCTTACCCATTGCCGAATATCTCCGAGATATTGGACCAATTGGGAAAGGCAAAATATTTTTCCAGGCTCGATCTTGCCTCGAGTTTTCATTAAATTTCGATGGCAGAGAACGACAAAGAAAAAACGCCATTTTACATACGTCCAGCAGTGTCTAAAACGCGCTACAGGAAAAACTGTTTTTAGGAGAGATAGCAATAGAAAATAGTCAACATAATTGTTACACATTGTTTATTAGTATTTAAACTTTGTAACCAAATTTTCTTCATTTTTTTTTAAAATTACAACATAAAAAATCACGTTTTCCGAAGCACTGTGAAAAAAAAATTCTCCATGGTCTGCATCATTCCTTCTTAAAATGTTGATAGATCTGTAAAACGTAAAGAGATTCTTGTAAAATAAAGTTGTAGTTATAGTCTGTCGAGCCGGATTTTCGAAATTCGAAAAATTTTGCAATTCACGGCAGTTTTAAAAAAAGTGTATATTTTGTGACATAAATGTCACACTTTAATTATGTTTATAAATTTTTTAAATTACAATATCAAAAATCCGACTCGACAGACTATAGAGAAAACAATTTCGAATATTAAAAAAAAAGCATTGAAAAATATTAAAAACTGTATGAGTTATCATGCAGACCGTGCTAGAAAAACTAGTTTTGAGAAAAATGCATTTAAAGTTTCAAGTGCCTTTCGCTCGAGGTCGCGCGCAGCTAAAGCAAGAACTTTATGAATTTTTAAATTTATTTTGTTTACTTACTTCTAATATCCCATTCCAGCTTCATATTGTATGCCTTCCTTGTCAGTAAACAATTTTTGCTGTTTATTTGTTTCCAATCGGCGAGTTGTTCTGGCCTCTTTTGTTGCATTACACGCGTTGATTCGTGCGTGTTTTAGCTGGTACGCATTTTCTTCAAGACAATAGCGGTACGCCTCGTATCCTATTATTATTCCAAGTAATCTTTATATTCTTAATAAATCCTCTGCCCCGTCATTAAAAGTACATGCAGCAACATTGGCAGCTATATCAACTATTCTCTTGCTACCTGGACTATATTTCGGTGCAACATTCCAAATTTTTGAATTGAGACTCTCATTGACATTTTAAGTTCATCCACCCAAGCATTTTTCCAGTAATTGATCGTCACTTAATGATTCATAGATGGGTTTTATTGCCTGCAGTACAATTTCAGGTAAAGCGGCTTTGTGCTTGTACGTATCTAATGTACCTTCCGATTTTGCTCTCTGCCAATCACACCAACTTTCTTCTCCAGGTGGACAATAAGTATGCTGAGGTTTTTGGTCCGTTGATGATTTATGATAGAATGTCGCCCATATGGCATTTTTCATGTTTTCCAGTGTGTGATGGGAAAATACACCAATAAAGTCTTGGACGTTGCTGTTCAGTCAAGCTTTTGCAGAGCTTGTTTACTTTGGAAGGGAAGAGAAAACGCGATCGAATATGATGCATGGCATGCGACGCACGAACCGGAGTACAACGTGAATCACGAAGGCAGCGCTGGAAAAATGGAGGTTGATGGCATGATCGAAATTTTCAAGAGATCGGAGGAATTACACAATGCAAAATATGGACACTATATTGGAGATGGAGATACAAATACCTTCAAGATGTTGTTAGAAGCCAAGCCTTATGGCGACGATTTCACGGTAAAAAAAAGAATGAGTTCTGCACGTCAAAAAACGTGTTTACAAAAGGGGAAACGACGCGAAAAAAGGGTTAGTACAATTGAAGAAAGCCAAGAAGCAAATTGCAGACAAGCAAGCTTTCGAGTATTTCAAAAAGAAAAACAAATACAACCCAAAACCTGCTGCCGAACCAAAAAAATCGCAATTGACACTAAAGTTGTTAACTCATCTTTCGGAATATTATGGCTTAGCAGTTCGTCGAAACTCTGATTCCGTTGGGAACATGAGGAACGCAATATGGGCGACGTTTTATCACAAAATCTCAACTGAGGAGAATCCCCAGCATCAGTATTGTCCTTCGGCAGGAGATTCGTGGTGCGAATGGCGCATAGCTGCGGCCAATGGAATCAAGGAAAACATTCTCATCCACCAGCGCTCGATGACGATGTACAAGAGATTTTGAAACCAATTTACGAAGATTTGACCACCGACGATTTGTTACAGAGATGTGCGGGCGCAAACACTCAAAATAACAATCATTGCGTGTGGCAACTCACCAAACCAAACCAAACCCAAACATATATTCTGTGGGAAGCAAACTATAGAAATCGCGACGTATTGTGCTACCTGTACGTTCAACGAAGGGTTAGATCCATTTTTTTAAATCCTGGAGGCAATGAGATGCACCATAGGGCCGATAGCCGCAGACTTCGCTGCAAAATGTAAGGCGGAGCGAATCAAAATTGCAGAACGCCGAAGCTCTCTGGACAGCAACGAAGCAAGGACAGCTCGTCGAAACGAAATTTCAGCAAAAAATGAGCAGTTTGAGGAAGCAGAAGGGATATTGTATGGATGTGGCATCGCCGATTGATCGTAAGTAAACGATTTATCTATAATTTTCTAACTTCAATCTTTAAAGGCGTTTTTCTCGGAATGACGTTTTTCAAAACGGTGTCCACTCTCAAAGGAAGAGTTTTGAAGATATCTATTTCCAATTTTGAGAGAACATTCTCTATCGCGCTATGGAAGCTTTTTTTTCATTTTCCTATTTTTTTTACGAAAAACTGTCGAAAAAGGGCCAAATTCGATACTTTTTGTTCAAACCGCCGCCATTTTCTCAAATTAAAAAAAAACCCTCCATAGCGCGATAGTGACTTTCCTACAGATTAATAATCATTTTGAAATTTTTGTTTCAGATCAAAATTGCGGCCGCAATCGTGGACATCGTACAGGACCTTTTTTTTTAACGTGTCATTTCAACAATTTATTTAATTATTATATACTAAATAAATGAACGTAAAACAAATCATTTTGTATTCGGCATGAATGTATTTATTTATAAAAAGAAAACCAGACCGATTAGTTTATTACAACATTAATAAAAAAAATCGCGAAAATCAGTGATTTTTCGAAGGGTCACACTGACACGATCCCTTAAAATGCCAATGGCCTGGAATGAAAAAACTAATTGAGGAATACATATCTGCGTGTGACATATGTCAACAAAATAAAGTGAGAAGAATCACGAATTCGCCCATAGTTATCACCGACACTCCGGCGAAAGCTTTGAAAAATGCGCCGTCGACATAGTTGAGCCCCTCACCATCGCCTCGTAAAAAAACAAATACATTCTGACTTTCCGGAATTTATTGATAAAATATACTAAAGCTATTCCTTTACAAAACTAAGAAGCAGCGGAAGTCGCGAAAACGGCACCAAAATAATGTGTCGTTTTTGTGCACCAGAAACCATATTATCTGATCAGGGCACAAATTTTCTTAGTACCACCTTCAAAGAAGTTTGTAAATTGCTGAAATATAAAAAAATCCAAACTACAGCGTAAGTAGTATGGTGCACACTATGGCCACCCCTACTCCTATCCCCACTCCTTTTCCCCCACCCCGCGGCCGTCGAGTCCGTGGCTCGGTCGGTCGTGGGCGCGGGGTGATGATTTGCGGGGGGTGAAGAGGAGGGATGGAGCGTGGCGACATAGCACGTTTTTTTTCTTTTTTTAAAATTGTTTTTTGGCGGTGTAGAGGAGGATAGAGCGTGTCGGTATAGTGGAGTGCTGTTTTTTAGTTTTATCTTTTTTAATTAAAAAAATCCGATGCAACCGCAGAGACTCGAACCGCCGACCCGCGGATTACCAGCCTGAATGGTTACCTCTATACCAAGGTCCGTTATGATATTAAGTTTATGCGGGAGGCTCTTGTGGTGATCGGCGTCACCTCTATTTTTCTTTTTTGAAAATCGAGAGAGAGAGAGAGGGGATGGAGCGTTCTTTTATAGTATATTTACACCGCACCCAGCCGTATAATATACACGTGCAATAGCGTACGAAGTTCGCTATACTGTTCACACATATGCAGGGTGCACACGTATATTTTGTCGAATACCTTACATTCTATCACTGTACAATGAAAAACTATAGGCAGTCGAGCACGGGGTATACAATGTTTGGATACATTTTCGGTGTTTCGCGCGCGACTGCTGGGGGAATAACTAAATTCTAATGAGCGACAAAATTATTCATCACTATATCATCTTCTGCTTCTTCTGTATCTTAAAGCTTATTACGGTATTGTTTAGATAGAGTCGTTTCAGATTTTTTGCAGAATATATGATAACCCTGCATGCCACGACGATGCGTATCGTCGTACGGGACGCACACTCGGATCGTCACGTACATGTATTGTGACGAGTTTTTCGTCACACCGGGAGGTGCAACCTGCAGGGGGTCGGATTTACGACCGTGGGCGCCGATGGATGGATGCATCCGTTGTACATCGCGATATCTTCTGCTTTTCGGCTAAATTTTTTTCCTTTCAGCGTTCCTCAAAGGTACATCGCGCGTTGTGGTCTGCGAATAACGGCGCCTCGAGGTAAGGAGTTCGGGGCGTCAGACGAGGGACGTGGTGCAGAAATTTTGAGTGCCTGGTGGCAATGAATGTGAGTCAACCACTGCGGCAAAGGACACCTGTCCGGCGATCTTCCCCCGTCCCCGTCGCCCGTTCCAGGCTCCAGGAGGGCGGCGCGCGGTGAGGCGGGAACGACATAGGGTTCGGAAGCACTCGGCTCCATAGCGAGCTGTGCACGGCTCTCGTCAAACCCGCCTCTCCTTTGGCTCGTGTCACTCGATAGCCAGCGAGGGGCATGGGGCGCAGGAGGACCAGAGAGGAACATCTTAGGCGAAAAATTGACAACGTTGCCAATTTCCGATACTTCGCGACAACCCGGCGAAGTTATGGAAAGTAGGGAAAGTACGCGTAGGGCCGCTCACGCCGGCCGGACAATGGATTAGATGAGTTCCACGGACGACTGAAGAAAGAAGAGTCTACGTAAAAATTATCGCGGACTTCGTCGGAAGTAAATTTTGTATCGTGTGCTACGTTCCCGCGGCTGAAATATGTGAGTCCCGTCCCTTACATATTCTCGGATGATGGGGAGAGTCAGAGAGGTCTTAGGCAGTTATTTTATTGAATAATTATTGTAACTTGCGGTAGTCCCGCGTTCTGGAAAATATACTTTTGCGACAGTCTCGCGTTTTGCCGGCTAGAAAGCTGAATATTAATTTATCTTATTTAACTGCCGGGGCTTCGTCTGCTCTCTCCCTAAATTTGGTATTTGCCTGGTCGAATTCGGGGCGAAATAATGAGGTTTAATGGAAATTGTTCTCATGATGATTTCCGTGCGCCGTGCGATGTACGAGAGGTAACATACACGCCGGGCCTTGTATAATCGGTCAGCGAATTGTGATGCCGATTCCAAATAAACGTTTTCGTACCATTGAAATCGTGAAGCATTTGCCATCGTATTGAGAGAACACGATCGTCCCGATCCTCCACGTCGACCCCCTCTACTTTACCGGCCAGTCATTGGACTGGGCTCGCCCGATTTTGAGCCCGAGACCCTTTTTGCATCCGTCTTCCGGGGGAGGAGCGGGTACTCATGAGGGACCACCGGGGCGACAAATTTGAATAAAGCCGACTTCGGTCGGTGGTACGTTACAGTTCCTGGCGCCCGCCTGTTCCCGGTTGGCCCTCGCGATCTCGGTAGGCCCTGCTTCCTCACGCCGGAGCACTGGAGGTTGTTGCGAAAGAATGAGCACTCTGCCCCTGGCCGCGGAGCAAAGGGATCCCGGAAGGTGACGGAAAGTCGTTTCAATATCTAATAGTGAAACACTGTCTAGATGTTTATAAGCGAGAAAAAATACTTTAGTGACAAAAAGAGCGTATATCGTATATCGTTTTTTTAATTGAAATTAATACGGTGGTACGATATTTTTGTGAAACGCTTATTTGAATTATTGCGTAAAATACAGAAATAGCCAGAAAATTCAAATTAAAAAAAGCAAAAAACAATAGCAACATTAATAAAGCTTACACCTAATACCTAATCCTAAATTGGAGCAGGCACGCATTAGAACTAGATTGAAATGGAATTGAGCGGGTAGCCGTGTAACTAAATTTAACAGAAGCCAAGTACGAACAAGTAATGTAAATGTATAAGTAATGTATAATGTGTAATGGTTGCAACTCAGATCAAGGTAGGACTACTTGAAAGCCTGGACCGGTATACACTAAGAACTTAACTAAGCCGCAGTGAGCAGTACGCAGTCCCAATGGTCGGGGCAATCAGATCATCATATCAAGATCCGCTTCCGAGCGAATCGTAATTAAAGGCTGCCCGTCACCCTTCCTAGGATAGATAGCTCCCTCCCTAGTCCACCCATACTTGTAAGCCGTCGTAACAGCACGCGCTTTCACTCGGCGCAGTAGTCTGTAGCACTCGACTGGTAAGAGCTCATTCACAAACAGTCTCCCCCTACTCCGAGAGCCGAAAACCTCACTGACCATGAGGTCGCGTTTCGCTCGCTTCGCATTTATTATCGCATTCCTTACAGCCGCCGACGTGAGAGTAACTACGATAGAGAAGAAATGGCGCGAAGAATCGTCCCCCACCACCCTACTGACGGTTTCCGCAGTATTTGTTGGTTTACAGGCCATTACTCGCGCCTCTAATATATGCATCGCAAGATCGCTACGCCCGAGTGCAGCCAACACTTTGACCGCTAAGTTTCGCGGAGCATCATCCGTCGCTTCAGGAATGCCTACAATGACAATCTCATTCGCCTCGCTACCGCCTCGCGTGTCACTACCGCCTCGCATATCATTCCCCGCCGATTTCAAATGAGCAATATCCCTCGCGAGCATAACATTGTTCGCTTCGAGCCGCGCCATCCTGCACGTAAGTGCAGAGTTAGTTCTCTCGAGGGCCGCTATTTTTTCTGAGTGCGTGGCGATGATTTTAACTAATTTAGGAATTTCACTTAGAGTTGCACTCACATCAGCTATAGACGTGCGGAGTTCGTTTGCATTCAGCTCAGCTCTCGCGCTAGTCTGCATTATAAGCGCCTCTAGAGACTTAAGCGTCGTTTGAGCTTCGCCACACACCGGAGTGCTATCCCTCGCGGACGACCTATTTGCAGCACTCGAATCCATACTGACCAGACCCGCTTTGCAACAATCGGTAGCAGTTTTCTGAGCAAAATAGTATTTCATACAGCCAGGATAAAATGCGCGCGCGCAGCCAGAACAAAGAGCCGGATTATTGGCAATCCCTCTGCTGCATCGATGGCACAGCAAAGACATGCGAGCAGTGCTAATTAGATGACAACGTTATCGACCGAAAGGCGGGATCACGCGGGCGTCGTCAATATTAATCGAGTCAAGATATATACGAGCGGTTTCACGAGCCGCGGCCGGTGCGATGGGTAAACAAATATCAACGCGCCGTGAGCACTGATCTCTTACATGCCCAGAGAATAGAAGCGTTGGCGAAAAAGGCAAAGGGAGTGTGGTAGTATGTGGTGAGTAGTGGCAGTGTGATAGTATGTGGTAGGTGTGGTAGTAGCGGCAATATGATAATGAGTCGCGCGTACATAGATGTTCTATGTACCAGCCGGAGCATGCGCACAAGTCGTCCAGTGGGAGAGAGAGAGAGAGAACGTCCGAGACTTCGCCGCAAAGCCGTTGGTTTCCACGAATAGGTTATGAAACCTGTCAACGCAATTTCGTCGAATTTCACCGCAATTTCTCAGACTTAGAGCACCGGAATGAGAAAACAGCAAATGAATATCGACAAAAAGCGTGTTGTGCGTGCTTTATCCCTGGAAGCAGAATCGCCCGTGGGCAGAAAACAGCAGAACTTTCTCCTTAACTGGGGAGCAATAAATGAAGCAGTGAAGAGAGAGAGAGAGAGAGAGAGAGAGAGCGGGGGCAGTACGCGCGGCCTGCAGCATACTCCTCTCCCTCTGTTCGCCCCTTCGTCAATACTTTGAAGCAGCGGCCATGCGCTCTCTATCTCTTTAAACAGCTGTGTGTATGAGAGAGAAAGAGCTTTTTCTCTGGAAAGACAGAGTGCATGCTACAGACTGTTTCTTTTTATTCCTTTGTATATTAGATATTAAATAGATAATATTTTCATATTTTTAATATTATTTACGGAGAGCGTGCTACAGACTGCTTGTTTATATTTTCTTTATATATATTAAATAGATATGGAATAAATTATTAAAATTATCATTTATATCTAAAAAATATATACAATTTTCAAATTTTTTAAAATTAAGACAGGGTGTTCTATACATATTTATAGACACCCGGCTGCATTAAAACAAGCAGCTGTACAGATTTATTTACATAATGAATAAACTCGTACACCTATATATGTATAAAGACGACCAGGCTAGACGTTCCGTCTTTATAGGAATGGTCTAGCGCCTCGTGAAACCGATATCTCTGCACGTTCTACGCACGATATTTGTCTCGCTTATTTGGTCAAAGATGCATACAAATCAAATATGAGCATGAGCCCATCTTTTATACCCCTCTTGGACATAGAAGTTACAGTCTCAATCGAGCAGCGTAACAGCACGTTATATTTTATTGTGTGACGATGGCAGACCGCGCTCTTCGTAAACGTACTCGCGATTTTTTGCGTTTTGTAAAATTACATAGCGTGCAGATACGACGCCACTGCGACACTCAGTGGTGTTACGAGTTAAGGCATTTGTTGGGTGATAGTCTCTTCAATCGTTTAAAATACCGTATATGATGGGCGCCCTTACGCAGTATAGTGACAGGCTATAACAGGGGCATATTGCAGGGTCATAGTGTGTTAACATATGTGTATGAAGAGGTACAGAGAAAGGGTCTTCAAGAAGCTCAGAGTGTTCGCGGTATTGCTGATGAAATCATGGGTAAGTGCCCTTTTACAAGTGTTTAAGATGTTTTTCTACTTTGTCGACCCGAACATAACCAATTTTAAGAATGTTTATGAAAAATACAAACTGTGAATTTGTCGACCCAAAAACAACCAGTTTTAAGAATTTTTATAAAAAAAAATACAAACTGTAAAATATAACTTTTTGCCCTTTATTAAGCAGCATGATTGCCATAAAAACAATAATTAAAATTTCAAAAACGATTGTTCAAAATTACACAAAAAAAAAAATGAAAAAACAGTGTAATAGGTTATCAACAATTTTTGGATGCCCCGAGCGATGAAGAAACCGCTCTCATAGAGGTTACCCGCATTGTTGAACATCAGGAGAAAAACGGCGTCGCTCGTAAATATTGAAATTTTCTACCCGTCTAAACGCCCGACTTAAAACTTATTTTTATTTGTTCTAAAATTTATAAATATTATTTTTTAGGAACAATACACAATGCTGTAGATGGAGAACCACTCGCTGGTCCATCAGCGCTACGTCGGTCCACTACCTTCTATCGACCACTATCCCCCGACATGATGCGCGTGACAGAACGCGAGCGTTTTTCTGCATGGTATAATGATCTACAGAGCGCCGATTACGTGTTCGATTTAAACAAAAAATTACATGTTATTGCAAAAACGATGTCACTATTTTAAGGCGGGCCTGTATCTTTTCCGAAAGATGTTCATGAACAGCGGGCGTGTCTGCCCGTTTGGCGAAAATCCAACAACAGCGTCTGCGTGTTTTCAAATTTTTCGAAAAAACTTATTGGAAAAGAATACTATCGGGACTATACCTACATGCGACCACAGGTGGGCTCATAATCAATGAAAACAAGCGATTGCGTGGCTCGTGTAGATGGAACGCTCTTTAGGTCATCATATTATTCACGCAGGTCGCTCGCGCGAATTTAAATTACCTAAAAATTTAATGGTAGATGGTTACTATGAAACAGACGAGACGACTCATGTATTACAGTTTCAGGGTTGTTATTGGCACGGGTGCATCACTTGTTTTGCTGTAAATAGGGATCGTAAACAGAGCGACGGCACGACAATGGACGAGCGTCTTGAGCGAACAAACACCATATCGTGTAGAATCCGCTCAAGCGGCTATACGTTAACAGAAATTTGGAAGTGTACGTATGACCGCATGGTAAAAGCAGATACAGAAATGAGTAATTTTGTGCGTGATCATGCTCTAGTCAAATTAGATCCTCTCGACCCACGCGATGCATTTTTCAGTGGTCGCACAGAAAACATGGTCTCTGTACGACGTAAAAGACGGGAAACAGATATGGTACGTTGACGTCTGCTCATTATATCCGTATGTCTGCAAATACGGCAAATATCCTATAGGACACCCTACAGTGTATGTCGGTGACGAGTGTATGGAATTAACAGGACCCGAAAACACGGATCTTTCGCGCGTCGAGAGTCTTGTTAAATGCACGGTACTACCCCCGCGAAATCTTTACCATCCCGTGCTACCGTTGCGTAGGCATCACCGTTCATTATTCGGACTGTGTCGTAGCTGCTACGAAACAATGGGTCAAGATGCGTGCCCCCACGAAGACCCTGCGGAGAGGTCATTAACAGGTACCTGGGTAGTAGATGAACTGCGAAAAGCCGTCAAGTGTGGTTATAAAGTATTAAACGTGAGTGAAATCTGGCAGTATGAAATAACGCAGTATAACCGTGATACACAGGAGGGGGGTCTTTTTGTTGAATACAACAACACGTTTCTTAAAATCAAATAAGAGACCAGCGGCTGGCCCGAGAACTGTGTAGAAGACGAGACAGCGCAAGACAATTATATAGCTTCTTTCAAGACCTCCGAAGAAATTGAGCTATGCCGTACTGCTATAGCAAAAAAACCCTGGTCTGCGCTCGGTAGCTGAAATGTATCTTAACTCGTTTTTGGGTAAATTTGGGCAGCGTGAAAATTTACCCAAATCTGAAAAAGTATCGACCTGTAAAAAAAATTATGCAACTAATCGACAGCTCTGAGCACGATATCACGGCTATACTGTCGGTTAATAATCAAGTATTGTATGTTAATTACATAAAAACCGAAGACGCCGTAGTACCGTCTAATATAGCAAACGATGTAATTGCTGCGTATGCAACATCTCAGGCCCGGCTGAAACTTTACACCTATCTCGAACTGTTTGGTGAACGCGTCTTGTACTTGTCATACGCGTGTCATACCGATTCCGTTATTTACACAACGAAAAAAGATCCTAAAGAGTACGAGCCGCCTACTGATCAACTTCTGGGGGATCTAACGGATGAGCTAAGTTCTTACGGTGCCGGTAGCTATATTAAATCTTTCGTTTCGGGAGGCCCCAAATTTTATTCTTTCATAGTATATACCCCTGGTGGTGTAGAAAGCGAAGTTTGTAAAGTTAAAGGTATAACGCTTAGTTATGTAAACACCTCTCTGATAAATTACAGATCGATACGCTCATTAATAATAGGTGAGAGAGAGGAGCCAATTGTGCTACGATTTGCTTCAATACGGCGCACGCCATTCCACCTGGTTGTTTCGCGGCCCGAAATGAAATCATGTATGCCGGTAAGCGTCAAGCGGAGACGTAATGGTGAATACGGCTCGCTCCCTTACGGCTACACGGTTTAATGTTGTAAAATATTGTTATTAGTGTAAAATATTTATATTGTTACTGTAAAATAAAAATCCGTATACATATGACGAATGCTTTAAATTACACAGTCGTGTAGAGAACACATTTATTCGTACAGGACACTCGGTGGAAGCATCCCTGGACCTCGATGATCTGCAGCCCCACAGGCTGTGGTAAAACGTACTTTGTAAAAAAGTTTTTGAATTTCATAGAACTCTTGAACAGTGACTCATTCGAGAGAATTATTTTCTATCATTCCGAGTGGCAACCAGCATACACAGAGTATGGCACATCAATACAGTTTCATGAAGGTCTGCCTCAGAGTGCCGATTACGTGAATGATCCTCGTGCAAAACTCAGAATAATTGACGATTTGATGCGAGAGGCGTCAAACGACAGCGTTGTAGATCTTTTCACCAAAGGTAGTCATCATAGAAACCTGAGTGTTATTTTTATTACCCAAAACTTGTTCCATCAAGGACACGGTCAGCGCGATATTTCATTGAGCGGCAATTATATCGTAATTTTCAAAAATCATCGTGATCGTGCTCAAATTCAACATCTCGCGCGCCGGGTATATCCGGAAAACCCGTAATTTCTACGAGAGGCCTGTCACGATGCGACATCGAAACCGCATGGTTATATATTACTCGATTTGAAACAATCAACACCTGATAACTGTAGATACCGTACCTGTATTTTCCCCAATGATGCCCATAATTTTGTGCACTGTGAGTTTTTCCTCCTACACCGTCACATTGGTATCACCACCCGTGGAAGAGGCGGATTTACGCCTCCGACGACCGCCAGAAGGAGCCGGACCTACTAGTCATTAACGATGAGACGCCGCCAATCCTCAATTCATCCATTTTTCTCTTCGCCGATGCCGAATAATGCATCGAACGTCGCAGTCCGCTAATCACGGCGCTCCCATCGTATGGAATTCGAGTTGGACGATGCGGGACGCGGTGCTGTATTTTGTGTTGCCTGGTGGCATTTTAGTCGTGGGCCAGCCGCAGGTCCAGGGACGCCGGTCCTGCGAGGCGAGCCTCCCCCGTCCCGGCGCCCATCCCGGTCTTCGTGGAGAAGGCGTTCGATGAGGACGGAGATGATATTGGTTACCGGGAGCACGAGGCTCCTCGTAAGCTGTGCATGTCCCTTTCTTCTCCGTCCCCTCCCCCTACTCACCACGAGCGTTGGCCACCGAGAGGAGCGAGGAACGGGAGGATGACATCGTACATTGGTGCGAGAGAGAAAAATTCATCGGGGACATATGATTGACTCGCGTTTAACATATTGGGGGAAACACTCCTATGGAGTGGGGGCAGAGAGTCGGCGAGCGCAGTTCACGCGGTTAGAGGCCGGCACAATTAGTCTTCGATTGGTCAACGTCTCGTTTTCGCGTATTATTTCTTTTCACACAGTCTTTCGTTTTTGTTCAATTCTTTTGTGTGCCTGCCGGCGAATACGTGTTTCGCCGCAACTTCGGCCAGTCAATTCCAGTCGTGTGAATCGATCACTATTAATTTGGTAAATGGAGATTGGCGATCTTAAACAATAATTGACGCAGAGAGTCTGAGAATCCTTAGTATGAATTAATTGCGACAGTCTCGCATCTCCGTGTGGACCTCTCAATACCAAAATTATTGTCTTATCTAATCGAACCGTGGATATTAATCCCACTCCATTCGCGCAGATTACGTAGATCGGTGAAACATGTAATTCGGCAGTGGAACTTTCTCGATTTCGTGAGCGTATGTTAGCTTGGCGAGTACGCGCTCGACCGGCCCGTTGTTGACGATAGCGTCCTTTACGGAGGTCGCCCTTTGTCACCGGGTGCGCGTGCACTCGGCCCTCGCTATATACGCGTATTTCGCTCTTCGCTAACTTTCGTTGTCCTCGTAACTACGTCTATCTCTCTCATCTTTATTTTGTTCCACGAACGCTGCTACCGTATTTACTACGTTATTAGAATCGTACTACTGGGAATATTTTCGTCGTGTGATATTGCGTGCCTCCATATAGTACGATTAACTTTTGCGTGCTGCCTATTCTGAATTCGCTACCTTTAGCAAAGTTAATTATCAGGCGCTACCTATTACAATATTAATTATCAGGCGCTGCCTATTGCAATATTAATTATCAGGCGCTACCTATTACAATATTAATTATCAGGCGCTGCCTATTACAATATTAATTATCAGGCGCTGCCTATTGCAGTATTAGTTATCAGGCACAACATATCGACATCTTAATTATCGTATGCAACCTAGCGCCACCTTAATTACCGGGAGCAACCTATCGCCATATTCATTATCATGCGCAACACCTCGCCATCTTAACTACCGAGCGCACCCTAGCGTAATATTAATTATCGGGCGTTGCGGACCGCGACATTGGTTAACGGGCGCTACCTATGGTAGAACGGCTCATCCGAGGCTACCGATCACGAAATCAATCATCGGGCGTGACCTATTGCCGAATTAATTGAGGTACGCTACCTATTACGAACCCAACGATCACGCGTTGCCTATGGCAGAATTAATCGTCGTACGATCCTAAACGGGAAATTAATGATTGCGGGCGAATTATTATCGGGTTAATTATACCACGAGGTCGGTTAATGGAATTAATCCTCGTGAGCGAATTGTGGCTAGGTTGACTCTAACGCGGGATGGATTGTCTGAAAATAGATTATCGTACGCGAATTATTATCCGATAAACGATAGGCAATAGTGCCCCGACCGTAATTATGCTGCGTGACTTGTTACCAGAGTAATTATCCGACGCGACCGGTTACCCGAGACCGTCGATTGTGCGCGAAATATTAATGGAGAATTCATCATACGCGAACGATGACCGAAAGTAATGGTCGTGTGCGACCTATTTCAAGACCTAAGTCAGTTCCGCGCTACCCATTTCGTCGTCAATTGTCGTGTGTTACCTATTTTGTAATTCATCTCGTAGCTTTAACGAACCGCATTAGTCGCGGCATTAGCCGTAAACGAATCTTTATTTGTAATACTGAATCCGAACAAATCGGCCTGAATTTAATATCAATGCGTCCAACTGTTTTAATGTCCCAACTCTCGTGCCCGTCCACGCCCCTCTATCCTTGCGGCCGCATGGCGGGCTGAGCTAGCCCTTTTGTATTCCCGAGGTCCCTTTTCCGATGCCACGGGGAGGTCGGGGTTCGCGGAGGCGCGTACGGGGCGGCAAAATTAAACAAGCCGGTTCTACCGGTGGTACTCGTATCTAGCGCCCGTCCGTCCCGGATGTGCCATCCGCACCCCGAAAGTCATCGCCTATTCTAACCGTGGTTACCGCAGGGTTCACGCGTGAAGCGTGATCGCCCCATGGTGTGCTTACGGTTGGGATCTTGGAAGAGCCACGAAACTCGTTACAGTACATACCACGGAAAAAGTTAAAAAGTAATTGCGACACATGCGAATTACCAGTCCAATGCATGTAATAGCGTCTAAAGCATCGTAGTGTCACGAAAAATGTATAACTGTATTGAGGGCATTTCAACAATCCAACACAGCGCATAGTACATCTGACACGCCCAAAAAACAAACAAGCGCTAGTCACTCCATTTGTCAGTGTGTGTTTGTGGTACATTCTTAGGGGGAGCACAGCCCGAAAGATATGCAGCGCAAAGGGGCTTAAAAGGTGTAATACATCAGGTCAGGCGGCAGTTCATCAGACGTAATGGCGCGGGTCGGTTCACCGCTCTGCAAAAAACACGTTGCGATATTGCGTGCCCTTCACTGAACGTTCTCTGTGGTAATGTGCCACTGAAGACCGACCAGAGAAACAAATTACGTCGATACGCACCGGTTTTCCGTTGCTTAGCCTCAATAAGGCTGTTGGAAGAGTAAAAAACGGCTTGTTGTTCAAAGCGGTCGGTTTCTACCTATCTTATTAGCACCAATACTAGGTACTGTTCTATCGAATTTGATCGGTGGCCGTGGATAATGGAGCAGGCAACAAAAATGGTACTCGTACCGGAGGACCATCTAACGCGGTTGTACACGCAAAGTCATACACAGCATGTTTTTAACACGGATACGTCTCAAGATCAGCCAGTGCGGGATATTGATGCTACGCTGGCCCGATTAGACACGGGGATGAATGGAATTTAGCATTCCAGCGCATACAAGGATGAGAGGAAAAAGTGGACTGCATATTTCACTGTACTACAGCGTTATATCCACTCCATCGATGATGAGAGAGATCAAGAGTACCGAGGCCTTATAAACGCTATGTAGAGGCTGACTATGATAGAAAAAGAAGAAGAAGACGAAACCGGTGACGGTATGAATGATACCATCATAATTAAGAGTGTACCAGCTAAATTTCGCCTGAAAGCGAGACTGCTGCTTCGCCGTTTGCGTGGTGTGACCGTGATGTGTGCGTGACCGACACGGCGGCGTCGTGTCGGTTCAATAAAGGAATCAAATATTGTTGATCTCATGAACGATGCTATAAGGACTAGGAAAATAACTAATCTGGATGGGCGCAACGCCTTTGCCAAAGTTCTGTGAACGATCAAGACACCTCGGAAGTTTATCGGTAACGAGGAGTTGTGCGCGGAGTCTAGAGTTCATACCCCACAGCGTCAATCACAGACTGGTGACAGCAGTACTACCAGCAAGGAATCGCTCGATACATACCAGTTAGCGTTTTTAGTCATCCTGAGAACAGATCACCGGCACGACAGACTCATGGGAATAAGCGGAAAGGCGGTGGCTATCATAATAAGAACAGACGAGAAACCTGGGCCAACCTAAAATTATAATCATGAAAATGTTAGAAAATGTGTACTTTAACCCTGCCCATGAAGCATTGTTTTCAGGTGATACCAAATTGTTACGCCTGGCGCGTCGGAAAAAATTTCCCGTGTAAAGGCGCTACAGTGGCTTGAAGCACGGGATACTTATACAAAACACAGACCAGTGCGACGTCATTATCCACGTCGTTTTTATAATGCCCAAAACATAGATGACTTTTGGGAGGCTGATCTCGTAGATCTTCGCTCGATTAAAGATTATAATGATGGCTATGTTTATCTGTTAGTCGTTATAGACATTCTTAGTAAATTTCCGTGGGTTCAGCCTTTACGTGACAAGTCTGCTGCATCTGTAGCTAAAGCGTTTGATCTTATTTCATCTAAAAAAAAAATGGTAACGATCGAACACCCATTTACCTACAGACGGAAAGGGGTAAAGAGTTCACCGGTGCTGCGTTCCAGGCGTTCTTATCGAAAAAGAACATACAGTTCCGCGTTGCGAGAAACCCTGATGTAAAAGCGGCTAATGTCGAGAGATTTAATAGGATACTGAAAGAAAGAATGTGGCGGTACTTTACGTATTCCAGAAAAAAAAAGTTACCTTCGTGGTATAAAAATGGCTCCTGTCTCGGTGACACGCGCTACAGCGGCTAGGGCTCGTAATAACCTGGTACAGAGGTATAAAAGAACCGACCATTGCTCTCCCAAATATAGTGTGGGCGACATCGTGCACATCAGTAGTGCGAAGGCAGCCTTCGTAAAAGGTTACGACTGTGGATGGAGCAACAAACTATTTAAGATCATATGTGTGTCACATAGTATTTGCCCCGTGATATACATCCTGCATGATCTTCACGGTGAGGATATCGATGGTATATTTTGAGGCTGAGTTATCGAGAGTGCAAACGAATAAGGCTAAGCAGCAGGGGTAAAAATGAACGAGTAATTTTACATGATTTTACCCAGTAAGAGGAGTATGAATTATTATCCTTATAATGTGGCTGTTTCTCCAGCTGAAATACACATACCTACGACAATTTTGCATGTACCGCCTGAGGGTGAGCAGAACTTTATGAATGTCATAAAGAACACAGTAGTGCCCGGTAGCATATCAAGCACCGACTTGAGGGAGGAGCGTGTCGGCGTACCGCCAGGTGTATACCTCAGCATAGACACATTACTCGAGGCTATCAATGAAACACCGTGTATTGTGGGTCACCTGAAATTTAAGCACTGTAGTAAGCGGTCACACGTATCTGCGAATCGTGCAAAGACGTGGAACACTCGTTCCACTTCTCCGACGTGTTGAACAAGATTTTAGGATTCACCGAGACTAAGGATGTGGTAGTCCAGAGCGAGTACACAGCTCAGTGACCTGCCAATCTAGCTCACGGGACCCCAAATATGACGTCCGTTTATATGGATATCTACGAGTCCTATATCACCGGAGATGTGCATGCACCGCTGCTACGCGTCGTGCCAATTGTTGCTGCTGATAACCGTAATTACAGCTCCGTGAAGATAAGAAGCTTCTCACCACCGCGTTATATCCCCCTATTACTTACTAGTTTTCAAACAATAACGATTGATATAAGGGATGAGTTTGGCAAGCCGATGCCATTCTAGTACGGGACGTTGACCGTGACGTTACAGTTCAAACGTACAGATTCACCTGAACCAATCTAAAATGGCTTACTATGACGAATACTTTGATATGCAAACGGGTGGTGGTGGCCGAATCGGCTATGGAGGTATCGGTCATGAGTATATAGGATCACCGAATCAAAGGAGACACGGTATTGGGAGTTTCCTCGGGGGTCTCTTCTGGCGAATATTACCTCTCTTGAAACAAGGCGCTCGGGCTGTTGGTAAAGAGGCGCTTCGCTCGGGTATCAAGGTGTCTATGGATATCATGTAGTCTGGTAGTCATCCGCGAGAAGCATTTAAAATGCGCCTGCGCGAATCAGGGGAGAATTTGAAGGCTAAAGACAAAATTAGTACGCTCATGAAGGGTTCGGGGTATAAAGCCGGTAAAATTAATAAATTGTTGCATTCTCTTGCCAGGAAAAGACCGAATGAAGACCGTAAAGTCGCGAAAACGTTCGGGCTCTGTGAAAAAGTGGCAGGGGAAGAAGAAGACTGCGAGAAGAAGAAGAGCAATAAAGCATACAACTAAGAATCGTTACAAAAATCAAGAGGAGCGGCTGATATTTTTGCCTAACACAATCTTGGAAAAATGGCTTTCTTACACGATAACTAGTGCGGGTGCCGTAAGTCGGAACTTGAGCTATTTACACTACCACCGACCCAGTCAATTATCGAGGGAACGCATACAGTGTGTTACAAGCCAATCTCATCATTGACGGATCATTCACCGATAGAATTTGTCATGCCGGGCCACGGTGATGAGTACATTGATCTTGCACACACTATGCTGAGCATGCGCGTTAAGATAGAAACCCCTGATAAAGCGGATGTGTCGGCTCCTAAAGTAGGACCTGTCAATAACCTATTACTCACTCAATGTTCAATCAGATTGATGTATTTTTATATCAGAAACTTGTATCACCTCCTAACAATGTTTATGCGTATAGGACATTCATTGAATCCCTCTTGAATTACGGAACTGCTGCTAAGTCTTCGCATCTCACTTCGCATCTACTGTACGGAACTGCTGCTAAGTCTTCGCATCTCACTTCGCATCTACTGTATGATATAATGATTTGCCGGGTAAACTGGATGATACAGAAGATAATAATAGTGGCCTTGTAAATCGGCAGAACGTATTATGTAAGGCTCGAACGATCGACCTTCTTGGTTATTTGCATTGCGATATCTTCAATCAAGAGAGGTTTTTGCTAAACGGCGTTGAGATGTGTCTGCGCCTCGTACGGACCAATAATGCTTTTTGTCTCATGAGCTCTTCGAAAGATTGTACCATACGTATTACGGAGGCATTGCTACTTGTACGGCGTGTGAAGGTAGCACCCAGTATACTTTTGGCCCATGGAAGAGCTCTGTCTAAATCTACAGCGAAATATCCTTTGACACGCGTCGAGGTTAAAGCGATATCGCATGCAGGGATACACGGTGATACTCTTGATAATTTCATACTTGGCCAACTGCCTAAACGTATAATCGTCCGT
Source organism: Netelia virgata (assembly GCA_951802705.1). Taxonomy (NCBI): domain Eukaryota; kingdom Metazoa; phylum Arthropoda; class Insecta; order Hymenoptera; family Ichneumonidae; genus Netelia; species Netelia virgata. Next base: position 15,036,765 of record OX637866.1, read on the forward strand.
TTTGTCAATAATAAGGCTTTTAACGGCGACTGTAAAATGAACCCCTTCAATTTTCAGAATTACAATATAAATTATTTTTCATTGTACGCCGATGGTTTGCAATTACCGTCAAAACCTCTACAGCCAGACTTCACAGATGCTGAAATGTGCGTGAAGGCATACCACACACTATTCTCGGGTACAGGTATCCACTTTCTCAAAGAGGGAAATTGTATTACTCATACACATTACCCGGCGGGTCATTGTCTCTTTGCATTTGATCTTACGCCCGATCTCTCGGCCAATAGTAGCACTCATTGGAATCTTGTGAGACACGGTAGAGTGAGGATAGAAGTACGTTTTGCAGGAGCCCTAACATCAATGACTAATTGCTTTGTGTATCCGGACCATGATAATGTATTGGAGATCGACTCTTCCAGACAAGTAATTGTGGATTTCAGCTGCTAGATCGCGAGGCTTAAAGAGGGGGAGTGTCATATATCTGCAGAGCGTGCATTATTTGTCGTCAGTCTGTATTCAAATCGCGACGTGTTACGACGATTGCGGAGAACCATGAACATCGTCATTGCAATACAGGGTTTGGAGGATAAATATAATCATTTTATACCTAAAGATGTTGCCGTTGTCTCTATAAAGACGTCGTACCTAGCCCGTTGGATTATATCGCCGCCCTACTCTTATAACGTTCTACCACCTAGCGTAAAACATCAACACACCATCAACAAACCAATCATCATGGTATACAGTGGTCCGAGTAAGCGCATTTACGCACAGTCGAGGCTTCGTTGAAGAAAATTGCGGAGCAGTCTGATCGCCTGTTTATAAGAGGAGCTGATACAGCCGCATATCTGACGCAGCTAACGGATTGGTACGTTATAAATCTAGAAGAAGAAGAAGAAGAAGAAGAAGAAGAAGAAGACGACGATTCGTCGTTCCGTAATCTCCCCGCGAGCATCACCCATTGTATATATGATTGTTAACTGCGTAAAAACTGCTCGTTCACGTGTGCCCTCAACAACGCTGTGAGAACCAAAAAGTGGCTGTCTCATAACGACTGCTACGGCTCCTTGTGGGAGTGCAGAACCACCACAGCCTGGAACATCGGTTTACTAGCTGTAAAGCGCTGCGAAGAGGGAAAAACAGCCGATATAAAAGCACTATAGTGCCTCTATAACCGCTGTCTATTATGAACACCGAGCAGCTTCTGCAAGCCCTCCGCGGTAAAGAGAGTCGTACTGTTGGCGTATACCCGGCAGATTGCACCCCTAAAGTGTGGGTGAAACCAGCAGCGATTTGCCACAAAGTGTGGGTGAAACCAGCGCGAATGGCCACAAACAACCCGGGATCTACTGGGTCGCCATGTACATCGATCGAGATGGACGCCGATGGTACTTCGACAGCTACGGACTACCACCGATCATCACCCAGCATCTCCAGTGTCTCCGGCAGAACTGCAAGTTCTTTAGCTACAACACTATACAGCTTCAGGACCCTGAATCACAGGCTTGTGGACATTATTGTGTTATGTTTGTTCATTTCTTGTCTCCTGGGCTTAGTATTAATATTTTTAGGAGTGCATTTTCAACCGATTTAACACGAAACGATAAAATAGTGTATGACTACAACAATGAGTATATGAATAAGTGTAATAAATCTAATCCCTTGAATAATGTGCTCAAGAAGGGAGCGAATGTGGGGGGGGGGCTACTGTTATAATAATATCACTACATTTAGCGTCAAAGCTTTGGCTTGTGTATAAGGCTGCTGTTCTCGCACACGCTAGCTGTACCATAATTGTTGGCTAAAATAAATCAAGTCTTTTTTTTTAAATGTGTGTGTTCTTCGTCTTGATATTCTTGAACCCCTATATTCTTGAAGCTGTTGAATTTTCAGGACTCCTTGAAATGGTCATTCATGCAAAGGCACGCGCCGTCACGAATGCGATCCTTACGTATCACAGATTTTATAAAATGCTGATGTCTGTAAACGATTGTCTGGTGATACGGTAAACTAATAGTACCACCGCCGCCATCGCTACCACCGCCACAGCCACGACCGCCAAGATGGCTTACTTTTTTTTGCAAAATAAGCGAATGTTACACCAATTAAATTCAGAGTGCTTCTCTTCGTATACAGAGTAGGGAGATGGGAGGGCTTGGTAGGGGATTTGATATTTCTGAGCTCCTTGATAGACATACATTATCCTCAAGTCTTCAAAGATGTAAGCAGCCCCGATTAAAAGCACGTTTAGCCGTCTTTTTGCGAGCTATTGCAATGATTAAATAAAAAAATACACGCGATATCGGAGTTTCGTGCTTTAACAATAAAACTAAGAAAACTGAAGTTGCATAATGAACTTCACACGCATCAATAAAGTGGGACGCCTGGCGGCGCGTCTCCCTGTCAAAAGACTAGCCGAGCTAGAACTCCAAAAATACTACTTTTTAACCGGTATCAAAATCGTACAAATGAAATGGGGGGTGCATATTGTCGTCGACGTGGACAATAAATTTACGTGCTATCTACCAACGAGTTTCGACAAGGCTTTCGAAGAAGCGGACGAACTATTTCAACAAATGAGCGAGGCCGCAATCAACAAAAATCTAATTGTGCAGTATTACGGCACGAAATTCAATAAGCTCGCATTTAAAGCTGCTAAGGAGTAATGGTAAACAGGTATGTACTAAACACCATGTATAAAGTACCTATGTTACGATACGTATATACGATCTTCTCTTTTGCCATATATTTCTGTCTTTCATAGTTGAACCGTCGAAGAAGAAGAAGAAGAAGATGCTAACGATTAAAATTCTAATATATATTGTGACGAGGCGTTACACTTCTCGCAATCGCGGAAAATCGGAATATTCTTCCGAATATTAAAGCGAGATAGAAAGAGCAGAGTCGCGTCGTCTCGCACCCGTGGTCAGAAAAATTGTACTCTAAAATATGCGCTGCCGAGATACTTCGTGATTTTCAGAGACACGAGGCCACGGGGAGTAAACATTACCGGCGGTACGCGAGAGACGACGCCCGGCGAACGAGAGAGAGACGGATGGCTGTGCCGGCGATCGAGAGTGGATCGTCGCGAGGACCTTGCCCCCCCCCCCCCCCCCGATAGGACCACGATGGAGCCGGCGAGCGAGGGTGACGAGACAGCAGGCAGTGTGATCTCGACCACGAGCTGAAATTGTAGCCAAGTAAAAGCGGAGAGTAGAGAAAGCGAGTTATAGAGAGTGATAGAGTGTGCGAGAGAGAGAGCGAGTGAGAGCGTAGCGGAGCGGAGCGAGCGTGAGGGAGAAGCGAGAGTAGTACGTAGTTAGCCGTCCCTACCTACCGGCGTCTCCGGGGGGGAAAGGGCTATCTCACTTTGAGAGTTTACTGTACAATAATTGTTCCCGAAGAGTGATTGTCACGCGAATACCTATTGTAACGTAATATTGTGAAAAAGATTGAGTAAGGTCCAACTAGGGGACCGAAATAATAAATAAGTCTTTGTCAATACTTTAAACACGTTTACTCACACGTTAATTTCGGCCATTTGCTCAAATTAATGTGATCGATGCTCGCCCTTCGACCCTATCATTCCCTGAGTGTTGAATAAGAGAGCAGAAAGAAAGGACGAACAAATAATAATTCCCTTGGTGCTACGGGGTTGATACAAGCACCTGGCGCTCAATTGGAAATTGGAGAAAGAAGCGGATGGTATAAATAAAATTGTTGGGGCGTCATTAATGATTTTGGACGGGTAGCTCTTTTCGGCTTTCGCGAAATTTTGTCGGAAAGAGCTCGTCACAATTTTCTGGCGCCCAACGTGGGGCAGTGGCGATATAAATTTCGTACTGAGTACACGTGCACTCGAGCGGCTGTGCTGAGAGCCGCGAGAGAAATTTTGTGTGAACAACGACGTGCGAGCTACAGTGTCGCGCGCGCGGTAAACACGACGCTCGCTCGCACGGTCGAGAAACAAATTTGTGCGAATAATATTTCAAGAAGACACGCTGTGCGGACAACTACGAGGAGTTGTTGAAGCATTGTACGAAATATTATTCCGAGGTTTCGGAACAGTGCGAGAAAATTATATTCGTGAATTTTCAGTGTCGAGAGTGACTCGCGGGTACAGTGCGAGTCCGGTTAAGTGAGTACCCGACCCGACCTAAAATAATTATTGTGAAATCGGGAAGATAATGAGTGCCGATAATAAATAATTTTGAGGGCCACGAAAAATAATTTACGCATTAAATAAACATTTGTGAAGTCCGCGAAAAATAATCCGCGTGGTGAATAAAATATTTTTGTGATTGAAAAATAAATTCGAAAAATATTTGACAGCGGCGAAAATTAATTCGAGCGCGATAAATATTTTCCGCGGATAATTCGGAGAACTCCAAATTGGGAAAAGAATTGACACGATAAATAAATTCGGTTGATAACGAATAAATTTCCTAAAAAGGGAAACAATTATTTTGACATCGACGGGAAGTGATGCGCGTGTGATAAAATATCCTCCGTGATTAATTCGTCGAAGCCTGAGGGGAAAAATAATTATTGAATAAATTCGCGAAAGTTAAATCGCTCGAGTAATTCGATAATTTATTAATTCGCGAAATCGAAGTTTTGGACAATGGCCGAAAATCAGATGCATGACGATTGACTGCCGGCCGCGGGAGACAGCATGGAAAGTTTGGCCGCGAATATCGACGTAGACATGACGAGAGTGAATACGCGTGAACGCGGATCGCGTACGTCGGACTCACTCCAATGGATAGACTCACTGCCGGACGTCGAGGTACGACAATGGTTACGCGCGACGGGCGCGAGTGTCGAAGGGACCGGCAAAGCGCTGCGCGATCGACTACGAAGGTGCAAACTCCGCGAGAAGGGATACACCAGCATCACCTGGGGAGCGGGTGACCAGATTCCTGAGGAGGGTCTCGAGAGGGAACTGACCCAGATTGACAGCTTCGATGTGAAGAAGATTCGAGAGATCCTCCGAGCACTTTTCATCGACCCGACTGGTGTATCAGCTGTGACTCGCAACCGATTGCGAGAGTGGGTGTCGAGTGCGTCCCGAGCCACGAGTCAAGATGGCGGCTCGAGACAAGCGAGCCCTGCGGACGGAGCGCGAGGCACCAAGCCGGATAAGAAACGACCGACCAGCGGATGGAGGGACAGTCTCGGTAAGAGGTCGGTGGCACCGAGCGTCGAGGATCAGCGTATGGTGGCCGACCTATGGACATCGGACCAAGAAGCGCACAGATCTCGTCGACCGAGCAAGGCCCCGAGAAAAGTCCAGGAGGACGTGCCAGGGGGGATGCAGGCGGTTGACGAAAGACGTGCTGCGTCAAGACCAATGAAGAGACCAGTACCAAAATATCGTGAGGTCGGCGTGCAAACCGACAGTGACAACAGCGGGTCTAGCGTGCCGCACTGGACGAAGGTGACGAAGAAGGAAAGGAAAAGAATCTCCACACACCCGACTACAAGCTCGAGGTACCTTGAGCCATACTCGAGTAAGTCGTCGTCGTCATCGCTTAAGTCGGTGGTTGTACCAAACAACCGATCGTCCGGCAGAAGTGTGGGTAAACGATCGCGTAGAGGAAGCGACGCTCGAAGGAGCCATCGGAGCTCGGAGAGCGAGGGACGTCGCAGTGAACCGTGATCACGGAGGCACACCCGTGATATCGGTGAAGTTGCCCGAAAGTGGCAACTGAGGTTCACTGGGGATGACGACTTCAGATGCGAGGAGTTCATCGAGCAGCTCTATGAAAAGATCGCTGCGTCGGACCTTCGGTACCGTGAGCGACTCCAAGTATTACCGACTCTAAGTTTTGAAAGGCCGTGCCGTTCGGTGGTACCAGTCAAACCGCTACGAATGGGAAGAATGGCGAGACTTCCTACACGATTTCCGTGCTTGGTTCGGAGCCGATTATGACCAGCGAGGTCTGAAGGACGACATTCGGGCGAGAACGCAGGGACCCGATAAATCAGCCAAGGACTATCGGATTTGCACCCAAGGCTTATACAATAGGCTCCGAAGGAAGAAGAGCCTGAAACGCCAGCTTGATCGAGTGTACGCGGGCCTGAGGCCAGAGTACTGGGACAGGTTGGAAAGAGACGAGGTGCGGACGTATCCTCAGCTCGTCGAACGCGCCTCGCAGATTGAGCGGCGGTGGGCTCGAGCGAAGACACGCCGACCACCTCCATCAAAGGGCGAGAGCCATGTAAAAGAGTTTGCATGGGTCGCCAAGGGTAACGCGGCGCCGACGGCGAAAGACCCGAAGAGATCCTCGAGCCAACGATATCGCGCGTATGAGGTAAACGCTGTGACGAACAGCGGTACCGAGAACGCGAACGTTGTGGAGGAAGCTGCGCCGAAGAGACGACGAAGAGAACATCGTAAAGAAGACGGTGCACAAGCGACGGTGGCGGAAGCAACGACGTCGCGAACGTCGTATGCCAACGCGGCGGCGAAACCTCCGGCGGGTTCCGCGAGAAACCACCAGACGCAATCGAGTGGGGGGAACACCTGGAGCGGCAGGTCGCACCCGGGTAATCGCGAATCGGTAAATGTTGTTTCACGTGGACCGGGGAGTTCCCCGAGACGAACTCCTCTCTTCTGTTTCAATTGCGGCGAGATAGGTCATTTCAGCCGCGATTGCCGTGAGAAGAAGGTGCAACTTTGCCTAGGTTGCGGCAGGAAAAACGTAACTGCCGAGAACTGCCTTTTCAAAAAACGGGAGTCGAGTTGGGACCAAATTCTCTTCCTCTTTGTCCCACTCCCAATTCCTCGAGCATCGATAGGATAGAGCGTGTGAGTACCGCGTTAGGAAGTAATCTAATCACAGGTACACCGAGCTCTCCGAACGCAAATGAATCGGCGAACGTAGAGAAAATAGACGCAGGTGAGTCACACTATGGGCCGATTAGCATTTGGACATTCGACGAATCGGAGGAGTCAGACGAGGAAATACCTGACGCGCGCGTGGTCGGTGAGGCAATGGAGACGGATCGCGATAGAGACGTCGAGCGAAATAGCGATGATTGCGAAAACGCAACGCGCGAACGAACGCGTGAACAAGAGGTCATTGTCGAGACACACGATAGATTCCCTTTTGCCTTTCCCGCTCCACCAACACAGTGGAAACGCAAACCGGGACGACAGAGGGTGTTCGTATTGTTAGAGATCGGTGGGAACTATCTCGAGGCGTTGATCGACTGCAGCGCGACGACCTCAGTGTTCGGGCGAATGGGTAGCCATGTCGTGCACGAACTAGGGATACCGTATAGACAATACGCGCCGACCAGACTAGACTACGTGACGGTGGTGAACGGCACTGCGGAAAAAGTAATTGGCCGTATCTCCTGCTATTCAATTCCTCAACAAAATGCCGACAATTCGGGCACGGCGAATTCAGTGAAAATAAATTTTCGTAGACCGATAAAGTCCTTGTAGGGTTCGTCGTCTTCTTCGGCGAAGACGCTGAAGCCGCACAACACATCCACAGCGCGCCGATTCGATTCCCCTAGGCGCCGTACCATCCACGCGCGCCTGATAAAAGCATCTACTGCCGGCGAACTGCCCAAGACAACTTGAGGCCGCCAAAACCTCTTAAAACAAAAACAAAAATCTATGATAATTAATAGATGTCGCGCAGAGAAAAAAATATAAAATAAAATAAATATATATTATTTTTAATAAATAAATCTTACTCACCGCCACTGACTGCGCGTAGTTGCACCGACAAATCGCCGCGAACCGCGACCATGCCTCGGAACTCATCATATGAAGAACAAATATATTTATTAACCAGTTTCTCGCTTAAGAGTTGAAGAGCTAATGAAGCTCGAAGAGAGCTCCAGAGCACGAAGGACTCTAATAAAAAATATATATATATATATTACCTTAGGACTTAGCAACTTACCGTCAGCACCTTCCCACGAAGATAACGCCGCACCATAATACTGGGAACGGCCGGAGGAGATGCGCGAGACGACCCATGGCCGTACGAGATACGAACTCTCGAGAACAATGCAGGGATCTTATACGAAAAGATCGGTACCATGTACATAACCGAAGATACGTGGAGTTTCATTCTACATATGGACCTACAATCACTGCCATGTAGGGTGAATCTAATTAAAACAGCCCTACGCGACCTTAGCACCCTGTGTACGAAACAAGCAACCTCGGATTCCCTTTGCAAAACCCTTAACGGAACACTATTAGAACTACAACAAAAAATTAATAAACGAATCGAGACAATATATGAATTATTAGGGAGTAAGCTTTGAGCCAAAAGAGGTATTATCAATGGCCTTAGCACCGCAATTAAAGCCCTCACTGGAAATATGGACGCTGACAATGCAGAATGACTAAACGACGAAATAAACGATTTAAAAACTGCCCGGCAAACATTTAAAAGTAACTTGAAGGAAAATTTACAAATAGTAGAAACTACAATAGACATTCTTAATAAAACAGTTAACAACATACAAGAAAACGAAGATAATCTAAAAGACGTAATAAAAAAAATGAACATTGTATCAATTACGAAATTTCTCATTTAATAATCAGATAATCACTGGACGAAAATATCAACAGTCTTAGCATGATCTTCGAACCTTTGTTTGATGCCATACCACAATTAGAAAATTTCTTATCAGGACTCGCTCAACGTATTATTACACCAGGCGTACTCTCAGCAGAAAAGATAGTTGGGTACCTCACAGACGTATTACTACCCTTACCCATAGGCTGTAGCCTACCGACTACTATCAGACGACAGAGCGCACTCAAACTACTACAGCTAGCTGAGATAAAGGCATCTATCATATATAAAATACAATAGTATTAGTAATAGATATACCACTCGTTGGAGAACAAGAATTCATTATCAGCAGAGCCCCTACCCACGCATACGTTCAATGACACATACCAATACATATAAACGACGGACGAAAACATAATAGTAGATAAGGAACGTCGCACATATGTTCGTAACAAAATGTAAAAAATAAGCGACACGTATATATGTAAACCCACCCACCCACCCATCCCTCACAAATACAAATTCCGCACATTGCGAAATATTGACATATGCGAGAGCGAATTCTGAAAAAGCAGGATGCACAAAAAATGAATAACGCTTAAAAATACATTAATAATCCCATTGCAACAACCAAGTCGATGGATCCTCGTAGCTCCAACGGAAGAGCGCATAACGATATCGTGTAATAAGAAAATTAGAGAGAACGAAATATTACAAGGAACAGGTATACTGGCGTTGATAGGGAAATGCGCTGTGACCGCCACTAATTTTAAGATAAAAACAGAGATACAAAATGTTCAGGAAAAATATGAAACATATTTACCACCGTTCAATTTAACCCATTTGGGAAAAATATTCGATACCGAATCAAAAACGATAACCGAAAAAAGAAAAATTAATTTTAAATATGTAATATGTATCCCAAAAGAATTAAATGATTTAGGCATTAAATTACACACCCTGCAAAAAGAGATAGACACAGGGGATAGTCAAACTTTACGTTACTGTCATACTATAGGCACAATAGCTAGCTGCCTTCTTAATAGCAGCGTACATAATATACATGTATCTGAAGAAACGAAGAAGAAAAACAACAATAATACAGCGAACGCAGAAATTCAAGGACTACCAACGGAAACCATCGAGATAGAGGAAGCCAAACGAAAACCTAGGAAAAGGAAAGCGTTGGCTGGCAAACTACACGTTTTCTTTCAGCGTAATACGCCAAGTACCAGCACAAAATAATTTTGGGAATTACAATCAGAAATTTATAAAAGAGAAACGAAAATAAATAAATCCGGTTCTTTTTCTTAGGAGGGATGGATGTTGTACCTGACAGTACAGCGAATCAATATTCGAATGAAATATTCCAGTAGATTAATCGAATGACATATAAAATGCAAACTAATCACTTATAAAAATAAAGCGTGAGAATCACACCACCAAAAACTCGCCATGACCATATATGGTGTCCAAGTAAAATATAAATTCGCAAACTGCACAATAAGCAGTTTAGTCCAAAGGCGAATCACGCCATCGAACTCATCGTTATGACCATATATGGTCACGACGACCAAAATGCCGAATTGGCACTTTCGCATAGCGACCCGCGATCGCCACGATTATTAATTCAGTCTGAATTAACGAGCGGAGCTAATGAGTTGGTCTTTGATTAAAGCTCGTATCCTATAACTTTGCCTAACTTTATAACTTGCCAATCTAAATCTTACAATAAACTGTTATTTCTTTTACTTCATAAACTCGAGTTCTACTCCTTATTGGCTAATATCCCAAAATAATATGTTATCGCGCATTACTACCGTTTTGCCGATATAACATTATCGTTTCTACCACGCCTTACGTTGCCTTGCTGTTGTTACGCATCGGTTGTAGTCGATTATCACAAAGGTTTGTTTATACTGCCACCAAACGAGTGCTGAAGGCGCTCTCGTAATAAAATAAGGAACTGGAAACAATAGTAATAGGGTGCGGCCGTCGGAAGGACGTGAATCACCGCTCGTCCCGTACGGGTCCACTAGAAGGTTTTATTGGGACCTGGGAAGATAGAGGTTGTTGAAATATTTGTCGGGCAAATTAACCCAATATAAAGACTTTATTATAATAGAATTACCAAAATGGTCAAAGATAAAAAGTGCTGGACTTACGTTGTTGATCCCAGCCAAAGGTCACTTAACCTAACGATTACAAATTTCACTTATCGCTACACTTAAAGTCCACTATTTCAAACTGACGTGATGCGCACGTCATAATATCGCAATTAATTTTACTGTAGCGGATTAACTATTTGACGCGCACGATTGATCCCGTTCTCGGGGAGTGACGAAGAGCCAGGGCCGACCAAAATACTTGGCGTTACTTTAACGACCGCAGCCGATTTCGGGTCTTACTTTCCAACGTCGGGCAAGCCGCGGAGTTTCCTCGATTAAAAACAAATCGAGACTAATCGATAATTCATGGGCCCATAAGTAGTTAAACAAGGGGGATTATGGACCAAAGCGTGTTAGTGCACACGTACACGTCACACTCACACACCCACACATACACACCGACTTCCAAGATGCGGGGGGGTCGTCTCGAAGATTCTGTGACACCATGGCAGCGAGAGGGGGGGCATCAGGTTTGAGGTATGAGTTACCCCATATTTCTTAGCCGAATTGTTTATTTATTATTATTTATGCGTGTAATAAATATTCCTATGACGGCACAAGCAGAGCAGTATGAATGCTGCGAGTTACCGATATTTCTTAATCGCATTGTTTATTAAAAGTGCACTCGAACGTTTTTTGGGGCGGCATTCGATGTGTTACAACGCACCGCGGTGTCGTCACAGCCAGAGCAGAGCGTTTGCTGCAACGAGCGAGCGGCGATATTTGGGATATCGGTTGACACTTCTCCGAGTATTTATTCAAAGTGCGCTCGAACGCTATGGGGATGTCGTTCGATGTATTACAATGCACTGCGGTGACGTCACAGCCAGAGCAGAGCGTTTGCTGCAACGAGCTAGCCGCGATATCTAGGATATCGGTGACATTTCTCCAAGACGTTTTATAATTAACAATGACTGTTCGAAAGCTCGTACAATAATTGCGAAGTGGAGGTGCAGCGATGGGGAAGGTTAGAGAATCGTTGTTAAGTCGACATAGATGAGAATTGCATTGTTTTATTTATTGTTGTTTGCGTCGGTGAGAGATACAGGGCGAGCTCTTGGGTGTTCGCTCCATAGAAGAGGTGGCTGCGTGGCAGTGGTTCGTACCCCTGGTAGAAGGTGCAAAGGTGGCGTGTGTCGTGGTGAGTTGAAGCTCTTTTCTGCTGCTGGCTGTCTGGAAGTGGGCGCTTCCCACTCGCTTCCCGAGGAGGTCTGCGTTTCGGCGTTGGCTTGCCGAGGTTGGCTGCTGAAATCTGCCGAGGTTGAAGCTTGTGTGCCTCGGTGAATTCTGCTGGAGTCTGTCTGCGTGGCTGCGCAGTTGTAGCGAGGAGGCGTAGCTCGAAGAGGAGACAGAAGAGCCGGCACTGCGTTACACCAGCTGGGAGAGGTCCATCGGCGGATGCGGACGTCCCAAGTACAGAGGCACGAGCGAGTTGGTCTTGTTAGGTGACCTGGGCATGCGTTGCTCGGGATGGTGATTCGGTGTAACGTCCACTCGGTGACTAGTTGCAGTGAGAGTTTGACCTGTCGGGATTTCCTTTTGGTCAGGCCGTGACGCATGTCGTTGGCGGTATTGGCAGAAAACCCGAGCTGTTAATCTTGTGGTGATGAGTGTCCCAACAAGTGCTGGCTGCCTTTCCTCGACGCACCGCTGCCGCTCTCTCGTGCGTTGCGATGTCTCTCTCTGTCTTATGCATTACGATGTCTCTCTCTATCTTATGCATTACGGTGTCTAGCACAATGACAACGGCCCAACAAATTAGCTATCATTCTCTTTCACAAACCTTAGAAAGAGAGAGCAGCAGCATTACCACAATATTTGATCATCTCACATCTCGCGTAGAAATGATTTTATTGTATTGGAAGAAGTGAACGGAGAAGCATTGGAAGAACGTTGAGTGAGAGCGTTAATAATGGATATACGCGATCGTGATAGAATCGATTTTCTTTGCCAAAATATTATTTCCAAAATACAAATGTGTGCGATGTTACCAGTTTTAATTAAACTCAAGGTTTTCAATGACGATGATGTAAATTTGCCGATTTGGAGAGTAAGTATAAATAATATTCTTCTTTATTTCAAAATTGTCTTTGTTAAATATTATGGTTGTGTTTTCAGAGGAGGATACATTGTAAATCCACAGGGCAAGATATCATATTAACGATAAAGACACGAGGACCGTACGCATACGACAAATTTATACAAGCATTACGTCAAACGGGTCACAATGATGAAGCCGATCTTCTTGATATCAAATCATTAAAATTATTAATACAATTGCTTCCAATCGCCATTAATTGGATCGTGGAAATCATTAGCGATCAGAACCGGTTAGAAGCTGTTAAACTTAAATATATCTCGCAAATTCAATCTATTTAGTTTTTTTAATGTTTTCTATTATGAATGTAATTTATGCGTTTTTAAATATTGGTTCCAGGTTACTATGAATTAATCGCAAAGGTTTTCACTCCACGGAGTGAATGATAACACACACCCGAATCCAAATCATGCACGCTATTAACACGACGTTGGCTGCAACAGCTTTGGACCCTCGACAGGACAATGGTGATTATTGAATTAGGAGGACGAATAATGGGGCAACTCAACTTCATTGACGACTGGACCATCTTAATTGATATTAACATGGACGCGAGATGTATTATGACATTTAAACAAATTTTGTATAAACCATTTTCTTTTCTAATTCATTGTTTATATATACTTACATAATTTTTCTTATTTATTTTCACGTGTACTCATTCCAAATATATTTTCTCTCAAATAAAAATAAAAACATGTTACAAATATCTATGGTTTTATACAATTTTTATTCAATATCGTGGTTTCTTCCATTTGATATTACGCTCAGTATCACATTCGTTATTACTTATAAAATTATTACATTTGAAAAAATTCAATGTTATTATATACAGTCCCATGAGAGCGTAATGCCAATCCGTTTTCATGAGATGCATGAACCATCTCCTTGAACAGATCTTCATTTGACAGAATTGGTGTGGTCATCCGGGTTGGTAGAAAAAAACGTACAAGTTTTTTCCAAATCCACGACGACTCTGTCGCCGTACTCGGTTTTTGCGATTTCTATATCGGTAACTGGATACGCTTTCTGAGGTGACTATTCGAACAGGACTATTTTGATTGGAAGAAAGTGAGCCAACAGAGCCACTTTGTTGATTTCGTGTAAATTCATGTTGATCTAAAAAATAAATTTTTTCCATAAAATTGTTTATCGTTAACACTCGAAATTATGAGAACCCATAATTCAAGAGACAAAACGTTTAATACAAACCGGCGATTTTTTCATGATGATGCGTCAAAATTTATTTGTCCAAATTCGTTTACCAACGATTGAGTTCGTGATCGTGCGATAATTATTTTTTTTACTGGTTGAATATTTCGTAATAATTGTTCAATGTGGATTAGCAACTTCGGATGCGATGACGTTTGACTGTGTCGCATGAAGACTGATGCAACGACTGATTGGAACAGTTGCGAGCGCGTCTCATTTATACTGAATTTGATCTTCCATCTCATTTTAGTGACTAATTCTTAATTATTATTATTATTATTTCACTATGTGAATGCTATGAGGGAATAAAGCCGTGACAAGTTGAGACGAGTCAAGACGAGTCGAAACAAGTCGAGACGTCTCCATTGTGGGGAACCATCGAACATTATTTAAATCGTTTTCGTTGGTGTAGAGGGTATTCAAAATATAGCAAACACAAACATGATATGTATTAAAATCTTTTTTTTATTTTCAAGGACAAATACACTTAATTCTCAAGGAATTTTGGGCGAAGCCAATATTTTAGAGCTAGAACATTTTTGCTAGCGCAATTGAACTTTGATGAATGCTTGTCATATGAACAATCAGTGCGTACGCTTTTCTGCAATTTTTGTAACGATGGACACTCGAGATTATCAAGATTGATTTCATCAACCATTCTCTCTTCTCCGGACCTTCAACGTAAATCACTCGTGCATCGCGCAAAATGTTTTGAAGAATTCTGTTTATAGCATTATATGGTATGGCACCATAGTTCCATGGTAAGCCGTGATAATTTTTTGTCAACCAAGCATTTGTACACCTATATTTGACGGGCAAATCAATCCATACGCATGGCGGCTCGAAGAAAATCGTTGACGGTGTTTGATTGAAATCCGTTAAAGAAATAACAGAAAGTTCTTTCAACACAAATTCGTTTGAGGGCTTTTTGAAACCTTGCAAGTCAACCACGTACTCCATCTCGGATACAACCGATTCCAGTTACCCTCGCGTCCGATTTATAAGAAACATTCATTATGCCCCCCCCCCCCCCGGCGCAAAAAAAAGTATGAATTATTATAGTAATAATAAAAACTATAAAAAGTAAAAAGAAAAATATATAGCTCTACTGATGAACGTGTTCTTACACTATTTTTTAACAATACCACTGATGGGGTTTTATTCGATAATACGGTCGTGTAAAATTAAACAATAAGCCGAGGTTTGAGCGGGAATGGGATTTACAGATTCGAATTCGAGGCGAATATCGACGGGGCCTGATTTAAACGATTCATTCTGCTTTGAACAATTAATAACAATTAGCGGCGCGTATTTCAAAAGTCACCTTTGTTTATGAGTGGTTCGGGCTCTTTCTCGTAATAAGAAGACTGGAATTTTACATTCATTTCATAGAGCAAAGCGTACTGATTGCGACTAATGTCAAGATTTAAGGTCCGATAAAGATAACTCTGTGAATTCAAAAAAAGTTTAACGTCTCGGATATGACAATGATCAAAATGACTCGCATTCTTAAGAGCATTATTTTTTCGTGCTGTTTGGAATCCTACGATTACGTATGAAGGTTTTTCGAGCTAAGTAGAAGTTTTGATCACCCAATCGTGTTTCAACCAAGTCGGTAATAGAGGGTACTCGTACAGTTCCCACGTGCGAAAACTTATTGGGATGGGCATATCGTGGCTATGTAATTTAATAGCTGAATTTTTCGCTCATTGGAAACCTTGATATATGGTATCATCCATTCAATTTTCGAAAGAGTAATTTTGAATTCTTCCGACGCAGCATCCCCTTCCCACCGTGTCTGTATGATGGCATTCGTGTCGGTGTTTGTCCTTGTCAACTCGTGCTTGGCATTGATGATAATCTTGCGATAGTCCTCGGCAAAGCCCAGTAACATACTCAGTGGTAGCGAGATATCAAAGTAGCCAGAAGCATCAGTTATTTGTAGGTCTTCTGCACTGGGAGCCCAGCCAGCCTTTTCCATTATCGACGTCTGACTAGGGTTCTGAGGCACGTAATTCTTCATTACGCTCGTGAGACCAACATTTTTACACCAGTCAATCTCAACAGCGTTTAGCTCGTATCGTATCTCCTTGAATAAGTGACAGATGGCGTTGGTGACCAACTTTGTGCTCGTCGTGGGAGTTTGTCCATCGGCTCTTGTTAATCTACCACTAACGTGCAGCGAGCTCTTGCTCGGCAACAAGCACAAATCTTGATGCTGCACGGCGATACGAATTTCATCGTTGTTATTGAAGGTTGCCGAGGCGAATGGTTGATGCCCGTATATCTCGTAATGTGCAATGCCATCATCAAACATCACGGGTTTTTGTATTTTTAAGATTTCCGCCATGATATGAAGCAAATAATTGTAATACAACAAGAACTTATTTTTATTTTGTTTGTATTTTCAGACCCAGACTCTTCAGATATCGAATGTTTTGACATGTTAGCTCCTTGCAAGGCGCTCGACGAATGTTTCGTTCGAGGCATGGTCGTTCAAATTTATACCCGTTACCGCTCTTCGACTCAAACACAATTCCCATTTTTTAGGATTTTATGTGTAGCCGGATCGTTATTAGCTCACCACGAAAATTCACCAACTCGCCGCCTTGATCGACAATTTTCAGCTGTAGATTGTGTATCGATTTAACGGTAAGTGGGAAATATGCGATGTGCGAGGGTACTTCGATAATTTTATACCCTGGCGGCACAGTAGGAAAAAATTCGTGAATCGTACGACCTCGTTGTCCGTTGATATACGCTCCCGAGGTTATGTGACACTCAACTCGTAGAGAATTTATCTTGAGAATAGTAACGGGTATATCAGATTTATGGGTAATATTAGCTGGAAGGATGCGTGGTGTAAAACCCAACAGTCTACCTATAGAATCACTCGGTTCAAAATTTATCTCACGATTGCTTTTAATTTCACTGCACAGAGTATTATAGGGCTTCAGAATGATGGCGATATCACTATCAGAGAGTATTTTTGCAGGTAGCTCTCAATATCCTCCAATTCGTAGCTCCCAGTTGATATGGTGATAATCTCCATACCTACATAAAATTTGTTATTTTTCTCGTCTATTTTGGGAATTGAATTGAAGGTCACCAGTTAAAGGAGACCCAGAGTATAATTTTTATTCGGCGACAATTCGATCGGGGGGGGGGGGGGTGAGCTTCAAGTGTGGACGATGCACCTGACAATGTCAATGTAAAAGATTCATTCATCGCGTCTAGCACTCAACTGATGCTACGACTCGTGTAACGACCTCTTTTATAATTCACAATTGAGAAACTTGAGGCAAAAATGTCCACGCACTACTGTATCATAGTCTTGATATTTAAAAAAATTGTAATTCACAATGATACCAACGCCGAGGTATTTTCTTACATCTGGTGGTGGTTGAAGATCACCGAAACTGTCGAAGTACATTATTTTCTTGTTATTTTTCACGTATGCGACCCAATGCGTGCCTGGCCCGTCGTTATTGTCAAGATTGACGATAGCTGATTCGTATTTTCGTGGTCCATTCTTTGGTAACGCATTTCTCATGTAAACACCACGGAAATGTGGAATTTGCATGATTCTGGCGAACTTTGATAAATCAGCGTCGGTGAGCGCTCGGTGTGGTAGCCTTAGTCGTTTTTTACATGAATACCCATGCCACTTTTGTACGGTTTAATATAAAGTCCCTTTCCCAACGCTATACTCTCGATTGCCTCGTCGTGACGTTTACTCTCCTCGAGAGCCCTTTTCGCGGCCTCGGCATCGTTCACAGCTTTGGCAATGCCCGCTGCACCACCAGCGAGAGCTCCGGTGGCACTCAATCCCGCGAAAAGGGGTATGAGAAAGCGTAAAACCCCGCCAATTTTTGGTGGTACGGGAAGAATGCGCGGTAATTGGATGTTCCTCTCGCCACCTGCATTTCTTACAGCTGCGCGTGCGCCCGTGAGAGCTGATTTCATAGCGTTCGCGCCGGGAGTCATAGAGGTTGTCGCTGCTCTAATAATACGCTTTATCGAGACTTTTGTCGCTCGAGGCTTCTTCTTTTTCCCATACTTCTTCTCCCTATTACCCATACCAAGCTTAGTTTTAGCTTTCATCAGGTTCGCAACTCCCCAAGCTGTAGCTTTTTCACTCAAATTTTCGTCTTTTGCCAAAACACGTCTCCAAGCTTTGTCCTCGAGTGTTCTATCAGCCGCGTGTCGAGCTTCGATGTTTTCTCGATTTTTAGAATACGCGATATCGTGATCTTTACAAGCAGCGTCGAGGGCATTGATCCCCGGATCACCTCGTTCGAGTCTCTTTTTCAATTTGGTGCCAGGGCCGCAATATTGATAACCAGGCACATGCAGTTCGATGGCAAGCCGATTAATGAGATTGTTGACAAGTCCCTTTCCATGTACGATCGTTACTCGACGAAGAATAGTCGTATACTGAGAAGTTTTGTTTCGAATCGCCTCTTTATCGATATTCTGCTCTCGTGATGTGCTCTTTCCCGTAGAAAGTACAAAATGATACTATGACAATTTTGTTCGATGCTTCTCATATTGATATCATTACCCACCCGAAATCATCATTATCCTTACAAAAAGCCTTAGTCGTGTCTCGAGACGTCAGTTATTCTCGA